>OY783226.1:95931870-97131870 GCA_963678685.1 Patella ulyssiponensis
GAAAAGATAAAATCATTGAAGTCATGTAGGAGGAAGAATTAAGAAATATATTTTATACTCACCCGAAGCAGTAAAATCAGTGGAATCATCGCAGTTTATAATTATAACGGAATCTGTAACATAAAATTGACCACGACAATGAAGCACTAGTAAGAAACCAAATTAATCTGACTTATTCCAAATATCGCCGATCACGGTAGCAACATATCTATTTGAGTGCAAATTCTAAAATTAGATACAATTATGAAGTCTAAAAACCTCGTGATTGTCTGTTAGATAAATGTATTTTCCAGGACATCTCATGCTAAACGAAACGCATTTTTATACGTCCACATTCATAATGTGAACGTATTATGCCGTCACCCCTGTCTGTGTCTGTGTGTGTATGTATGTATGTGTGTATGTGTGTGTGTGTGTGTGTGTGTGGGTCGCCTACAGGGCGCAATTCTTCATGGATATTCTTCAAACTTTGTATACTTATTCCTTATACCCTAAGAAAGATCCCTATTGTTTTTGGTACATGCCCGACCCCCAGGAGTACAGCCACGCCCATTTCTAGTATTTGTTTATTTGTCGTCTACAGGCCACATTTCTTAACTTATAACCTTGAAACTTTGCATACATATTCTTTGTACCCAAAGAAACATCCCTATCGTTTGGGGTGCATGCCCAACTCCCAGGGGCAGAGCCACGCCCATTTTCTTTTAGTGTGTCTTCGTGTCGCCTACAGGGCGCAATTCATACTGAATTTTCTTCAAACTTTGTATATTTACTCTTCACACCCTAAGGATGATCCCTGTCGTTTTGGGGTGCATGCCCAACTCCCAGGGGCAGAGCCACGCCCATTTTATTTTTGTGTGTTGCCTACAGGCCACAATTCTTAATCGATCATATTGAAACTTAAAATACTTATTCCTTATACCCTAATAGTGATCCCTTTTGTTTTGGGTGCATGCCCGACCCCCTGGGCCAGCAACGCCCATTTCTTGTATTTGTTTGTCTGTCATCTACAGGCTGCATTTCTTAACGTATCATCTTGAAACTTTGCGTACTTATTCTTGATACCTTAAGGAAGATCCCTATTGTTTTTGGTGCATGCCCGACCCCCAGGGACAGTGCCACGCCCATTTTCTTTTTGTGTGTCTGTGTGTCACCTACAGGCCACTATTCTTAATCGATCGTCTTGAAAACCTTTTTATACTTATTCCTTATACCCTAAGGCTGACCACTATTATTTTTGGTTCATGCCGGACCGCCTGGGACTGAGCCACGCCCAATGTTTCTGTTCGCCTACAGACAGGATGCAATTGTTAATAGATCCTTTTAAAACTTTGCATACCTATTCCTATACCCTAAGGATGACCCCAATTGTGTTTGGCGATTTCCTATCCCCAGGGGCAGAGCCATGTCCATTTTTACTTTGTGTCTGTGTGTGTTGTCTACAGGCCATGATTCTAAATGGATCGTCTTTAAACTTGGGATATGTATTCCTTATAGACTAAGGACGACAACTGCATGTCCCGACTCCCAGAGGCAAGCCACGCCCAATTTTTGTGTTTGTGGTTTACAGGCCGCAATTCTGAATATATCAGCTTGGTACTTGGCATATGTATTCCTTATAGCCTGAGGGCGTCCACTATGGATTTTGGTGAATGTTCCGATCCCCAGGGGCAGAGCCACGCCCACCTTTTGCCTTTAGAGTCTGAAAGCCACAATTCTGAATGGATTATTTTGATGTTGAAGCACGACCCTCAACGCTGAACAAAACAAACGCCTAGCCTTCTTGACAAAGTACCATATCAATCAAAGCAGGAATGTGGACGTATAGTGTAGCGTTAACGTTATGTTTTGTTAACGTTAGAATTTGTTACACAGATTACCATATCTTTTAAATTACATACAATATTTAAATGCTTGCATTGTTAGTTTTACTCCCACCTTTCCTTAATTTAAAACATTTTCGAAAAGCGGGGTAAAGTACTATTAAAACATAGATATGACGTGACCCTTTGATGTTTTTAACCAGTCGTCTATTATTTATAAAACTGTACATTATGATGTCTGACGGTAAATCAAACCTGCTCTCTCCTATATTTAAAACATAGAGCATTCATTCTATTCTTACCTGATAATATTGTTATCCAGATATAGTCATCCTCTGCAACAGTTAAGTTGTCAAGTACCACACGGTAAATCGTGTCTCCAAAAATTGAAAGTTCTTCATGACCATATAATATACCACCTTCATCTATACATCTTAATAACGTCTGATTCCCTGAATAAATCTTCACGTTGTAACGTGATTCTTCTGTCAGATCAATGTAGACACTTTCTATGGTTATTATTTCAGAACTTGTTATATTGCAACATCTAGTAATTGTTGTACCCGTAGTTTGTGTTTTACCAGAGTAATATAAACGAACCTTATATGGAACACTGACATCAGTGATCTCCATCATATTGTGTATCAGACCAACTGAAAAAAAAACCCCACATATTGATAGTAATATGAAATTTGTCGACAGAAAAACAAAACAACCAAAATAAAGATAGCGTTTCGTGTTTTAATGTATTTGTGTCTTTATGACAATGAAGCTTGGCTTGATGCATTGACATCATTCACGTTTATTTCTTTAATTTGAATTATTGTGTACTCTACAGTAGAGAATGATAAACGATCTGATAGGTAAAACTGGTGTAAGGAATGATGAATTAAAACAACCAACACAAATAACATGCCTTTGTTATAATTAGTGTTCCATTTACTAAAGTATAAAATATCAGGCTAATATGAGACTGTATATAGATAGAAGACTAACCTGGAAGACATTTATATATATAACGTATATAATCATAATCAGTATCAGGACTGTAAGGAGATGTGACGGTACAAGTTGGTTGATTTGAACAGTTTCTATAAACTGATAAACGATCTGATTGGTTAACCGGTGTAGTATAATTAACATCTTCATTACGCCCTTGGTATCTACAACATGTTGCATTACATATTTCCATCTGATCTGGTTTGCAGGTAAATCCAGAGTTTTTGCTGCCATATTCAATGTTACTATTAGAACCAGTGTCCTGTATTGCTATAACTTCATCATCTGGACAAGTAAGAGTATGTTGTGCACATGGTGAGTCTTGTTGTCTGTAGCAACCATAAGTTATCTCACCATCAACAATAATAAACACTGCTGGAATACAAACAAATATTTTTGGTTATTTTATGGCTATTAATGGAATGAAATAGGGTTTATAGTTTTATTGTTCTGCACAGACTAGACACCAATAATAACAAACACAACTGGAATACAAACAGACATGGTTATATTATTAATTGGCTTGGCCAGACAAGCAAAACTAATATGTATTCTTTTTTAATCCCAGCCAACGTAAAATTGTATTTTCAAATCATCTTAATTCGGATTTTTTCTTGGTGGATGTCGTTCAGTTATTGTATTGTCAACGAAGATCACAGAGTTTGTTATAGAAAAATATAATACCGATCTAACAGGTAATCTAATATTTATAGCCTAAACAAATATCTATAATAAGAGTTTTGTCATGTATTACCTGCTGTTAGAAGAAATAAATACTTGATCGTGTTATACATTGTAGTAAACTGGTTTCTTGTTAATTATTAAGTGAATATTTCCCGATTCATTGGTCTTACCGTTGAGAATTTCGTCTATCTGAGGTCCAATCTTATGAACAACGTGAAGTCAGCGCATACTACATCAGTTGATATTTAACGCTAATCAGCACACTACACAATACTTGTGTTGAAATTTCTGAAACTTGTGTTGAAATTTTTGAAACTTGTGTTGAAATTTTTGAAACTTGTGTTGAAATTTTTGAAACTTGTGTTGAAATTTCTGAAACTTGTGTTGAAATTTTTGAAACTTGTGTTGAGATTTTTGAAACTTGTGTGGTTTAATACAAACTTGTGTATAACAACCAACAAAAACTTGTGTTGTATTTACACCCAATTTGTATCCATTATAGCAACCTTTCCCTTGCAGTTACCCCCCCCCCCCTTTACTCTGTTTAACCTGTAATGTTTGAATAATGAGGTAACAATAATATTTTTTTTGTTAAATTATTATTTATTCAAACATGATGGGAAAAAAGTAAATATACATTTGAATGTTAACAGAAAAACGAAAAAATAATTATTATACTAACAAAATTGTGTTATATAATGACCCCCCCCCCTTTCCCCATGCCAAAATATAAAAAAGTTTTGTTTTTTTTTTAACACTAAAACAAGAAATGAGAAAATATAAAGATATATACACAGTATTTCTACCCCATACCCCAAAATATATAATTCAAAAATGTCTAAATTTAATAACATCCAAACCAAGCACTAATAAGATTAATTATGCACGAATATTTTATGACATTTTTACATAAATGGAGCAAAGCATCAAGATTACATAATTTAAAAGAAAGTTGCAAATACATGTATTAAATAATATGTACATAAGCAAGGGGGGAGGCATAATGGTTCAATGAGTATAAGACGTTGGCCGAGTATTTTTCAGCTAGATTTTAGGTCATAGGTCCATCATGTCAGTAGTGTAGGACATGGCAAGGTATAATTGGTCACAAGTCCGGAATCGACCCCCCCCCTCCCCTTTGCGTTCACTTTAAGGACCCTAGACAATTGAATTATTTGACTCAATGACAAGACCTTCTGATCCAATGTGGGTGTGTTAACCAATTGCGCCCCCTCTCGGGTTCCCTTGACCGTTGAAATATTTGATATAAGAGTAGGTTAGTTGTAGGACAGGATCACCCTAATAACAGAGAAAAGTGGAAAGGGAAAGTCACCTTAACGCAGGTCAAGGCTTTTTGTAATTCTGGGTATATTTGATCTACATTTTTTTTCTAGATAATGCCTATTAAATACTTCATGATTTCCGAACATATTTTTAAGTGAGCTATATGTCACTTTACTGTCTATATGATACATAAATTTGTAAAGAGAATTAAAATCTGATTGTGTTTGGGAGAATATTTAACATTAAAAACAAAAATAAATATTTAAAAATTGGGTCAAATGCATTCTTTTCCAGAATTATAAAATAAATTGATGCCTGGGTTCTGTCGTTGTTATCATACATCGAAATCTCTTTCAATGGTGTTCCAGCCTAAAAAATAAAAAAAATAGGCAATAAGAACACTTTTTTATGGTTCATAATGTTTAATTAAACAATTTATTTTGCCACATCGAGAGTGAGGCTCTATTTTGTTTTAACTTTGCGTAACACTTAGTAGGTCTTGTCCAGTTACAGACCCGGGCAGATTATTATTCTCAAATCAAATGGGTTAGAACTTAGAAGTCAGAAAAAAATCGGGAGATTTGGGACTGATACCTCATAATAGATCAACTATTCGCCCGGTTTCAACATGTATTGAGTTTCCAAATCCAAATTCTCTACTACATCAGGACAGCGCCTATTTACTTTGCAATGTCTAATTATTTTGGCCCATTCATATTTTTTTCCATTGGCAACAAATTAGACATTACCTTTTAAAATTTATTTGAAAAGTAAAATATTATCCAACAAAATTATACTGCTATTTACAGTAAAAATACACTTATCACAACTTGAAGAAAATCTATGGATGTAATTGTTAAAAATCAAACATGCCAAGTACTTGAAATAGCAGAGTCCTAGGCATTGCCCCGATTAGAAAAACTAGATTACCAAGCAAGTGTATAGAACTAGTTCCTTGATTAAAAATACAAATATGTATGTTACTTACATTTTGCCTGATTATCAAACTTTGTGAGAAAAAATTTCCACAATATGAATAGCCATTTCAAACTGTCTTGATCTTTCTGATGTAGTTAACTGAGATAAAAATATACTATATTAGTCGACTTAAATAGACTCAACAGTTGTAAGATGAAAGCTTTAATTTAATTACATTGTATGTTAAATGTTTTAGTTAGCCTTGTCACGAGATGAAAAAATGAAATGAAATGGAGTTTAGCGTCCTACTGTTCAGCTCCCACTTTGCATATGCCATACAGTGTGCTATGAGAGCAATTTTTCCAGGTACCGTGACCCTAAGGTCTACTCTTATATCAAATGTTAGTTACATTTTCCTGTTTATCAAGCTGTGTGAGAAAAGTTTCCACAATATAAGTAGCTATTTCCATCTGTCTTAATCTTTCTTCTCCTATAAATGCATCCTTGCATCTTAATTTCTTATGCATTAGCGACTTACCAAATCTGATGATATGTTGAATTTCTCTCAGAGAAGGAGAACCTTGTTTATTCATATATGGCTGTTTCTAAATGTATATGTACATGCTAGTACCATGGCACCACAAATGTCTTTGAAATTTCTTTCTGTACAAGCTAGATGGCTTGTTTTCACTTTTAACTGTAGTTCTTTGTTGTCAATAATGTCATATTATTCTTTATCATCTGAAATAAGCAGAAGAGAACTTTTCTACAACACTTGTTCTCGGTGCATCAAAGTGATCAAATGTGATTATTTATTTTAAGCTTTTTGCTTCAAGCACTGCTAATTTATGTAAACTACAATTATAGTAGACACACTTAAAGTAACATTTTATCAACCAACTGTAGAATAAAGTTGTTATGGTCATTACTTAATCAAGCAAGTAGTGATATTTTAGTTAATGTGCATTTAGGTAAAATTAACATACCAAGCATTGTTTCTTGACTTTTGTCATATCTTCTTTATAGTTCCCTTGTTTGGTTTGTAATGAAACTGTTCTCGGCTCCTGGATAAAAATATACAATTGCTCAAAAATGGATAATAACAACTGAAGATCAAGTCATTTGTTGTATATCACAAGCCCCTTGACAAATACACATGTTTCATCAATTAGTTCCACCATGGCAGTTGGGAATACAATATTTGCAAAGAGTATTTTAGTATATTATTTACATTTTAGCGCTTTTGGCTCTAACAAATTTTGATGCATTTTAACGCTTTTAGGGACTATTGTTTTTTTTATGAAAGGGTGTAACATATGAACAAGTAAAAGCTTAATACGTGTATATGAACAAGTAATAGCGTACTACATGAGCCAGTAAAATTTCATTAAATTCAATTAACAAAAGTCAAAGAAATTCAATTGTCAAAAGTTTCTTGGTGTTCGTACTTGAAATGACAAAGCCCAAGACATTGCATGCCGAAGAACAACTAGATTGTGGAGAGTATGGACCCGGTTCCTCATTCAAAAACAAATATGAATGGTACTTACATAGCCTTTAACTGGCAATCTCTGAGAACAAAATTTCCACAGCCATTTTCAACTGTCCCTTTGGCGGTTGGTTACTGAAATAAATATGCCAGATAGCAGTTGACTTGAATTAAGTTGACAGTTTTGATTTGATTATATTCACAATAACCCATAATCAGTTAAAACGTGTAAAATATAAAGCCCAAAACCATAATCATATGCTATAATCATATGCTGATACCCTCACCTTTTTGTTCTGTACGGAGATAATGCCAAAATCATGTTTAAATCATCTATTAAAGAGCAGATATGTGAACTACAACAGTAACAAAGCAAACGAATATCAACTATGTCACACTGGGGCTGACGGGGGGGGGGGGGCACGGCCCCCTGGATCCGCGCCTGGTTAGAAGATACAGTATTTAGTTCTGGGATCGGAAACAAGCATGGGCTTACATAAATTCATTTTCCTGTATTTTTATATAAAATGATAATTATAGGCAAATGGCATTATTGTTAAAAATAATAATAATATAAAAATGTTACCGGTCCTTCTTTGCAAATTCTAAACGATCTGCTTAAAACTTGAGGGCCATATATACATCATTGTCTGAAAAAAAAATAATCTACTCATATTGACTGTGGCTGAAATTTTTCACATAATGTAGATTTCATTTCAACCAAAGAACTAACACAAAAGAGCAATACGATATTATTTAGTTTATGAACGAGTTAATTTCTATTTTGGCCAAATTTCCCAAATCAAAATGGCGGAGTACCGCGTAGAAGAAAAATAAATGAATTGACTCTCCTGGAACGTACAAATTCTTACCTACTAACTCTAGTCGAACGATGTAATTTTGAATATTTGGAATTCTAGTGATAATCGTGTAAAATTTCAGAAAAAGTAGATGGATAAAGTACATTATTATGATTACAGAATTAACCTACCTTTTCTTCCCCTTGCTTTGTCCGCCATCTTAGAAATACATGCGTTACTTCCGGTGTCCCATGGCTGTAGAAATCGGCACACATCGGTAGAAAATGGCCGATTGGAGTCAGTGTAGCTAAACTGATCGTCGGTATTATAATCCAATAGTAGCAGCCGTCGGGCTGTTTAACGTCTGCTGCCACGAAAAGAATTTGCCACAAGAGGTACATTAAACTTAGAGAAGATACATTTGGTAATGAATTTTAATTGACGCATGAAAGAATAAATTTCATTGGTTATTTTTTAGTTAACCGATAATATTTAATTTCGATTTTAACAACCAATTAAATTAAATGAGACTTTAACTAATTTTTCCCACGCAGGCTGAATCAACTGTAAAAACAACAATGTACTAAAATCACATTTAGATTATATATTCCTTTGATCTACCAGTTTATAGGGCCAATAAAAATCCGCAACTTGCAGACATTTTAACTACAGACATCTAGTTTTAAGCAGATCGTTTAGAATTTGCAAAGAAGGACCGGTAACATTTTTATATTATTATTATTTTTAACAATAATGCCATTTGCCTATAATTATCATTTTATATAAAAATACAGGAAAATGAATTTATGTAAGCCCATGCTTGTTTCCGATCCCAGAACTAAATACTGTATCTTCTAACCAGGCGCGGATCCAGGGGGCCGTGCCCCCCCCCCCGTCAGCCCCAGTGTGACATAGTTGATATTCGTTTGCTTTGTTACTGTTGTAGTTCACATATCTGCTCTTTAATAGATGATTTAAACATGATTTTGGCATTATCTCCGTACAGAACAAAAAGGTGAGGGTATCAGCATATGATTATAGCATATGATTATGGTTTTGGGCTTTATATTTTACACGTTTTAACTGATTATGGGTTATTGTGAATATAATCAAATCAAAACTGTCAACTTAATTCAAGTCAACTGCTATCTGGCATATTTATTTCAGTAACCAACCGCCAAAGGGACAGTTGAAAATGGCTGTGGAAATTTTGTTCTCAGAGATTGCCAGTTAAAGGCTATGTAAGTACCATTCATATTTGTTTTTGAATGAGGAACCGGGTCCATACTCTCCACAATCTAGTTGTTCTTCGGCATGCAATGTCTTGGGCTTTGTCATTTCAAGTACGAACACCAAGAAACTTTTGACAATTGAATTTCTTTGACTTTTGTTAATTGAATTTAATGAAATTTTACTGGCTCATGTAGTACGCTATTACTTGTTCATATACACGTATTAAGCTTTTACTTGTTCATATGTTACACCCTTTCATAAAAAAAACAATAGTCCCTAAAAGCGTTAAAATGCATCAAAATTTGTTAGAGCCAAAAGCGCTAAAATGTAAATAATATACTAAAATACTCTTTGCAAATATTGTATTCCCAACTGCCATGGTGGAACTAATTGATGAAACATGTGTATTTGTCAAGGGGCTTGTGATATACAACAAATGACTTGATCTTCAGTTGTTATTATCCATTTTTGAGCAATTGTATATTTTTATCCAGGAGCCGAGAACAGTTTCATTACAAACCAAACAAGGGAACTATAAAGAAGATATGACAAAAGTCAAGAAACAATGCTTGGTATGTTAATTTTACCTAAATGCACATTAACTAAAATATCACTACTTGCTTGATTAAGTAATGACCATAACAACTTTATTCTACAGTTGGTTGATAAAATGTTACTTTAAGTGTGTCTACTATAATTGTAGTTTACATAAATTAGCAGTGCTTGAAGCAAAAAGCTTAAAATAAATAATCACATTTGATCACTTTGATGCACCGAGAACAAGTGTTGTAGAAAAGTTCTCTTCTGCTTATTTCAGATGATAAAGAATAATATGACATTATTGACAACAAAGAACTACAGTTAAAAGTGAAAACAAGCCATCTAGCTTGTACAGAAAGAAATTTCAAAGACATTTGTGGTGCCATGGTACTAGCATGTACATATACATTTAGAAACAGCCATATATGAATAAACAAGGTTCTCCTTCTCTGAGAGAAATTCAACATATCATCAGATTTGGTAAGTCGCTAATGCATAAGAAATTAAGATGCAAGGATGCATTTATAGGAGAAGAAAGATTAAGACAGATGGAAATAGCTACTTATATTGTGGAAACTTTTCTCACACAGCTTGATAAACAGGAAAATGTAACTAACATTTGATATAAGAGTAGACCTTAGGGTCACGGTACCTGGAAAAATTGCTCTCATAGCACACTGTATGGCATATGCAAAGTGGGAGCTGAACAGTAGGACGCTAAACTCCATTTCATTTCATTTTTTCATCTCGTGACAAGGCTAACTAAAACATTTAACATACAATGTAATTAAATTAAAGCTTTCATCTTACAACTGTTGAGTCTATTTAAGTCGACTAATATAGTATATTTTTATCTCAGTTAACTACATCAGAAAGATCAAGACAGTTTGAAATGGCTATTCATATTGTGGAAATTTTTTCTCACAAAGTTTGATAATCAGGCAAAATGTAAGTAACATACATATTTGTATTTTTAATCAAGGAACTAGTTCTATACACTTGCTTGGTAATCTAGTTTTTCTAATCGGGGCAATGCCTAGGACTCTGCTATTTCAAGTACTTGGCATGTTTGATTTTTAACAATTACATCCATAGATTTTCTTCAAGTTGTGATAAGTGTATTTTTACTGTAAATAGCAGTATAATTTTGTTGGATAATATTTTACTTTTCAAATAAATTTTAAAAGGTAATGTCTAATTTGTTGCCAATGGAAAAAAATATGAATGGGCCAAAATAATTAGACATTGCAAAGTAAATAGGCGCTGTCCTGATGTAGTAGAGAATTTGGATTTGGAAACTCAATACATGTTGAAACCGGGCGAATAGTTGATCTATTATGAGGTATCAGTCCCAAATCTCCCGATTTTTTTCTGACTTCTAAGTTCTAACCCATTTGATTTGAGAATAATAATCTGCCCGGGTCTGTAACTGGACAAGACCTACTAAGTGTTACGCAAAGTTAAAACAAAATAGAGCCTCACTCTCGATGTGGCAAAATAAATTGTTTAATTAAACATTATGAACCATAAAAAAGTGTTCTTATTGCCTATTTTTTTTATTTTTTAGGCTGGAACACCATTGAAAGAGATTTCGATGTATGATAACAACGACAGAACCCAGGCATCAATTTATTTTATAATTCTGGAAAAGAATGCATTTGACCCAATTTTTAAATATTTATTTTTGTTTTTAATGTTAAATATTCTCCCAAACACAATCAGATTTTAATTCTCTTTACAAATTTATGTATCATATAGACAGTAAAGTGACATATAGCTCACTTAAAAATATGTTCGGAAATCATGAAGTATTTAATAGGCATTATCTAGAAAAAAAATGTAGATCAAATATACCCAGAATTACAAAAAGCCTTGACCTGCGTTAAGGTGACTTTCCCTTTCCACTTTTCTCTGTTATTAGGGTGATCCTGTCCTACAACTAACCTACTCTTATATCAAATATTTCAACGGTCAAGGGAACCCGAGAGGGGGCGCAATTGGTTAACACACCCACATTGGATCAGAAGGTCTTGTCATTGAGTCAAATAATTCAATTGTCTAGGGTCCTTAAAGTGAACGCAAAGGGGAGGGGGGGGGGTCGATTCCGGACTTGTGACCAATTATACCTTGCCATGTCCTACACTACTGACATGATGGACCTATGACCTAAAATCTAGCTGAAAAATACTCGGCCAACGTCTTATACTCATTGAACCATTATGCCTCCCCCCTTGCTTATGTACATATTATTTAATACATGTATTTGCAACTTTCTTTTAAATTATGTAATCTTGATGCTTTGCTCCATTTATGTAAAAATGTCATAAAATATTCGTGCATAATTAATCTTATTAGTGCTTGGTTTGGATGTTATTAAATTTAGACATTTTTGAATTATATATTTTGGGGTATGGGGTAGAAATACTGTGTATATATCTTTATATTTTCTCATTTCTTGTTTTAGTGTTAAAAAAAAAACAAAACTTTTTTATATTTTGGCATGGGGAAAGGGGGGGGGGGTCATTATATAACACAATTTTGTTAGTATAATAATTATTTTTTCGTTTTTCTGTTAACATTCAAATGTATATTTACTTTTTTCCCATCATGTTTGAATAAATAATAATTTAACAAAAAAAATATTATTGTTACCTCATTATTCAAACATTACAGGTTAAACAGAGTAAAGGGGGGGGGGGGTAACTGCAAGGGAAAGGTTGCTATAATGGATACAAATTGGGTGTAAATACAACACAAGTTTTTGTTGGTTGTTATACACAAGTTTGTATTAAACCACACAAGTTTCAAAAATCTCAACACAAGTTTCAAAAATTTCAACACAAGTTTCAGAAATTTCAACACAAGTTTCAAAAATTTCAACACAAGTTTCAAAAATTTCAACACAAGTTTCAAAAATTTCAACACAAGTTTCAGAAATTTCAACACAAGTATTGTGTAGCTTTTCACACAAGTTTCAACACAAGTTTGTGTTGTTTGATAAATTTTAACACAAGTCTTGTGTTGTTTCAACATTTAACACAAGTTTGTGTTGTTTCAACACAAGTTTGTGTTGTTAAATAGTAACACCCAACTTGTGTTGAAAACAACACAAGTTTGTGTTGTTTCAACACAAGTTTTTTTTCAGTGTTTGTTACTGAAACGTATGCTGCTCCGACTTTCATCTTTTGGGTGTTACTTTCAAACGTGGTATATCGACAATCGGTGCACGCCTGAACACAAAAGCCGTCGAAGAATACTTACGACCTGCGATGGGATGTTTCATAAAAAGTTCATAAAGAAAATGCCGTGCTGAATAGTGTAAACGGGAGAAGTTACTGTCTAAAAAAACCCTAACTGATTACTCACCTAGAGGGCTCAACATTTTTTATAAATGGACCAGTCTGAACCATTATCTACTAAGGGTGCCCCACAAGTCTTGTGCGGATCTCCTGGGAGTGTCCCGATATATTTATGAATGGACTAGTGTGACCCTGAACCAACCCACCTAGAGCATCCTCCATTTCCATGCGTGACCCAGTGTTCTCCAGTGTTCATGATATGTATTTATATGATGCGTACTAAGCGTTCTTTAGGCATCTACGTCATATTATATCAACGCGTGAATTTTAAAGAACATTAGGGAAAAAAAAGAAACTACTGTTAAGATAAGGGAAGGTGGGATGGCTGAATGGTTAGCGTGTAAATTCTGTCATTGAATCAAGTGGCGTGGTTTCGATTCTCCGGCTGAACGTAACAAGAAGTAGGGTCACCTTCCAACCTCGTGGGTTTTCACAGGATCATCCGGTTTATCTCACTGTTAAAGACCCCGACGCCCAACCGAAATATTGAAATAAAATTGAACGATGTTAGTCCCGAAATAACCAAGTTTGTGTCTATTGAACGTTAAATAATTAACTCTCTCTATCTCGTTAACGTTCAATAAGTCATACCTCATACCATGTGGTCTACAGCCCATTGATAGGTTACGAATACACACAGGCTGAGAAGACTCTTGATGCCCCTTATAATGATCTTACCCTTAACCGTCTTGTTTACGACGAACTTGCTTGTCAGACAAAAACTAGGAACACCAACAAGATTCTGTAGACTACAACTATGTGTCCAATACAACCATCGGGTAATGTAATGATACCAATAATCATGGGGGATAACTCTTCCGCTAATATTGGCAGTCAAATGGATAACGCGAATAGCCAAGCAACATCCAGTATACCAAATCCATCAACAACCTATATCTAGCATCAAACTGATCTCTAAACGGATAACCCCTTTTGAAATATGGAGTGGGTACTAGATAGCGACCACACAGAATCCTATATACATCGCATGGAAACCTTGGATAACTAAGATCACACGTTTCTCTAGAAGGACAACTAAGATCACACGTTTCTCTAGACAAATAACTACAATCACACTTATCTCCAGGAGGATAACTCTATTGGAAATATGGAAACCAAATTAGACATACATCCACATCACAAAATCAAAATTTCTATCGATAAATACAAGGACTCTTGGAAACAATTTAACGGCAACATTATAATAACAATAAACATAAACAGTTGACAATTCTATGGAATACAATTACTGCTTATAACTGAGCAACGTTTCGTTTAGATTTCCCTAGTCATTATCAACCAATGATAAAATATAACGAGACACTATTACACACATAAACAATTCAGAGTTAATACTGACCAACCAGAGTATGTCATTATGAAATTGACCAAAGTTAATTAATAGAAAGGGAGCTAGGTTCGGGTTGTATCGAAAATTACGTGCTGCACCTCTGCTATCCTATATGAGTGGAGGGTGGGATGTCCGTTCGTTCGTTCGTTTCTGAATTGAACAATATAGGGGTGATATTGTAGACAAAGGATGTCCGACAAAACGTCGAAATCTCTAGTACGGATTAGGATATTCCGTATTCTTATATCTCGTATTTTAGTCAATAGTTAATTGCTTATTATTAGGGTAGGGTAAATACAACACTTTTTTACAAAACACTGAAACTACAAGTGTTTCTTAAGGCGAAATTCGACAGTGAATCCAAATCTGAAGAGATTTTTGACCTAAAATGTTTTCCTAGGTCAGTACAATCGCATTTTTTCAAAATGGTGGTCAAAATATGACTTTTTTGCTGTTATACTCTAAAATGATGCGAAATATGGTGTGTAATATATGTTTTCTATGTTTTTTCTGGGTTGTTGAGTATGAAGCCGTTTTAAAAAATATGATTGTATGGATCTGTAATGATTTTAGTCCACCTTTACGCCCAAAATTGGTTTGTTTTGTGCTATTACATCATATCTACGGTGATGGAAGTGTTCGATGAATGTTATTTTTGAGTATCGGAGTTGATTTGTGAATGTTCTCTTCCAGGTTGTAATTTTTTATGTGCTCTAGCTTATCAGAGATTTAAGTTTTTTGTTATTTGTGTAAGCTTACTTCCAGAGATAATATGATATGATGGCATCAACTACCAAAGCGAAAACAACTCGTAGCGATGCTATAGTTCATGAACTTAAATGTGTTAGCTACAATGAAGAGGAAGAATTCCGTTTTAAATGTAAGCTCCAAGTCATATAATTGGATGTATGTTATTATAATATAATAATAATAGTAATGTATTTATATAACGCCTATTATCCAGTAGACTGCTCAATGGCGCGGAGTTGTCTGTCAAAAGAAATGGTATATTGAAATAAAGAGATTAGTCTTTAGTTTCTTTTTGAATTCTGCAATAGTTCCTTCTTCTTTCACATGTCGGGGTAACTTGTTCCACGGGACTGGTGCTGCTCAAGAGAAGGCCCTATCACCACATGATACGAGATTTGTTCTTGGCATATCAAGTTGTATATTTGACGACCTGGTTGTTCTCTGATGGGATTTTATTTGAATTAGGTCCTGGAGATAGTTTGGAGCTATGGCATGAAGACACTTGTATGTCAACAGTAAAATCTAACATTCTACACGTTTCCTCACGGGTAGCCAATGAAGTTCCATAGGGATTGGTTAAATATGATCATGAAGTTTGGTTTTAGTTTGGTTTGGCTGCGTTTTGAATCTTCTGTAGACGATTTAATGAAGTTATTAGGAGACCCGTAAAGTAGGAAGTTACAATAGTCCAGGCGAGAAGTTATGGAGGCATTGACAAGAGTTTTGGTCGAATCCACATCAAGATATTTTCGAATTTTACTTATTTGGTGCAGCTGAAGGAAACAGGATTTGATTACAGAGGTAATCTGTTTATTAAAGTTCATGGATGATTTGACCAAAGGAATTACACATTCTCCAACAGATATTTGACTGTTGTTGGAATCTGCTGTGAAGGTTTGTATGCTCGGTCTATAGATCGAAAGAAATTCTGTTTTATCTGAACAAGTTTCAAGTAATTTTCATACATCCACACACTGATTTTTTCAGTGCAGTTTTCCAGTTGGTGTTTTTTTCTCTGGGACGTCGCAAGGTTGGCCTCTGAGATACAACTGGGTATCATCAGCGAAGAGGTGAAAATTTGCATCACATTCCCTGATAACATCGCCAATAGGCAGCGTGTAAATAGTGAAAAGAATTTGGCCGATGACTGATCCTTGGGGAACCCCGTACTGTAGTACTGTTGGTTGTGATTTTGCACCCCCAACACACACTAATTGCAATCTACATGTTGAATAGGATAAGCCCCAATGATGAATCAGATAGCTTTATTCTTTGCTTTAAGCGCTGCATGAGACGTTGGCGATCTATGAAGTCGAATGCGGCTGATAAGTCCAATAATACGAATAGAAAAACATGTTTTTTGTCCATTGCTCGGAGAATATCATTGTGAACCCTTGTTAAGGCCGTCTCTGTACTATGCAGATTTCTGTAAGCAGACTGATATGTTTCTAGTAGATTATGCTGATTCATGCGGTCTTTTAGTTGATCCGCAATGATTTTTTCAATAACTTTAGAAATGAAAGATAGATTTTGAGCTGTTTATTGTACCATTGATAAGGCCAGGAGATATGTTGTATTCGCACAGGAAATTTTCTTAAAAAGCCATGTAGGTAATACATCCAATTCACATGATTTTGTTGGAGCTTTCTGGATTAACGTCGTGAGGTAGTCTGCGCATATCTCTTTTACCTCAAGCGGTGGAATGTAATCATCCTTCTGATCATTATGGTCAATAAAATCGTTTTCAATTTGAAAGCTCTGTCTTATTTTCTCAATCTTCTCTGTAAAGTATCTGGCAAAGATAGCGGGGAGTTGGTTTGCTTTATAGCATGATGGCATAGCGTCTGAAAACGAATCCTTCGTGAGACTTTTGCTGATATTGAATAATACTTTACTACCGGCAGCATTGTTAATCTTCTCTTTCAAAAATTGGGTTTTGGTATAGGCGATAGCATTATTATACTGGTTTTGTTTTTCTTTGAAGATTTGGTGATGAACTTCTAGCCCAGATTTTCGCAAAGACTTCTCCGCTTCTTTTGTGCTTCAGTGGTCGTAAATGCGAGACAAATATCAGATTTTTACACCGATACTTGATTATAAATTTCCACTATGACGCTTTTATTAGTTTTAATTGCATTTTTGAACATGACATCGTACTCAGCAACCCAGAAAATCAATGAAAAGACATATTATAGGCCATATCTCACATAATTTTAGGAGTTTAACGGCCAAAAAGTCATATTTTGGTTGCCATTTTCAAACATGGCGGCTGTACTGACCGAAAGACTTAAATTGGGTCGAAAATTTTAACGGATTCGGATTCAGTGTCGAATTTCGCCTCTAGAAACACTCGTAGTGAAGAAAAAAGTGTATTTACCCTACCCTATTATTATACAACAAAATCTTTATCTCTTTCACGCTCTGGAAAACAAATGTATCTCGTAAATTACGAGATAAAACTTTCCTGATAATTTTTGTTTTCCAAGGACATTTTTGTGACAATGTGGTCTCTTTTCTTGGCAGGAATGACACGGGGAAACCAGCAAAACACGAAGTATATGTTTAACAACGAAGTATATGTTTAACAACGAAGTATAGTAAAGTAAAAAGCTGTCTCCTTGACAACGCGCTCTCGTTAAGCAAATATTAACAGACATGACACTGTTTGTTTATGTGTCTATACGGCCGATGAACTTCCTCGGGGTTTTCCCGCGTGATTTCCCCCTTGTCCGAGGTGGGGACGCAGTAAGAACGGGTGACATGGCCACGTAGCAGAGTCTAGTCTTGTGGATTTCTACGCCCTGGCCTCAGATTTTTGTTGCATCAACCCACTGCTAAATGACCCCAACTCGCAAGCGAATTAAATCATGTTAGTCCCGAAATGACCTAGTTTGTGTCGAGTTGACGTCAAATCCCATTTTTCTTTCTTCCTCTCTCTCGTTGCATCCGAAAGACTATACGTATTTGCGTTTGCGAGGCCCACTGTCCTGCATCACAGCCAAGGAGGAACTTCGCCAGAAATGTCCAATGAAACAAGGGTCCTTTAGGTTAACGATGTTATGTTTTACACACAGGGCCACCGTGACTATACGAAAGACTATACGTGTATTTGCCTTGCCAGGCCCACTGCCCTGCATCATCGCCAAGGGGGAACCTCGCCAGAAAATTCCCATGAAATTACTTGGGCAACACCGGGATCAAACACGGGACATGCAGGGTAACAATATATTTTCTTACGCACTGACTCACCGTGACTCATCTCAAAAGACAAAAATCTCGGTTACTAGACACACTTTGTTATCAACCGTGCCTTGGTAATTTATCAGGATAGTTAAAACGTGGCTTTCGACTCTTGGGGATTCCCCTATTTATTGTAACGAAATAATAAACACATCATTTTGTAAAAAAAAGACACCCGATACGTTGTTAACACAGAAAGGTTTGAAGTAGATGTATTATACTTCAACCATCAAAAGAACCTCTTATTGTTTCTATTCTGTATGGACAACAATTATGTTAATTCCCCCACTTACAGTTCAGCCATCACCAGAAGTTATGTACTCGTCTATTCTGTGTGGACAAGTTACGTTAATTCTTTTCAGCTATCAAGGGGACTCCCCTACTTCTACCCAAGCGTTTTATTTTTGTATAATTTAACAACAGCCATGACTAGTATCATATTCAAGATAAAATACGACAGCGATACGTATCCACTCTTTGTCAACCTCGATAGTGCTTGTTTAACACGTACGCGTTTGATCACAAGGTCTGTCATTGAGTCAAGTGGTGTGGTTTTGATTCCTCGCTTGTACTTGACAAGGTGGGGGATCACGTCGCTAAGTGGGTAAGACGCTGGCTCGCTAGCCTTGAGGTCGGGTGTTCGATCCTGGATTGGCCGAGAAAGTTCATCCAGGTTTCTGCTTGTCGGTGATACAGAACGGAGGGCCTGACAAGGACAGCTGTCTAGTCGTTCGGATGGTACGAAAAACCGAGGTCCCGTGTACACATTGGTGTGCGCGTAAAAGATCCCTTGTCAGTTGGAATTCGACATATTCGTAGGCCGTACCGCGCGGCCAGGGTAAAATTCCCCCCATAGCACACTGTATGGCGTATGCCCGTCTCCATTAGCGCCCAGAATAGAAGCAGAATAGTAGGACCTTAAATCCCATTTAATTTCATTTCATTTCGTACTTGGCAAGGAGTAGGGTCGCCTTATTTATTTTAACGTGTTTCTATAATTCGACCCAACATTAAACCACATTCCCCAGGTTCTTGAATAAACTTGCAAACAATCTGTGCTCCTCTACTCTCATAGCATTACGTATGCGCAACACGCGTATCAGGTATTGGCTAATTGAGTAAGAGGTTGGCTCTCTTGGGGGCGTGTGTTCGATACCTGCATTGACCAAGAAAATTCATTGGAATTTCCCTACGTGGTTTCCCCATTTAGGCTTGATACGGACAGCTATCTGTTCGTTTGGATGGGACGAAAGCACGAGGTTCCGTGTGTACATAGGCGTACACGCAAAAGATCCCTTGTCAATTGGAATTCGACATAACAGTAGGCAATAGTGCCGCTACCCGTACAAACTATCCTGCATAGATCACTGTATGTCGTATTATTAGCCAAACTGGAGTAGATCAGTAGGACACTTCATCATAATATGGTATCCGGTTCATACATGTACAAGGCCCCATTCAAAAAACCACTTCTCTTGCAACTTTTAAAACTAAACTAAAGATATGTTTAATTACAAAGGCTTTTACCCTCGAGTGGTCCTTTTAAAGAGATTAAATTTCAAAACTAATTACATGTATAATCTTTAAGTGGCATTTAGCGATTGGAAAACACATTAATAGAACACAATTTTTATGGGAAACAATCACTGGTTTATTCTAAAAGCACGACGTTTCGACAAGTATCCTCTTATCGTTATCAAGCACAATGACATTTCATAAACTTCAGATGAATATAATTACATGTAGTTGTATCTAAATAACAATTTTGTCAATAACAATTTTATCTGAATGACAATGTTATCATGTACGCTCGTTTTTGGAGGTTGGATGGCTTTATAGGGTTTGTCGTTGGTTTCGATTCTGCGCTTGTACATGTCAACGAGTAGGGTCGCCTGTCCAACTTCGTGGGTTTCTCCGGGTTTTCCGATTTCCTCCCACTGCTAAAGACACTTACGCACAGGCGAATTATTGAAATAAAATTGAATCATATGTTAGGCTCGAAATGACCTCGTTTGTGTCGAGTGGAGGTTAAAAACCATTTTTCTTTCGTTCACTGTTATCTATTTTCGTTATGTAAACGTAATACTTATTTAAAGCGCACATAAACACAATAATAATAATGGATTTATTTCATTTCATTTCTTAAATATGAATAAAAATTAACCGATCCTTTTGCAATGTATTTCTGAATTGACAATGGCTTTGCAATATATCTGTGAATAAATATGCCCGAATTCTTTGATAATATCTTTAATGGACATTCAGTGAAAGCCATATATATATAATAACATACAGCTTTATGGATAACATTCGCTGAGTGTGTTAGTGGTTTTAATTTTGTTGAAGTGAAAACTATCTATTGAAGAGAATTGTACTAAATATGACAATTGACCCCCTTTTTAAAAATGAATATCTTATAAAATGTATAAAAATATAACTGAATAATTTAACAATGAGCAAGTTTTAACTGAAGAATATGTATGTTAAGGTAGAATTAAAATTCTTAACAACGTTCTTTTGTGACATAGTTAAATAATAATATTTAATCAACGAGTATATATTAATTAATATTTTAAAATAAATAATAAAGCTATGTTAAAATTTAACTCAATATCTTAGCTATGTGTTTATATAGCTTCTATCTCAATATTTTAGCTATGTGTATATATAACTAATAACTATATATTTACCCTATGGCTAACATATTTTACTCAATATCTTAGCCATAGAAATATATTATATAACAAAATAATTATGCTATGTGAAAATATAACCAAATATTTAAGCGATGTAAAATGTAACCAAATATTCAACCTATGTAACAAAATATAATTAATTAATTAAACTGTGTGTAAATATAACTAAATACTTCAGCTATGTGAAATATAACATATAACTAAATATATAAGCTACGTAGAAATATAACTATATGATTACAATATGTGAAAATTTAATTCCATATTTTAGCTATGTGTATATATAACTTATAACTAAATATTTAATTAATGTGAAATAAATTGTGTTAAAAATATAAGTAAATTAATTAAGCTATGAGAAAATAGAACTCAGTATTTTAGCCATGTTTCTGTATAACTTATAACTAAATATTTAACCCATGTTTGTATATAACATGTAATTTAATATTTAAATTATGTACAAACATAACTATGTTAAATATAACTCAGTATTTTAGCTATGTGAAATATCACTCAGTATTTTAGCTATGTTAAATATGACGTATAGCTCAATATTCAACATAATATGTGAAAATATAACTCAATATTTAACATATGTGAAAATATAACTCACAATTTAACATATGTGAAAATATAACTAAATATTTAATAAATGTGAAAATATAACTAAACATAATCTAACGTAAGTAAATGTTTAGCTAAATATTTTCCAATGTGAACATATAACTAATACCTATCTCAAAACATAACGAAATATAGTATCGAAGTGAACGTATCACTAAGTACTTTTCTTTTTGCAAAAATAAAGACATATTTTATCGATGGCAATATAACTAAATATTTGATATATCTGAAAGTATTACAAAATATTTTTTCCCAGGTGAATATTTTTTTTTACATATCTGAAAGTATACTGGACTAAATTAGTTAATTTAAAAATTTTCTATTTGCAATTAAAAGACGATGACAATATAAATAAATATTTGATATATCTGAAAGTATTACAAAATATTTTTTTCCAGGTGAATAATTGTTTACATATCTGAAAGTATATTGGACTAAATTAGTTAATTT
The DNA here is from genome assembly GCA_963678685.1 of Patella ulyssiponensis. NCBI lineage: Eukaryota > Metazoa > Mollusca > Gastropoda > Patellidae > Patella > Patella ulyssiponensis. The sequence continues at coordinate 95,954,111 of OY783226.1, forward strand.
AAAAAAATTTCTATTTGCAATTAAAAAGACATTATTTGGTCGGCATTTTGAAAAGTTTATGAGCAATTTTATATTTACCTTTCTTCAAAAACCATGGCATATCCTTTCACCCAACTACAGCTAATTGTATATATCTGGTAATTTCGACATGATTTGAGTCTGTCGTATCTATTTGATTGTAGGTATAATCGTTACTTATTGCATCTCAAGTTGTAGTGGAGACCAATATGATTTAAATACAGATTTATGTTTCGTTTCGTTTCGATGGCCTCCATTACATGAAGATCTGAACGGTTCAGCGGCGTTTGACCTTGTGACGTCAGACATTGATTAACCAATCAGTGTTGATGTTTCTAGTGGGTTACCCACAGTTCCAAATACCGCTTAATTGGTTAATCTCTCACATCAACCAGAACGTGAGTTATATAACAACTCTTCTAGATACTACTGTATTTTGAACCAGCAAAAATGAAACGAAATAGGATTTGTAAATTAATCAGATTAAGAGGAAACGCGGTTGTAGTCTACAATATCTTATTGACGTTCCTAATGTTTCTAAGACTCCAGTTTGTCATCTTCAAGATTATTAGCAGGAACATCTGTCCGTCATTGTCTCTCAGATGTAGGTTCACTACTCTCTTGTTATGGTTGTGGAGTGTGACCAAGGTGATTATAAGTAGGATCATTATTGGGATCATCGACATCCTTTGAGTTGTCTTGTTTTAGAGGATGATCCTTCTCACCAAGGTGATTATAAGTAGGGTCATTATTGGGCTCATCAACATTCTTTGACTTGTCTTTTTTTAGAGGATGATCCTTCTCACCAAGGTGATTATAATTGGGATCATTATTGGGATCATTGACATCCTTCGAGTTGTCTTGTTCTAGAGGATGACCATTCTCACCCAAATGATTATAGGTAGGGTCATTATAAGGATCATTGCCATCCTTAGAGTTGTCTTGTTTTAGAGGATGACCATTCTCACCCAAATGATTATAGGTAGGGTCATTATAAGGATCATCGACATTCTTCGAGTTGTTGTGGTATTGTTGTGCTTGGGGAGTATCCTTATTATCACCATGGAATGCTGGATTCGGAAAGACAGTGTTGCCTTGTTGTGGTTTTGTGGTAGAACCCTTTTCAACAAGATGATTATAGGTAGCGTCATCAACATTTGTTTTCAACTTTTGGCGTTGGTATTGACTGCTAGATGTAGAGTCCATATTTCTAGCAATGTCTTGTGGCTTTTTGGTGTGACTCTTTTCACCTAGATGATCATAGGTTGGGTCATTGTAGGGATCAGACATCGGCTGTTCGTCACCTTTTGGAATATGATCATAATATGTGTTCTCGTTCACCACGGGAGTTATTGAAGTATGTTTAAAATGATCATAATTTGAATTTAATAGTTCCTCTTTTCCCAAATTATCTGCTGAAGTCTTTGTAATGATGTGATCATATTCCGATGGTTTATCTTCCCTCTGTCGTCTGGCGTTCTTCGGTTTCACAACACTATATTTGACTTTCGAATCCAATGGCGGAGTTCTGGGATCTGATCTAGATTCTAGCTTAATGCGGGATCCCCAGGGTTCACAGTAGCCAGATCCTGGTGTTGGTTTGGCCCTAAAATCGTCGTCAATGACATGATAGTTTGACTCCTGCTTTGGTGATGCTTTGTTAGGTGGACTACCAACTGGATCAATAGATTTGTTGCTAAACACATGGTCTATGTCTGTGTAGTTTGGTTCGTCTTTAGGCGATTGGGTGATTGGAAGTTTAGCCACTTTGGTGCCAAAATCATGGCCAATGTATGTATAGCCCGTCTCCTCTTCTGGGGCTGTAGATCGAGGGGCTTTAGCAGTAAAATCATAGTCTATGACTGTGTAGTTTGTATCATCTTTGGGCGATGCGGTGTTTGGCGACTTAGAATGATCTATGTCTTGGTAAGTCGACTCCTCTTTTGGTTTAGCAGTAAAATCATGGTCACTAACTTGGAAGGATAACTCATTACTTGATGGACCACCAGCTGGTTTTCTGTCGTGTGTTGAGTTTTGTAAGAAACGATCGTCGATATAGTGGTAAGATGATTCGCGTTTATTTGTATCGTCATCTTGTATAGTAATATATTCAGATTCATCCTTGTTGTTTTTATTAGTATATTCTAACTCCTGGTGATTATCATCTGATTTACTTTTCCTCTTTCTGGAAAATAAACATCATATAAAATTTTTTGAAGTACCTACGAGGCACGCGGGTGGTAATAGGCGCGATTGGCAGGAGTACACTATACTTTTTTTGCACACATTGAGCTAATGATGACGAAAATGTGCCATGCAGTGTGCTATGGGGCGCATTTTGTCGAGATGGTACGATATACCTGATAATGCAGGTATACCACACGTTAACTTGTCGGATAATGTAGTATTATGTATATAAATTCAATCATACCTTATTAGACAGTAAAAAGTCAACACTACCAGTACGACTACCACAACACCAACAGCACAACCAATTATTAAACCCAACTGATCTGAAGAACCTAGAACTGTTCCTGCAACTAACAAGGTATCGAGATTAGATAATTGTTGGTAAATTAATAAAACCTCAAGACGCAGACTAACAAATCTTCTAATTGCATTCTGAGTTTAACGATTACTTCCTCTACACAAACCTATGTTCTACCTTTTGCGTGAAGGAAACATTTGTCTTTTATAGCATTCACAAGATTTTATAATGTGAACTTAGATTAGTGGGTAACTCTTGGTTAACACGAACAAACGATGGCATTGTAAAAACTTATTTCATTTCATGAACCAGTAATACAGTTAAACAACTGACCAGTCTGTTTCTAAATAGTAACAAGCAACCAATAGATGGCGCTGTTACTGGACGAAAACTATAATTAGTAACTTACCTGGACTTGGTTGCAAATATCTGGTACAAACAATGCTTGGTCCTGAAAATATGATTGATGCTTGATAAATGAATTATCAACTGGCGGTGAAAATACAGTATAAATATATCTTCAACTGACAATAAATATGATATGTACTCGTGGTACTTTGTAATCCAATTCGCCGTCATTTTGACATCAAGATATAGCTACGTGGTTCCAGATAGCAATATTCATATTTTTAATCATTCGAATAATTATAGAAATTGTCCTACCACCAGAAACTTTAATCCACATTACACTCTCTCCTTCATCTGTGATGTCCCAAATTTGAACTGTTATATTGTTTCCAGATAATTTTAACTCTGGGCCAAGACTAATTACATCTGTAGAGCAGTTTAATAAATCTTGGTTCCGTGAAAATATTTGAATTTTACTACACGATTTTACACTCAAGTGGATAAAAACACTTTCTATTCGAACTGTCTGTAAACTTGTAAGACTACAAGAAAGGTTACCACTGTATGATTGTTGATTGGAGATATAAAGATAAGCTTTATCTGGTAATGTTGTACTATCAATAGTTATAATATCATATGCAAGATTATCTGGAATGGTAAAAATTTAAATATTAATCTTAAAGATAAGTCATAGATATATATGTTAACACGGATTAAAAAGTTTTAATATTTCTTTTAACATATTTTTTAAGTGTTGTAATATTACTATTTAAAGGTTTAAATATACTATTCAAAGGTTTCAGTATATTCTTTAAAGGTTTAAGTATTCAAAGGTTTCAATATATTCTTTGAAGGTTTCAATATGTTATTCAAAGATTTCAATATATTATTTAAACTTTTTTATTATATTATATCTGGCAGCATGGCCGAAATATAACGTAATCGTTTTGTGTAATAATGTAATATTGTCCTTCTAAAATGAATAAAGTGAAAGTAATAATTTACCTGATATGCATATATATGGGTAGTAGATATAATTATAACCAGCACCAGGTGTGTAAGGAGAGATGAGGCTACAGGTACGTTTATTAGAGCAGTTTTTATAAACTTGTAAACGATCGTCCAGATCTACAGGTGTCGTTTCATCTGCTATATTTCTTCTACAACAGTCCCTGTCGTCACATGTGGTGTTATCTAGGCTCGTTTTACAGGTCGGATAAAACTTGGTACCATAATGTATTTTGCGTTTCTCGTTTCTTTCATCTATCGATATAACGTGACCTTTATCACAGGTCATGGTGTGTTTGGAACATGGCGATTCTGGTTCTTCATAGCAACCAGACTCCGATTGACATTCATTTATTTGCGGAGCTGAAATATGATGATACAAAATTGTTAGTTGTAACAGATAATAACCGATTGCGCTTTTCATGGTGTATAACTATACCCCCCCCCCCCAAATTTAAAAAAAAAATAATTCCAGAATGTGATAATAATTAGTTTTTGTAGACTCCGATCAACACTAATTACTTTGGGGGGTTTGCAAGTGGTAGGCAGTAGAGACCTGACTATGTTTGAGTTCTTGTTCTGCTGTTGGCGAATTATTTACTGTGTTAAATAGAAATACCATTACCTCTACAATAACCAGTATAGAAGATTTACTTACCCGAAGCTGGAACAGTAACACATTCACCACAGGTGATACTTATATTTAACCCTATAATAAAATATGGATATATAAAATATATGGTAAAATATTTGAACCAGTAATATAATATGGCGTAGCAGAATTGAAATATGTGGGCTGAAACCTTACCGAATAGTAGTAATAAAGATTAGATCTCAAAGCTGTTAATATACAATAATCATTCTATTCTAACCTGAAGTTATTCTTATCCAGATATGATTCTTTTCGTTAACATTTAAGTTGTCAAGAACCACATGATAAATCTTGCCTCCAGAAATTGACAGTTCTCCATAACCAATGAATACACCACCTTCATCTGTACATCTTAATAAAGTCTGATTCCCCGAATATATCTTCACGTTGTTACTTGATTCTTCTGTGAGAGAAATAAAGACACTTTCTACCAGTATTGGATCAGTACTTGTTATATTACAACACCTAGTAATATTCGTATCTGTAGTATTTGTTTTACCAGAGTAATATAAATAACCATGCAATGGAAAACTCACATCAGTGATCTCTGTCATGTCGTAAACCTGGTCATCTGTAAATATAAGTTTAGTTTATTAAATGTGGGTTCGAGCGGTGTTCTAATGGGTACTGTTGCACACCTGCAGACAAAGGCGGTTTACAACAGACATATTCAAGAAAAGAACAATCATTATAGAACACAATATAGGAGTAGTATGAGGGCCTGTCTAGCCACGCACGTGCGCGCATGCGCGTGCGTGCATGTGCGTACATGGGCGTGCACGTGACCTTGCACTGGATGACCTTTAGCACGTGTGTGACCCCTGGCACGTGCGTGACCCCTTGCATGACCCCTTGCACGTGCGTGACCCCTTGCACGTGCATGACGTACGAAGAGGGGCGCGCGCGCGCGGGAAAAGAAAGAGAGAGCGAGAGAGAGAGAGAGAGAGAGAGAGAGAGAGAGAAGAAGAAGACGAAGAAGAAGAAGAAGAAGAAGAAAGGGGAAGAGAGGAGGAGGAGGGAAGGGGAAACAACTCTTTTACATTGATTAAGTTGGCCCTGAAAAGGGCCGTTGGTCCTCTCAATGAGAGGGTTAGCAGGAACATCTTGGATGCTCTGCCGAGTACCGTGGTACAGGTCGCTTCTCACACTTGACAGCATGCTTCGACCGCCTATGGTAGGTGTTGGACACATCTACCCCACACCAGAAGCAGACTAGGTAATCTGCTTCTGGCCGGTTCCCCTTAGACAAAGGGTAATACCCCCCACAAGTCGTACAAAACCTTTTGTCTTTTCGATCCATTTTGTTTGTGACTTCTTTTGGCTTTGACACTCCTATTTATAGCTCGGGACGGGACGAGTCTAAGGTGTTGGGGCGATACCATTTTCCACCAATCAGAATAGCATGACGTCATATGACGTCACAAAAAAACAGACACGTGATATGTTGTCGACATTTTATTGAACATGAACACATTTACAAAGCATATTATTCAACACAAAATTGAACACAAAATTGAACTTGAACACATTGAACACAAAAAACATATTTACAGAGCAAAAAAGCATCGACATCGTTGTCCCTTCTTCTGGTCTTTTTGCAAGTCGGGAAAATGATCCCTAGCCCATTGTTCGACGAGTATATCGTTCACACGATACACGTGCCCGAACACAGAAAGGGCGTGCGGGGAGGGAACGTGAAAACGATGACACAAATAATACAAACAATAATGGCCGCAGACGACACTCTCGAGTCCCTGAATCCATCGGGGTTGGTAGTGGAGATGTAGATCTTGCACGAAACGTCGAAAGGCTTCTCCGTAGACATCAGGGGGACACCCGTAGGAATCGAAGAAGGTAATGTGATCTGGTCCTTCGCACACAAACACGGTCCAGTGTCTACCGGGTTGGTCTTCGTCGTCCGTGTTGATGACATAGGCTTTGGGGTACGAGGTCGGGCGCAGTATATCCAGATGATTACGAGCCCACACGCCCCCGAATACGTTAGCGGGGAGATGTTTTTCTAAAGCCCGTGTCAGTTGTCGGTTGGAGAGAGCCTCACCAATCTGTGATGACTTGTCGGTTGGCATCGATTTCCAAGACATTGTCGTATTCGGCAAACAGAACAAGACTGAGGTGATTGGTCGGCGCCGCACCGAACTTGAGTTCCAAAGACAGGTTACCCGCCGCTTTGGGATGGAAGTAGTTACCGTCGGCTCCGTGGTCGTTGGTCAAATCGAAACAATACAAAGTGTACCCATTGATATAGTCGTGGAAAGGGAGGTCCAGGTCTTCTCGGGTGTTTAAGACGGCCACCCGTTTCATCAAATCCAGGTAAGGTGCGATGGCTTGTCGCTGGGGAAAGTTGACGTCGTATTCGTCCACAATTTCCCCGTTCTTGGTCAATTTGATGTTTTCCAATTGATTGTGTTGGAATTCGAAGGGATTTCTGTTTTTTCTTCCATCGTAGGCCGTGTTACGTACCATACCCACGATTAATCTATTGGGCAGGCTTTCGTTGACAAACAGATTGTCTAGGACGTGACTGGTGCGATTGTCGGGAATGACCATGTCGCGGACCACCACGCGCTTCAGGGGATACTTGGCGTTGGACGATTGAAGTTGCGCGGCTACCCGTGTGTAGGTACTGGGAGCCAGGGTGACGAACGGGATATCCAGGTAGGCTTTGGTGAACTCGACTTTGTAATCTTCTGCATCGTTGCCTTCGCCGTACATCAGAAAAAATTTCGGGGATTGCTTTTCCAATTTCAATCGCAGGTCCACACCGTCCAACAGATACCGATCTTGTAAACACATGTCCAAGTGTAGACGCGACTGCAATTCAAAGGTGCGACTTTCAGCGATGGTTTTCTGACGTTGTTCCAATCCTTTGTTATTCGGAGCCTGTCCTCCACCATCCCCGGCGGTGGCGACGGATTTCGTGGAATTGAACTGACTGGCGGTGTCTTTTTCCCACAAGACTTGTTTCGACAGGTGATCGTTCTTGGCTCCCTTACCGAAACTCAACAAATTCTCCAAGTAAGCCCGGTAGGGATAATTGGGCAGAGAGGTGGTGACCAAGGTTTCGGCATCCTTTCCCAGGCGTAATTTGACGTCTTTAAACAACGAATGAAACAGGTTGTTAATGGGTGCGACTTGACTATCCGCATCCAGGTCATCCCCGTTGTTCTTGGTCACCTTTAGGGCCAAGTGCAGTGTCATGTTGGCCAGATCGATGAAATCGGTGGTGGCATTGGAAATATAAAATTCGATGGGTCCGTCGTGGTTCAAGTCGGGCGTCAGTGGATACTTTCGGATTTTGGTCACCTTGTTTACGGCCGTCTGCGTGTCGGGTACACTGAACAAATCCTGCAATTCGTCTCGCGCGCAGGGACAGGAATCATTGCGCATTACCTGCGTAGCCATGGTCGAAGATATCTAGTTTACGTCGTTTGTGAGAAGTGACCTGTGTCTTCTTCTTCCTCTTCGGACGATGTGAAGTGGACGGGGTTCGTGAGGGGTCTTTTATAGGTTTTAGGTGGGCGACCACGTTCTTGAGTGTGTCGGACATCGTGTTTGACAATGCGGGGCGAAGCGTGTCCTGGGCGACTTTCTTCCAGTTCCATTTTTCACGACCACTGACGGCGTCGAGCACGCTTTGTCCCACTTTGGGTAACACTTGGGCCACATTCTTTTTCACGGCCGCTTTACCGGCCGACCACAAGGTCTTCCCGACCGATTTGACGGCATTCAATAACCCCGACCATCGACCGGCACCCTGTTGTCTCAGAATTCCCCCCTTGTACACCACCAGACCATTGCCAGCCCCTCGCTGTCTGAGCACTCCACCTTTGTACACTCGAATCATCATCGGCGGCGAAAATGAAGTTGGACCACCACCTTACCGTCGAGAAATGGCACGGCTTTCCCCATTCCCCAAAGTGACCTCAGGTTCTTTTACTTAATTGCCCCTTTCCCCAACTACCAATAAACAACTCAACTAATTAATTAGATTTTAATATATGTATCTTATTATAATTCATTTACATATATAATACTAGAGGTTTTACAATTAATTGAATGATTAAAGTTACAGTTCATTTCCGCATCGCATACTCTGCTCCTTTAATTCAATCAATCCTCCTGTTTAGCATTCAGATTGATTCTTTATCTTACTTCCACCATCCCAATCGCGCAGGGTTTTTTTATTAAACACTTTTAACCCGAACACAATTCTCGGAAACTCACAAAACCTTCACATGTCACAGATCCACATAATTTTCCCGGATTCACCTAGACTCACTAGTTGTATTAAAAATCACCAAGATTTACATACACTTCACCAAGATTTAAATATTCTTCACCAAGATTCCATATACTTCACCAAGACTACATAGGCGTTTGATTCACAAAGTTCACCAAGATTAAACTACTTATAGGATTCACAAGGCTACCCCTGGATTGAAATATCGATCACCTGGACATTATCAGTTTAATGTTATTTCACCAAGAAACGGACTCATCCCCTTTAAATACATCTTATTTACTTTACCACGTTTTATTCATCTAACGCCAGTTATTGGTGTTACTGCATAGATATTAAAACAGTCATGTCGGGTCCTTTAAGCTCTCTGGTCTAAATCGAGAAAACAGCCATACCCTGTAACTTCTAAAACCTCTCTAACAAAACTTTTATAATTCCTGCACCAAGAAACTTTAGTCAGTCCAACATCCAATCAAACCCATGCATAACCTGCACATGCATCACAATCCAGACACATTCATTACTTACACCCTTATTACCTAACTTGTTAAAACACACCCACAATCATTCTGTAAAAAACAACGCATATACATTGAAAATAATAAAACTTTATTAACCAAAACCTGTACAATCATGAATACATCTTTCTAAAAGAAATAAATATTCCCTTTAGCCATCTACCAAATTAATTATGTACCCTAAATCATCGAAATAAACCATGTCACAATTATAGATACCAATTTAACATACCAATTGTGACATTACCCCCCACCCCAAGGGTAAACTTAAGAGAAGCGGTTTATCCAACTAACTGAATGATCGACTCAAGTAATCTGCACCAATGTTATTTCGACCCTTTATTGCCCTGACAATAAAAGAAAAATTCTGTATACTTAACGCCCATCTCATAATTCTATTATTAGCAATTTTGGCCTTGTGTAAATATTGTAGAGGTTCATGATCAGTTTCAACCAGAAATTCAACACCATATAAGTATTCCTCAAATCTTTTAATACCCCAAACTAAGGCTAAACATTCTTTCTCAATAATAGCGTACCTGGTTTCGCGCGGTAAAAGTTTCTTACTGGCATAGGCCAATGGAAACTTGCCATCTTCAAATTCCTGTAAAAGAATAGCTCCTAAACCTGTTCCGCTAGCATCAGTTCTTAATATAAATGTTTTAGTAAAATCTGGCAATCGCAGCACTGGTGAATTTGACAAAACCTGTTTTAGAGAAATAAAAGCATTATTTTGAGCATATCCCCATTCTAGTTTATTTGGTTGGCCCTTTCTAGTTAAATCTGTAAGTGGAACTGCTACAGCTGAAAAGTTAGGTACAAATTGTCGATAATATCCCACTAACCCTAAAAAAGATTGTAATTGTTTTTTCGTCTTTGGAGGTTCAGCCTGTTTGATGCTTTCAATTTTATTTTCCATGGGACGAATGACTCTCTGACCTACAAAATGTCCCAAATAATTTAATTTTGAAAAACCTATTGAACATTTGCTGGGACGTGCAGTCAAATTAGCAGCCCGTAATCGTTCAAATAAAGATCGAAGTATCTGTAAATGATCTGACCAAGTCTCTGAAAAAACTAAAATATCATCTAAATAGTTATCAGTTCCATCCAAGTGGTACAAGAGTTTCCGCATAATTTTACTGAATGTTGCAGGTGCTGTTACACAGCCAAATGGCATATTTCTAAACTGCATCAAACCTAAAGGGGTTACAAAAGCTGTCTTTGATTTAGAACTCTCTTCTAAGGGTATCTGCCAGTAGCCTTTTGTTAAATCTATTTTTGAAAGGTAGTTACTTTTTGCTATCCTAGCAAATATATGATCATGTCGCGGCATAGGCTCAGCATCAAATTCTGTTATACGATTCAGTGCTCTAAAATCAATGCAAAATCTGTTAGAACCATCAGGTTTTTTAACAATGACAATAGGAGAACTATACGGAGATGACGAAGGCTCAATAATACCCAAATGTAACATAGTCTCTACTTCTTTTATCACAACATCTTTCATTGCGTAAGGAGTTGGATATGGTTTTAGTTTTACAGGTTTATCTGAAATTAAATTAATCTTATGTTCACCTAAGTTTGTACAACCTGGAACATCTGTTAATATGTCTGAAAATTCCTGGAATAAATCAATTAAATTAGTAATTTTATCTAAACTTAGATCTGTATTATAAACGATGTCTTTAAATGTTTCTTTTTGATTCAAGTTTGGTACATCTATCATCTCAGTCTCTGAATTAACGTCCACAAGATCATCATAATCTTCTATTACTGCTGAACAAAATACATTTTCATCAACATCCATATCAGAGTTTGTTACATCAGCCTGTAAAAAATTTAAATCTTTATCACTGTTTCTTGGAATATATTTTTTAAGCAAATTTATATGAAAAGTTTTTAATTGATTTTTAATACTGATTTTGAAATCCATTTCTCCAAATTTATCCACAACAGTAAAAGGACCTTTCCATTGCATGAGTAATTTATTGGCATCTGTTGGCAATAATATGAGAACCTGATCACCTACGCTTATATTTCTTACCTTGCTCTTTTTATCATAATACTTCTTATATCGATCTGTATTTTTAATCAAACTTTCTCTTGCTAACTTACATGTGCTTTCTAAACGTTCTTTCAGATCTAATACATACTGATATGTGTTTTTAACTTCTGTTTCTGCAACATTACCTGTCCATAATTCATGTAATATAGCCATCGGTCCACGCACTGTTCTTCCATACAATAGTTCAAATGGACTAAACCCTAAGCTTTCCTGACTAGATTCTCTATATGCAAATAAAACTGCTGGTAAATATCTGTCCCAGTCTTTTGGTCGTTCTGCACAGACTTTTTTCAACATACTTTTTAAAGTGCCGTTAAACCGTTCACATAGTCCGTTACAAATTGGATGATAAGGAGTCGTTACTAACTGTTTAATAGATAATAGTTCACTTACCTTTTTCATGAGACATGACGTAAATTGTGTACCCTTGTCACTTAAAATTTCTCTCGGAAAGCCGATGCGAGAAAAAATATCAACTAATGCTTCCGCTACTTGCTCAGTTTCTATAGTCTTTAAAGCGACAGCTTCTGGATAACGAGTAGCGAAATCTACTAATGTAAGAATATATCTTTTACCTTTGTCAGTTATTGGAAAAATCGGACCAATCAAATCAACAGCTACACGTTCAAACGGAACATTTATCAGTGGCATAGTACCTAATGGAACTTTTGTTACTTTACCTTTTGGGCATGTGCGTTGACAAATATCACAAGATTTACAAAATCTCGAAACATCTCCATGGATATCTGGCCAAAAGAAATTACATAATACCCTATCTGTAGTTTTACGAATCCCCAAATGAGCACCAAATATAGACTCGTGAGCTATTTTAAGAACCTGGTCCCTGTAACACTTAGGTACAACCAGTTGTTTGAAAGTTTCCCCATGTTCAACATCGGAAGACATAAAACACCTGTAAATTAAACCTGTGATTAGTATAAACCAAGATATTCTAGAACCACGTTCAAATTTTTCACCATTAGTGACTTTATCTCTTATAGATTTCAACGTTTCATCTTTACTTTGTTCATTCTTAATTTCATCTACAGTTACTTCCCCTAACGCTGAAGGCACTGAAAGAGATTTAAACTTTTTATTTTTAGATATTACCTGGGCTCTAGTTTCTACAGCCTGTGCTAATGATTCAGAAACACTTTCCCAATTTTGATCTGGGTGGAAAGGTTGTCTTACATCAGGTATATTTCCTAAAATAAGATCATAAACTGGGCTAGACATACAAAGAACATCAATGTTACCTGTATAATAAGGAGTTTTTACATAAATCGTAGCAACCGGTACATTTCTGACAGTTCCATCGATTAAGACGCAGCGTTGAGTTTCACCTGTAAATTGAGAATTATTAACTAAACTCGTCCTAACTACAGCCCCATTACAGCCCGTATCCCGTAATACACTGATCTTTTTATCATTGACGTATCCTTCAGCAATCGGCATATTTGAATTATCCCTAGAAGAAATATTTGCCTTACAAGATACACTTAAAACGGGTAAAATATGCCCACATTTTAGTTCAACACTGTTTTCTAAATTTGTACAACTGCATAAAGTCTTGGCCTCTGTATTTTCTGCGTGGTTTGATTCCACTGGAACATCTGAAAGATATAAATCAGCTTGACAAAAATTAGCAAATTTGTGTTGTTGGTGTCTACTAGGTGTATATGAAGGCGCAGACACATTTAATCGTGATATTGGTTCCCTTGATTGTCTATTACCTGAAAATCTATTAGACGTGTATGCAGGTCTATTTTTAAAATCTAGATTCTGATAATTAGAATTTGAATCTTTGGCATCCTGAAAAGTTTTCAAATCGGGACAATATTTCATTTCATGATCTGGTGATCTGCAGATGTAACATCGTCTGATAAACCGTTGTGTCGTTTCCCTGAAATTAAATTTATTGAAACGGTTATTAGTATGTGCCTCCAAATACTGATCAGCTAAAGATACCAATTCTTTATTTGTATCCGGTACTCTCTCTTTAAGAAACATCACTAATTCAAGTGGACAGCCTGACAAAAATTGTTCTCTAAGGAGTAAATCCTTAAGTCCATTAAAAGTTCTTGTAGTACGAGATAAGTCCAACCAACGATTAAAATAACCCTCAATTCTGGCCATAAATTGTTGGGACATTTCGGTGGGATAAGGTTTACAGTTACGAAACTTCCGTCTGAACCCTTCTTCAGTTAAGTCAAAACTCCTTAATAATGCACATTTGAGGCCATCAAAATCATTTACTTTCTCTGCTGGCAGACGTGAATATACACTTAAAGCCTTACCTTTTAAAAGTGAACCTAAATTTACGGCCCATACCGACTTATCCCATCCTTGAGCGGTTGCAAATCTTTCGAATCTGTTTAAATAAGCATCCATGTCATCATATTTGTCATCAAAAGGAGGAAGTTTTATATACGGTTTACGTGTATTTTCGGAACCTTCGTGAATACTCATTAAACTGGTATCCGCAGTTTCTCTTTTCATTTTTGCCACTTCGAATTCTGTATCGCACACTGATTTTCTTAGTTGTATTTCCTTTAACGCCAATTCTCGACTTTCTTTTTCACGTAAAAATGCTTTTTCGGATTCCATAATTTCTCTCTCGCGATCAGCTCTTTCCGAATCACGCCTTTCTTTCTCAATTTGTAACTCATACTCACGATTCAATTTCTCTTGTTCTCGCCTCTCTTTCTCTTGTTCTCGCCTCTCTTTCTCTTGTTCTCGCCTCTCTTTCTCTTGTTCTCGCCTCTCTTTCTCTCTCTCCAACTCAAACATTTTCTCACTCTCTCTCTGTCTCTCAAGGTTAACCCGTTCCTCTTTAACAAATTCAAGTAAAGCCTCCCCTTTCAAACCAAAATCTTTACCTATCTTAGTTATCTTTTCTAAATCCATATTGACCCACAAATCTTATCCACGAACCTAATTCTACAAAAGCTTAAATAATAAACTTATTTGTCCGTTACTGTCTCAGTCATTGTGTTAGTATACATATACAAAGCATGCACATTTCAATATACATTACTAATGAATACAACATAAAATTAAAACTTAAGTAGGCCTCTATTTCAAAAACTAATCTTAAACTAAATGTTTTTACAGTGCACTTTCATAATGTTATTGGCAATCCGGAAAAGGGTTCGTTATAAATATAAGCAATGGCAAGCTCGCCAAAATGTCACAAAGTGACCTCAGGTTCTTTTACTTAATTGCCCCTTTCCCCAACTACCAATAAACAACTCAACTAATTAATTAGATTTTAATATATGTATCTTATTATAATTCATTTACATATATAATACTAGAGGTTTTACAATTAATTGAATGATTAAAGTTACAGTTCATTTCCGCATCGCATACTCTGCTCCTTTAATTCAATCAATCCTCCTGTTTAGCATTCAGATTGATTCTTTATCTTACTTCCACCATCCCAATCGCGCAGGGTTTTTTTATTAAACACTTTTAACCCGAACACAATTCTCGGAAACTCACAAAACCTTCACATGTCACAGATCCACATAATTTTCCCGGATTCACCTAGACTCACTAGTTGTATTAAAAATCACCAAGATTTACATACACTTCACCAAGATTTAAATATTCTTCACCAAGATTCCATATACTTCACCAAGACTACATAGGCGTTTGATTCACAAAGTTCACCAAGATTAAACTACTTATAGGATTCACAAGGCTACCCCTGGATTGAAATATCGATCACCTGGACATTATCAGTTTAATGTTATTTCACCAAGAAACGGACTCATCCCCTTTAAATACATCTTATTTACTTTACCACGTTTTATTCATCTAACGCCAGTTATTGGTGTTACTGCATAGATATTAAAACAGTCATGTCTGGTCCTTTAAGCTCTCTGGTCTAAATCGAGAAAACAGCCATACCCTGTAACTTCTAAAACCTCTCTAACAAAACTTTTATAATTCCTGCACCAAGAAACTTTAGTCAGTCCAACATCCAATCAAACCCATGCATAACCTGCACATGCATCACAATCCAGACACATTCATTACTTACACCCTTATTACCTAACTTGTTAAAACACACCCACAATCATTCTGTAAAAAACAACGCATATACATTGAAAATAATAAAACTTTATTAACCAAAACCTGTACAATCATGAATACATCTTTCTAAAAGAAATAAATATTCCCTTTAGCCATCTACCAAATTAATTATGTACCCTAAATCATCGAAATAAACCATGTCACAATTATAGATACCAATTTAACATACCAATTGTGACAATAGAGACCAATGGAGTTTAGTCGACTGTACTTCAGAGGTAAGTAGTGAATCCTGGCGGGACGGTGATACAATCGTCGACTGGGAATCACGTCCAGCAAAGTAGCCTTCACGTCGCCCACGATCTGGGGTTCGATAATGTCCGTGTAGATGTAAAACAGATCGTACTGGATTTGAAGATTTGGGGTGTGGTGGGCGTAGAAATACCGTAGACTTTGGCCATCGTGGCCGGTCATTTGGATTGACTGCAGGGTAACCAACAGTTCGTTTCCAGGCCATCCCAACATGGACACGATGGGTCCACACAGACGAAGTTCGATTTTCGGCAACACGTCAAACCAGAAAAGCGCCTGCACGTTATTGATCTTCAGATACACTCTATCGTTGGTGTTGTCTTTCTTGAAAGACACGAAGGAACCTCTTTGTACGGCCCCTTGGCGCATCACCTCTCGAGTTTCGTACTCGTTCTGCTCTTTCTTCTCGTGGTCGGTCATTTCCTTGTTATTGGGATCCAAGCGAACGGGTTTATGGGCCAAATGATTGTAGATGGGAGACAGGTTCCACAAATCATCCAGTCTAGTGTTCAGGACATCCAGGATATGTTTCAGCGACTCGTAGTCGTCACTCTTGATGTGCGTTTCCATTTCGACCGATCCCTTGATCTCACCACCCTTTACACCTTTGAAACAATTCGACGGGTCGATCCTGTGGCGGTCCCGGCATATCTTTACTCCGGGTTCGTCGCTCGAGGGCGGCGACCAAGGATGAATGCGTAAGCCGAGCGTGTTGTCTCGTTGATCGATGTTTTGCCATTGGTCGGGTAACGTGATCATGGACAGACCCACTTCCCATTCCCGATGATCGACGAGAAGTGGCGGTTCCAGATGTGTATGATACGTGGAGACTTTGTTGTCGGGATACCACGACATGGAACTGTCACTAGGGAGCGTGAGGTAAAAGGGCCGGTCGTTGTTCATTATGTTTGGTTTTCAAAGTTGGAGAAGGTAACAGGTAACCCAAGCTACTGGAGAGCAAGGCCGTCCACAACGTGGTCTGCGATCCGTCGGGTTTGAAAGCCAGTTGGGACAAAGAAACTCCCGCCACGACGTACACTAAAATCACTTGACAGAAAAAGACAATTTCCGCTTGTGGCACACGTTTTCCCAAGAGCGACCAATTGTGGGCACTCGCGGACGTAGACGTGGTTTCGTCTTGCATGTTGACTGATGTTGGCGTCTCTCGCTCCTATTTATACGTTTTGGAGACTGGTCCTGTCGATCCACGAATTAAAACTCGCCGGATAGCCCAACCATTTCACCAATACTTTGTCTTTTTTTCTTTCGAGTACTCTTTCGATGGGAAAGATCTCATCGTCGTTGACTTGGACCGCTTGCAATTCTTCGGGATAGAAGGTGCCCTGTATGGGTTCACCTCTTTCGTCCAACAGTTTGTAACCGGGACCGACGTTGGGTGCGACGTTGAACGTTTCCAGAGTCCAGTTGGGCCAGTAACCTTTGTCGAAGGCACCATGTTTAGGTAAAGCCAAACGTACGGTCGTACCAATGTTCATTGATTTTTTCTTTTTCGGGGAACGTGGAGGCGGTGTTGTCAACATCCATTCGTGTTCGGGGCGAACATCTTTGGGCGCCATGCCGATGGTCCGATGTCGTCTAGCATTGTAAGCCCGAACCAGGTCGTCTAGCACGTCGATGTACCGTTGTGTTTGTCGATGAGTAAAGTAACGCCACATGCGCTCTTTCAGTGTCCTTTGAAATCTTTCGACCACACTGGCTTTGGTTTCGACGTTGTGTGTCACGAAAAAATGTATTTTTTTCTTCTTCAGG
This sequence comes from Patella ulyssiponensis, assembly GCA_963678685.1. Taxonomy (NCBI): domain Eukaryota; kingdom Metazoa; phylum Mollusca; class Gastropoda; family Patellidae; genus Patella; species Patella ulyssiponensis. Next base: position 95,971,595 of record OY783226.1, read on the forward strand.
TACGCTTGCATTTTTCGATTGAGGAATTCGGTACCTTTGTCCGTTTGAAGTCGCAGGGGTTGTCGACTTTGAAAGATTTGACGAAAGGCATCCACCAAACTGTCCCCCGTCTTGTTTTTGAGGGGCAACACCCAAGCATACTTGGAAAACACGTCGATGACGCACAGCAAATACCGGTATCCTTCATTCTGTTTGGCCAAGGCGGACATATCGCTCAAATCGGCTTGCCACTGATGATCTATGCCGGCCACCACCGTGGGAGACCGCGAGAATTTCTTTTTCAATGGTTTGTGCAAGGTGTACGCCCTTTGTTGTTTCAACCATGCCTTGACTTTGTCCAAGGACACACCGGTAGCTTTGTGAAGGCCCAGGACTCCACCGAAAGCGGCCGGGTGATTCGGGTCGTAATACACTTTCTTCAGCTTTCGTTCCATGTTTCAGCAGGTGTCCCTATGAACAGGCTATTTATAGTTTTTGCAAGGAGAGCCATCTTCTGGTAGATGCACTAGGGGTATCCGTGCTGGAGATTTTCTTCTTTCTCGGGCGTCGCGGCGGAGTCCGTGTCGGTGGCGTGGACAACACGTTCCATCGTTCTTGATTACCAATGGCTTCGCGCGGTACGTTCGTGGCCTTCAAACTTTGCATCACGCCAAACCATCCCACGGGAGCCTGGGTATTCTTTCGCCGACGAACCAAATCGTTCACAATGTCAATGGCATTGGTGTTGGGTACGCGTGAGCCATTCCGAACCAATTCCAAGTTCTCGTTCCACGACCAAGGTGTCTTTTCTTTCATGTGTTTCAACAAAAGGCGAGCTCGATGTTGATAGGGTCGGGGGACCGACTCCAGGATGGGTGCCTCCGAAATTTCTTCTTTTGGCTCGGGTATGTTTTCGTCCAACAAGGGAATGACCTGTTTTCTTTTCTTTTGCATCGTTTGATAACGATGTAACAACTGTCCGTAACGCTGCATTTTATTTTCGTCGGTTAGAGTGGGATCGTTTAACACGTGTTGCATGTCTTGGTGGACATTCTCGACGGCCTGCTGCAGTGGATCTCGATCGTACGCGGGTTCGACTTGCATGACTTCGACGGGTTTGACGTCGATGGGTCCGTCGAAGGGTACCAGTTTCATTTTCTTGGCGAATTTCATCTTTGGGAAAGGACCTAAACAATCGGGTATAGAATCCCCCTTTCTGTTGCTTCAGAAGTCGCCGACGGGTCTTCCAAGGTGTTTTAGACGTGCCCAAACGTCGTAACAAGGGGGCGTCCTTTTTCAAGCGCTTGACTTCTTTGTCGGTCACAGGAACGTTGCCGCGAATCAGGTTTCCAATACACTCACACACACCGTCGACGATGGGTTGGGTCTCGAGTAAAAGAGGACGGTCTTTCGGTGCAGTGTTCAATAGATACCGCAGTGTCTCCATGACTGAGCTCGGGGTCGTTCTCCGGTTCCCTTTTTATACCTTTCTGTCCACGGGGTTATCCACCAAATAGTTTAGATAGCTCGGCAGCCATAGCGTTCGCTCTATCGCGCCTTCTAAGGAAGGGATGTTTACCACCCTTTTGTCCACCCAATAGATTAGATACCAAGGGGGCCAAAACCGGGAGGGTCATGGCCAGCAATGCCCCGATGGCACCACCCTGTTGATCGACAAGTCGTCGTTTGACGTTGGGGGATGTTCGTGGATTACTCAGTTTGCGAAGCAACGCTCGATGCTGGTTCAATTCTTCGGTACTCAGACCCCTTCCGCGCTGAGCGGCCCGTCGAACGAATTGATTTCGTTTCTTGTTTCTTTCCTCTTGCAGTCTTTCCTTCCATCGCAGCAAGATACGAATCAGCACACCCCCAAAAAACCCGCGTCCCCCGGGTTTCATGATCAGGGAGAGTTTTTCGGTCGTCGGCATGTTTCTCTCCGTCAGTTGGGTCAACACTTGTCGATTTCGTTCCACCCATTTCTTGTGCTGGGCATGTAGTGGTTGAATGTTACCCTTCAGCAAATGGTTGGCCGCCAACTTGAACCACTGCAACAATCCAATACGTGCCCGGCCCGTATTCTTGACCAACTGTCCATAAGCCATATCGGGAGTCAGCTGTTGTAATTTGCGAATGAAGGACTTGAGTCCTTTCATAGAATTCTTCTTTTCTCTTCGTGGTCTGCGAAAGATCGGAGAGGGAGACCGAGAAGCGGAGGGTTGTGACGTGGGACGTGGAGGTGTGACCGGTAAGGTGAGGCGTGGAGGTGTAACCGGTAAGGTACGGCGTGGTGGTGTGGCCGGTAAGGGAGACATGGGACTCGTGGGTGGTGTCAACGACGGGGGTAACCATTGTCTTCTGGGGGCCCTCATTCTCGGGCGAGTCTGACTTCGTACCGTGGGATCACGAAGGTCCGGTGCCAGGGTCGGGAACGTCGCCCTGGGAAGGGTGGGAGGTGGGTGTTTCCTCTGCGTATTCTTCGTGCGAGCCATCGTGACAAACAAGAGTCATTTCGAGGTACAGGCCCCCCTTTTATACTTTTTGGACGTAGACGATGGGTGGTTCCTCTTGGGGTAAAATGTTGGATCTCAGTCGCAATGTTTCGGGAGTGTCGGGCTTCAAATCAACGAGTAAGTAACTGCGAGGGGTACTCGTCGCATCTTCATAAGCTTCTTGCATATACTTGGAACGGGAAGGGTACATCTGACGGGCCAACACACCAATTTGCGAGGCGTCTCGGGGATTTTTGAACAAGACCAGGTAATGGGCATTCAGACTGATGGTACGCTGTTGCTTGTCAAACAAGTTTTGCACAATGTAAATGACACTCGTGTCGTGGTGATGACTCTTTTTCGTGAACCACTTTTGCAATATCTCCGTGTCTTCTCCCATCAAATCATCCACGACTAAGACTTGTGGACCTTTGACTTGAGCCATCACGTCGTCAATATCCGTCAAGCCTTTGACATAAGTGTAGGGAAAGCGATCGTAACTCTCTTGCCATTCGCCATAAGCCCACACGATACGTTGGGGAGGGACATCGAACAGGGACGCTTGAAGAAATTTCTGCACAAAGACCGTCTTTCCAACACCCGTTGGACCACTGACTAACATGGTAAAGGGATGTTTGAACGTCACATCCATCTTGCACTGTTTCCCCCCATTCCCTTTTCCCCCGCCTTTTATACCTTCGCGACAGAACAACAGACATGGAAATAAATTAGAACACAATTTATTTTACAAAAAATACAAAAAGAACATTCAATGCAACAATTCAAAAAAACATATCATACAAAGGAAAAGAAAAAACTCTTAGTTATCGCGTTCTCTCTTCAGGATCTCTTGTTTCACCCAGGGTACATTTCTCAGGACGCGGGGAATCCAATACACATGTCCCAAAAGCTTCTGCATCGTGTCGTGTGGGTGCCAGTCTTCCACTTCAGCAAACGTGACGACGACGGGTATCCATTCACTCATATCGAAACAAGGGGGATACGACAAGACTTCGGTCATATCTCTCGGACCCGCATATTGGATGAGTGCTCGGGAAAAACTTTCTGCTTCCTTCTCTGCCAACAAGAGGACAGCCGGCTTCGGGATTTCACCGTTCGAAGTTTCACCGTTTTCACTGGTAGTTGGGAGAATAGGAGATGGGATGGAAAGCTTCGTCGGCTGTTTTCTTTTTCTCTTTGTATCGTCTGTAGAGCTCGAACGCTTCTCCACACCAGTACCAGTATCGCTGACTGCGGGTGTTGTCTCTGGGCATGTCGATGTTGTTGTCGAACATGCGACCGGCAACGGCTTCAAAGTTGTTTTCTGTTTGGATTTCTTCTTGGCACTCGAGCAGGCCGTGTCCGAGCTGTCCACAGTTGAGGCACTTGTGATTTTCATCGGTGGGTCTCTTGATTCCATAACACTTTCTTTTGACAGTTTCTTTTCTTTCTTCATCACTCTTCGCTTTTTGGGCTTCGGTTCGTTTTCCACACTGGGGTGCCCAGTGTCCTGGTTCTCCACAGAGGTAACAATTTCCATAGGAACCATAGGCTGGTCTGTCTTGTCTTGGTTTTTGTTGCTGTTGTTGTTGGGAACGAGCAGGGCAGTCTCTATACCAGTGTCCGACATTGTTACAGGAGAAACAAGCTTGACTAGCCATCGAGAGCAGAATGAAATTGCAGTGTGACACTTCGCTTCTTATAGTCCTGGTCGTGACGTCACTCGCTTTTGATTGGTTCTTTCTTTTCCTTCGTTTTGATTGGTTCGTTGTTTAGTCTATGATTTCCAGGCTTTCCACGTACTTTTTCACTTCGTCCCAATCGACCAAGGCTTCACTCACGTGACAGGCTTCCAAAAACGTCATCAGGTCGGCTCGATTACCGTGTTTTTGTCGCCAATGGTTGAACACGGTGAAAATTTGCATGCGTGCGTTGTTAGGATGACTCATCTTGGCTTGACTGATTCGCGCTTCTCTGATCCCCAGATGTCTGCCAATACATTCCCAGCCTTCTCCCAGTTTACCGGACATGACATTGATATCCATTTGATCCAGAGACCATCGTTTCTTTTTCTTCGGCAAGTCGTCCATCCACTGGCGTATGGGGTCTTCTTTCTGTTCGACGAACTCGTCTTTACGTTTGATCAACGCGGTCTTAAAGCCCGGTACCACCGTCCAGAACTTTTTCAAGGCTTTCTCGACGTCTTCTCGCCATCGTTGTTCGTCCTCCCACGTCTTGACTTGATCCCGTGGATCGTCCATCATACTGCCTAGCACGCTATCGATGTCTTGCAGTTTCGGCTCGTCCACCCAGAGGTAGTGATTGTAATCGTCCACGGGGTGTGAGGGTTGACCCGTTATGGAAGAAACGCCTAGTCCCAGACACGAGTGGTATCTCTGACTGGGATGTTCGTACTTGCAGCCGATACACTCTTCGTGTTGCCTTTCTTCTATAATGGGTAGGAAACATTTCAACACTCGAAAGTTGAGCCATCGTCGTCTAAGTTTCTCGATCATCTCCGTATTTTCTGCCGGTTCGGCATCTTCTTTGTTTGATCGCCATCGTCCTGAGACCCGAAAGTCAGTATCCATAGGGGTAAGTGTTGCTCGGTTGGCCATCGTCATTGAATTGAACAAACCGCTTGTCATACACGATTTTATACCGCTTGTTCTCGGGGCGTGTCCAAAGACGGCGGTCACGTGATCTGGTAATCTTGAACGGATTGGCTATGACCAGAGGCTCGTTTTGATTGACGTGCCGTACATTCTCCTTCATGATGGCGTAATTCAGCTGTTGGGAGGCACGATAATTCAAGGTGAATCCCCGGACTTTACATACAGTTTTACCATCGCTCTGGCGGTACGCGTAATTCTTTGGTCCTCCGCTAACAAATTCTCGAATGGTGACATCTTCGGGCAACTCGTTCTTCCACTGGCCCAAACTCGAACCTTCTGGGGGATTCCATGACGTGGGGTGGTATTGATAGATGACGCTATCGGTGTCAAAATAGCATACCCGTTCTCCCAACTTTTCCAAGACGGAATAGAGTTTTAAACGGGCCTGGGCTGTGACAAAGGCGGCGATAACCACGTTGGTGATGGGACAGGGTGCCACGTGTTCTTCTTTTTTCAGCGTTTCCATCAATACCATGTTGTCGTTGACTAACTGCACATCTCGTACGGTCTGGGTCACGTCCAACATTTTTTCAAAATAGACGCTGGGCTCCGTGATGTATTCTGTTTTGGGAAAGTTGTCTCTCTGTCCGAACTTACCCCATGCTGTGTTCAATTGTAACTTGCTAAACGCCCGCATCCCTTTGTTGGGTTTTATCGACGCGGGATCCAGACGAATACCTTCCGTGTCGTACACGTCGTTAACGAAGCGGGCCTTGTCTTCTTCGGTGTGACAGGTGTCGGGATAACCGCTGCTTTCCATCTTCTTCTTGAGGTAGTGATTAATGTACCCCGTAAACAGACCACCCGTTTTGGCCTCGGGATCGTAAGTGCTGAATTCTTTCCAGTGCCAGACTTCGTAGACTTTCAGTACTTTGTATCCTAGGGTCACCGCTTTCTTGAGTTCCAGGGTGACAAACGTACCCACCCAGGCTCGCTGTTCGTCAGTGTGATCACACGGTTGGTATTCGGCAATCTCTCCTTGTTGCATGTGTTCGTCGACGCAGCTTCGACACAGGGCAAACACCAGTTTCTGTTTGCGTCGAAACGGGAGCACCGGGTGGAACAGGCCACGGGGTGGCAAGACGGAACACTGGATCAATCCTTCGTACTGCTGCCACTGGTCTTGATCGGGCTGTGTGACGATCGTGGGTTCCTTGATGGGAAAGGTACCGTACTTGCAGATGTAGGGGTACAGGGACACCACGTCGATGTAGCGCATGTCTTCCACCGACTCGTTCACCAACAGTTGAATGGCATTGGTTCTTCCGCCGAAGAAAGCGTTGCGGGGCATCAGAGGTTCGGGAGCGGGCCATTGCTGATCTTCCAAGCCTTGTAAAAATTCGTTCATCTCGGGATCGTGGCGTCGTTCTTCCTCCAGCTCACACTCCCACATGACGCGGATGGTCTGCATACCGTACTGCTCCTGGAGTCGACGGTGACGTTCTTGGGTCTTCTGGTACAAGTCCCTCATACTGCGAGATGGATCGTAGGGATGTTTATGTTGAAGGTCTTGGACGGGACCCGGATAACATTTGGGACAACCGTGAAAGGCACACCCGTGAAACTCGTACACCGTACCCGTGGTCTTGTCCATACCATCTAAGCTATAAGGGCCAACTCGGCATTCATTACCGTTGCGGGCGTGTCGAATGTTGGGTAGTGGCGTCTGGTTTCGGAATGCAGTCATGGTCTGTCGATGTTGTTCCCATTCCAACCATCGAAGGGCTTTGTTGGACTGTTGTCGAGGCTGGAAGCGGTGCCAGTCCTTACCAGGTTTCGGCTGTTGCATCAGGGCTCGAGGAATGACGACGAGGGTGTCTTTCTGTAGGTAGTGTGTGCGTAACACGCGACTGCAGGCAGAGGCCAGGGTCAAACTCTTTTCAAAGGGATCGATTCCCGTGTCCATGAGGAATATCTCTCGAAACACACCACAGCATCGGCGGAGGACATCGACGTCACTCTTACAGTAGGCGAGAATTTCCTGGCGAAAATCAAAGACGTCGTGACTGTGTTGTTCATACCACTCGTGAAATTTTTCTCGTTCCGATACACTCATGCCATCCGGATCGTAATCGGTGTCGGGAGGATAGGCGCCCACGTAATCTTCATTCTCCGGTCTGTTAAAGTGGTGAGGGAAGTAACCTTTCTTGAGTTCTTGCAGGCCAAAGGTCTTGGGCATGTCCCGTAAAGCCATCGGTAGAAAGTTGAGGGAATCGATGAATTTTACCGTACCGACAGTGATCGTCATCGCTTTACCACCATTCATAATCACTTCGGGTTGCGCCACGGAATGTTTGTGCAGCGTCTGTAAAATCAGTAGGCCGTCGTAACCTTTAAAGTTGTGAGCCACGGCAATCACGGGACTCGATTCGTGACTGTCATGTTTCCGACCATTTACCACCGTACCGTGAGCAGCGAGTTGCAAAAACCATTTTCCCACATCGTCCAGCGTGTCTGGGCCTTTAAACACAATTTCCCGTTGGTGATTCCAGTACATGTCGCAGTGCTCGCAGGGATCTTGGTTGTCGATGCAAAAGTGACAGCAGGTTTGCAGGACACATAGGTTGGGAATGTGTTCACCGGTATCTTGCTGGCATTCAAAGTCAAAGAAGACGAAGCGGGTTAATGTTGTCTGCTGTAGTTTGTCGATTTGGGTCTTTCGGTCTTTGTTCATGTCGATGGGTGATTTCAGTGGTTGGATGTAGCAAAACTGTTTCTCGGCCGTGTGCCACTCTCGGCAGATGGAACATTCGTATTCTCCGCATCGATGTTGTTCTAAATTTCGCTTGGCCTTGATGACGTCCCACTCTTTTTGACATTTCTCGCATTTCTTCCATCGATGACATACACTGCACTTGGCTCTGGAACGGGTGGCGAGATGATTGTCGAAACACTGGCGGCTCATAAACACGCGATGACATCGGTAACACGTCTTTGTGTTGGGATCGGGTGGACAGGGTGGACCCATTGTCTTACATCCTTGACACATGACGTGACACGAATGATTCTCTGCAGCATTGTATCCCACCTGACAGGTTTCACAAAAATACGACCTTTCCACAAAGGCGGGCATGGAGGTAATGACGTCATAATGCCTGTCGTGTAAATACAGGTTGAGATGTTTTGGTGTGCCTGTGACGTGTTTTGTTCCCCGATAGATCGCCTTCCCAAAGATGGCTCGAGAGAAAACGTTGAGCTGATAACCTTGCTCTCCCAAATACTTGGCGTACAATTCCCAGGTTTCCATCCCCGTACAGGCTTGCCTGGCTCCACCGACGGCATCGATGAGGGCTTCGGTTTTCTTCGTTTGCCACGAGTGGGGTCCTGTATTGTTGATTAATCTCTTCCGTTCTCTTTCCCATTCAGGCGTGTGCTGTTTGTTGGCATAATGCCGGGCGACGACAATAGCTCGCTGAAAACATAAGTCGTCGGCATTCTTTATGGTGACCAAACATTTCTTTTTCTTCAAATAATCTTCGAAATTTGCGCAGTGTCTCTTCTTCATGTTTGTTCCACTACCTCTACCATCGGGAGGGGACACGTGACAAATACTCATGGACATGCGTTGATCTAATCTAAATTCTTCGTTACTCTGTAACACGGCAGCCACTTTCTGCAAAACGTCTTCGGCTTTTAACAAACGATGCTCACGGAAGGGTAACCAGATCGGTGTTTTGAGTCCTGGGTGACTAATGGCGATTCTAACATAATCACTTTCTCTGGCGTCCAAGGTTCGGCGTATTTCCTCGATGATGGCCTCGAAAGTGTCGTGTAGTTGTTGTGGTACATCGTTGGCTGGAACGTGGGACCAATCTTCCAAAAAGTCTATCTCCACACACAGTGATTCGGTTCTAAACAATCGGCTGTATCGTCTATCCACGGGTCGTAAAGAATAACTCATCTTGCTTCGCTCGCTGATCGCATATCAATGTTCGAAGATGTCGCTTCCCTTCCTTTTATGCCCGTCACCATGAATGGACTCGTCCATGACGTCATATCCTTCAAATGGACTCGTCCGTGACGTCATATCCATGCCATTACACATGTGCAATACTTAACGTCAGGTTACATGCGGTTGTGTAATACTGGATTTTCCATACGTGTATTTTTAGCATCAAACGTACACACATGCGCTGTATAACGTTACATCGCGTCTATATTTAGCCTCCAACGTACGCATGACGTTGCATCACGTCTATATTTAGCCCACAACGTTAAACCTACGATGCATAACGTGATGCTCAGTACTGTGACGTCACTCCATGAATGGACTCGTCCGTGACGTCATATCAAATGGACTCGTCCTTACGGTTTTAAAACGATACAACACCCGTCTCTCTATCAGTATGAGAATGGATGCTCCGGTGTTACGCATCGAAGACAACCACAGCACGGATACTCTCGTGTATCTCAGGGGTCACACGCTTGCCGTGATTACCCCTGACGATATCTTTGTCTTACCTGACGAGGTATTAAAAACACCTCCCAGGAAAAGACCTCCTCCCGAATTAGTGGAGGCCATTAGACGCAACCGACATAAAGTGCGTCGTACCCTCACATTCTAGTGCTCGCATTCGAGTGTGGACCAACGGCCCTTTTCAGGGCCAACTTAATCAATGTAAAAGAGTTGTTGCCCCTCCTCCCTCTTCTTCTTCTTCTTCTTCTTCTTCGTCTTCTCTCTTTCTCTCTCTCTCTCTCTCTCTCTCTTTTCCCGCGCGCGCGCGCCCCTCTTCGTACGTCATGCACGTGCAAGGGGTCACGCACGTGCAAGGGGTCATGCAAGGGGTCACGCACGTGCCAGGGGTCACACACGTGCTAAAGGTCATCCAGTGCAAGGTCACGTGCACGCCCATGTACGCACATGCACGCACGCGCATGCGCGCACGTGCGTGGCTAGACAGGCCCTCATACTACTATAGGACAATGGCAGTTAAATTACTTTTAACATAGTTTGATTTACTCCGGGAATGTGCGGTTAAATGATTGTTTCCAGTTGTCTAATGTTAAAGATGGCTTTACTACAGAAATCTGTGAGTTCAGTCCATAGTTTAGGACCAGCCAAACTCAAGGGCCTAGTAAATGGGACATAAACGTCTATTTAAGTTATGTGAATGTGATGTTTTAAATAGTCAGGGGCCATATTGTTTAGGCACTTGTAGACCATGACAAGGTGCTTGAATTCAGCTCGCACTTGAACTGGTATGATGTGGAGTTCTCTGAGTGCAGCAGTTAAGTATTTAGATGCACCACGTCTTGGACTCTTTGAAGAGGAAGTAAGGTAGTGGCTTAAGATTGGCATAGGTACAATCACATATAGAGCATTTGATTTGCTAGTTTGAGGCAGGTTTCAGATTAAATAATGCTAGGGCTGCATGCCGAAATTTCAGGGAGATACGAGATATAAGATCACACTGACACTATTCGAATAGGTCACCGCGATAACACCACCTTCACTTCGGTCGCAAGGCAATTCTGTAGTAGGCGAGTGCTTCCGAACACAATACGTGTGACTTAATGAACCAGGAAATGTGGTGTCATATCAAAACTCGTACGCAGGCGAGAGAAAATATATGAAACATTGAGTGTAAATTGTGGTTTCCAGGCAGAGTATATATTGATGTCCCTCTAGCTTAGGTACAATTTGGGCGCCTGGCATTCTTAACAAATCATCAACAAATGGCATACGAACTGTAGTCCGACGGATCGACAGACAGATAATAATAATGATACTAATAATTCTCAATTTAAATAGTGTTAGTTTCTATTGCGTATTTCCAATTTTCAACAAAACCATTCACTAATGATAAGAATAAGCCTCGTCAAAGTGCCGTGTTTTTATCTGAGATTTGAAACTTTCTACTGGGTAGTGAATTCCATATATTAGTCCAAACCGCTCCCCAATTTCTGTTTGTCCCTTATATATATTAGTGAAGATTATTATAAACAGCACAGGCCCTGAAAGAACAGAGGAACGGGATCTGATTTTGAACAATGGCTAATAACACTAAGACCCATTTCTTCGCCGCGATTTATGAGTAAGATGTTCATATCGAGGGTGTCAAATATGGATTGTTGTCGGTCTATGGATTGGAAAATATCACTTGTTATTTTAACCATTGCAGTTTCTGTGCTGTGGTGAGGTTTACACGTGGACTGGTATATGTTGTTGAGAGAATTACATTCAAATAGCTGAAGTCAGAGTGCGAACAATATACGACCACATTACAAGATGGGTGTACACAGAATAGGTTATGGATTTTGTTGTCGGGTCTTAGAAAGGAAGAAATAATTATAAACGTCATGGCGGAGAAATAATTTATTTTATACTCACCCGATGCCGCAAACGCAGTAGAATCATTACAGTTTATAATTATGGCTGAATCTATGCAATAAAATAATAGTACAGACACAAACAGAACTAGTCAATAATCAAAAGGAATTTCTGAACGAGATATGTTTTTGTGTTTCTGATCACGGTAGAAGTTTTTACACAGATTACAATATCTTCTAAATTACATATCATCTAGAAAGTTTGTACAGAGTGGCACCCTTATGAGAAAAATTTAGGGCCTAAATTAGATTGTTGCAATTCTAGGAATATGAAATTGGTAGTACACAAATGGCGGTTTGTAAAACAAATACAAGTCCCTCACACACGACGTATAGAATCGGTCTGATTTTATAGCGTATTCCTATTGGACCTAAAATGTTACGTTTTGGCTATATTAAACTTATACTGATCTGTCAAAATGTTAAGTACTGTTTATCGTATTGTGAGACTACCCCTATGTTAGTTATTTATTATCTTGTAGTTGTGAGATTCCCCCCTTTACTTGATTTGTGAGTTATCTCCTCTTAGAAAATGAAGTCGGCGCACGACGAAATTATGATGTCTGTAACTTTTCAACGTTAATTCAGATAGAAAGGACGTGGTCGTCAACAATTCGGTAATTATACATGCAAACATGTCATAAGCACTTCTTAAACAATAATTTAGCATATGTCATTTGTATACATTGTCAGAAATTGCATTTTGATTGTCACGGCATGGTTTGTGTCTTGGTTGGACTCAGACCATAGATTGTTGTTATTTACAGCATGTGCAGATTTAAATAGAAAAGTAGACGTTTCAAGTGTTTTATGTTATGTTTGTTCTTGAATTTGTAATCAAACAGGGAGCTGAACATTTAATGAAGCAACGATGAATATTTGTGAAACAAAGAAAGACTTATTTTGTCAGTTTAGAACTTAATTACTCAAAATCCTTTATTTTCTTATATTTTTCAGTTAATCGTCACCGTCACTGTCATCGTTATTTGTTATTGTTATCATTGAAATTAAAGAGATTATACTTCATGATACTAGTTTTTGATGAGTTGAGAGAACGGAGAATTAGATTGACGCATTATCGAATATTCAAATATTGACCTTGAGCCTTGAAACTACATTTCATTAACGAATTGACGGATTTAAGATGGAAAGTGAAGACAACGTCGTCGCCGGCTTGGATGATCATACTGAAGAGCGAAAAAGAACTAGGAAAATGACAGAAAAAGCTAGATTACAGAAGATAGAACAACTGGCTTTGAAAAGAGATGTGTCATTTACCAGAGTTAGGGGTAAGATGAAAGCTATAAGAAGCCATATGAATGAATACACATATGAACAAATGGTTGCAGACCACCGTGAGTGGCTCTGCCATGTAGAAGATTTCATAACAGCCCATGATGATTATAGCAAAGTGCTAACGGATCCTGAGCGTGAAAAATATTTAAAAGATTGGTACATTGCTAGAGATGATGAGATTAAAGATTTCAAAAATAGACTTGAAGCCTGGTTTAACGAACATAAGAAAGAAGATGAAGAAATTCAACCCACCGATAGTATTTCACAGACAGGCTCCAAGAAATCTCGACATGGTTCACGGAGTTCAAGTTCGAGTTCATCTCTATCATCTGCCAAAGCGAAACATGAATCAGAAAAGGCTGCATTATTAGAACGACAGAAACGACTTAAGGCAGCTCAAGCTTTAGAAATAGAAAAGATAAATCTCAAACACAAAGAGGAACAATTGAGAATAGAAACAGAAATAGCAGTCGCCCAAGCAAAAGCGAAAATAGTCAATGATTTTATGGAGCAACACTCTGATTCGAAACAATCAAAGGGACAACCCATAGTATCGCAGCCCCAAAATGAATCAACAACTCCTACTAACCAAGATATAATCTGCCGACCTGGTGCTGATCAAGAAATGGACCCTATCAACAATATAAATGTTTCGAATATGAATAAGGTCCCCACATGGAACGCAACAGAGTCTGAACCATTGACTTCTACAGTAATTAAGAAATTGCAAAGGCCTGTTATAGAGATAAAGAGATTCAGTGGTGATCCTATAGAATTTAAGAAATTTCTTCGACAATTTGAAACAAAAATAGTAGCCTACACCACTACAGATGATGAACGAATGGGATACTTGGAACAGTATACTGTAGGTCAACCTAATAGAATAGTGTCAGGATTTAGCTATCTTGATGCTCATGTAGGATATTCTGCTGCAATGAAGGCTCTCCGTGAAAGATATGGACACCCAGACATCATGTCAAGTGCTTTTTTGAAGAAAGCCTTAGGCTGGCCACCAATGAAGAATGATGACCCTACATCTTTAGATGAATACGGTATCTTCTTAGCAGAATGTGAAAATGCCATTTCAAACATCGAGACTCTGAAGTCATTAGAGCACCCAGATAACATGAAACGCATGGTACAAAAATTGCCATATGGTTTGCACGATAAATGGAGAAATATATACTATAACACTGTCCAAAAAGAAGAAACTGTAAAATTTGGTTTATTAGTAGATTTCGTCAAGAAAGAAGCCAGGAAGATAGTTGATCCAACATATGGAAAATTAGCGATGATGGAATTAGATAAGAAACCACAGGTACACAATCTGAAATTGAGTGGTCGTCCTAAAGGTAATTTTGCAAGCAATTCGAAGGATAATGGTCAGAGATATAGTACCAGTAGTCAAGAGAAGAATGATTACGAGAAATCTAAATTCTGTTATTATTGTAAGGACGCACACGTCATTGGTGACTGTACTAAACTAAGTCAACTAAAATATGAAGATAAGATAGAATATTTAAAATCTAAAGGAATCTGCTATGGTTGCTTAGAAAAGGGTCATATGAGAATTCGTTGTGGTAAAAGACTGGCTTGTTCTAAGTGTGGTGCTACACATCCTACAGTTTTACATGATGAAAATAGAAGAAAGGGTATAGACAATAAAAGAAGTGTAGAGAAAAAGGAAGAATGCACAATGACTGAACAAACCATACCTCTGAAGGCGAATGCGAACACGCTGGTAAAATCCCCCATGGGAGCCGGTGATGATCAATATGAACATTGTACATTAGCCATAACTGCTGTGAAAGTGAAACGTGGAAACAGTTTTTACCCTATCACTACATATGCATTCTTTGACACTGGCAGCAATATTTGTTTTATCAGTACAGGTTTGATGCAACAACTTGAAATTCAAGGGAGACAACTCAGAATTAAATTAGAAACCATGGGAGAAACTGTATGTTTAGACTCAGCTATAGTGAAGAAGTTGGAAATCTTCAATTATGATTTATCTGATGGTATTATTGTTCCAGTTTGCTATGCCAAGGAAACAATGCCTGTAGATTCGAGGGATATTCCAAGAGCTGAAGATGTAAAACAATGGTGTCATTTGAATAATTTACCAATTCCTGATCCAGATTGTTCCATTGGACTTATAATAGGAAACAACATGCCCGATGCATACACACCCCTTGAAACAGTTACTGGTCCACGTGGTAGTCCTTACGCATCAAGAACAGCCCTTGGCTGGATACTATGGAATGTAATTAGAACAAATCCTGAACCATCTGAAGAATTGAAAGTTAATCATGCTGAAGTTGTAGCAGAACATGAACACTTGAATGAACTTGACAGAATGGTAAGACAATCGACATCCTTCGACTTCCCGGAGAAAACTATAGACGATAAGGATGAACATTCTGTGATGGACAAATTATTCTTTGAAAAAGTAGAAAAATCTGTAAGAATGGTAAATGGTAGATATGACATTGGTTTACCATTCAAGAATGATGAAATGGTACTTCCAAACAATAGGAAACAGATATTAGATATTCTGAGAAGTTGGAAGTCACGATTAATCAGAAACGATGAACTTTATCAAGACTACAATGAATTTATGAAGAATTTGATTTCCAAGAGATACGCTGAAGAAGTTCCCAGTAACGAACAAAAAGTTGACAATAGCAGAAGGACTTGGTATCTTGCCCATCATGGAACCTACCACAAACAGAAACATAAGTTACGTGTAGTATTTAACTGTTCTCTGAAGTTTAATGGTATATCACTGAACGACACTCTTCTCTCGGGTCCTGACCTCGCCAACAATTTAATTGGTGTTTTAATAAGATTTAGGATTGGGAAGATAGCAATTATGAGTGATATAGAAGCCATGTATCATCAAGTTAAGGTTCCCAGTAAAGATAGAAATAACTTACGGTTCTTCTGGTGGAAAGATGGACAACTTGACACAGAGCCAACGGAATACAGAATGACGTCACATCTATTTGGCGCTGTATCTTCACCGAGCGTTGCAAACTTCGCTTTAAAACGAATCGCTTCAGATTTCAAAGATTTATTTGAAGAAGAAGTAAGAGAAACTATATTATTCAACTTTTATGTAGATGACTGTCTTCGATCCCTTGACGACAAAGAAGCAGCAAAAGAAATGGTCCAGAAATTGACTGAGATTTGCGCCTTGGCTGGATTTAGACTACATAAATGGATCTCTAATGACACAGAGGTTTTGAACACTGTACCAGAATCGAGCAGAGTTTCCTGTAAACAAGCATCACTAGGAGAAGATAATTCAGTTGTCGAAAGAGCTTTAGGTGTTAACTGGGACGTAACTTCAGATTGCTTGACATTCAAGATTAACATTGGAGATCAGCCGACAACCAGAAGAGGACTGCTCTCTATCATTGCCTCAGTTTACGATCCTCTTGGACTCATAGCACCTGCTATGTTGCCACCTAAACTTCTCCTTCAAGATCTCTGTCAAAAAGGTTTATCCTGGGATGAGAACATAAATGAAGAGCAGAATAGATTGTGGACAAAATGGTTGAAAGAATTACCGATTTTAGAAACAGTACAATTACCTAGATGTTTGAAAACACAAGATTTTGGAAAACAAGCATCAGCACAACTACACAATTTTTCTGACGCAAGTCAACACGGATATGGTATTGCTAGTTATTTACGACTAGAAGATGAGGAAGGGCGTATCGTCTGCACACTTGTACTCGGAAAATCGCGAGTTAGCCCATCGAAAAAAGTCACAATACCCAGATTAGAACTGACTGCCGCAACTACGTCTGTAAAGCTCAGTAAGAAGATCTCAGATGAATTAAGAATTAACATTGATAAGATATTCTTCTGGACAGACAGCACGGCTGTACTGAGCTATATAGCAAACACGGCCAGCAGGTACCAGACTTTTGTGGCTAATCGAGTCTCATTTATCAGAGAATCAACAGAACTTGATCAATGGAGATATGTCAACACACACGATAATCCAGCAGATGATGCCTCAAGAGGACTCACTGTGGCAAATCTTGTCAAACGAAGTCGTTGGTTTAATGGACCAGAATACTTAAATAAACCAGAATCAGAATGGCCCAATAATGAAGTTAATACGGAAATTTCAGAATCAGATGTCGAATTGAAAAAGATCAAAATATCGTGTGCTGCTGCTGTAATGGGACTTGAAGATCCAATCGAGAAACTTCTGAATTATTATTCTACATTTAACCGTCTGAAGAAAGCTGTGGCTTATCTACTATGGATCAAACGAGAACTAAGAAGTAAATGTAGAAAATCCAAAACAAAAGAATCGATGAAAAATCATTGTATATTGACTGCAAATGATTACGTTGAAGCTGAAGAATGTTTAATTAAACATGAACAACAAAAATACCTAGGTGATTTATCATCAAAGAAGATGAAAGAAAGGTCTATCCAAAAATTAGATCCTTATGAATTGGATGGAATTACAAGAGTAGGAGGACGTTTGGAGAGATCAGCTTTAAGTCTAGATTCCAAACATCAAATTATCTTGCCTAAACAATCCAGATTGTCAGAACTCATAGTAGTCCACACACACAATTTAGTTGGACATTTAGGAAAGAATTGTATCCTGTCTGAATTACGAAGAAGATACTGGATAATTGGAGCCTCTGCAATAATTAAGAGAATCCTGTCAAAGTGCGTGATATGCAGAAAATATTCAGCACGTACCAATGAACAAAAGATGGCGAACCTTCCTGCCACTAGAATAACTCCTGGAGGATTACCCTTTGAATACACCGGAATGGACTTTTTCGGCACCTTTGAAGTTAAACAACGTCGAAGTCAAGTCAAAAGATATGGAGTTATATTCACCTGTTTCAACAGCCGTGCAGTTCACCTAGAAATCGCCCATACAATGGACACAAATTCATGCATTAATGCTATCCGACGCTTCATATCTAGACGAGGAAACCCCCAAATCATCAGATCAGATAATGGAACTAATCTAGTAGGAGCGGAGCGGGAGCTCAGAGAGGCCATTGAAAACTGGAATCATCAACAGATTAATGACGAGCTTTGTCAACAACATATTAAATGGGAGTTTAACACCCCTGCTTCATCTCATCATGGAGGAGTTTGGGAGAGAATCATTAGGACTGTCAGAAAGGTTCTATACTCGCTTCAAACAATACAAATGGTTAGATTGGATGATGAATCGTTAAATACACCTATGTGTGAAGTAGAATCAGTAATCAATAGAAGACCCATCACTTAGTCATCAGACTTGCCAGATGACGTAGATACTTTAACACCTAATCATTTACTTTTAGGAGGAGCACAGAATGAATTCACTCCTGTCAAAACTGAACCCAATAATCTTTATGTACGACACCGATGGAAACAAGTACAGTATTTAACAGATTTGTTCTGGAAGAGATGGACAGCCGAGTATCTTCCAGTACTACAAGAACGGAAAAAATGGTTACAGCCCAAAAGAAATGTTACCATTGGAGATATTGTAATGGTCTACGACAACAATTTAAGAAATTCTTGGACTTTAGCTCGAGTGATAGATGTTAAGCAAGATAAAACTGGCTTAGTAAGAACAGTTACAGTTAAAACCAAAACCAGTACTCTTGATCGTCCAGTTACTAAATTATGTACATTGTTGGAATGTGATACTTAAAATATTAGAAAAATCAGAATGTGATATGTGATGTATAATGGAAGAGAATTTATTTTAGGGATGTGCGTTGATTCTATCAGTTAGATATTATATTATCGAATAAGGAATTCGAAGAGAAAATTTTGTTTAGTGTAATTGCATACAAACATGTGCTGCAATTAGGGAGCCGGAATGTTACGTTTTGGCTATATTAAACTTATACTGATCTGTCAAAATGTTAAGTACTGTTTATCGTATTGTGAGACTACCCCTATGTTAGTTATTTATTATCTTGTAGTTGTGAGATTCCCCCCTTTACTTGATTTGTGAGTTATCTCCTCTTAGAAAATGAAGTCGGCGCACGACGAAATTATGATGTCTGTAACTTTTCAACGTTAATTCAGATAGAAAGGACGTGGTCGTCAACAATTCGGTAATTATACATGCAAACATGTCATAAGCACTTCTTAAACAATAATTTAGCATATGTCATTTGTATACATTGTCAGAAATTGCATTTTGATTGTCACGGCATGGTTTGTGTCTTGGTTGGACTCAGACCATAGATTGTTGTTATTTACAGCATGTGCAGATTTAAATAGAAAAGTAGACGTTTCAAGTGTTTTATGTTATGTTTGTTCTTGAATTTGTAATCAAACAGGGAGCTGAACATTTAATGAAGCAACGATGAATATTTGTGAAACAAAGAAAGACTTATTTTGTCAGTTTAGAACTTAATTACTCAAAATCCTTTATTTTCTTATATTTTTCAGTTAATCGTCACCGTCACCGTCACTGTCATCGTTATTTGTTATTGTTATCATTGAAATTAAAGAGATTATACTTCATGATACTAGTTTTTGATGAGTTGAGAGAACGGAGAATTAGATTGACGCATTATCGAATATTCAAATATTGACCTTGAGCCTTGAAACTACATAAAAGATGGCCGGTGAAGCATATTTTTAAGAATATGTGGGGCTAGACCTTGAAACCTGTAACACCGTTTAATGGTAGATACCACGCCCTCCTTTTAAATCTCACCCGTCTTTAAAAGTAATCCCGAATTCAATATACCTAACGGTGTGATGCAATTAATTACGACGAAACCGGAAAATGGCATTAATTCGATGTGTATAACTTTGGTGAGACTTATGCTTGGAAATTGGCAATATTCACTGCTAAGGCAATCTTCATTGCAGATGTTCTCACTAAAATGTGAGGACACAGCTGGGTATTAATAAGAGAGCACCTCAACTGTCAGACCCAGTAATTAGATCGCGTAAGATTTTTTGAGATAAACAAAATGATTAAACTGACTGCCTTCAGAACTCTTATAATATTCATTATATTCTTACCTGATTTTATAAATATCCAGATATAATCATCTTCTTCAGCAGTTAAATTTTCAAATACCACATGATAAATCTTGTCTCCAGAAATTGACAGTTCTTTATAACCATAGAATACACCACCTTCATCGTCACCTTTTAATAAAAAAGTTTGGTTCTCTGAATATATCTTCACGTTGTAACTTGGTTCTTCTGTCAGATCAATGTAGATACTTTCGATGGTTATTATTTCAGCACTTTTTATATTACAATTTCTAGTAATTGTTGTACCTGTAGTTTGTGTTTTACCAGAGTAATATAAATGACCTTGATATAAAAAACTCACATTGGGGATCTCCATCATATTATACATCAAACCAACTGAAAATAAAACCCATATTGATTGTAATATGATATTTATCGACAGAAAACAAAACAACCAAAATGAAAATAGCGTTTTGTGCTTTATGTATTTGTGTCCTTATGACAGTGAAGCTTGGCTTGATGCATTGTCATCATTCACGTTTATTTCTTAAATCTTAATTATTGTGTACTGGACAGTAGAGAATGGTAAACAATCTGATTGGTAAAACTGGTGTAAAGAATGATGAATTAAAACAATCACCACCAATAACATGCTTTTGTTATAATTAGTGTTCCATTTACTAAAGTATAAAATATCAGGACAATATGTGACTGTATATAGATAGAACACTTACCTGGAACACATTCATATGGATAACGTATATAATGATAACCAGCATCATTTCTGTAAGGAGATGTGACGGTACAAGTTAGTTGATTTGAACAGTTTCTATAAACTGATAAACAATCTGATTGGTTAACTGGTGTAAAGGCAGGAACATCTTCATTACGCCCTTGGTATCTACAACATGTTGCATTACATATTTCCATCTGATCTGGTTTGCAGGTAAATCCGGAGTTTTTGCTGCCATATGCAATGTTAACAGAGTTACTAGTTTCATCTACTGCTATAACTTCACCATCTGGACAAGTAAGAGTATGTTGTGAACATGGTGAGTCTGGTTGTCTGTAGCAACCATAAGTTATCTCACCATCAACAATAATAAACACTGCTGGAATACAAACAAATATTTTGGGTTATTTTATGGCTATTAATGGAATGAAATAGGGTTTATAGTTTTATTGTTCTGCACAGACACCAATAATAACAAACACAACTGGAATACAAACAGACATGGTTATATTATTAATTGGCTTATTATGTATTCTTTTTTAATCCCAGCCAACGTAAAATTGTATTTTCAAATCATCTTAATTCGGATTTGTTCTTGGTGGATGTCATTCAGTTATTGTGTTGTCAACGAAGATCACAGAATTTGTTATAGAAAAATATATAATACCGATCTAACAGGTAATCTAATATTTAAAGCCTAAACAACTATCTATAATAAGAGTTTTATCATGTATTACCTGCCGTTAGAAGAAATGAATACTTGATGGTGTTATACATTGTAGTAAAACTGGTTTCTTGATAATTATTGAGTGAATATTTCCCGATTCATTGGTCTTACCGTTGAGAATTTCGTCTATCTGAGGTCCAATCTTATGAACAACGTGAAGTCAGCGCATATTACATCAGTTGATATTTAACGCTAATCATCACATATTGCATCAGGTAATATTTAACGCTAATCGGTACACATTACATCAGTTAGGGCGAAATCATCACACATTAGTTAATGTCCAACCTGGAATCAGCACACTCAAATACATAAGTTAGTATTCAACCTTAAATTAGCACATATTACACCAGTAATGAACACTTTTTCACTAGTTAATATTTGGTATTATAAGTAATACCATATAGCATATACACCAAGAAATATGCTGTTGATATATCTCATGTCGTTTACATATCTTATCCACACTTACGGATACATGTTTCAATCGTTGATGATTTCGTAGTACGTAGATATGTTTGTCCTAGATGATCAAAGCATGTTGACAATTCGACACTATGAACTATTTTATTCGTATACAAGTCAAAATTAGGCCAACTTCTAATTATAGTGTTTAACCTTCCTGGTTAGAATCTTTTCATAATAAACATTTTATGTTTTTCTATTATCGGGACATAATTGTATATACCGATATGCCAGATAATGGCGAGAAAGCAAACTGCACTTAAAGGGGCTAATTCGCTAATATGTAGGAACTAAAATTTGACACAAATGGATTGTAACGCATATAACAATATAATGTTTAACCTGATTTACATTCAAGCGTTTCCGTTTTACTCTTAATTTCAAATCTGTGTCAAAGTCTCAATCGAATGGCAATCTATAGCGTCTGGTTATTTCAGTAAAAATGTGTGCTCAACGTTTTACATGACTTATGAAATATGTCTAGCCTCGTTCTTCGAGCCCCTTGTTAAAATTGGCCTGGATCGCATTATGGTACACGATTCGTGAACCAATGGTTAAAGGTTTATTTTGTCTTAAATATTGGATATCAGAATCCCATCTTTTCCGGGTAAGATCACAACATCTTCAATGTTGATTTAAATGGACAAATAATTAATGTTTTCAACGTGGAAGACTTTGCATGATATTGAGTAAGAGACTTAGCTACTTTAATGATCAGTTAAAGGATGTAGAACCATAGACAGAGGAAGTTCGTTCGTGATTTCTAACATAATAAATTCAGTACAACGTGTCATAAGTTGCCCAAAAAGTGTTTGTTAGTCATCAAATTCAAATTTGATCAATTTGTCAGTTATCAAATTATGGATTTAAAAGCATACTCATTGTTGTATATAGATTATACTGCAACGCTGTTAATACCGAGTGGTCGACAACCCTTATATTTTTAAACACAAGTTCTCGTTCATATAGCAGACTGTCCATAATCTCACTACACTTCAATCACTGAGTGATCTGATAAATAAGAGTATAAATAAATAATTTGGTAGCTGATACTCAGTTTATTACAGCACAACTATTTATTTCGTTTTTTTATTATTTATTTCGTTCTTTTTTAGTATTTGTTCTTATGAAAAAACACCCACATTTTTTTACTTTTTGTTGTACAGTAATCTCGGTGATTTTTCTGAAAACATCCTAAATTAAATCCCTTGGGTTTTTGTCCTGATAGTCAGGAGATAGACAGCACATTAACTGTCTCGAATTTAGATGTGGCTTATTCACTTATTGTAAGTTTAAAATGGAACGAGGTTGTCGACATCGCAGCTCAAATATTCAGGGTTTTTCTTCGGAACTATTTAAAAAAATTTTTTACACACGTTTTAAAAAGTCGCTATGTAGACACATATTACCCTTCCGTTTTCATAAAGCATTCTCGTTATTTTCAACATAATTTAGACCGATTAGAAATGATTTAATCCCAAATATATTGCGAAAAATAGTACACTGAAATATTTATAGGCGGTTATTCGCCTTGCTAAAATTGGGGGATTTATTGACCATTCGACCCCACTTTACGACCAATCAGACGAGGAAATGTCTGATTGCTGCTACAATTTACAATAACCATTCCATTCCGTTTTCGTTCATTCTGACACTATTTGGGCTAATGAACACGGACATAGGCCATGCATTTGACTATGAGAGAACTTTTATTAGGAATTCCAATTGTTAAGTGGTATTTTACGTTCAGGACAAAGTGTAAATGGAACCCCTGTTTTCTGTTTCGTTTCTGCACAACTATTACGGAAATGCCCTCGGTTCCTTTTGGGTCAACTCAGTGAACGAAACCCGGGATGTTCTTGCCAACGCTTTGGCGCCTTACTCCCCGCGTCACCACGCTAATGTTGAAATTGTACAGCCCAATCCATTGTTGAATTACAATATCATCAGATACTTTTATTGTACATTTTATATTATGCATAGTATAAAACCCATTTATGCATTGAATGATAAATGCGGTATTGAATGTATCACGCGACTACCAATAGGTAGTAAGTCAAAATATATTTATGCGAGTCCCCTGTTAACTTTCGAATCGTCTCTGATTTCATGTGCAACTGGTAATACCATATTAATATTAACACGTGTACTAGTATATGTACTAGTATAAGGTGTGCTAATTTCAGTTTAGTGTATGTTTAGCTGATTACACCTGGAAGTTTTTACTAGTTTACTGTATTTGGATATTACGTTAAAGATTACCAAATATATGGTGTGCTGATTTCACGTTAAATATTAACTAATATATTAATGCTATGCTGAATGAATTTTGAATATAAAATATTATTTGGTGTGCTGGTTTGACGTTGTGTGGAGACTTAAAGTTGAACATTATCTAGTCTATGTTGTGCTGATGTCAAGTTTAATGTTACCTAGAATATGGTGTAATGATTTCACTTTGAATATTAACTAGTATGCTGAATAAACGTTGACTGAATAAATGTCGAATATTAACTAATACATATGGTGTGCTGATTTCACGTTACATATTAATATGTATATGGTATGCGGATTTCATCTTGAAATTGTGAAATATTGTGAAATAACGATCACCAAATCTAAGTAGAAATTTATCAGGAAGAAACATTGACAGTGTGTAGAACTGAAAAGATTGTATCGCCATGTATAATATGATCAAGTATTTATTTCTTCTTACACCAGGTATGTGCGCTAACTCTTATACTGTAAATTGCTATACGTCCTTGTGGTTTCCTTCTTGTCAGTGGTATGGAACAGATTGCCTGGTTATGGACAGCATACATTAGTTATTTGAACACGGGGCGAGAAACCGAGGTTCCGTGTACATATTCGTGTGCACGAAAAGAAGCTTTGAATTCGATTTAAGAGTAGGCTGTAGCACCACTGTCCGGGCTAAACACCCCTCACAGCACACTAAATGACGTTTGCCAGTCTTCATTTGCCCAGCTTGTACAGAACAGTAGGGCGTTAAGCCCCGTTTTATTTCATTTATAGGCAGAACAGTAGGATGTTAAACCCCATTTCATTTTATTTATAGCAATATACATGTTTGTTTTGTATTCCAGAAGTGTTGTTGGTGAACTTACTTGTGGTATTAGTTATTCCTTAATAAAATGTCCATATTTGTTTGTATTCCAGCCGTGTTTGTTGTTGTTTATAGTGAGATTACTTATGGTTATTATAGACAACCAACATCACCATGTTCAAGTCATAGTCTAACTTGTTCAGATGGAGAAGTTATAGCAATTGACGAATCCGTTAGTTATAACAAAATTGCATATGGTCGAAAAAAGTCAAGATGCGCCTGTCACCAAAACCAGATGGAAATATGTAATGCAACATGTTGTAGATACGAAGGACGTAATGAAGATGTTAATTATACCATACCGGGTAACCAATCAGATGGTTTATCAGTTTATAGAAACTGTTCAAATCAGCCAATTAATAATATAACCATGTCTGTTTGTATTCCAGTTGTGTTTGTTATTATTGGTGTCTAGTCTGTGCAGAACAATAAAACTATAAACCCTATTTCATTCCATTAATAGCCATAAAATAACCAAAAATATTTGTTTGTATTCCAGCAGTGTTTATTATTGTTGATGGTGAGATAACTTATGGTTGCTACAGACAACCAGACTCACCATGTTCACAACATACTCTTACTTGTCCAGATGGTGAAGTTATAGTAGTAGATGAAACTAGTAACTATGTTAACATTGCATATGGCAGAAAAAACTCCGGATTTACCTGCAAACCAGATCAGATGGAAATATGTAATGCAACATGTTGTAGATACCAAGGGCGTAATGAAGATGTTCCTGCCTCTACACCAGTTAACCAATCAGATCGTTTATCAGTTTATAGAACCTGTTCAAATCAACCAACTTGTACCGTCACATCTCCTTACAGTCCTGATACTGGTTATGATTATATACGTTATATATATAGTTGTGTTCCAGGTAAGTCTTCTTTCTATATACAGTCTCATATTATCCCGATATTTTATACTTTAGTAAATGGAACACTAATTATAACAAAAGCATGCTATTTATGCTGGCGGTTTTATCATCAATCCATATTATATAGTATATGAACGTCTGGACTATTGGAATCTTAAATATACTCCTCGGATTACTGTGTATTCTTGGAGAAATGAAGAATGATAGAAATCTCATCTCTATCAACTGCCAAACTACAGTGGACATTGAAATCGCTCAACCGCGAAGTAGGTCACTGTTGATAGTGTATAGCAGGCAAGCACTAATTGAGTTACGAAACCAAGCTCAGTGCAAGAACAATGGACACACTAATGACCCGTGGACATGTGCTTTAATTAGGCGACTTAGTCTTAACAGATACAAAACAACTCGGCGGAAAAGAGGCTCAAGAGGGGGAAGC
Source organism: Patella ulyssiponensis (assembly GCA_963678685.1). Classification (NCBI taxonomy): domain Eukaryota; kingdom Metazoa; phylum Mollusca; class Gastropoda; family Patellidae; genus Patella; species Patella ulyssiponensis. Next base: position 95,997,719 of record OY783226.1, read on the forward strand.
CACGCTAAGAATAAATCAAATTTCTTCTTGTGCATAAATCTCAACAATCTGTGTAAAGTGAACATCCAAATTACCCAAAACAACTGAGCTCATTAAAATAACAACTATAAATGTACAATCAATCAAGAACAAAGATCATCTGGTGAGAACACATATTGACGACCTCGAAACTGACGAAGTCGTCCTGAGTGAAACATGGCTAAATGAAGGCGACGATCACTGGATAAATCAATCTGAACTCAACAATGAGGGGTGGAGTTCTATTCGGCTCCAAGGACAGATCGCAAGGGAGGGGCTCTAGGAATCTGTACGAAGGTGACGAAAGTCAAGGAAATTCGAAAGGGTCAAACACGGACATTCGAATTAGCAATATGGCAATTAATAATAAATAATGTAACAACATACATAATAGGCATTTATCGACCACCCTACTCAGCAATGCACCCAGCAACAATACCCCAGTTCCTGGATGATTTCACAGACTTTTTGGCCATAGTTCTTGCATCAATGACAAACATCATTATCTGCGGTGACGTTAATATTCAATATGACGATACATATAATCCAGACGTCAACATATATGCTGATATCTGCGAGCCTTTGGTACTCACTCAACATACTGAATTGCCCACTCATAAAGCAGGGCATATCCTGGATCACATCCTGACAGAAGCACAGAGTACGATCAATGTTCAGAACTGTGAAACCGGTGCTTTCATTTCAGACCATTGTTCAGTTTCTATAACACTGGAAGCTGAGAAAGACAACATGCAACATGCGACGAAAAACCATCACTAATCGTAACTACAAGAAACTAGATGTGAATGCCTTGAGCGAAATGCTTGTTTTTGATTCCAATACAGAGGACCTTGAATCCATAGTGTCATATTTCAACTCCGTCGTGAAACAGTCCTTAGACGTTCTTGTTCCTGAGACGACCAGGACTATCACTATTAGGCAAAACAAAGATTGGTTCACGGATGAACTAAGAGAGTGGAGATCGAGAGTCAGAAGGAGAGAAAGGATTTACAGACACTATCGAGAAGAACATCAATAGACCGCACTTAAGAAAGTCAGGAACAGCTACAACTTTAAACTTAAAGAGAAGAGAGAAATTCAATCTGAACTTATTACAAAATGTAAAGGTGACACCAAAAAGCTCTACCAAACATTCAATAAACTTACAGGAGTTGTTAAATTAAATTCTCTACCGGAGGGTAAGACTGACAACAAACAGGCGGATGAATTCGCAGACTTTTTCCTGAACAAAATCGACACAATAAGAGACAATCTAAATAACGTTCCACTGTACCAACCATGTAGCGAAAGAGATATCCCCATTTTAGATCACTGGGAGGAGCTGTCAGAAAAGGATGTCCGGAAGATCATCACATCACTGTCAACCAAATCATGTGAAATTGACGCAATGCCAACCAAGATTCCGAAAGAAGTGTTGGATTCTGTGTTATGTATCATCACCAAAATTGTTAATTGCTCGCTTCGACGGGGCGTTTTTTGTGTCATCATGGAAAAAAGCAATCATCCGTCCAATGCTTATAAAATCAGGGTTAGACCTAATCTGCAGTAACTATAGACCTGTGAGCAACCTCACTTTTCTCTCTAAAGTCCTGGAGAAAGCTGTACCTCTCCAGTTCACACGACACTGTGAAAGTCACTCCCTAATGTCGGACTACCAATCTGCTTACAGAACTGGATACAGTTGTGAGACTGTAGTGGTCAAGCTTATGAACGACCTGCTACGGGCCAAAGAAAAACAGGAAGTTACTGCATTGATGGCGATGGACAGTGGATCACGAGGTGCTACTTGATGTCTTCAAGATAAACTTTGGAATCCAGTCAGGCGCGCTACAATGGCTCGACAGCTATCTAAGAAGCTGTGTTGTAAATGTCGGAGATCAATCCTCAATTACAAGAGATCTCCCGTTTTCTGTTCCCAAGGGATCGTGTGCAGGCCCCGTGCTGTATCTAGCGTATGCCTCAACAATGGAAAAGGAAGTGAGTGGTGACATCGGGATACATGGATACGCAGATGACCATGCACTTCGGAAATCTTTCTGTGCAAGCGACATAGATCAGGAAAGAATAGCGATACAAAGTCTTGAAGACACTGCATCTTCTATTAACATATGGATGGATGCGAATCGGTTAAAAATGAATTCATCTAAAACTGAATTTAAATTATTTGGTCACAGGAAACAGCTACAGAAATGCACGACTTCATCTATCAACGTCAACGGGAACACCGCCCATCGATCACCAAGTATCAAGTACCTGGGTATGATTCTGGATGAAGAATTAACACTCAATCAGCACATTAAACAGAAATATAAAACCGCGATGTATGGGATCTATAGAATTAAGTCTATCAGATCAACTATTACCAATGATGCCGCAGAGACACTGGCACTAGGAATTGTAATTTCACATCTCGATTATGCCAACGCCATCTTCATTGGTCTCCCACAGACAGCCATCGCCAAAATGAACAGAGTTCAACATAAAGCTGCAAGTATAGTACTGGGTAGAGAAGCTGAAGGTCTGCGGAACAAAGAGTGTTTAAAGAAACTACAATGGCTTTCAATTCAGTTACGAATACAGTTCAAAATTCTAGTTCTGGTATACAAGGCACTACACAACACAGCCCCCGAATACATACGATCCATGTTGACTCCAAGCAACCCCTCTCGAACTCTCAGATCTAGCAGCATGTACAAAAAGCTTGAAGTTCCAACAATTCGGAAAAAAACCGTTTGCGAACCGTTCTTTCGGTGTTCAGGGACCTATATGGTGGAATAGACTACCAAACATCATCAAACAGACAGACAGTGAAGATGTTTATAAAATCAAATTAAAAACAATACTTTTTGATCAATTTTAAATTCTCCTCCCCAGACATTCTCTGTTTTTACATTGCTTGTAAAGCGCTTTTGATGATTTTGTTCCTAAAACGCGCTATTCCAAATTAAATATTTGTATTTTTACACTAATTCTGATTTACACAAGATTAACCAATCAGATAGTTCGTCATTCTTTACTGCAGACTACAGAGTATACATTTATTCTGATTAAAGAAATAAATTGGAATAGTTTCAACACGTCAAATGACATAAATAGACAATACGCGAAACGCTATCTTCATTTTGATGTTTTGTTTTCTGTCGTTCATTTTCAGTTGATCTGATGCACAATATGATGGAGATCACTGAAGTCAGTGTTCCATATAATGTTCATTTATATTACTCTGGTAAAACACAAACTACAAGTACAACAATTACTAGATGTTGTAATATAATAAGTACTGAAATAATAACAATAGAAAGTGTCTACATTGATCTGACAGAAGAATCAAGTTACAACGTGAAGATTTATTCAGCGAACCACACTTCGTTATTAAAAGGTGACGATGAAGGCGGTATATTCTATGGTTATGAAGAACTGTCAATTTCTGGAGACAAGATTTATCATGTGGTATTTGAAAATGTAACTGTTGAAGAAGATGATTATTTTTGGATACTAATACAGACAGGTTAGAATAAACTGAATACTATAAGAGTTCTACAGACAATCCTTTCAAACTAATGTTACAGGACCCAATAAAATTCCAACTTGAGTCAGAGATTTAATGAATTCCATTTCGCACATTTCGGCGCTAATGCATGTGCACTCAAACCAGACAATGTACAAGCATTAATCTCTTTCATTCGCCTTTTACAAACCCCAATAACCAACATTAATGCAATGTCAAGGTTTCTTCGTAATTCTATCATACAGTGGGGTATTTTGGATGAGGTTTCAAAATTTCGATGTTATCTACGAGCATTGACCACCGGAGAGAGAGAGAAATGGGGTTTAATGTGCACTCGACAAAATTTAGGGACTAACATACGGTTTAATTGTATTTATTCCAATAATTCGCTTGGGTGTAGGTGTCTTTAGCAGTGGGAAGTAACCGTAGAAACCGAAAAAACCCACGATGTTGGAAGCCGACACTACTCCTTATCACGTACAACCGGGGATTCGAAACCACGCGCACGCTAATCATTCGGCCACCCCCCCCCCCCCACAAGAAAATAAAAGGAAAAGAGATTATATCTCGAACACCCATGTATTCATTGCAGTGAAGCTTGGGCTAGCTGAGTGGTCCATCTGAACGACAGACTTATCCTACCTGCAGAGAAGTAACTCTGACACAGTGAATAGCCATGATATCCACATGACGTATCACAGGTCATGGGGTCACATCAACGTCATCATTATATGATCATTATCAACATTACAAGACACAATGTTACATTGTAAACAATAGCCTTCTTGCAGCCTTTAGGAATGTTTTATCCGTACAGCCATAAACTTCTTATCGCTTCTTCCAATGATTTTTCACAAAAATAACATCTACAACTCTAGATTTGACGTCGGCATATTAGCACTATTTTGTGCGTCGGTCGTGTCTATTTCAGATATACACAATCAATTCTGTTAATGTTTTTAGCGAGGGGATTGACTAATAGTTAATTTATTTCAGTTCTAAACAAAAATTTAAAACTTTAACGCAATTTTAAAAAAATAGCCAAATTCTGGCTGGGATTACTGAGCAAAATGGCTATTCACTGTATACGTGCGAAAAAAAAGCCAGCTACCGTTTAATTTTCGTACGTTAGTTACGTACGCTGAGTGGTGTGTTACAGGTTACATAGTCTAGCATCAAATTAGAAGCTTTGGTGAAGGCATTTTGTTCAGTTGAAAAATTCCTGTCTTACGAGATTTTTAGACACAATTACACTCGTTTATTTTGGATTTTATGCATACTACATTCTATTATATTATATTATAGATTCAGCTATTATTATAACCTGTGCTGATTCTACTGAATTGTCGGCTTCATCAGGTGAGTATGAAATAAACTGATCATAATCCCTTTCATGGTTTTATCTTTTCTGAGAACTAATGAATAAAATTATCACACGTTCATGATCAATTTGTGCTTAAGATGGAGAATCATTAGGATGTACCCAGCAAAGTACAAAATAAACTTATGTTCTCAAATATCTATTCACGCCCAGGAAGAGAACCTCCCTGGATCCTCTTGAATGGTGACGCCGCACGGCGCCAGGCGATATCATTCAATTGGAACTAATTCAAAGAGTAATCTCAAAAAAGGCGAGGTTTTAAAGTGAAGAATGTTAATTGTGTCCCTCGACATAAGAAGGGGTGGGTGGCCGAATGGCTAACACGTGTGCATTGGATCAGAAGTTCTGTCATTGAGTCAAGTGGCGTGGTTTCGATTTCCTGTTTGTACGTGACAAGTAGTTTGGTCGCCTGTCCAACCTCATGGGTTTTGTCCGGGTACTCCGGTTTCCTACCACTATTAAATGCTAAAGATCCTTTCATAATGGTCAAACCTATATGCGAATTCACTGTCAGTTATAACCACGTATACACTGTCGATATTTCATTTACCAGGTATTAAAGATACATTATGTAAGATTTAGATAAAGAACAAGCCATCCTTCCTATAATAGTTCGAAAGTAGATATAATAGTTCGAAAGTAGATAATGTAAAATGAATAAAATTTAGCTCTTGCATAAAGCATGTTTAATCATATTTTAGGACCAAGCATTGCTTGCACCATAAATCTACCACCAAGTCCAGGTAAGCTAACTACTGTCCTCTAACAGCGTGGACGCTGTATCATTGAGTCTCGAATCCTCGGTTTTACGTGACAAGGTGTAGGGTGGCCTGTCCAACCTGGTTGTTTTTTTTGGCTGGGTCTTCTGGTTTACTCCCACTGCTAAATACCCCTACGCGCAAGCGGATTATTGAAATTAAATTAAACCATATGTTAATCTCAAAATGACCTAGTTTGGGTCGAGTGGACGTTAGACCTCATTTCTCTCTCTCTACCTCTAACAGCGCTATCACGGCGTCGGTTGTATTATAGAGATATGTTCCTGGTTCCTGAAATGATATGGTGTTTAACGACTTACATATCATCGCCTGTAAGGAAACCGGTCTTAATGCGAGCTTTTACAATTTGATGGTTTGTTCATTTTGACCTAACTTCACATTCACCAACATCTAAATAGGACAATGTTCTCCCCAGTGCTTGGTAGAGGCAGCAATCTTTCATTCAAGAATGCGATTAGTAGACTTATAGTCTGCTTTTTTGTAAACAATATTTATTCAGAATCTGAGGGGATTGGGAAACAGGCATAGCCTACATAAACCTCTCTTCCGGTTAATAATAACGTACATAACACAACAATAGAGTGTTTAAAAAATGAAAGATAAAAAATGAACAAATATTCATATACATTTACAATCCGTTAATAGTCTACTTCTTATGACATAACTTATTTGTTCCAGTAACAGATCCTGATTCTTCAAATAAGTTGGGTTTAATAATTGGTTGTATTTTTTGTGTTGTGTTAGTGGTTCTGGCGGTGGTGGTGGTTTATTGTATAATCAGGTAAGTTATATACCATTTATATATAATATACACTATGCTACACCGGTGGTGGTTGTTGTATAATTATCATGATATATAATATACACTTGGCTACACCAGTGGTGGTGGTTGTTGTATAATTATCATGATATATAATATACACTATGCTACACCGGTGGTGGTTGTTGTATAATTATCATGATATAAAATATACACTTGTTGTATAGTTATGATGTATAATTTACACTATGCTACCATCCTAAGATATGACATAGGGTTCATTGTCTGTGCAAAAGTTCCCTCTTGTATTGGATTAATTGGTTTCAGCAGTGGGGTAATTATTGTCAGCAGTGGCGATGACAATTATCATGATATATAATATACACTTGGCTACACCGGTGGTGGTTGTTGTATAATTATCATGGTATTTAATATACACTATGCTACACCGGTGGTGGTTGTAGTATAATTATCATGATATATAATATACACTATGCTACACTGATGGTGGTTGTTGTATAGTTATGATGTATAATTTACACTATGCTACCATCCTAAAATATGACATAGGGTTCAATGTCTGTGCAAAAGTTCCCTCTTGTATTGGATTAATTGGTTTCAGCAGTGGGGTAATTATTGTCAGCAGTGGCGATGTACTGTTTGTGTGCGTGTTTCACGACTTTACAATTGTTATGGCGGTAAATCAGATATGTTCTGTTAGGATCAGCCCCCCCCCCCCCACACACACAAACACCCACACCTAAAGGAAGGGAGGGCGATGGGTTCTTCGGTTGTGTTTATAGCCAATTACAAATAAATCTATTTTGCTCTTCAGGAAGATGAAACAAAAACGACTTTCACGAGCGGATCAAAATAATGCACGTGCTATAAATATAGTAGAGACAAGTACGTATTCAGGTTTGGTGAACAACGGGGGGCCGGAATACGATTATTCAGGCCTAGTGAACCGGAACGCATCATATACCGTGAACAGCGGTGGACCGGAACATGATTATTCAGGCCTAGTGAACGGATCCGATAACGTGAATAACACTGGCCCGGAACACGATTATACAGGTCTGGTGAATAGGGACGGAACGGATCCTGTGAACAGCGGTGAAACAGAACATGGCTATATAAGCATGGCGAACCCGAAAGCACCCGATACCGTGAACAACGGTCGACCGGCACATGGTTATTCAGGCCTAGTGAACGGATCCGATATCGTGAATAGCACTGGCCCGGAACACGATTATACAGGTCTGGTGAATAGGGAAGGATTAGATCCGGTGCACAGCGGTGGACCGGAAAACGGTTACATGGTAAACCGGGGCAGATCAGATACCATGAACAGCGGTGAACCGGAACACGGTTATAGAGCCATGGCTAATAGGAACGGAACAGGCACCGTGAATAATAGTGAACCAGCACACTACACTGTTCCAAATGAAACACCACATGATTACACTGATGTGAGTAACCCGACTGGGGTGCAATCAGAATCTTCTACCAATGTTGACTATGAAAATACGCGAACCAACACAAATGAGCAGTCTTTTTAGGACAATACGTGTGAGAGAGAGAGAGAGAGAGAGAGAGAGAGAGAGAGAGAGAGAGTTGACTCAATGGCAGGCCGTATGATACAGCGCGCGCACGTTAATCATTCGGCCACCCAACCCCCTAGGACAATACGTACCTCAGCGTACGTTAGCTAACAGAACTACGACCTTAGATTAAAATGCATATTTACAGAATGAATCTAACGGGAATAAAGGGTGTTTCTTTTACAAGATTTTAACATGTGTGACAATATTTCATCTGGATAATAGCAAAGGATTAAAATTAAATCGAATAGACCCCACCTCACCCCACCCATAACCCTGTCTTACACCCGGCCTGCTATATGTAAAGACGATCTTGTCTTGTGATTTTAAATATGTAGTTTTCTTGTCCATGATAGAACGGAAAGATGTAAATATACACCATCGTTAAATGTTTAGAATATATTTGATAATATTTAATTACATAATGCACATATTAGGAATCATTAAATTGTTTGTTATGTACTAAGCCGCAAAACAAACGTCAGGTTTGGTATGTTGACAGACGCGTTGCATAAAATTGGCCAAATGTTTTTATTGTATATTTGTGACCACATTCCAACTGTACCTGAGCAATAAGACGCCTTCCCAGGATATGTTCTCAAACACGCATTACGAACGTCATCGAAACAACGTTTTCTATCATGACAACGCCCGTGTCCACACCGCCAGAGATACGCGGGACTTTCTACAGCAGAACGGTGTCAACGTTATGCACTGGCCAGACCTTAGTCCGGACTTTAACCTGATTGAACCTCTCTGGCGTGAAATTCAGACGAGACCAAACACAGCCGATGGATTGCGCCAGAGCTTTGTGAGAGTGTGGCTCCAGGTGTCAATGGCGTTGGTCAATCGTCTGGTCCACTACATGTACCGGCGCTGCGCTGCTGTTATTGACACTGGCGGTGGACACACCAGATACTGATGTATAGACTTGATTAATGTGCATCTCTGATTTTTAAATCGCACTAACAGGTTTTTGTTTGGCTGTTTAGTTATTATATTAAAGCATACAATTTACTTATTAAGTTTGGTCAAAATGTTTATATAGCACCAATTAGGAATACTTAAATTGTTTATATATTATATTTTACTATATAATTTCTATATTAGGAATGATTAAATTGATTTTATTATATTTGACTATGGAATGTCTATATTAGGAATGATTAAATTGATTATATTATATTTGACTATGTAATGTCTATATTAGGAATGATTAAATTGACTTTATTATATTTGACTATGTAATGTCTATATTAGGAATGATTAAATCGATTATATTATATTTGACTATGTAATGTCTATATTAGGAATGATTAAATTGATTTTATCATATTTGACTATATAATGTCTATATTAGGAATGATTAAATTTATATTTTTCTATTTGACTATGTAATGCCTATATAAGGAATGATTAAATTGATTATATTATATTTGACTATGTAATGTCTATATTAGGAATGATTAAATTGATTTTATTATATTCGACTACATAATGTCAAACTTAGGAATGATTAAATTGATTTTATTATATTTGACTATGTAATGTCTATATTAGGAATGATTAAATTGATTATATTATATTTGATTATGTAATGTCTATATTAGGAATGATTAAATTGATTTTATTATATTTAACTATGTAATGTCCAAATTAGGAATGATTAAATTGATTTTATTATATTTGACTATGTAATGTCTATATTAGGAATGATTAAATTGTTTATATTATATTTGACTATGATATTATATTTGACTATGTAATGTCCATAATAGAGAGAGAGAGAGTAATGGGGTTTAACGTCCAGTCGCATCAGACTAGGTAATTTCGGGACTAACATATGGTTTAATTTTATTTCAACAATTTGCTTGCGCGTAGGGGTCTTTTGCAGTGGGAGGAAACCGGGGTACCAGGAGAAAACCCACGAGGTTAGACAGGCGACCCAACTCCTTGCCACGCACAACCGGGGATTCGAAATCACGCGCGCTAACCATTCGGCCACCCACCCAAATTGTGTGTCATATATTATTAAGCTATGTGTCCATATTTGATTTGATCAAATTGTCTATATTTAAACTATATAAGGTCCATATTAGGTCGGCTTAAATTGTTTATCACATATTAAACATGTTAGATTCATATTAAAGTTGGTTAAATTGTGTATGTCTATATTAATTTTGAATAATAGTGTATGATATATTTAGCTATATAATACCCAAATTGGGGTTGATTTTCTATGTTTTTCTATTTTTATATATTATATTACATTATAGTTTTAGTATGAAATAAAATACAGTCAATCATATACAGAATTAGAACAAGCTCCAGCTCGACAGTCTTCAGCTAAGTAGTTTAAGTATTAAACTATAACACATACTTATGGAAGAACAATTACTGATTTATTTAGGCGACGTTTCGAAGAGTATTCTCTCAACGTTTTCAAGCAAGTGCAGTAACAAATGTGTATGGCAATTATATATAGGCAAGCAATAACAACAATTCTGAAACCATGCATGACAACAAAAACATCAAAGGCATATAACAACATGATCAAAGGCAAGGTGCATATGAAGGATTAGTGAGGCCACTGATAATTGGCATTAATTAACATTAGAGGGATATTAATAAGTAATTGTAGGGATAAATTATTCAGAGATTGATAAAACTAATGTCGCCACTAGCTAAGGCCACGCGAAAAACAATCTGTTTTTCCCTAGGCTGGTCGTAGGTCTTCAATATGTGTACATGTGGGAAGAAACCAGCACTTGCATTTATTACATTGAATGCATGTCTGATAATCTAAACAGTTTGTTACTGAAACATATGCTGCTCCGACTTTCCTCATCTTTTGTGTGTTACTTTCAAACGTGGCATATCGACAATCGGTGCACCACTGAACGCCTGAACACAAAAGCCGTCGAGGAATACTGCGATGGGATGTTTTATAAAAAGTTCATAAAGAAAATGCCGTGCTGAATAGTGTAAACGGGAGAAGTTACTGTCTAAAAAAAACCCTAACCGATTACTCACCTAGAGGGCTCAACATTTTTTATAAATGGACCAGCCTGAACCATTATCTACTAAGGGTGCCCCACAAGTCTTGTGCGGATCTCCTGGGAGTGTCCCGATATATTTATGAGTGGATTAGTGTGACCCTGAACCAACCCACCTAGAGTATCCCCCATTTCCATGCGTGACCCAGTGTTCTCCAGTGTTCATGATATGTATTTATATGATGCGTACTAAGCGTTCGTTAGGCATCTACGTCATATTATATCAACGAGTGAATTTTAAAGAACATTACTGCACATACAGAAACTACTGTTAAAATAAGGGAAGGTCGGATGGCTGAATGGTTAGCGTGTAAGTTCTGTCATTGAATCAAGTGGCGTGGTTTCGATTCCCCGGCTATCGGGCCACCTTCCAACCTCGTGGGTTTTCACAGGATCATCCGGTTTATCTCACTGTTAAAGACCCCGACGCCCAAGCGAAATATTGAAATAAAATTGAACGATGTTAGTCCCGCAATAACCAAGTTTGTGTCTATTGACCGTTAAATAATTAACTCTCTCTATCTCGTTAACGTTCAATAAGTCATACCCCATACCATGTGGTCTACAGCCCATTGATAGGTTACGAATACACACAGGCTGAGAAGACTCTTGATGCCCCTTATAATGATCTTACCCTTAACCGTCTTGTTTACGACGAACTTACTTGTCAGACAAAAACTAGGAACACCAACAAGATTCTGTAGACTACAACTATGTGTCCAATACAACCAACAGGTAATGTAATGATACCAATAATCATATATACGTCATGGGGGATAACTCTTCCGCTAATATTGGCAGTCAAATGGATAACGCGAATAGCCAAGCAGCATCCAGTATACCAAATCCATCAACAACCTATATCTAGCATCGAACTGATCTCTAAACGGATAACCCCTTTTGAAATATGGAGTGGGTACTAGATAGCGACCACACAGAATCCTATATACATCGCATGGAAACCTTGGATAACTAAGATCACACGTTTCTCTAGAAGGACAACTAAGATCACACGTTTCTCTAGACAAATAACTACAATCACACTTATCTCCAGGAGGATAACTCTATTGGAAATATGGAATCCAAATTAGACATACATCCACATCACATAATCAAAATTTGAATCGATACATACAAGGACTCTTGGAAACAATTTAACGGCAACATTATAATAACAATAAACATAAACAGGGGACAATTCTATGGAATACAATTACTGCTAATAACCGAGCAACGTTTCATCTAGATTTCCCTAGCCATTATCAACCAATGATAAAATATAACGAGACACTATTATACACACGAACAATACAAAAGTTGATAAATGTAATATTAATAAAAGAGAGCTAGGTTCGGGTTGTATCGAAAATCGCGCACAACATTTATGTTATCCTAGATGAGTAGAGGGTAGGGTGACCGTTCGTTCGTTCGTTCGTATCTGGGTTGGGATGTCCGACAAAACGTCGAAATCTCGAATCTAATTCGACCTTTGCCTACAATGATCAACTTTCGTGCATGAGTTGACCAACTTATGTCATCAAAACATCAAAAACAAATTAAACAGACCAAATATGGACATTACATAGTTAAACAAATTATGTATAATTTGATCAAATAATAACATAATATAACTTGATACATGATAAACAATTTAATACGGACTCTATGTAGTTAAATGTAATATAAACAATTTAATCCTTCCTTATATGGACATTGTATAGATTAAATATTACAAACAAGTTTATCATTCCTAATATAGATATTTTGCAGTTTGATATATTGCAAACAATTCAATCATTCCTTATATGGAAATTATTTAGATTAAATATTACAGACAATATTATTTTTCCAAATATAGACATTATGTACTTTTATGTAAACAGATATATTATAAACTGCGTACATGTCCATTTAACTGTTCTTCTATCCTTACACGAAAATTTTACAACAACATATTTAGAATGGTAAGATATATCAAGTTTGCATATAGCGGACCGGGTGTAACACTGGGAATGAGGACATGAGGTTATCCATTCGATTTAATTTTATTTGTTTGCTTTTTTTTTAAAGATATCCAGATGGAATTTTATATTGTAACCAAAGCTATGTTGTAACATGACAAATCTTGTTAGACAAAACACTGATTACTAATTCACCCAGGGTCACGAAAATGATCCAGCCTAGGAGTGATTTCATTTTTTGAGGTATGATTTGGAGGTAAGCGGGGTCCATATCATGTTGTTAATTTGTGTTGGCTAACGGGTTTTCAGCATTATCATAAGTAGAAGATTCTGTTGGGACCTGCGTGGGGTTACTCGGAGTAGAGCTACCATTGTCTGTCTCATTTGGAATCGTGGAGCGTTCCGGTTCACTCTCATGCACGGTATCCGATCTGTTTTGGTTCACCAGATCGGTATAATGGTTTGCCGGTCCACTCGTATTCACCGGATCGCGTCCATTCAGATTCACCACACCTGTATAATCGTGCTCCGGTCCACTGTTATTCGCGGTATTGGGTCCATTGTGATCATCTCCCGACAGTTCTGTCTGACCCATCTTCCTGAAAAGCAACGTATAATATTCATTAGATCAATTTTAAATGTCCACCAGTATTTCTGAAGAAACCATCGATCCCCTATTTTCATTGGGCCTAGTCATAACAGCAAACGATGTGTTGACAATCGTGAGTTCAAAATGTCTCCCGTGAGTATACTGGTAAGTGTCAATTTTAGATCAATTTAAATGCAATACACATCACATGATACAGTACACATCCCCAATATAAATACACACCATTTGATCCAATACGCACCACCTGATACAATACGCACCACCTGATACAATATAGATACACACCACCAGATACAAACCACGTGATACATCATACACCAACTGGTACAATATAGATACAAACCACCCGATACAATATACACCACCTGATACAATATACACATGTAACTATACACTCCACATGATATTATACACACAACATGCGACCCTATTCCTTGTCACGTACAAGATCCTACTCAGTTTTCCGCGAAATTTTCGACGGCACACTAGGGAAATTGCGAAAATCCAAGTGATCCCAATCGAGTATTTACGCGTGTCTACTGATTACTTCATATAACAGTATTTTTCTATATTTAGTTCGATTCACTCTATGACTGGTCTCTATTTAGGCTTGTATGTCGGCAAACTGTCAAAATTCAAATAAACAAATCATAGCGTCATTCTATGACTTGTCTCTATTTACGGTTGTATGCCGTCTGATTTTCAAAATTCAAATATTTTTCATATATATATTTAGCCAGATGTGCCGCATGCAAGGTATGCAGTTGGAAAAAAAATTGAGAACCACTGTATTAGAATGGATATTTCCACAATTTTATGATGTAGCTAGATTTCCGTCTGATGTGTACAAGGTTATTGAGCATGACATTTAAGTTCAAGCTTAGGTATTTTTATTACTGGTTCTTGCTGGAGTAAAAATAAAGGCTTTTTTCAAAAATATTTGGGTTTTTTTTTTCAAAAAAAGTGAAGTAAAATTTATTTGAAATACTTACCTGAAGCTGTAGCATGAGACGAACAATCACCACATGTTATACGTATAACATTTCGAGATCGATCTGTGATAAACAAATATGCAGAAATATAATATATCTAAAATGGGGAGAACACTAGATTGGAAATGAAATGGGGTCCTACTGTTCTGTTCCTAACTAGGCTAATGGTGACGGGCATATGCCACACAGTGTGGTATGGAGGAAATTTTCCCCAGACAGCGGCACAACTGTCAAGGGATTTTTACGTGCATGCTAAACGGGACCTCGGTTTTCCGTCCCATCCGAACGACAAGACAGCTTTCCTTGTCAGGTCCTCCGTCCTGCATCACTGATGAACTTTCTCGACCAATATAGAGATCAACCACCCGACCTCCAGGCTTTGTCCACAAAGCCATCATGACCTCCACCCCACTAGATCGGACAATGTCCTGCACAGATAACGTCATTTGTGTATTTTCCATTAGAGTTAGGGTAAGGCTTAGACTTATGCATGGTCCAGGGTTTGGTTTAGCGCTATAGTCATGTTTACATTTCAAGACTTTAACGAATTCCGCAGGTCCTAATCTGTAGGTCTTAAACCTAACGCATAATCCACATATGGCATCATATATGTGCTAAAATATACAGGACCGCCCCCGATCTAGCGTTCTCCGTAAAATGGGGTTTGACGATCGACGTTAAAGCTGAACTCCGGTTACAAAAATACCGAAATGATTAAATAAAAAAAAAGTTAACGCCCTCAAGCCGCCATATTTGTTTCCAATTTGTGAAATAAGTATGGCGGACATTGTATTGAGTTGAGCGTGTAGACTGCTCCTCAAGTGCTCTGCAGTTTTTTCTATTTTTATGTCTGTTCAAGTTATTTTTATATTGTAATTTTAGTACCAAAACGTGTGTCTTAGATTGGTGCATATTGTGAGGAACTTTTAGTTTCAATTTAATTGGGAACTTATGTGTTTTAGGAGGAAACTATTTGGATATATCTGGAAGGTAAATAATACTCAGTATAAAATTGTAGTGACCAGTGAACCTTTGACTTGGAGATTAGTGGTCTCTACTATGTTGGTTAACAGTGAACATAATTCACATGATAATCTTATCAGATATACTCGTCTTCAACTCTTACAGCTTAAAGGGACTGTTCCACTAAAAGTCAATAAATTATACCTGGATATCAAAACAACAGTGCCCTCAATATTAAAATATAAGGTCACTCGGCGTAGAAAATGGTCAAAAATACCAAGTTTAATTTCTTCGTATCGCTACAATGATCATCATACTGATAACCAACCCGGCAATATAAACCTTGCAAATTCTATTGTAATATCTCCCATAGAGAGTGTCCAGTCTTTAAGACGTGCCAAGAATTACCCTAGACATATTCAATTGGATAATTTAGTAACCATCAAATATTCGTCTTGCTATCACCTCCCGAGTAACACACAGCTATCTGTTTGGAACGCTAGATCAGTATGCAACAAGCTTCCTTCCATATGTTCCTCTATATTCAGTCAGAAAATATATATTTTCATCATCACGGAAACATGGTTGAGTGAAAATGCCAAGCAGCAAACGGTTCTAGGAGAGTTTAAGTCACTGCTCTCGGGATATGACTTCATCAGTAATCCTCGTCGGAATCGAAAAGGCGGAGGAGTTGGTGTTATTATTCGTCAGGGACTCAAGGTTAAGATTAATAGGGGCGTTTGCTATGAGTCATTTGAACACTTAGACGTAAATATCTCCATGAAATCAAACGTAATCCATCTCATTAACATCTATAGACCCCCACAGTCAAAAAACAACGGCCAATCGACACAACAGTTCCTTCTAGATTTTGCCTCCTTTCTAGAATCTGCAATAATATCTAGTGGAATACTTCTAATAACAGGGGATTTCAATCTTCACTTTCAAGATGACACTATTTCGGACGTGAAACAGTTTAAAAACATTCTCGATTCATTTGGGCTAGTACAGCATATTCATGTTCCTACTCACGAGAAAGGTCACACCTTGGACTTGGTGATCACGAGGGCCTCTGAGAACTATTTCAGCCGTTTCAGTGTAGATTTCTCCCTCCCGTCAGATCATGGTGTTATTAACTTCTTTTCTGAGTTGAGCAAGCCTCGTCCCCAAAATATTGCATGTGTCTCCAGAAACTTTCGCTCGGTTACTCCTGCACAACTCGCATCATCTATAGAAAACCACACCCTATCACAACCAGAGGACGTACCTGTCCACGAACTCGTTGATGAATACAACACCAAACTATCATTGGTGCTCGATGAATTGGCTCCCACTAAGGAGAAGGTCATTACAGCGAAATCTAGAGCACCCTGGTTTAATGACACAGTCTTCAAGGCCAGGGCCCAACTTCGTTCAGCTGAGAGAAAATGGAAGCAGGATAATCTTCAAATTCACAAGCAGATCTTTCTTGAAAAGCGCGCCGAATATAATCGTCTTACCAATCAAACAAAGGTAGAATACTTCAGGTCACGCATTGAAAATTCTGATCAACGTCAGCTTTTCTCTGAAATTGACAACCTGACTGGTGACAAATCGGTTCGCAGTACACTTCCAGATTATACTGATCCCGTAGAACTTGCACAAAAGTTTGCAGACTTCTTCACAAACAAGATAGACACGCTACGCTCCAAATTTACAGACATTGCCGCAGACAATGAACATTCAAACCTTGGCCATGTTTTTCCCAGTTTCTCCAATGTGTCATCGAACTATGTTTTGGCTTTGTTGAAATCGACGAAACCTAAGTCATGCGAGCTGGACCCAATCCCAACACATCTGCTCAAGCTATGCTTGTCGAGCACTGTTCCATATATTACTAGGGTGATCAACGCTTCTCTCGCAGAGGGTGTATTTCCGTCCTCGGAAAAGTATGCGATTGTCAGACCACTCGTAAAGAAACCAGGACTTAATCCTAATGAACTTAAACATTACCGACCTGTGTCCAATATCTCGTTCCTTGGCAAACTTATAGAAAAGGTTGTTTTTAATCAAGTCGATAAGTATCTATCCGATAACTCTATGTACTCCAAATTCCAATCGGCATATCGCAAATTCCATTCAACTGAGACTGCGCTGATAAAGGTTTTTAATGACATTTTAATCTCATTGGACAATCATCAAGAAGTCGTTCTGGTAATGCTTGACCTTTCAGCAGCTTTTGACACGATAGACCATTCCATCCTATTACAACGTTTGAATAGGCGCTTCGGATTCAGTTGTAAAGCCCTCTCTTGGTTTGAAACTTACTTAGTCGGTAGAAAACAATCAGTGAAAGTAGGCAGTACATCATCAGAAAAATCTCTATTGAAATGTGGCGTTCCGCAAGGCAGTGTGTTAGGTCCAGTTTTGTTCAGTCTGTACTGCACACCACTTGAGGACATTATAAATCAGCATGGTCTTGACTTCATGGTTTACGCCGATGATACTCAGATCTATTTCTCATTTAAAGCCGGTGATCTGTGTACTGATTCAATAGAAAAGTGTGTAGATGAAATTAGGGCATGGATGGCAGCAAACAGACTTGTGCTTAACGACGACAAGACAGAGGTCATACATTTTTATTCTAAATTTCGTAATCAGTCTATTTTAAACAATGTTCGTATTGGTAGTGAATTTGTGCATCCTGTAAATAGTGTTAGAAATCTTGGTTTTAATCTTGACAACGTATGCTCATTGTCATCACATATTACTTCTGTATGTAAATCTGCGAGTTTTGCTCTGTATCGAATAGGTAGAATTAGAAATATCTTAGATCGCACTAATACTGAAAAACTTGTCCATGCTTTTATCACTTCTCGTTTAGACTATTGTAACAGCTTACTTCTTAATGCACCTGACTATCTAATCAAGCGTATCCAATGTCTTCAAAACTCTGCTGCACGCCTCGTCTGTCGCACTAAGAAATCTTCACATATCACTCCCATTCTTTTCTCACTACACTGGTTACCCGTCGCACAACGAATCCATTTTAAAGTACTTGTCATGGTTTTTAAAATTCTACAAAATCAAGCACCCTTGTACTTATGTGATCTTATCTCATATCGTCAGTCAACCAGAACCACCAGATCTTCATCAGGAATACAACTTTTCGAGCCAAGATACAAGCAGGAGTTTTATGGCAGGCGAGCTTTTTCTGTTGCCGCCCCTCGTCTTTGGAACGCCACACCTTTAAACATCCGTAATGCACCATCACTTGATTCTTTTAAATCCTTACTAAAAACTCATCTTTTTAGCATAGCATATTATCAGTTTTAATTATTACATTTGAGTCATTTAAGTAACTTTAAAATTTTGTTATGTTCTTAAACTATTTTCTGAATTTTTTCTTTTAATCGTGTATTTACTTTTAGCGTAAATGTTCATTATATACGTGCATCTTTTTATTCAGGATGCTCTGTCATAATTTTTATTGCTTTTGATTTTATGTTTATGTTGTACCGCCTATTGAGATCTATGTTGATGTAATTGGCGTTAAATAATAAATATTATTATTATTATTATTAGGTAATCCCACTACTCACTGCTGTACTGAGTGGATATTGTTGTTTTGCCTGCTCTACAAAAGCTTTATATTTAAAACGAGTGCCAATATTGGACCAAATATGTTTACATAACGTTACGTCATGGCTCACGATTTTATTATGACCAATTAACCCGTGCATAGCAGAATACTGCAGTGAAACTAATTGCGTGACAAACGAGGCTATCAAGTCGAATGAAATGTAAACAATGCTGTTTGGAAACGAACATACTTTCACCATTTTTAATACCTTAAATCACTGTGCAAAGTTTTAAGGAAGACCCAGATTAAACGTAGGACTGTCATGTTGATTGAACGGGAAAAATAGGAACATTCCCTCAAAAGTTCAAGAATCAGAAGTCTGTATGCCGTTGGTCAGTAAGGAATGATGAATTAAAACCACCAGCATCAGTAACATGCTTCAGTTTGTGTTAAATGCACGGCAGTATCAGGACTGTGTAGTACACGACAGTATATAGAAGACTTACCTCGAATACAACTGTACGGATAAAATGTAAAATCATAATCAGTATCAGGACTGTAAGGAGATGCGACGGTACAAGTTGGTTGATTTGAACAGGTTCTATAAACTGATAAATGATCTGTTAGGTTAAATGGTGTTATACCCGAAACATATGTATAGTCAGCAATTCTTTGGCCCGCACAGCATGTTTCATTGCACCTATCCACCTGATCTTGTGGGCAAACCTGATTAGCCTGTCTTCTGCCATATCCCATATCGGATACTGCTACAACTTTCCGGTCTGGACAAGTTAGAATATGTTGTGAACATTGCTCTGTGTAGCAACCATAAATAATCTCACTATCAACAATAACAAACACTGCTGGAATACAAACAGATGAGCTTTTATTGTGTTAAAGGGGGGTTGAATGGCCGCTGTATCATACGGCCTGCCATTGAGTCAACTTGCGTGGTTTCAAATCCCCGATTGTACGCAGCAAGGAGTTTGGTCGCCTGTCCAGCCTCGTTGGTTTTCTCCGGGTACTCCTGTTTCCTCCCACTGCTAAAGACCCCTACGCGCAAGCGAATTATTGAAATAAAAATTAAACCATTCTCTCTCTCTTTATTATTAACCGGGAGAGAGGTTTATGTAGGCTATGCCTGTTTCCCAATCCCCCCAGATTCTGAATAAATATTGTTTACAAACAACGACTATAAGTCTACTAATCGCATTCTTGGTTGAACGATTGCTGCCACTACCAAGCTCTGGAGAGAACACTGTCCTATTTAAATGTTGGTAAATGTGAAGTAAAGGCCCGGTCCCACTTCACTTACGGATGCAAAGAAGGTAGATGTAAAACGGGGAAAAACGTGCTGTCCGTTTGAAAACGCCATGCATCCGTTGTGTACTCATTGCATACGTGTTCCATATATGCTCTATTCATCGGGCATCCGTTCACGTTGATTTCATCCGCGCAAAACGTTTTGAGCTGCACAAAACTTTTATAACGGTTGAACTTTCTGTCGTGTACGATGTAAATGCGGGACATATACGAGCAACAAACGTTCCATGTCCGTTATCATTCGTTTAACGTCCACTGTATCCTCTCTGCATCCTCTCGGCATCCTTGCAACTCACATCCGCTCCAGCTGAAAACGGAAAGAGGGAGGAAAGATAAGGTACATGTAACGTCTATACGTCGTTAGTAGCACGGAAATAGAAAGGATGTAAGCGTATGCATCTTGTACATAAAGTTTTCAAAACGGACAGGCTTTATGATACAGCACGCACGTGCTAACCATTCGGCCATCCAATCCCCCATTGGCATTGAGATGGAGGTTCCAAATAACAATATACATTTTAGCACTGTTAGAATGACATAGAACCCCAGTACTTTTCGAATAAGTATAGAAATTGTCCTACCACCATAAACTTTAATCGACGTGACACTCTCTCCGTCATCTGTGATGTCCCCAATTCCAATTTGAACAGTTACAGTTTCTCCCGATAATTTTTACTTTGGGCCAAGACTAATTACATCTGTAGAGCAGTTTAATAAATCCTATTTCCGTTAAAATATACTGAGCGCCATAGAAAACGCATCACTTAGTTTTTCGTATAACAAAATGATCCTGTAAACATATCTTATTTATTTTGTTTCTTATTGTGAACAATATTCAAATGGGAACACATCAATGGGAACACATTTGTACGCTGATGGATATTTAATCTGTAATCAGTAGCGCATGTGTCCTCCACCTGGTATACATATGCATGGATACTAGATATAATTATACCTTGCACTGGGTGTGTAAGGTGATGCGAGACTACAGGTACGTTTATTAGAAGTTTTTATAAACTTGTAAAAGATAGTCACGATCTACAGATGAGTGTAAATCTACTTTATTTGTTCTACAACATTTCTTGTCGTCACATGACGTGGTATCTAGACGTTGTTTACAGGACGGATTAAAGGATTATTGTAGTAAAGGATTATAGGATTATTGTAGTAAACAGAAACACGATCATATTTGTGTTTTTGTTCTAATATCTAAAATGTGTTTACTGTATTAAACAAAAATCATTTTGGGGGAATTTAGGAGTAAGTGGCAGTCCTTGGAGATATGGAAACTATTCATCCGTCAAATAGAAACCATATCCAACCGGATCCCATTACGTCTACAATAACACATGCACGTGTAGTAGCTTTCAGGAATTCATTTTATACCCACGTGAAGCAATAAAAGCAAAACAGTCATCACAGGTTATACTTATATTCGAATCTGTAAAAGACAGATAATATGGTATAAAATTTGAATATGCAATATAATACGGATATACAGATTATATGGTAAGATATGTGTGCCATATGCTAATATGCACACTCTTTTGTAGGTGGTCTCCCAACTGTGAGGCCAGAGCTGAGATTCAGTGACAAAGCGTCCCAACTGCCAGACTCATTAACTGATTGCCTTCAGAACTATTATAGCTTTAGTGTTTATTCTATTCTTACTTGATTTTATAAATATCCACATATAATCATCTTCCTCGACAGTTAAGTTGTCAAGTACCACATGGTAAATTGCGTCTCTAGAAATTGACAGTTCTTCATGACCATAGAATATACCACCTTCATCTATACATCTTAATAACGTTTGATTATCTGAATAAATCTTCACGTTGTAAGTTGATTCTTCTGTCAGATCAATGTAGACACTGTGGATGGTTATTATTTCAGTACTTGTTATATTACAACATCTGGTAATTGTTGTACCTGTATACGTTTGTGTTTTACCAGAGTAATATAAATAACCATTATATAGAAAACTAACATCTGTGATCTCCATCATATTGTATATCAGAACAACTGTAAATAAAATACATATTATGTAAGTTATATGATTTGTTGACAATAGAAAAAAATACACGAACAAAATAAACTATATGTAGTTAATATCTTTATGACAGTAACATATTGTATATTAAATCAACTGAAGATAAAAGACATACTTAAACAAAGAAACCAACCAAATACAACTACATGTATTTGTACGTTTATCTTTGTGGCAGTAAACACGATGATTTGAATCTATTCTAAGTAAATGTTCATAATTGATGTTTAC
Organism: Patella ulyssiponensis; assembly: GCA_963678685.1. Classification (NCBI taxonomy): domain Eukaryota; kingdom Metazoa; phylum Mollusca; class Gastropoda; family Patellidae; genus Patella; species Patella ulyssiponensis. Next base: position 96,020,538 of record OY783226.1, read on the forward strand.
TGTACAGAAATATAAAGATGATTGATATTGTATAAAGATGATCAGTATTGTATTATGATAACTAACCTGGAACACAAATATATGCATAAAATATATAATCATAATCAGTATCAGGACTGTAAGGAGATGTGATGGTACAAGTTGGTTGATTTGAACAGTTTCTATAAACTGATAAACGATCTGTTTGGTTTACTGGTATACAAACGTCATTATTTCCTTGGCGTCAACAGCATGTTGCATTACATATTTCCATCTGCGTTGAGTTGCATTTATATCCGGGCCTTTTTCTGCCATATGCAATTTTGTTACCAACTTTGGATTCATCTACTAATATAACTGTATCATCTGGGCATGTTAGAGCATGATGTGAACATGGTGATGTTGGTTGTCTATAGCAACCATAGGTAATCACACCATCAACAATAACAAACACAGCTGAAATACAAACACATATTGTTATTTCACCGAGGCGCTTTGGTAATTTTGCAATTGTCTTCTCTGCAATTACATTCTTCGCTTCGTGAAAAAGAGTGTATTTTGGGAGCAATGAAAAGCTGTCACGGTTACGTTATAATGCAGCTGAATATAAAACAACATCAATAGATAGTATACAGTGAAGTCAAGACACTGAAATAGGCAGTATTGTTATAGTCAAGTCACTTTACCAAAATACAGATGATACAATTTTACTTTACAGTGCAAAAAAAAAAAAAACTATTTATAAAATATGTATAACCTAAAGTGTTATTTATAACCTAAACTGTTATTTATAACCTAAACTGTTATTTATAACCTAAACTGTTATTTATAACATAAACTGTTATTTATAACATAAACTGTTATTTATTACATAAACAACTATTTACAACATGTAAACTGCTATTTACAACATAAAAAACCTGCCGATTAGATAAACAACTGTTTATAATATATTACCTGTTGTTAGAAGTAAAAAATACTTGATGATATTATACATGGTGATCATACTTTTCCTCATGATAATTTTTGAGTTAAATTCTGGCTTATTTTAAACATGATATCAGCAGCCAGTAGTTTAGCCAATATTCAACTTGAAATCAACACACTGATTTAATCATCAAAATATGGTCTTCGAGACTATATTTAACATGAATTCAGCACATGTTTTCCTGGCTAACATTTACTAGACCAGTTAATATCTTACAGTAACACATATTTAATACACGTTATACTAGTAAGTACCTCCCATAGACTAACCATGTTGTTGTGTATTTTAAATTCCCAAGTTAATATTATTTACAGTGGATGGCTGACAACTTCTTTGTACTATAGGTGTATAAATGTTTATGTTAATTTGCTTTCACGGCATTATCTGACATATCACCGAATACAATTATTTCCATACAATATAATAGTATAATATGTTTATTATGAAAAGATTCTAACCAGGAAGATTAAGCACTTTTGTTAGAAGGTGGCCTTATTTCAACTTGTATAAGAATCAAATATTTTAAACTGTCGAATTGTCAACTAATTTTGTCACGTTGAATAAAGTGATCTACACCGTTCTCAGAAAAACACCATGGACGGATACATATACCGTATGTGCTTAGGAGATTTTGATCATGTGTAAGATATCAACTGTTCTAGTAACAGATCAAACACTTTACTAGTCTGTTGTTTGCTAATTTCACCATATATTTAACATAATCCAGAACACCACGTGTTGGTTTCACGTTAAATTCCACGTGCTTATTATACCTTAGATACCATGTGCTGATTAAACGTTGAACATTAGCCGTTGATCTCACGTTAAATATAGTCTCGAATACCGTGTGTTGATTATTAAATCCATGTGTTGGCTAAACTTCTGGCTGCTGATATCATGTTGGGAATAAGCTGGAATGCCGTGTGTGGATTACAGGGAATTTAACTCAATTATTATCATGAGGAAAATTATGGTCAACATGTGTAACATCATCAAGTATTTATTACTTCTAACAACAGGTAATATGTTATAAATAGTTGCTTATGTTATAAATAGTTGTTTATGGTATAAATAGTTGTTATGTTATAAATAGTTGTTATGTTATAAATAGTAATTCATATTATAAATATGTTATAAATAGTTGTTTATGTTATAAATAGTAATTCATGTTATAAATATGTTTTAAATAGGTGTTTATGTTATAAATAGGTGTGTATTTTATAAATATGTGTTTATGTTATAAAAAGGTGTTTATGTTATAAATAGGTGTTTATGTTATAAATATTTTCCCTTTAATCCACCAATTTGCATCGTGCACTAAAACTGTATTATCACGAATGATCATGACGATCTTGTTTTGTTTTATTGTATTGCCAGGAAATAATACTATCTGAGAAAAATATGAGGTCATCTGGCTTGACTATAATGATACTGCCTATTTCAGCGTTTTGACTTCACTGTATACTACCTATTAATGGCGCAACTGTCTTAGCTTTTATCAGAGCTCCCAAACTACAGAGAATTAAAATTCTTACATAAAATTTTGACATGGGTTGAGTTAAAACCACATTATACACTATCCTTTTATAATAACAATATGTGTTTGTAATTCAGCTGTGTTTGTTATTGTTGATGGTGTGATTACCGATGGTTGCTATAGACAACCAACATCACCATGTTCGCATCATACTCTAACATGTCCAGATGATACAGTTATAGTAGTAGATGAATCCAAAGTTGCTAACAAAATTGCATATGGCAGAAAGAGGCTCAGATATAAATGCAACTCAAATCGGATGGAAATTTGTAATGCAACATGCTGTAGATACCAAGGACGTAATGAAGATGTTAATTATACTATACCAGTTAACCAATCAGATCGTTTATCAGTTTATAGAAACTGTTCAAATCAACCAACTTGTACCATCACATCTCCTTACAGTCCTGATACTGATTATGATTATATATTTTATGCATATATTTGTGTTCCAGGTTAGTTATCATAATACAATACTGATCATCTTTATACAATATCAATCATCTTTATATTTCTGTACAGTAAACATCAATTATGAACATTTACTTACTATAGATTCAAATCATCATGTTTACTGCCACAAAGATAAACGTACAAATAGTTGTATTTGGTTGGTTTCTTTGTTTATGTATGTCTTGTATCTACAGTTGATGTAATATACAATATGATACTGATATAAAGATATTAACTACACATAGTTCTATTTTGTTCGTGTATTTTTCTATTGTCAACAAATCATATAACGTTCATAATATGTATTTTATTTACAGTTATTCTGATATACAATATAACGGAGATCACTGATGCTAGTTTTCTATATAATGGTTATTTATATTACTCTGGTAAAACACAAACTACAGGTACAACAATTACCAGATGTTGTAATATAACAAGTACTGAAATAATAACCATAGAAAGTGTCTACATTGATCTGACAGAAGAATCACGTTACAACGTGAAGATTTATTCAGGGAATCAGACGTTATTAAGATGTATAGATGAAGGTGGTATATTCTATGGTCATGAAGAACTGTCAATTTCTAGAGACGCAATTTACCATGTGGTACTCGACAACGTAACTGTCGAGGAAGATGATTATATGTGGATATTTATAAAATCAAGTAAGAATAGAATAAACACTAAAGCTATAATAGTTCTGAAGGCAATCAGTTAATGGGTCTGGCAGTTGGGACGCTTTGTCACTGAATCTCAGCTCTGGCCTCACAGTTGGGAGACCACCTACAAAAGAGTGTGCATATTAGCATATGGCACACATATCTTACCATATAATCTGTATATCCGTATTATATTGCATATTCAAATTTTATACCATATTATCTGTCTTTTACAGATTCGAATATAAGTATAACCTGTGATGACTGTGTTGCTTTTACTGCTTCACGTGAGTATAAAATGAATTCCCCAAAGCTACTACACGTGCATTTGTTATTGTAGACGTAATTGGATCCGGTTGGATATGGTTTCTATTTGACGGACTGCCACTTACTCCTAAATTCCCAAAAGATGATTTATGTTTAATAGAGTAAACACGACAGAAAGTTCATCCGTTATAAAAGTTTTGTGAAGCTCAAAACTTTTTGCGCGGAAGAAATCAACGTGAACGGATGCTCGATGGATAGAGCGTATGCAATGAGTACACAACGGATGCATGGCGTTTTCAAACGGACGGCACGGTTTTTTCCCCTTTATACATCCTCTTTACATCCGTAAGTGCAGTGGGACCGGGCCTTAAATCACATTTACCAACATCTAAATAGTACAATTTTCTCACCAGAGAGGCAGCAATCGTTCAATCAAGAATGCGATTAGTAGACTTATAGTCTGCCTTTTTTTGTAAACAATATTTATTCAGAATCTGAGGGGATTGGGAAACAGGCATAGCCTACATAAACCTCTCTCTCGGTTAATAATATCGTGCGTAACACTACAATAGAGTGTAAAAAATGAAAAGATAAAACAAATGAACAAATATACATATACATTTACAATCCGTTAATAGTCTACTTATTATGACATAACTTAATTGTTCCAGGAACAGATCCTGATTCTTCAAATAAGTTGGGTTTAATAATTGGTTGTATTTTTTGTGTTGTGTTAGTGGTGGTGGTGGTGGTGGTTTATTATTGTATAATCAGGTAAGTTATATACCATTTATATATAATATACACTATGCTACACCGGTGGTGGCTGTTGTATAATTATCATGATATATAATATACACTATGCTACACCGGTGGTGGCTGTTGTATAATTATCCTGATATATAATATACACTATGCTACACCGGTGGTGGTGGTTGTATAATTATCATGATATATAATATACACTTGGCTACACCAGTGGTGGTGGTTGTATAATTATCCTGATATATAATATACACTATGCTACACCGGTGGTGGTGGTTGTATAATTATCCTGATATATAATATACACTTGGCTACACCAGTGGTGGTGGTTGTATAATTATCATGATATATAATATACACTATGCTACACCGGTGGTGGTTGTTGTATAATTATCATGATATTTATATACTATGCTACCCTGATGGTGGTGGTTGTATAATTATCATGATATATAATATACACTATACTGCCCTGGTTGTCGTTGTTATATAATTATCACGATATATAATATACACTATGCTACACTGGTAGTGGTTGTTGTATAATTATCATGATATATAATATACGCTATTCTATCATCCTAAAATATGAAATAGGGTTCAATGTCTGTGCAAAAGTTCCCCCTTGTATTGGATTAATTCGTTTCAGCAGTGGGGTAATTATTGTCAGCAGTGGCTATGTACTAAAATATGGTATGTGTGCGTGTTTACAATTGTTATGGCGGTAAATCAGATATTTTCTGTTAGGATCAGCCCCCCCCCACACACACACACAAACACATACACCTAAAGGAAGGGAGGGCGATTGGTTGTTCGGTTGTGTTTATAGCCAATTAAAACTAAATCTATTTTGCTCTTCAGGAAGATGAAACAAAAACGACTTTCACGAGCGGATCAAAATAATGCACGTGCCATATATGTAGTAGAGACAAGTACGTATTCAGGTTTGGTGAACAACGGGGGACCGGAACATGATTATTCCGGCCTAGTGAACCGGAACGCATCAGACACCATGAACAACGGTGGACCGGAACATGATTATTCAGGCCTAGTGAATGGACCCGATACCGTGAGTAACACTGGCCCGGAACACGATTATACAGGTCTGGTGAATAGGGAAGGATCAGATCCCGTGCACAGCGGTGAATCAGAGCATGGTCATATAAACATTATAAACCGGGGCAGATCAGATACCATGAACAGCGATGAACCGGAACACGGTTATTTAGCCATGGCTAATAGGAACGGGACAGCCACCGTGAATAATAGTGAACCAGCACACTACACTGTTCTAAATGAAACACCACATGATTACACTGACAATAGTGCCTCAGCGTGATAAGTTAGCTAACAGAACTGCGACCTTAGATTAAAATGCATATTTACAGAATGAGTCTAATGGGAATAAAGGTTTCTTTTACAAGATTTTAAGTATATGTGACAATATTTCATCTGGATAATAGCAAAGTATTAAAATTAAATCGAATAGACCCCACCTCACCCCACCCATAACCCTGCGTTACACCCGGCCTGCTATATGTAAAGGCGATCTTGTCTTATAATTTTAAATATGTAGTTGTCTTGTCCATGATAGAACGGAAAGATGTACATATACACCATCGTTAAATGTTTAGAATATATTTGATAATATTTAATTTCATAATGCACATATTAGGAATCATTAAATTGTTTGTTATATACTAAGCAGCAAAACAGACGTCAGGTTTGGTATGTTACTCTGAATAGACAGACGCATTGTATAAAACTTGCCAAATGTTTTTATTGTATATTTGTGACCACATTCCAACTTTACCTGAGCAATAAGACCCTTTCCCAGGACATGTTCTCGAAACAACGTTTTCTATCATGACAACGCCCGTGCCCACACCGTCAGAGTTGTTCGGGACATTATGCACTGGACTTTAACCTGATTGAACATCTCTGGTGTCAGAGGAGACCAAATACAGCCGATGGATTGCGCCAGAGCTTTCTGAGAGCGTGGTTCCAGGTGTCAATGGCATTGGTCAATCGCCAGAGCTTTCTGAGAGCGTGGTTCCAGGTGTCAATGGCATTGGTCAATCGCCAGAGCTTTCTGACAGTGTGGTTCCAGGTGTCAATGGCGTTGGTCAATCGTCTGCTCCACTATATGTACCGACGCTATTGACACTCGCAGTGGACACACCAAATACTGATGTATAGACTGTGTTCAAAAATTGCTTTGCTCCATTTAGTAATTTGATTTCTAGAATGATTTGATTAATGCGCATCTCTGATTTTTAAATCGCGCTGACGGGTTTTTGTTTGACTCTTTGGTTATTATATCAAAGATTACAATTCACTTATTAGGTTTGGTTAAATTGTTTATATAGCACCAATATTAGGAATACTTAAATTATTTATATTATATTTAACTATATAATGTATTAATTAGGTATGATTAAATTGATTTTATTATATTTGACTATGTAATGTCCAAATTAGGAATGAGAGAGAGAGAGAGAGAGAGAGAGAGAGAGAGAGAGAGTAATGGGGTTTAACGTCCACTCGCATCGGACTAGGTAATTTCGGGACTAACATATGGTTTAATTTTATTTCAATAATTTGCTTGCGCATAGGGGTCTTTTGCAGTGGCAGAAAACCGGAGTACCCGGAGAAAACCCACGAGGTTGGACAGGCGACCTAACTCCTTACAACCGGGGATTCGAAACCACGCCAGTTGACTCAATGACATGCCGTATGATACAGCGCGCTAACCATTCGGCGCTAACCCAAATTGTGTGTCATATATTATTAAGCTATATGTTCATATTTGATTTGATCAAATTCTCTATATTTAAACTATATAAGGCCCATATTAGGTCTGCTTAAATAGTTTATCACATATTAAACATGTTAGATTCATATTAAAGTTGATTAAATTGTGTATGTCAAAGTAAATAATGCCTATATTAATTTTGAATTGTAGTGTATGATATATTTAGCTATATAATACCCAAATTGGGGTTGATTTTCTATGTTTTTCTATTTTTATATATTATATAAAATTATTACGAAGGCCCAATAGTGCCAAACAAAAAAAAAAAAAAAATTAATCCGTTTGAACGAATTAGTATCTCGTTTGAACGAATTAGTATCTCGTTTAAACGAATTAATTATCGCGTTTGAACGAATTAGTATCTCGTTTGAACGAATTAATTATCTCGTTTGAACGAATTAGTATATCGTTTGAACGAATTATTATCTCGTTTGAACGGATTAATATCTCGTTTGAACGAATTAATACCTCGTTTAAACGAATTAATTATCGCGTTTGAACGAATTCGTATCTCGTTTGAACGAATTAATTATCTCGTTTGAACGAATTAGTATCTCGTTTGAACGAATTAGTATCTCGTTTGAACGAATTAGTATCTCGTTTGAACGAATTAATTATTTCGTTTGAACGAGTTAGTATCTCGTTTGAACGAATAAGTATCCCGTTTGAACGAATTAATTATCTCGTTTGAACGAATTAATATTTTTCGATTGTACAGAAGCATGGAAGGGACATGCAGAAATTGTGTTTCAAGTAAAGATAATATGATTTAATACGTGTGGGTTCTTTAGTCCTTCTAGCGTTACCGTCAGTAGATGGAACTACACTTGTGAAAAGGGGCATTGGTATAGAATACCTTGGGAATTATCCAATTTGTTTCATGTTTTCCTGGGTTAGCCACAGCATTGCAGCGAAGACATTGTTTTATGACATTATCTTAAACAGGCATTACAACAAGTATACATATGTATGATATTGTAAGGACGCGGATTTTAAATGCACCAAATTAAGAAATAAAATGGTATAGATTGTGGCTGAATTTTCGTTAGCGCAGTGAACAGAGCTACATGTATGCGATTGCTTGTCGTACGTTACTAACGTATGAAAATTAAATGGTAGCTAGCTCCGCATGTAGCGTGTCGCAGATGTTCAGATTGGGGTCCCGTGTGGTAAAGCGACGCTGTCGTTGGTCAACTTCCTCGATAGGACAGAGGACTTGCAGCCGAGGGTCGTGCAAAGGGGGAAGTTAGCTCAAGCGAGGAATGGCTGTTCTGGCCACCCTACGCATAATTACCGGCGAAAGCCGAAATGGAGGTCTCACCCACCCCTTGGTTCACCATGAGCCATCGTTCCCCTCTGCGGCTCTCGGTTTCACGTCCCCTGTTCTCTCGAGCAAGTCGATCAACAGCAGCGTCGCATTGTCCCACGGGCAAACTCGCCCCATTAAGGCAGACGTCGCTTTTTTTTTCTTTTTTCTACCCCTCTTTATCTTAAAGCAGACGTCGCAAATTAGCCGTTTCTTCTATCCCTCTCTATCTTAGAAACTCAAACAAATCCTCTTCGATTCGTTGTATTGCAAAGTTCAATTAATATGTAAACTTCGTTCACAATCAATCGTATATCTGTAGTTCTGTTCCCTAAGTTAGCTAAAATTCAGTTAAGGCATAATTATTTCTTAACTGGGTGCGTTTCAAATCTAAGTCTTTACAATATTAAAGATATATTATGTAAGATTTAGATAACGAGCCTGTCGTTCTTGCTATACTAGTTCAAAAAAAGATAATGCAAACTGAATATATTGACATTTTAATTAAATTACTTTTTTCTAAGCGACGATATTAGCCTTTGAATGTTTGACAAGATGTGTGCACGGAATGTAACCACAGTACTGGTTGTTCCAAGCTTAGCATCGCTTTATCGTTTTTCAGTTACATCATAAATGGCCGAACCGATATAATCTACTTAAAGATACATTGTGTGAGATTAGATAACGAGTTGACAGTTCTCACTATAATAGTTCAAAACTACATAATGTGAACGGGATATGCTGAAAATTTAATTCCAATTTGTCCACTATGAACCGAGAATTTTAGAACTAGCCTTGATCATCATTACTGAAGTCAGTAACACAAAACTAATAGTCTCGATTATCCAATTAATCGTTTACCACGAAGGAAAGATTTGAGTGTTAATCGGACTTCAATCCGACAGATATCGCAGGCCAGCCTTGACATCGAGAGCTGATTATGGTCTGGATAAGTTAATAAATGTCTAATTAATAATTTTTATAACATTTCAGGCCTAAAGAAAGACCTACAATAGGCAGATTAAGCTCTTGCATAATGTATGTTTAAATATGTTAATAATTTCTAATGAAAACAGTTTATATAACGTTTAAGGACTAAAGAAAGACCTGTAATAGGCATATCTGGCTCTTGCATTATGCCTGTTTGAGATACATGCCATAAAACAATGTCTTCGCTGCAATGCTGTGGCTAACCCAGACAAACTTTAAACAAATTGGATAATTTCCAAGGTATTCTATACCAATTCCCCTTTTCACAAGTGTAGTGCCTTCTACTGACTGTAACGCTAGAAGGACTAAAGAACCTACGCGTACTAAATCATATTATCTTTACTTGAAACACAATTTCTGCATGTCCCTTCCATGTTTCTGTACAATCGAAATATTAATTCGTTCAAACGAGATAATTAATTCGTTCAAACGAGATACTTATTCGTTCAAACGAGATACTAACTCGTTCAAACGAAATAATTAATTCGTTCAAACGAAATAATTAATTCGTTCAAACGAGATACTAATTCGTTCAAACGAGATACTAATTCGTTCAAACGAGATAATTAATTCGTTCAAACGAGATACTAATCCGTTCAAACGAGATACTAATTCGTTCAAACGAGATACTAATTCTTTCAAACGAGATAATTAATTCGTTCAAACGAGATACTAATTCGTTCAAACGCGATAATTAATTCATTTAAACGAGATATTAATTCGTTCAAACGATATATTAATCCGTTCAAACGAGGTAATAATTCGTTCAAACGAGATAATTAATTCGTTCAAACGAGATACTAATTCGTTCAAACGCGATAATTAATTCGTTTAAACGAGATATTAATTCGTTCAAACGAGATATTAATCCGTTCAAACGAGATAATAATTCGTTCAAACGATATACTAATTCGTTCAAACGAGATAATTAATTCGTTCAAACGAGATACTAATTCGTTCAAACGAGATACTAATTCGTTCAAACGAGATACTAATTCGTTCAAACGGATTAATATTTTTTTTTGTTTGGCACTATTGGGCCTTCGTAAATTATAGTTTTAGTATCAAATAAAATACAGTCAATCATATACAGAATTAGAACAAGCTCCAGCTCGACAGTCTTCAGCTAAGTAGTTTAAGTATGTTCTATTGGAACAATAATGAAACTTTTAACAAGCAATTTTATGTTGTATCCGAAAGTTAAAAATTAAATCATCTCCAAGGGAGGGTACAGGGGCTTTTTTAATGGGTAAAGGGAGGGTCGGGGGTCTTCTTAAGCAATGTTTTGATGATATCCTAAGTCGGTCGACGTTTGCGCGAAATTTGATCGCAAACGCCATACGTATTTAATCAAGCTAAATGCTATGCTAATATCTGAAACTTTCAGAGATTGATGAAAGTAATTTCGCCACAAGGCCACACGAAAAACAAATCTGCTTTTACCTAGGCTGGTCGTAGGTCTTCAATATGAGTACATGTGGGAAGAAACCAGCATTTGCATTTATTACAGTGAATGCAGTTCTGATAATCTATACAGTTTGTTACTGAAACGTATGCTGCTCCAACTTTCCTCATCTTTTGTGTGTTACTTTCAAACGTGGCATATCGACAATCAGTGCACCACTGAACGCCTGAACACAAAAGCCGTCGAAGAATACTTACGACCTGCGATGGGATGTTTTATAAAAAGTCCATAAAGAAAATGCCGTGCTGAATAGTGTAAACGGGAGAAGTTACTGTCTAAAAAAACCCTAACCGATTACTCACCTAGAGAGCTCAACATTTTTTTATAAATGGACCAGTCTGAACCATTATAACACCTCTTAGATATTCAATGATTTGATCTTTTACCATTTAGACGTCTTTTAAGTGTTGTACAATTTTTAATTTGGTTTATTTATTTATTTTAATTTGATTTATCTTAATTTGACTTATTTTAATTTGATTTATTTGATTTATTGTAATTTGATTTATTGTAAATCGATTTATTTTAATTTGATTTATTTCAATTCGATTTATTTTAATTCGATTTAGTTTAATTTGATTTATTTATTTTAATTTATTTATTTATTTTAATTTATTTATTTTGATTTATTTATTTTAAATTATCTATTTATTTATTTAATTATTTTATTGTAAAGCACATCTGGGCATTTATGTGAAAGATGGGCTATAAAAAAGTGTCATAATAATAATTATCTACTAAGGGTGCCCCACAAGTCTTGTGCGGATCTCCTGGGAGTGTCCCGATATATTTATGAGTGGACTAGTGTGACCCTGAACCAACCCACATAGAGTATCCTCCATTTCCATGCGTGACCCAGTGTTCATGATATGTATGTATATGATGCGTACTAAGCGTTCGTTAGGTATCTACGTCATATTATATCAACGCGTGAATTTTAAAGAACATTACTGTACATACAGAAACTACTGTTAAAATAAGGGAAGGTGGGATGGCTGAATGGTTAGCGTGTAAATTCTGTCATTGAATCAACTGGCGTGGTTTCAATTCCTCGGCTGTACGTAACAAGAAGTAGGGTCACCTTCCAACCTCGTGGGTTTTCACAGGATCATCCGGTTTATCTCACTGTTAAAGACCCCGACGCCCAACCGAAATATTGAAATAAAATTGAACGATGTTAGTCCCGAAATAACCAAGTTTGTGTCTATTGACCGTTAAATAATTAACTCTCTCTATCTCGTTAACGTTCAATAAGTCATACCTCATACCATGTGGTCTACAACCCATTGATAGGTTACGAATGAAAGTAGGTCTCAGGATAAATTACAATAATGTTATACATCTAAATGTGGGTCTGGCTAACATACTTTTATTCTGTGAGTTATAAAAAAAACTATTCATTTATTGACATACTATCGAATGTATGAAATTATTCCCTGGCAACCAAACGGGAGTCATCCACAAAATATAAGTCCCTTTCAACGTGTCGAATTGTCACTGGTTTGGTATACAACTGGGGATTTTACTTTGGATATCAGCTATTATAGTACGATGTGTTTTTTTCACGTTGATTATTAACTTACATATGATGTTCTGTATATTAACTTGTATATTATGTAGTGCTTTAACGTGGAATATTGACTGATATATGAAGTGTTAAGTTACATTGAATATTAAATGGTGTGCTGACTTGACGTTAAATATTAATTAATGTGCTGATTTCGGGTTTTCAAGTTATATATTAACTAGTATGCTGTACTGTTTTAACATTATATATTAACATATATATGGCGTGATTAACGTTATCTATTACAGTATATATGGTGTGCTTGACGTTACATATTAACGTATATATAGTGTGCTCTTTTCACGTTACATATCATACGGTGTGCTCTTTCACGTAATATTTCAACTAGTATATGGTGTGCTGATTTCACGTTATATATTGGTGTGCTTGACGTTACATATTAATCAATATTTTGGTGTGCTGATTATATTAACTGGAGTACGGTGTGCTGATTTTACGTCATATATTTACTGGAGTACCGTGTACTGGCAGCATAGACGACAAGCAGTTCTTACTATATTGTGGACGAGCGATTACCGTGTAATTAGGAAAATAGAAGTATATTACTGAACGTTTTATCGGGAGTGGTATTTTTTGGAAACCAGTGTATCACCATGTATAATATGATCACGTATTTATTCTTTCTTATAAAAGGTAATATGTGAGATAAGCTTTGTATCGGCATTAACAATTTGTTATACGTCCACCTTCCCTTATGTCCCGAGTAAACGAGTTATGATACGTTACAATAACACTACCGCAGTTTACGATTAATTCTGCCCTCTATAGATATATTATCGTTACACCTTTGCTCATGCGTATTAATGTTGTTTTATATAGAAAACCAAACAGCTCTTTATTCAATTTTCTTAATTGTGAGGGGTGGGGTTATATGACCTAATGGTTTGCGCGTACGCGTTGTATCATTAGTCTGCCATTGAGTCAACTGGCGTGGATCTGAATCCCCGGTTGTACATGCCTGCCCACCCCCGTGCGTTTTCTCCGGGTCCCCTGGATTCCCCCTCCTGCTAAAGACCCCTTCACGCAAACGAATTATTAAAATAAGATTAAACCGTGTCAGTATTTTGATTGGGGATATTTAAATGTCAAAATACGTGTCTCAATACGAAATTCCAGTTATCGTGTAATGCATCACCAGAACGTATTTTCTATTGCTCTTTGCATATACGAGTATTAGCTATTGACTAGCACCTTCATGATTACATGAGTTAGAAGTGGTAAAATCCTCTTTTGTTTGTGCAAAAAAAAACCCATCTCTTTCCAACACAAAATAATAAGCCAATTACTACTTTGATTTAATAATAGAATGGAGTAAACGATACAGTGATATGTTCGAAATTTGATTTTGGTTATAGATATAGACGTAACTCTGGATTAGCCATACCACCCACGTGATTTAATAAGTCACGGCCAACGAACGATATTTTGTATGGTTTGTTTGCTCGATTCCCTATAATTGAATGGTGACTTATTGAATGTCAAATTGATTTCTACTCACCACTAGCGTCCTCTGTTGTCATAACGTTCTGGTTCGATGAATTTTGAGAAATGCTTTTCAAGATTGGTATTTGGAGATATGTATTTGGAAACATGTTCGAAATTAATTTTGGTTGAATGTCTCCAGTGAAATGTAGATGTGGGCTACTTTTTTTTTGGGGGGGGGGGTCTAAAATAAAAGAAAACTTTATATGAAAATATAATGTCCTTCGTGGCACACTGAATGGCGTATTTAACCATTGTATACAGAAATAAAGGCACCGTAATAAAGTAAAATGGCTTGCGTCTGTGTATGATTCAGGCCCACAGCACGAACATAACTGTTTGTGTTAAGATGCACAGACTATCATTCCGCAATCTTTTTATTTATTATTTTTTTAAATTGAAGGACAAGAAATGAACTGGGGGTAAACGTCCAGCTATTCGTCTCTGACTCGGGTGAAGAAATGATACTGGCTTTGTCATTGGTTATACGCATTTTGCTAAAACTTCGATCAGACGACAACCCCAATCATTAACACAATAAGAGAGAGAGAGAGAGAGAGAGAGTGAGAGAAAGAGATGGGGTTTAACGTCAACTAGACACAAACTAGGTCATTTCGGGATTAACATATGGTTTAATAATTTATTTCAATAATTCGGTTGCGCGTAGGGGTCTTTAGCAGTGGGAGGAAACATAAGTACCCGGAGAAAACCCACGAGGCTGGACAGGCGGCCCAACTCCTTGCCACGTACGACCGGGGATTCGAAACCACGCAAGTTGACTCAAAAGTATGATACATCGGCCATCCACCCCCACCCCCCTTTAACACAATAAAAGCGTATCTGTTTGTATTCCAGCAGTGTTTGTTATTGTTGATAGTGAGATTACTTATGGTTGCTATACAGAGCAATGTTCACAACATATTCTAACTTGTCCAGACCGGAAAGTTGTAGCAGTGTCCGACACTGGTATTAATAAAATGGGATATGGCAGAAGACAGACTAATCAGGTTTGCCCACAAGATCAGGTGGATAGGTGTAATGAAACATGCTGTGCGGGCCAAAGAATTGCTGACAATACATATGTTTCTGGTATAACACCATTTAACCTAACAGATCATTTATCAGTTTATAGAACCTGTTCAAATAAACCAACTTGTACCGTCGCATCTCCTTACAGTCTTGATACTGATTATGATTTTACATTTTATCCGTACAGTTGTATTCGAGGTAAGTCGTCTATATACTGTCGTGTACTATACAGTCCTGGTACTGTTCTTTCAATACTGCCGTGCATTTAACACAAACTGAAGCATGTTACTGTTGCTGGTGGTTTTAATTCACCATTCCTTACTGACCCAACGGCATAATCACATCACCATGTTACAAAGTCCCGATAGTAGCCTGGTTAATACTGTCGTACAGTTAATAATAATAACAGATATAAACTGAAGTATGTTATTGCTGCTGGTGGTCTTTATACATCATTATTTGCTATCCCAATCATATAACTGAATAATACTCTGATCGCCATTTTAATGGATACATTTACTACCCCGTAATATCATCCACGTGTCTTCATTATAAACGGAGGTAGGGTAGGGGTGGCCGAAAAAAACCCACCAACCTTCATATTGCCATTTTGACTGGTGTGTTTAGTATACCTATGGGTATTCGTTTTATAGGCAAGTCGGTGCAGAAGAGGTGAAATCTAAAATCCATTTCATTTTAATTTTTTTTTTTACAGCTGATGAGATATACAATATGATGGAGATCAATGATATAAGTTCGTTTTATTCCGCTCATTTATATTACTCTGGTAAAACACAAACTACAAGTACAACAATTACTAGATGTTGTAATATAACTGGTACTGACATACTAATCATTCAAAGTGTCTACATTGATCTAACAGAAGAATCAAGCTACAGCGTGAAGATTTATTCGGGGAATCAGGTGTTCTTCCGCGGTGTAGATGGCAGTGGTGGTGGTATATTATATGGTCATCACGAACTGTCAACATCCGGAGACAAAATTTATCATGTGGTACTTGATAAGTTACAAGTCATAGAAGATGATTATGTTTGGATACGCATATACACAGGTTAGAATAAATTGAGTTTTGATAGCTAGCCCTAACCCTATTCCCTTAGCAAACCCTTTTCTCAATAAACCTTGAACGACTTCAATACTTTTTCACAGCGTAGAACTGACATACAGAATGCATTCCATGTTAAAGATTGTGTTGTTTATGTGGCAGGGAAAACAGGCGTGTGCTGTTGTGGCGTAGAACCCATTACACAGTGTACGCACGTGGGTGCACTCTTATCCTACCCGTCAAAATGTCAATGACAGTCTCCAAGATGTTGCTCTATCTCTCCTATAGAAAACAGCAGACGCCATGGCGCATGTTTGTCTTCATGGGCTGGTCTGTTGACTTAAAGCCGAGCGTCAAACCCCATTTTACGGAGAACGCTAGATCGGGGGCGGTCCTGTACATTATAGCACATATATGATGTCATATGTGGATTATGCGTTAGGTTTAAGACCTACAGATTTGGACCTGCAGATTTCGTTAAAGTCTTGAAATGTAAACATGACTAGCGCTAAACCAAACCCTGGACCATGCATAAGCCTAAGCCTTACCCGAACTCTAATGGAAAATCCACAAATGACGTTATCTGTGCAGGACTTTCTCCGATCTAGTGGCGTGTGATGGCTTTGTGGACAAGACGCTAGCTCGCTAGCCTGGATGTCGGTTGGTCGATCCCTACATTGGCCGATGAAGTTCATCAATGATGCAGGACAGAGGGCCTGAGAAGGAAAGCTGTCTTGTCGTTCGGATGGGACGAAAAACCGAGGTCCAGTTTAGTATGCACGCAAAAATCCCTTGACAGTTGTGCCGCTGTCTGGGCAAAATTTCCCTCATACCACACTGTATGGCATATGCCCGTCATCATTAACCCCGTTAGGAGCAAACGTTAACCCTATTTCATTTCCGATCTAGTGTTCTCCCCATTTTAGATGTATTATATTTCTGCACATTTGTTTATCACAGATCGATCTCGAAATGTTATACGTATAACATGTGGTGATTGTTCGTCTCGTGCTACTGCTTCAAGTAAGTATATAAAATAAATTCTACGTCACTTTTTTTTAAATAAAAAACCCAAATATTTTTGAAAAAAGCCTTTATTTTTACACCATCAAGAGTCAGGAATAAAAATACCTAAGCTTGAACTTAAATGTCATGCTCAATAACCTTGTACACATCAGACGGAAATCTAGCTACATCATAAAATTGTGGAAATATCCATTCTAATACAGTGGTTCTCAATTTTTTTTTCCAACTGCATACCTTGCATGCGGCACATCTGGCTAAATATATATATGAAAAATATTTGAATTTTGAAAATCAGACGGCATACAACCGTAAATAGAGACAAGTCATAGAATGCCGACATACAAGCCTAAATAGAGACCAGTCATAGAGTGACTCGAACTAGATATAGAAAAAAAACAGTTATATGAACTAATCAGTAGACACCAGTGAATACTCGATTGGGATCGCGTGGATTTTCGCAATTTCTTAGTGTACCGTTCAAAGTTTCGCGGCAAACTGAGTAAGATCTTGTACATGACAAGGACTAGGGTCGCCTGTTACACCTCATTGGGCTTCTCCCTGTCCTCCGGTTACCCCCGACTGCTAAAAGACCCCTAGGCACAAGTGAATTATTGAAATAAAATTGGACCATTTGTTAGTCCCGAAATGACCTAGTTTGTGTCGAGTGGACGTTAATCCCCATTTTTCTCTCTCTGTATCTCTCTATATCCCCCCTCACCCTCTCTCTGAGGAAGATCTCGCGGCTTAATATACCAATCATTGCAGGGATGATAAGCAGCAACAACAATGGTGATGTAAATACAGGACTAACAGTTGGTATAATAGTTGTATCTTTACTTATAATCATAACATGGGTTATAGTTGGTGTTTATTGTATCAGAAGGTATGTATAAATAGTCGTGGTGTGTGTATGTGTGTATGTATCTCTAAATACGGTATATATTGTTTGTGTGCATCCATAAAGCTGGTGCATATTGTACCAGGTGGTGGGTATGGTTTCATGGCGTGTATGTTGTATAACATGGTGTGTATAATATCATGTGGTGGGTATAGTTTCGTGTGGTGTATATTGTATCAGGTGGTTTGTATCTTATATTGTACCAGGTGGTGTGTGGTGTATTTGGTGGTTTGTATAGTATCATGTGGTGTATATTTTATCGGGTGGTGCGTATTGTATCAGGTGGTGCGTATTGGATCAAATGGTGTGTATTTATATTGGTGATGTGTATTGTATCATGTGATGTGTATTGCATGAAATGCAATGGGGTTTAACGTCCTACTCTTTTGCACCTAACCTGGGCTAATGGAAGACGGGCATACGCCATACAGTGTGCTATGAGGGAAATTTTGCCCGGGCAGCGGGGCCACGGCCTACTCTTATATCGAATTCCAACTGCCAAGGGATCTTTTACGTGCACTCTAATGTGTACACGGGACCTCGGTTTTTCGTCCCATCCGAACGACTATGCAGCTGTCCTTGTCAGGCCCTCCTTCTGCATCACTGACAAGGGGAAATCACGCTGGAAAGGTATTGTATCATGTGATGTGTATTGCATTTAAATTGATCTAAAATTGACACTTACCAGTATACTCACTTCCCCATTTTGAACTCACGATTGTCAACACATCGTTTGCTGTTATGACTAGGCCCAACGAAAATAGGGGATCGATGGTTTCTTCAGACATACTGGCGGACATTTAAAATTGATCTAATGAATATTATACGTTGCTCTTCAGGAAGATGGGTCAGAAAGAAATGTCGGGAGATGATCACAATGGACCCAATACCGCGAATAACAGTGGACCGGAGCACGATTATACAGGTCTGGTGAATCTGAATGGACGCGATGCGGTGAATACGAGTGGACCGGCAAACCATTATACCGATCTGGTGAACCAAAACAGATCGGATACCGTGCATGAGAGTGAACCGGAACGCTCCACGGTTCCAAAGGAGACAGACAATGGTAGCACTACTCCGAGTAACCCCACGCAGGTCCCAACAGAATCTTCTACTTATGATAATGCTGAAAAGCCGTTAGCCAACACAAATGAACAACATGATATGGATCCCGCTTACCTCGAAATCATAGCTTAAAAAATTAAATCACTCTTAGGCTAGATCATTTGCGTGACCCTGGGTGAATTAGGAATCAGTGTTTTGTCTAACAAGATTTGTCATGTGAGAACATAGCTTTGATTACAAGATAAAATTCCATCTGGATATCTTTAAAAAGAACAGCAAACAAATAAAATTAAATCGAGTGGATAACCTCATGTCCTCCTACCCAGTGTTACACCCGGTCCGCTATATGCAAAGTTGATATATCTTACCATTCTAATATGTTGTTGTAAAATTTTCGTGTAAGGATAGAAGAACAGTTAAATGGACATGTACGCAGACATCGAATTGTACATAATGTCTATATTTGGAAAAATAATATTGTCTGTAATATTTAATCTAAATAATGTCCATATCAGGAATGATTGAATTGTTTGCAATATATAAAACTGTAAAATATCTATATTGGGAATGATAAACTTGTTTGTAATATTTAATCTATACAATGTCCATATTAGGAATGATTAAATTGTTTATATTATATTTAACTACATAGAGTCCGTATTAAATTGTTTATCATGTATCAAGCTATATTATGTTTATTATGTGATCAAATTGTACATAATTTGTTTAACTATATAATGTCCATATTTGGTCTGTTTAATTTGTTGTTCATGTTTTGATGACATAAGTTGGTCAACTCATGCAAGAAAGTTGATCATCCCAACCCAGATACGAAAGAACGAACGAACGGTCATCCCACCCTCTACTCATCTAGGATAGCATAAATGTTGTACGCGATTTTCGATACAACCCGAACCTAGCTCCCTTTCTATTAAAACCAGAATTTCAACACTGTCATGTTCCTTTGCCAGTGAAGCACATTTTGATTGAGTGCAAGCATCTCAAGAATATTAGATCTAAGTACTACCGTTGCCAGTCAGCACGTCAGCTATTTGCACAACCGGAGCTTTATGATAAATTGCTAGCATTGTATATATTTATCGTATACTGCATTTTAAATATTTATATATGTAATGTAATTGATATATTTATTTTTAGCTATATTTTCTGTGATACTTGTTTTTATTTACATATATAAATACATCCCTGTGGTATTGTTTTAATTTGTCTCGGTAATTTCATCATGTTTGGCACAATATGGCCCGGTGCCATTAAACAACTTTTCATTTCATTTCCTTTCTATTAATATTACATGTGTCTACTTTTGTCAATTTCATTTTGTCAATCTAGTACCGATTCCATATTTCAAAAGGGGTTATCCGTTTAAACATCAATGTGATGGTAGATATAGATTGTTGATGGATTTGGTATATTGGATGTTGCTTGGCTATTCGCGTTATTATCCATTTGACTGCCAATATTAGCGGAAGAGTTACCCCCATGACGCATATATGATTATTGGTATCATTACATTACCTGTTTCTTTTAGGGTTGTATTGGACACATAGTTGTAGTCTACAGAATCTTGTTGGTGTTCCTAGTTTTTGTCTGACAATCAAGTTCGTCGTAAACAAGACGGTTAAGGGTAAGATCATTATAAGGGGCATCAAGAGTCTTCTCGGCCTGGCACCTACTGTTAGATATATAAAATTCCGAAAGATAGTGTTATCGTGTTGTTGATGACGGGTATAACCAATCTTACAAAGGTTGCATCGCTGTAGGGGTCATCAACTGCCTTCCCCGTCTGGCATTGGCCTATAGGTTCGGCATTCCGAGATATTCCACGATTTTAGCAACAAAACTAAAACATAATATCGGAAAAGATTAGTGAAAGTGCATGGTAGCGAGTGTTGCTAAGTGATCGGGTGTTATGGAATGTGGAAGCAGACGCATGATGACCCGTGAGCAAAGAAAATGAAATGAAATGTGGATTAACGCCCTACTGTTTAGCTCCGACTGGGCTAAGGAAGACGTCCATACAGTGTGCAGTGCTGGAAATGAAATGGGGTTTAACGCCCTACTGTTCTGTTCCAAACATGGTTTAATGAGGACGGGTATACGCCATGCAGTGTGCCATGAGGGAAATTTTGCCAGTGCAGCGGCGTTACGGCCTACTCTTATATTGAATTCCAACTGCCAAGGGATCTTTTAGGTACACGTCAATGTGTACACAGTTCCATGGTTTTCGTCCTTCCAAACGACTAGACAGCCGCTCTTGTCAGGCATTCTAAGTCGAAAATCTTGTGTAATGTATTTATTTTCAGAAAGCCAATATCTTGTGGAACTGTTGTGTTGAAAAGTTCCACACAAATACCCCCAAACCTCGCCATAGATGCTTTGATGGACATTTTGGCACGGCCGGTTGGATGTGAAAGCAGACGCATGATAACCTGTGTGTGTCTGTGTGTGTGGCATGGGGGTTTCGATATCATTTTTTCACCATTGATTTGATCTTGATACCCAACCGTCCTTTATTATAGTGAATGGTGAACTTAAGTATATATTCTGTGTGAATAAATACCTGTGGCAAGTCTTTTAAAACGTGAATTTTGACTTTTCATTTCATTATATATATGTGGTGACATCAACACGTGAACTGTACTGTTTTCTCTGTACTTTTATCTGTATATTTTCGAGTTTTGTATGACATTTCATAATATACTATAAATTGGAAAATAATATCATTTTGGTGCTGAGGTCAAATCACAAGTGATACAGCAACGCCACGCCCCTTTTCAAGACAGTCATCGCTCAACACTATGAAATGAGAGAAATGGGTTTTAACGTCCACTCGACACAAACTAGGTCATTTTGTGACTAACACATGGTTTCAATTTTAGCAGTGGGAGGAAACCGGATCGAGTACCCGGAGGTTGAGAAGGTGCCCCTATCTCCATGCCACATACGCTCTCACCAGGGATCGAAACCACAGCCGCAAGCCAGAGGTGGCCGGCCAGCTAGAGGTCGAAGCGCGGCACTCTAGACCACTAGGCCATCCCAACCCCCCACTATGAAATGAAATTGCGTTTAACGTCCTTCTGTTTTGCTCCGAATTGTGCTAATGAAGACGGGCATACGTCATACGGTGCTAAGAGAGAAATCTTGCCCGGACAGCGGCGCTCCTATATAGACACATATTTTGAATAACAGTACATGGTAACATCTTAAGACCATCGATATAGAAATGAAACGAAATGGGGTTTAACGTCCTACTTTTCGGCTCCGAATTGTGCTAATGAAGACGGGCATACGCCATACAGTGCTATGAGAGAAATCATGCCCGGAGCGCTATGGGGTGCTCTATATCGAATTCATTCTATCAAGGGATCTTTTACGTGTACGCCAATGTGCACATGGGACAAGGGTGAACCACACGGGAAAATATGAATAAACTTTCTCGTCAATACAGAGCAGACAGTTAGCTTATGATTTGATGTTTATCGGAATGACATTGATTAATATTTTTCAACTGTGGGAATTTTTTATTTATTTATGTTTACATATATAAATTGATATGTAACACCCGATACATTATATAAATATGCCCGCACACCTCACCGTTAGCCACATCGTCTTACAGGCCTTTAGAGATCATCATGTAGACCTTCGAGAACAAATGATAAAGGATTGAGAACTTATATTTAGTTTAGATTTAATGTCATAGCTGTGTGTGATTTAGTTTCCTGTATATAGACTTTACATTATGGATGTTATATAGATATATAAATATCGTTTTTACAACACAATGTTCTACAGTTAACTGATTAGTGATATTTTATACACAACATGAAAGTTGTAATTAATTCATCTATTTAAAACAACAACACAGTATCTTTTGGCTATCAGTTTCCGCGAAAAGGCTACGCATACCCGACACAAGACATGCAAGGGAAGACAACTCTGTTTGAAAGATTTATGCTTCACATCTAACTATTACACATGTATATTTATTATATATCTATGTCGCGAGTAATTGCGTCATTTTCCGGCAACGCGGTTTAAGGTAAAATCTTGAACGTTTTCAAACCCAATGCGGCTTTTGCGACACCCATTGGCTGCCTTTACGTCACCCGCCAAGACTTTGGTATAAAATTAGCGTGTACATGATATAGTTTAGTGTATCATTAACAATTTAATCATTCCTAATATGGACATTTAATATATTCGTATAGACCATTTAGTACATTCAAACTTAATATGGATATTATATAATTTAACATATTTTCAAAAAAACAATTTAATCATTCCTAACATGGACTTTGAATATATCATTAAAGACTATTTAATCAAATCTAACATTATATGGATACTATATAGTTCACGATATTACATACCAATTGGACAGTATGTAGTTTAATATATTACAGACTTAATCATCCTTGACATGGTCATTTTATAGTTGAATATACTATAGACCATTTAATCAATGAATTAAAATAGGGTTTAACGGCTTAGTATACACGAGGTGTATTAACAAAATAAAATTTAGTAATGAAACGAAATAGGGTTTAACGTCCTACTTCTCTGGGCCTTCTGGGCTAATGAAAATGGGCATAGGCCATACAGTGCACAATGATGAAATTCTTCCTGGACAGCGACACTACAGGTATACTGACTTCTTACTGTCAAGGATTATTTTATGTGCACGCAAATGTCTACACGGAACCTGGGTTTCTTGTCTGATCCACAAGACTAAATGTAATATATGACTAATAATTTAATCCAATCTAATATAAACATTATAATATATTTCCATATGGAGATTACGTTATTATCAAAAATGTAATAACCGATTCGAAGACAATGTACATTTATATTTAAAGATGGGTTCCCAGCAAAGTATTTATCGGGTGGTTATTGCTAATAAAAGTATGGCAATTTTGGTATATATGGAAAGTAGAGATATCCAATCGTACTAGAAAAATATTGGATTTCCTTAAAAACACTCAATGAGCGTATATAGGACAAAAATGTAAGGGTTCCCCTAATCGACAGCCCGACGATTAGGGCTATACCCACGCGTGACGTCGAAGGCTGCACGAGAACATTGGGCGCTTTGTGTACATGTTGATAACCTCTATAAAGAGTTAGACCTACAACACGTTCTGAGATAAAAATCACGGAAAAAGAGGCAGGCAGTGGATAATCCGAGAATTAATTAGGATTCGATATTTGTAATAAACAGTCAGCGATTACAGACAACAACGTCTTGTGTATGCAATTGATTCTCCCCCGTCTCCGACCGCGGTTCCCAAAGAGACGGATAAGGGTAATCCCCTGACGCAAACATTTCATAGTGGGATATACTTGGCAATTACAGTGTTTTGAGAAGGATTTGAAGCAACATTATGATAAATTAATTAGTTTGAATATGTTTTTAGTCCTAATATATCATGAAATCACCCAGTTTGTACCCGGGAAACCAGCTTTAACTTTACTATCCTTAAACGAATATGAGCATGGCAGGCGGGACATACTCAAAAGTATAAGGCTTGTGATCGGTTTAATGGGACACGGGTTGTGGATGAGGAATCGGGGGAGCGAGGAGGAGCTTTTCGATTTAATTATATTTGTTCGCTGTTTCTTTCAAAAGTTAATACTGATGATATATTATTTTGTAAACAAGATCTTGTATTGCGACATGATACATCCTTTTAGATACCACTATATTCCCCACTGGACCATTCGGTAAATATGTATTTCTATTTTAAATAGTATTGTTCCTAGTTTCGGCCCCTATTCGACATTGACCTTGAATAATTTAAATGACCTATTGGCGTTTATACAATTACCCTGGGTCACGAACACTGAGTTGCCTAGTAGTGTACGCAGTTTAAGTTATGACGCTAAGGTATTGTCTTTAGAAGGCTGCTCACTCGTGTTGGCTAATGTATTTTCATAATTAACATTGGTGTGGGCTTCGGTTTGGACCTGCGTGGGTTTACTCAGGGCAGTGTAACCATGTTCTGCCATATTCGGAACTGTAGATTCTCCCGGTTCGCTGTTATTTACTGTATCCGATCCGTTCGAGTCCGCCAGACCTGTATAATGGTGTTCCGATCCACTGTTATTAACGGTATCGGGTCTGTTGTTCACCAAATCGGCATAAACACTTGTATTTGATGGACGTATAGGACTGGCTATATTTTGACTTTCGGGCGAACGCTGAATCCGTTTCATCTTCCTGAAGAGCAAAATACACCATTCATGAGATCAATTGTAAATTGATCCTCAACACGACAGGAATTGATTGACACTCTCCTTTCTTTAAGCTGGTATCCTAACAAAGACTTGTTGACACAAAAAAACATTTTAAAATAAAGACTTAAGTTTATTGGTAAGCATCCGCGCTACAGCAATTTGTGTTCAATACAATACACACCATCAATAGATACACTACATACAGATACTTCAATACATATACACACCACCTATTAAATAGATATATACATACCTTGTGATACAATAAACACCAACAATAAACCATGTTACCACCAGAAGTAAAGATACAACTATTATACCAACTGTTAGTCCTGTAATAACATCACCGTTGTTGTTGTTTTTTCTGTTACCTGTAATGATTGGTATATTAGGTCACGCAATTATTTTATAACTAATTATTCATTATTATAGCATATTTGCAGTGCGCCTTTTCACGTCATAATCATAAACAAAACCCAAAGAAACACTTCAAATTATGGACATGTTAAACGTTGTATATACAGAGTCGGTTAAAGGCTCGTTTAAATAAATTTTGTTTTGGGCCTTTTTAAAAGAGAATATAACGATGAACAACATCTTAAACTGAAAGGTAGAATATTCCATTAAACAGAGGATATTAAACCAAAAAGAGCACTGAAAGGTAAACGGGCGCTCAAGTATTTAAACATTTAAAAGTAAGTGACAAAATCTTAAAATCAATTCGATATTTAACAGGCAACCAGTGTAAATTATATAAAACAGGAGTTATGTGATGGCATTTCTTACTTAAGTATCAACTCTAACTGCAGTAGTTATGTGTAAACCAACTAAGCTAAAAATTGAATTAACAAGTGACTTAATGGTTTCCGCAGTTAAAAACATTACGTACTTTACCCACATTTCTGATAGCACAGTTTACAAATATTTTTTAATTGAACTATCTTAAGAAATAAACAATCATAAATTGCGTCGATATTAAGAGGACAATATGACGAAAACAAATCACAATTAGTAATTACCACATGGTTCTGGTGGGGGTTGGGTGATGTAGAAATGAGGGACTCGGGACTCTTAAACAACATGTGTTTTTAACAAAACGAAGTCGACTTTATTTTAGATACTCACTTGAAGCAGTAGAAGGAAACCAACAATCACTACATGTTATATTTAAAGCTCCACCTGTAATATACAGAAAGGAGACGAACAATCAAATCAAATTACAATAGGCTATTTCTATGTTTCTGATGTACAGAAATATAAATGCAATGAAATAGAGTTTAACGCCCCACTGCTCTATAACAACCCAGCTTATGAAGACGCGCATAACGTCATGCTATTTATAATTCTAGAGGGAGACCTACATGTTAGTGAGTGCTACATCAAAATTGTATACATGTACATCAAAATTGTACGATACGATAAATGTTTTTTAGCGGGTGCGGGTAAATATAAGCGGGCCCACGTGCGTACACTTTTGTGCTACGTCCATGAGTCATCCAGCTATGTAACCTACAAATGCACGCCCATGTCATATAAACAACACAATCTTTAACATGGAATATATTAAGTCTCTTTGGCTCCAAAAGCGGTACAAGAGTTGTATTAACTGTTCTCTAACCTGCTTCTATTCTTAACCAAACATAATCATCTTCATTAAGAGGTACGTTATCAAGTACCACGTGGTATATCTTGTTTCCGGAAATTGAAAGTTCTCCAAAAACCATGAAAATATCTCCATCATCTAATAAGGTCTGATTCTCTGAATAAATCTTCACGTTGTAACGTGATTCTTCTGTCAGATCAATGTAGACACTTTCTATGGTTATTATTTCAGTACTTGTTATATTACAACATCTAGTAATTGTTGTACCTGTAGTTTGTGTTTTACCAGAGTAATATAAATAACCATTATATAGAAAACTGACATTGGTGATCTCAATCATATTGTAAACCTGATTATCTGTAAATAAATGAGATATAGAAAACTGACATCGATATTTTTGAGCATGGTGTGCGTCTAATAGACTGTAAATTATTGTAGATAAAATAAACCAATCAAATTAGCTGTGATGACTGTGTTGAGTTACGTAAATGAAATGAAATGGTGTTTAACGTCCTACCTGTTTGTACCAGCTGGGATAAATACGTCCATATGCTATGCAGTGGGATATGAATTAATGAACAGCCCATAAAATATACACAATGATACCAAGACAATGGTGTACGACATACCTTTTTCTTTTTTCGAATTCCAGCTGTCAAGTTTTTTTTTATGTGCACGCGAATGAGTGCACATGAAATCTCGGGCTTTCGTCCTATCCTATCTACTAAGTGTTGTCCCGTGTTACGATGTCCATCCTCTCTATAACCCTGTTACGCAAAGCGAAACCTCTCGAGAGAATCACGAGGTACTTTCTTGGCCAACACCTGGATTGAATGTGATACCTCCAGGATCGCATGCTAACTTCTCACTTGCTGTGCCACTTTTAAAGGGGTATACTTCTAACTTAATATTTGCCCATTAAAACCACGAATATGAATTCAATATTGGCCCACTGCAATAATTATTGATATTTCAAAGACAATTAGCAATTTAGTATCAGTATACGAGTAATGTACTTTATAGTTTCGATGATCATGTAATGAACAAAGAAAAACATGTCCTACAGGACAATGATGCAGTAATAAGTAATGGATGATTCAAGACGACAAAATAATAACAATAATACGTATAGAATGCATTAAGCAGGGATAAACGCCTGTCATTCTAGTAGGAATGTTCAAGTATTTCACTAGAAATTACAATTACTTTTTTAAAGTTGAATATCGATTTATATACATTCATTACATGAATTTGTGTTTTTAGTCCCATTTGCGTTAATATTAATGTGGCAAAGAATAGAACCATATTTCGGCGTGTAAGTAACACACGTTAAATTGAAACCATTGAAGTAGTAACATGCTCCAGTTCATGTCTTGATTAGTAGTATTATTCTATGATAACTAACCTGGTAAACAGATATATGGATAACGTACATAATCATAATCAGTATCAGGACTGTAAGGAGATGTGACAGTACAAGTTGGTTGATTTGAACAGTTTCTGTAAACTGATAAACGATCCGTTTGATTAACTTTAACATATTCATTACGTCCCTGGTATCTACAGCATGTTGCATTACATATCTCCAAATCATCTTCAGGACATGTATATCCGGGTTTATTTCTGTCATATGCAATTTTATCTTCACCAGTTTCATCAACTGCTATAACATCACCATCTTTACAAGTAAGAGTATGATGTGAACATGGTGATGCTGGTTGTCTATAGCAACCATAAGCGACCTGACAATCCACAATAACAAACACTGCTGAAATACAAACAAATATGATTATATTATCAACGGGCTATGCAAATGATATCTAATATATATTTTAACTCAGCCAATATTCCATCGCATCTCGAGGACACGCATATCTGCGATTGTTTTTGCCATAAACGGTTTCATCTACTGCTATTACGCCATCATCTGGACAAGTTAGAGTATTTTGAGAACATGGCGGTGTTGGTTGTCTATAGCAACCATAAGCGACCAGACAATCAACAATTATAAACACAACTGAAATACAAACAAATATGAATATATTATCGATGGGCGTGGCTATTAAAGGATATCTAATGAGTATGTTTTAACCCAGCGCAAGTACTATTTCCCTCGAGGAATTCCAATCGTGAGGAAGTAATGTAAATTTTCCTTAAAATTCCTTCTTGTTTTTTTTTTTGATGGCCATCGTTAGATAACTATTTCTGTAAACCAAGATCACATATTTAAAACTAAAATAAACAATGGTTTATAACATAAACAACTGTTTATAACATAAACAACCCCTCTCTCTCTAATATACTAACTATACGACTATGAGAATACTTGGGCGTATACCAAAATGTTAATAACGATATAAGAGTTATCTCACATATTACCTGTTATTAGAAGTAATAAATACTTGATCATATTATACATGGTGATAAATCCAAATAAACACGCTGACCTCTTAAATTTTTTTCCTGGTAAATATTTACATGATTAACGCTCGTTCAGAATATGACTATACGCTCAATACACTCTATACTAGTTACTGTTACATCTTGCAATATTTAACTTCAAATCAGCACATTCAAGCCGAAATCATTACACACTGAATATGTAACGAGAAATCAGCACACCATATACTATAATAAATGGCTGTCTATTGAAGGTTCAAAACAAATAACTCGCATTTATTTCTTGGTTGACTACCTGTTCGTAGACAAGTGATATTTGTATACATGCAATACCATAATAGATGAATATTTTATAGACCATGCAATACCATACATAATATAAAATGTTCATGTACAATAAGAGTTTCTTAGCCAGCCCGTCTTCATTAGACCTTATTTCATTCGTAATTTATCAATGGTCTCTTAAAATAAATGATTCAGTTCTTAAGGCGCTGATCTTCTGAGGTTTCGGGTTCAGTCCTATGGTTTTTCCTTGTCAGTTTTGCAGGACGAAGCTCCGGGCAAGGTTCCTTGTACGTGTCGGCGAGCACATAAAAGAACCCTTGGTAGTTTCATCACAGCACACTGGTTGGAGTATGTCCATCTTTTTTTTCTCAGCTCAGCTGGTACAATAAAGACGGACTGTAAAATATATTTGATTTTATTTCAATAAAAGTAACGAATAATACACAGAAAAATATAAAATATTTAATTTATTCAAAAAGAAACAGAAATAGAATTAAAATGTTCTTCTTTAACATTTGTATCCTGAAAAATATATTTGATTTCATTTCAATAAAAGCAATGAATAATACACAGAAAAATATAAAATATTTAATTTATTCAAAAAGAAACAGAAATAGAATTAAAATGTTCTTCTTTAAGATTTGTATCCTGAAAAAGCTTCGACAAAATAACTATTTGTGTTGTAATAAACGGACTGCCAGCCACAAATCTCTTATTTGTAGAGTGAAGTTTTATCATCGCGGTTTTTTTATTTTGATAAACAGATAATACACAGTGCTAAGTCTTTACATGGATAAAATAAGCATGCAATACCAATTAATTACAACACCAGTTTACTAGATAGGTAACCTTAAAAGATCAAAAGTACAATTAGGCCTCTTAGAAATAGAAATCGCACGCTGCCTATTGATCGACATTCAATGATAGATTTCGGTTCTTTTATTGTCTTTAAGATATTAATCTGAACTGAGAGGGGTAGTTGACCACTCAGTTTGACTTCTCTTGGATCAACACCGTTGCAGTATTTTCCATATGTACGATTCACAAGTTGACATAATTTGAATTTGATGACTGACAAACGTTTTGTACGGAACATATTTATAACCACTTATACACTTTTATTGTGTTAGAAATCACGAACACCGATCCTCACTCTATTATTCAATATTCTTTAACAAATGATTAAATACAGTTTTCTTTGACGCCATTATCTAACATATCGCTCGATAAAGTTTGTTGTCCTACAATAGAGACATATGAACTGTTTAATAACAAACGAATAGAATCATTCAGGTTAAAAATAAATAATAGAACCTTGACTAAATACAACTTTAAACTGCGGAACGATTTGTCAACAGACTTTGATCGACAGTTTTAAGACTTCTCACGAAATCTTCATCAGCTTATACACGTACGGTATGCTATCCCACTGATACTCTTATTTGACGTATATTATACGGAAAATGCACAGTTCTTGATTAATGAATCTACAGGGATACACGTGTTTCTGTCTGTAACAGAAAGAGGTAAATGGAGTGAGAGATATTAACGGTGTGGGGTGTAATTGGTAATGTCAGATATAAACTACTATACAATGTGTTAATACCAGTTCGCACTGATGTAATGTATATTAATTTAAGGGTGGATATTGAATTATGCATCGTTTGTGTGTGCTGATTGGCTTTGAGTGTCAATTATGTAATGTGTGCTTATTAGCCTTGAATATCAAACTATGTCTGCTGAAGTAGCATTGAATATTAAATTGTGTAATGTGTGCTGTTTTCACGTTGAATATTAACTGAGGAAATGTGTGTGGATGAGTGCCAGATTACAGCCAACCCCTTAAATAACAAGGCATAAACAGTGAACACACCTAGGAAACTTTCACTGATTAATTATCACGAAGAAAGATTAACAGGCTAGCGTGTATATTGGAGACGAGTTTATCAACATGTATAAAATGATCAAGTATTTCCTCTTTCTAATAACAGGTAATACGTTATAATCACAAAAACCTAATATGGAACATAGTTACGCTACGTTGAGGGTTCTCTAAGCGTTATCATTTGCTTCATACCGTTGAAAGAACCGTCAACGACTAAATTTTGGAGGTTATAAATAGATGTTTATATTATAATTCGTTGCTTATGTTACAAATAATTGTTCATATTCTAATTAGTAATTATGTATATTATTATTCAATAACAAATACATTTACATCACTTTATTACGACGAACTCTTAGAGGCAAATTGTTATTGGACTGAGTTAAATCACACACATTAGATATCCTCTCAAGTTGCAATTTCATATTTTTACGTTATATTTTTAAAATGTATTAAAATAAAGCCCTAAAATAGATAGTGTCTATAACCAGTCCCACCTTGTTAAAAAATAATCCTATAATTCACTATTGCCAGTTGAGAAATTGGAAAAATAACATTTTCAACTTCAAATTCAAACGTTTGAAACTAGTCATTCCATGGGGGTGAATGGAAAAACAAAGGAGGTAATTGTGTTATTATTTCCTGTGTCACTGATTTTAATGCCTGAGAAATAATATCCATGATCGTATAATAGTGAGTTGGCAACCTTTTGAACAAAAGACAGAAATAATTATGGTTAGACTTTCTTAGAAAATATGAAATTCACGCTTTAATAGCCAAGCCCATCGATAATATAATCATATTTGTTTGTATTTAAGTAGTGTTTGTTATTGTGGATTGTCAGATCGCTTATGGTTGCTATAGACAACCAGACTCACCATGTTCACGTCATACTCTTAATTGCTCATATGATAAAGTTATAGCAGTTGATGAAGCTGGTGAAGATAAAATTTCATATGGTAGAAACAACCCCAGATATGCATGTCCCCAAGATGATTTGGAGATATGTTATACTACATGCTGTAGATACCAGGGCAAAAAGGACGTTTTTATACCATTTAACCTAACAGATCATTTATCAGTTTATAGAAACTGTTCAAATCAACCAACTTGTACTGTTACATCTCCTTACAGTCCTCATACTGGTTATGATTATATACGTTATCCATATATCTGTGTGCCAGGTAAGTAAGAAATCATATATTTGTGTACCAGATAAGTTTTCAGCATAGGTGAATAATACTAATTAAGACATAAACTGGAGCACGTTACTTGGAGTTAGTTTCAATTCCTCATCTTTACATCAATGATTTCTAATGCAAACACATGTAATACTAATAATTAAAGATAAAAATGAAATCGGGTTTAACGTCCTACTGTTCTGCTCCTAACCTGGGCCAATGAAGACGGACATACGTCATACGGTGTGCTATGAGGGAAATTTTGCCCAGTAGCGATGCTACCGCCTACTCTTATATCTAATCCAACTGCCAGGCGATGTTTTACGTGCACGCCATTGTGTACACGGGACATAGTTTTTCGTCCCATCCGAACGACACGACAGCTGTCCCTGTCAGGCCCTCTATCCTACATCACTGACAATAGGAAACCACGCTGGAAAATCGGGATGAACTCTCTAGGCCAATACATGGATCGAACACCAAATCTCCAGGCTTGCGAGACAGCATCTTACCCACGTGATCCCCAATTAAACATAAACTGAAACATGTTACTTATAATAAATGATTTCAATTTACCATGTGTTACTGTCACAAAGAGATAACCCTTCTTAACTCAACACTGTAGGTAAATAGTTGGCGTGCAAACCAGGCGATCACGTGTTTGATCGCGGTGTTGGTCTAGAGATACTATCCGTGATTATCCGTCGTGATTCCGCCGTAAGAGATAAACTCGAAATAAAAGTAGGGCGTATCTAGAGCACCATTTACTTAACTCAACACTACGAGCACAGCTAATTCGATTTGCTTATTCTTTTTTCACCATTTATAAACAGGAAATCAGACGTACAATATGATGGAGATCACTGATGTGGATTTTTTATATCAAGGTTATTTATACTACTCTGGTAAAACACAAACTACAGGTACAACAATTACTAGACGTTGTAATATAACAAGTACTGAAATAATAACCATAGAAAGTATCTACATTGATCTGACAGAAAAATCAAGTAACAACGTGAAGATTTATTCAGAGAATCAGACTTTACTACGCGATGCAGATGGCGGTGATATTTTCATGGGTTTTGAAGAAGTATCAAGTTCTGCAGACAAGATTTACCACGTGATTCTTGATAACTTGACTGTTGAAGAAGATGATTATATCTGGCTACGAATAAATTCAAGTGAGAATAGAATTATTACTATAAGAGATCGAGGTAGGGCCCAACCATGCAAGCCCTTAGCAGGAATCTCCCCTACGACGTAACATGTTTACCACTGCATGTAAGCCACTACATAATTAAATAGACTTTCGTAAATGTCTGTCAGACAGGAATGGTACCCGTGAAAATATTCCCAGAAAAAAATTCTTATTCTCATTTCTTTAAACTTAGCGTTAGTACAAAATAGTTGTGAATTATGGTAAGCTAATCCAAATCATCTGGAATTATGGTATATCTCACGAATAACAAATAAAGCATTTAATTCGGTATATTCCTTTATGACTAAATTTGAATTTAGGTTGGGTAAAAATTTCCAGTGAAATACCTGTAGTCGGTATAAACGTATAGTAGTACAGAATGAATTTTATATCGTACGTTTTTTTACAGGTTCACAAAATACAAATATAAGATGTGATGATTGTCTAAATACAAATATAACCAGTGATGATTGTCCGAAAACAAATATAGCCAGCGATGGGGATTGTCCACCTTCAAGTGAGTAGGGCCTATATACTCAGTTTTGTTGTTTATTTATAATCATTTACATTAATGAATTTGTCGCTTCTGGTTCCTGATAAAGAATATTATACCATAATATAATTTAGATAAAGATATCTGTACGTGTTGACTGCAACTAAACGGAATCATTAGAATTAAAATAAGTTTATAAGATTATGTCGCCTGTACCATAATATAGAACGTATCTAAGCTTGTTAATTTCAATAACAATTCCAGGTTCCTCAGATAAGTTGGGTATAATAATTGGCTGTGTTGTTGGTGTCTTGGTGGTCGTATTGATAGTGGTGATTGTTGTGGTTTACTGTATAATCAGGTAATATATATGTGATACATATCTCCCGTCAAAAGTCTAAACCTAGTAACTCACTTTTTTATATATAAATTGAGTTAGGACCACATTTGTTCTAGCAACTTCCTTCATTTGCTTAGTATGCCACAGAACAACCTAATAACTCAATAGTGGATATGCTGGGGTTAAATATTCATCTATAACGTTTTTCCTGGTTTTCTCAA
Source organism: Patella ulyssiponensis (assembly GCA_963678685.1). NCBI lineage: Eukaryota > Metazoa > Mollusca > Gastropoda > Patellidae > Patella > Patella ulyssiponensis. The sequence continues at coordinate 96,055,792 of OY783226.1, forward strand.
AATAAGAAAAAAAGTGAGTTACTTGGTGTTGCCTTTTGACGGGAGATATATAATAAATACAATGCTACAATCTTTAAAAAATTCTCTACTATCACACTGCGTGGTGTGCATAGGTAGGGTTTAAAACCACATTTAATTTTATTTTTATTTTCCTTACGTGGCAAGTAGGAGATCTAGAAAATTGTGAACTTTTCCTAATGCACTACTCCGCCCACAATAGATGACAACAAATGGGTAATAAGCAATAAGTTTGTCAATGACAAAATGTACCTTTCTAATAAATAAGGGTCGTTTAGAATATGAGGGACAAGTTTATTCATAATTGTTACTGATTTTTGTACTTGGTCTCTTGAGAAGTGGGCGCCACGCCCCAATATTGCACTCAATGTATAGCTGTACACGGTCAATCACCAGCCGAATTCATTATCCAAGGATTGACACTCCCGCCACCCTCGTAAAATGTTAAAATTCTGACATGATGTTGCTTTAATATAGTTTAAACATGACACCACATATTAGAAACAATGTCTTAATCGACAAGAGAAAATATGCCGTACTTTAGTAGTGAATGTCTGACCAATATCCTGTCCATCTTACCTACCACCACCTACTACCACCCACATGCATCGTGGTCATTTCAAATAAATTTCATAACTTTACGACATGATGTTAATGTCTATTTTCCAGGAGAAGGAGGAGAGGTAAATCAGGTGATGATCACCAGGAGTTAGAATATACCAATAACAACAGAGGTGAATCTGAATATGATACTATACAAGATGGCGATACAGGGCACCAGCACAGGTACTGTGCTGCACCACAACGAATCACACCCGACTTCTGTGATCCCTGTGATTCATGCATTAAGCTAGAACCAAGATCAGATCCCAGAACTCCGACATTGGATTCGAAAGTCACGTACAGTGAAGTGAAACCGAAGAACCCCAGACGACAGGGAGAAGGTAAACCATCAGAATATGATAACATCAGTACAATGACGACAACAGTCAATATGGAAAAAGAGGAACCATTAGAGACAAATTACGATCATTTTAAACACAACTCATTAACTCCCGTTGTGAAAGATAAAACGTATTATGACCATATTCCAAAATGTGACGCAAATCCCCGGCCCGAACCCTACAGCGACCCGACCTATGATCATCTTGGCGAAAAGAGACACACCAAAAACCCACAACAAGACAATGCTGTTAGTCTGAATCAAACATCTAACACTAATTATCAACCCCAAACGCCCAAGGCAAAAGTTGGTGATCCTTATACAGACCCTACCTATAACCATTTGCGAGTAAAGGACCCTATCCGACAACCGCAACGAGAGAACACTGCCTTTCCGAAACCAGCATCTCACTACACATACCAGCCAAAGAAGACTGTGGATGAACCATACGGCGATCCCACCTATAATCATCTTAATGTAAAGGCTCATACCACAAAACCGCAACAAGAAAATGTTGCTGATCCTGACAATGATCCTACCTATAACCACCTTGGTGAAAAAGACCCTAACACAAAACCACAACAAGAGAACCGCACCAAGAAGAATAACTTCTAGTAATTATGTCTGGTTAAATAAGCAAACATTCCAATTTGCACGGCAGTTGTTTGCACCTGCTTATTGCACTCTACACGTTTCTGGGGGAGGGAGTCATTTAGTGAATCAGTCATTTTTAATTAAATACACATTGTCTTCTAGGATACCGTTTAATTTGTTCATTACAAAAAGTGCTCAAAACCGTTATATCCATATGATAAGCGAGTCGATCGTCTAATGCTCGTTGTGTCTTAGATATTAGTTATTAGGATCCCATATGTTCACGGTAAGAAAATATCACCAGTATTGCTTGAAATGGACGAATATTGAATTCTAGTTCGTGTTTTGATTTCCAACATTATAGATAATTTCAGTTGTACTTTCACATAGCAAAATATTTAGTTGTACTTTCACATAGAAAAATATTTAGATGTACTTTCACATATTTAGTTGAACTTTCACAAATTTGGTTGTACTTTCACATAGCTAAATATGTAGTTGTATTTTTAAATAGCGCAATATTCAGTTATCCTTTAATTACACTTCAACTTGGGTAGAATATGTAGCTACACATTCAGGTCGCTAAAATATTTAGTTGTACTTTTACACAAGTAAAATACGTCTTTGTATTTTCACATTATTTATTTATTCCCGTACTTTCACCTGGGTAAAATATTTGGTTTCACTGTTATGTAGCTAAAATAATTCTTTACACATTATTTTCACATTGGTAAAATAACAAATTGTTTGTTAGACGTTTTTGAAATATATAAAGTTATTTACCTTCATTTAACTTTACTCAAAAATTAAAACAACAAGGTGAAATAGCTAATAAATTTAATAGAACTTTCATTTCTAGAAAATAATTAATTACATATTTACATTCCTAAATTGTTTTATTTTATAAATATATGTATATTATTAAAAATTCCCAGAAAAGGGTTCAGTTATCACATTTAGTCGATAAATGGCACCAAACATTCTGTTTGACGTAGCCAATATCATAGAACACTGCCATCATGTACTGGCCTTCACGTGAGGCTTGACAAAAGAATTGCGTCAGATCAATTAGTTGATAAGTTATTGGTTTGTCATGCAGTAATAACATGCTAATATACACATTTTTCAAAAAATTTAAAACGTATACATAAAAGCGAACATGTCTATAGTTATCACGCCCCTCCCCCCCCCCCGATAATTTTTGATCAAAATAACTGTCCCATTGGCCTTTTTCTAAATAGAGGGTACTGTTTAGACGATAAAGATAAATATACCTTACATAAATTACCAAGTGGTGCATGCATTTCAAAATTGATAGACTTCAAAAGTTCCTTGGATTATATCTATAGGCTTAGAAACATCAGTATATATAAGCATGTCCTAAACCTCCTGGATTCGAAATGACGATGGATTTTGTTTAAGGGTAGAGATATGTTCATCGGCTACGTCAAGCTGTGATTTTTTGATAAAGAATTGTTTAAACATGTTTGCCTTTTCACGGGAAGAAAACGCCGTGGCTCAATTCTTGACAATTGGGGGTAAATCGATGTTTGTGGACTGTTCAACTTTTACGAATTGACAAGATACCACCAATCTTTATTGTTAATTTTGTTTGAAATCGTACATTCTATCCTCTGAAAAGGGATTGGGGAACAGGCATATTCTTTCTTACAATTCCTTATTATGTTAATATATACGTTTCTAATTCGATTTTACAGCACGTTTTAGAATTTTGTTTTGCTTTCTAGCAGTTTTTCTAAAAATATCATTCGTCCAGAATTTACCTCGTGGTCTAATGTTTATTTCTTTATTTGGAATAAAATTTTTCTCAGTTTACATGTAAAATCTCGACGGAATCATCAACAATGGCTAGCCTGGAGGTCGGGTGTTCCGTCCTTACATTGGCCGAGAAATTTCACCATATTTTCCGGTGTGGTGTCTCCTTGTAAGTGATGCAGGACGGCGGGCCTGTCAAAGGACAGCTGTCTAGTCGTTCGGATGGGACGAAAAACCGAGGTACACATTGGCGTGCACGTAATAGATCCATTGATAGTTGAAATTCGATGTAAGAGTAGGCCGTTAGAACACTGTATGGTGTATGCCCGTCTTCATTAGCCCAGGTAAGGAGCGGGACTGTGGGACGTTAAACCCCATTTCATTTCATCAGCAATGGACTACGAGTCATATGTTAAAATGTTGTGTCTCAGCCCGTCATAGTTAGTTTTATCATAAAACCAGATGATACGTTTAGAAAGTTTTAACATTAAGTCAACAATCCGACAGTGTTAAATGTTATATTCGTGATATCTTGCTTGACCTTCCGGGTTCGATTCGTTTCATATGAAACACTTTATATGTTTCTATTGCAAGGATATAATTGTATTTATGAATTGCTCAGTTAATGGCGTGAACAAACAATGTATTTAATGATTTGTTAAATAATGTCGAATCATAAAAATAGAATGTGTGCTCGTGATATCTAAAAATATATGACTAATAGAATCATTGATAAATCTGATGTACAATGCAAGGCGTGTGTCAAATATGATACTTGGTAATTTATAAAAAAAAAAAAGCCACACGTCACGAGATGTATTTGTCTTTCGGGGGCAGCTCGGTCTGATTTTCAGGAAATGTAACCTCAACCGTAATTATGGTATAACGGTGATATATTCGAACCAGGGGCTATAATCCAGGAAGTTACAATTCGTTATACGCGAATATGGAAATGATGAAAATTGTTACCTCTAGAGTGGTGTCTGTTAGCTACAGCTTCGTACAATCAGGGGGTATTATCCATGAAGTTATGGTCCGATTTATGCCAATATCGAAAGTAACAAAACCGAGGTATTTGGGAGATAGATCTACATTTCAAGTTTCGTCAATATCGGATAAAATTTGTCACCTGATATACATGTAGTTGATCAGTTTTTACGAACAAATTAAAACTGTTACTACTACAGGGTCCACAAACTAAAATGTGATTGTTCATACAAATACAGGGACCATAATCGAGGAACTGACGGTCCCTTATGCACCGTTTAAATTGTTTTCATAATTCGCGGGGGTTGGATTGCCGATTTTAGCGTGTGTGTGTAGTATCATAAGGTCTGTCATTTAGTCAACAGTCGTGGTTTCGATTTCATGATCGTTCGTCGTGACAAGAAGTTGGCAAAGGCGTTTTATAGCTGAGGCGCTGGAGGCGCCAGCCTCCCCGCGAAAAAAATCAAAGAAGATGAAAAAATAAAACGAGAGAAAAATGCTTAAACCGATGAGAAAAATGAAAATGAACCCTAGTTAGGGAGGGTCCTGAAGGCGGACAGAAGGGCCCCACGTCTGACAAAAGGGGCCCCTCTGGCCATGGGAAAGGGCCCCGAGTCCGTGTCAATCATTTTCTATACACTGTTACTGTCGAATCTATTACTGAATGAGAATGCAGTCATTGCATTGGCATAAAAGTCATCAATCTAGACCCCCCCCACGAAAGAGGGCCCTCAAAACAGTGTAGCCTCCGCCATGATTAACCTTAAAACGCCCCCGGAAGTTGGGTCGCATGTCTAATAACCTCGTGGGTTTTCGCTGGTTTCCCCCACTGCTAAAAAACCCTACGCGCAAGCGAATTATTCAAATAAAATTTAAGCATATTTTAGTCCCGAAATGACACAGTTTATGTCTGTCTATTTATCTCTCTCTCTCTCTCTTTCTCTCGCTCTCTGTTCCTGTCTCTCCCTTTCTCTCAATTTAAATCAATCAAGCATAAACAATGCGGTATTTAAAGGGGGCCTAACTGTAGTATGTCAATTGGAAGTTAATAAATTGAAGGCTATATATAGGGAAGTCCGGGGATGGCCGTCATAGGTTGGTTCTGATTAATCGACAGCCACAACTGTCTATATACAAATTCCGATGGACAAACTCCACCTCGACAAAATTGTTTCACGATTTTAGGGATGGATACTCATATAACAATTACAAAAAATCATTTAAATAATTTTTACTTTGTCATGACTTTATTAAATCTAAACAAATATACAAAAATACCCCATAGAACCATTGAGAAATATGTCATTATTCGCGAGAACCGGATTAAAATTGGGCAGACCCCTGATATACACGTACAATTCTAGTTCAATAATTCGCGGAGGGCCCGCAAAAACCCACGAGGATATGGGAAGGGGATAATGGAAACCATAACACTTATGATCTAAAGCGTACTCGTTTGTACAGTGAATATTGAAATAATATTGCCAACATTATCCATCCGTACAGGGCAGGGTCGACTCGTGGGTTTCCTCCGCGCCCTCCCGTTTCCACCCACTGCTAAAGACCCCTACGTGCACGCGAATTATTGATATGAAATTGAACCATATGTTAGTCCTAAAATGACCTAATTTATATCGAGAGGGACGTTAAACCCCATTTCTCGCTCTATCCGTTTAAAGAGCAACAGTTATTGCTTCTGGTGCGAGCTCTGGAAGACTTGTTTCACTTAGATGAACAGGCGTGGTAGTGACTGTAGAGAGAGTAGTTTGTGACACAGAGTATCCCGATTTAATGTCTGCTTTCCCATGAAGAGATGACTGCATATTAATCAGGTCCTCTTGGAGACTTTTCATAAAATAGAACCTCGCCAGTAACATAAACAACAATACCTCCACAATAAGACATGCGTGATGAATTGCTGGAAAATTAAAATTGAAACATAAGTCTCGTTTTAGTTCTAAACCGCGCGACACGGCACCGCAGTTAGTATAGCACTGTGTCACTAACCGAGGGAGTCTCCGGTTTGATACTTGTAGTTTTCGTAACAGCGCCTATTCGCTCAAATGGGAGGTAAATCCCAGGCCCCATGTACATGATGGTGTGTAGGTGACAGAAACGCCGTTGAGCTGGCACTAATACATCAAACCTCATTATCCTAATACAATGTTCGCCATTAGCTCAAATGGAATAGGAATCTAATGCATTAAACCCGATTTCATTTCTTAACTCTGTCTGGACAAGTCGCCACCCAAATATCCGGGGTAGTTTTGATCTCTATAGCGCTAATTGTCTCTGCCTCGACTGCTAAAAAGATTGTCTTGAGGAAAATAATAAAAAGCATATTGCCATAATGCGAGACTTCCGATTAGTGCCTTAAATCAACAAACGTTGGCTTCCCCTTCTACCCAACCGAATCCGGGAAGACGTGATTTACAGCATTTCGTTCTTTTGAAATGTGCCGATCTGATTAAAACACAGATCCTATTTTGGTTTTTTTTTTATAATTCTCAAAATTTCGTTCTATTTGTGTGTGCTCCCCTGTTATATAACCTCCATCCTGGATAGCGTGATGGATTAGTCAATGTAGCCTTCTGTTACGGTGACTTTTTGGCGTGCGACGGAACTGTAGGTAAACCACTAGAAAAGCCAATGCTGATTGCTTAATCAATGCCGCTCGTACGACCTATGAAACGATCATTTACTACAGTCGGTCAGATGTAGTGTAGGTCATCGAAAGTATAAAAAAACGAAACGAAATATAGATCTGTAGTTCAATCAAATTGGTCTTATTCCGTTTATGGTAAATATGAATTCTAATCTTACCGTTACCCAGTATAATTGGTGAAATAGTTCCAATACATGGAATCACCCTATTCATAGCCAGAATACTTATAACTAATTTCTGAAGAGCGCTGATTGGAAAAACTACCATAAGAACCCTGAATTTAGCATCTGGATGATAATTCTTCAGATGGTGTTTTAAGGCTTGGTGCATGGTTAGTAGTCCATAAAGGGCAGTTAGCAACGTTGCCATGTTGATGATTTCAACAACTGGTGTCACTGGCTGATTAAAATTCTGAAAAATAACAATTTAATTAAAACATCCACATGAATGCACTGATTGGGATTAAACGTCTTACGTTTCAGTAAAAACAGTCGCAATAAAAGGCATAGGTCATGCAGCGTAGTATTTAAGCGAATTATGCCCGGAAAGTAGCGCTACGACCTATTCTTTAGTTAGAATAACACTTGCATTAAGCGAATTATGCCCGGACAGCGGCGCTACGGCCTATATTTTAGTTCTAATAACTGTTACCCACTCACCAGACCATTAGGTTAATAAATGAAATAAAACTACGAAACAGGGGGTTAAAAAGGCTTTATAATATAAATCAAAAAGATATGATACAAATTAATTTGGTTGGGGACTGATTTAGTCAAATTCGGATATTGGGAATTAAATGCTTTCTGGACGCTTTGTGGTCGTCTCTATAACTATGTAATTAAAATAAACACTTTCGAAACACTTTCTCGTATAAATACCTCACGGTTGGGAATAGTATTAGTGAAATTTGGAAATCTGGAATTATGTGGTTTCTGGGCGATTTATGGTCGTCTTTAAATATAATCAAAATAATCACTTTCGAAACACTTTCTTATATAAATGCCTCACAGGCCAGGATAATAAAGTCTCTCCAATGTACCGCCTGCAACACCGAAATACACGTCGACGAATTCCAATTACCACTGTTAATGAACTTACCAAACTACCGTCATAAAAACCCTCTGTCCATAAAACAGCTGATAAAAAGCGTATGATTGGTTGGAGTAAGGCACACTGAAAAACAGCCAGTCGTATCCTTGTCAGGTTCTTTCTGAAACCAAATAAAGATAATTTCTCACACTTCCGGAAAATTACCCAAACCCCCATCGTAAATACTACACGTGATCATATCGCCTGCAGACCAGGACCACAGAGGAAGACGTGTGTCTGTGTGTTTTTTTTTGGGGGGGGGGGGGGCGGGGGGGGGGGGTCTGAAGGGGGGGGGGCGATGGACAGCATTCAGGGGCACCAAAATTAGTTCCAAAGCAATTTCCATCTGGTTAAAACATAGACCTTGTTTCGTTTCGTTTTTATAATTTTGTTTTACTAGGATCTGGAAAAGATGTATAACCCGTATTCTGGTTGATGTGAGGCATTTGCCAATGAAAGGCTCTTTTACGGCAAGTTTTTGGCGTGAGGTACACGGAACTGTCGATAACCCACTACAAACTTAAACACCGATTGGTTACGGCCGATTCCAACTAACAACAGTTAATTCCTGAAATAGATGTATGTAGAAAGGGAATATACAGTATTACCCAAATTATCTATGAATATTGCTCGAAAGTAGAACTTCATCCAACAAATCTCGGATTACTGTTAAGTTTACTGCAAGCAGAGCATTCGTGAGTACACCATTCTGGGGCGGTGGTGTGCACCGAGCGGGAAACTCTGAACAGAGATCAGCTACCTACATAGACTATACAGTTAGTCATAATTTAGTTTCCGGGTGATAGATGGGGGAAGGATTTACACAAATTACAGATGTTTTTTTTTAACAAATTTAAAGACTAACTTTGTAGGTGAAACAACAGGACAGCAGAAACAACAACAACAACATGGTGGCCCACGAAGAGCTAATTTTATATCTCCCGCCATATCTACAATGGTGTTCTCTCCCCCATAGTAAGATATCATCATATTGAAATAATTATACAAACAAAACGACGAGAATCTGAAAGACACGAATACACTGTAAAATTAATATCGTTCATGCATTAACAAATAACCTTTACTAACTGATCAAGTCGTCATATACTAATTAATAACTGTAGTCATTGTGAAGAATCGACAGATAGAATGAATGGAATCGGGTTTTCCGTCTAGTTAACATTCTGATACTAATATACATGTGATGCCAGGCAAGAGAATTCTTTCAGATACTCGCCTTAGATTTCGAAATTTTTCTCTTTATCTTTGGGGATGGGGTGTGGGTGGAATGGCTAATGCATTCGGTTTGCTAGGTCTGTGAATAAGTCAAGTAGTGTGGTTTCTATTCCCCGCTTGTACGAGACAAGGGCGAGAGAGAGTGATACCTAGTCTCTGAAATGACCTAGTTTCTCTCTCTCTCTATCCCGTCCCTCCTCTCTCTCCCATTTCCCCTTGTCAGTGATGCAGAAGGAGGGCCTGACATGGGAAGCTGCCTAGTCGTTCGGATGGGACGAAAAACCGAGGTCCCGTGTACAAATTGGAGTGCACGTAAAAGATCCCTTGGCAGTTGGAATTCGATATAAGAGTAGGCCGTAGCGCCGCTGCCCGGGCAAAATTGCCCCTCATAGCACACTGTATGGCGTATGCCCCTCTTCCATTAGACCAGGTTAGGTGCAAAAGAGTAGGACGTTAAACCCTTTTTCATTTCATTTCCTCTCTGTCCCTCTCTCTCTTGGATTTGTCTCGGATTCGTACAACCATGAAAAATGAAAAGAAATGAAATGGGGTGTAACGTCCCACTTTTCTGTCACGACTGGGTCGTGGCCTACTCATATCAAACTTCAAATGTCAACATTTCTGTTACGTACACCCCAATTTGTGTACAGAACCTTGGCTTTTCCGAAAGACTATAAGTCGATCCTTGCCAGGCCCTCCGTCATGCCCCACGGGTAGGAGGGAACCACGCTGGAAAATCCCGATTTACTTTCTCGGCCAACATAGGGATTGAAAACGCAACACCCGGGTTAGCACGCCAACGCCTTACTCACTGAAATAACCTACAGAAGAAACGAATAGGCTTCTCACCCAGCAGCAACAAGTTCCGATAACATCAGGAATCGTGGTACGAGAACGGCAACCAATGAGGTACAACTATACACCTACAATAAAGTACAAGATCATGTACACTCACAGAGGCGGATCCAGGCATTTTTACAGGACGGGGTTTACCAGGCTTCTGTTAAAGAAAATTTGATAGCGGATAATGCATGATGCCATCATCGTCTCCAAATGATGTAGGCATACATATACCCCGTGTCATTTAAAGGGACAATAACATTCTTGCTGGCTTGGAAGCTCCAGAAAATAAATAATACCCTTATTCTAAGTACTAGATGTTTAAGTGTCCTACCGGTTGTGTAAATTATCCATTACAACCTATTTTACTTGTCCAGAGGGTTCGAAAATTTTTTAAAATCCAAGTCACATTTGAAAAGGTTTACGTTAGACTTTTCAAATCAATTGGTTGAATTTTTCCAATTTTTTAAAATAGGTGTGTTAAGATGAAATTTATATCATCAATTAATTGGAATATTGTAAAATAATACGATTTGTTGACCAGAATGAAGATTGGTACATATTATTCAGTTACAACAAGAGTGTTATTGGGGCTTTAAAGAGAGAAATCCAACACCCAGGTTGGCATCAATTTTTATAACGAATTAATAGAATCACATTGTGATTACATTTCATTGATACAAAGCATGAATTGTGATATCGCAAACATCTATATCATTATTTCGCCCTCTGAATGCCAATTTCATCCCACTATATAATAATAAAGGATAAAGCACACGGCTATTACACTTTTTTCATGTAGCTAAGCATGGTGGGGGTAAGACCAACAGTTGAAGTCGAAAGGTAACAACTTTTCAAACAATCATATCTTTGTAAACTCTGCGTGGAATTTGTTTATTGGGTCAACTTTCAAAATAACCCCACCCCTCAACATTTGAAATACTTACCGGGTACAGGCTAAATTGCGCTGTGGTTCTGTGCACAATTGTAGAACTGCGCAGGGATATTTTCTGATTTGAGATTTCCGCTATGTAGATAACCAGGGTTATAAGAGTTACGCCCCCTAATATCCCAGCTGTCACCTTTGACACAACACCAAGTTCTATAACAAATATAAAATAAGGTATTTCACACTATGTCGTTCATTGATAACCGCTGTATAGCTTTCGTTGATTTGACCAAGGAGCTCATTGTATGGAGAACAATGTAGCCGCAACATGATTCGCTTAGTGGACCAGGGACGTAAGGACGGGTTTCACAAACCTGAAGCGCGGTATCTGCAGATCTCAGTTAGCAACGAGGTTAAAGATGGAATATAGATATCATACTGAACAACGACCTTATTGATGGAAATCTAGAGATCTTAGTAAAAAACGACATTATAGATGAAATCTAGAGATCTTAGTGAACAACGATCTTAAGATGAAATATAGAGATCTTAGTGAATAACGACCTTTAAAGATGGAGTCTAGAGATCTTAGTAAACAACTACCTTTGAAGATGGGATCTAAAGAACTTAGTGGACAACGACCTTTAAAGATGGAGTCTAGAGATCTTAGTAAATAGTGAAGTTAAAGATGGAATACAGAGATCTAGATATTAGTGAAGTTGGAATCTAGATATCTTAGTGAAAAATGGTCTACCAAGTAGAAAACTCAATCTCTATGGAAATAAAATCAAATAATTATACAGTTAAACAGATAATTGGGGTGTAATTATTATTATTACCTTCAAAATATACATGCGATGATGGTAAAGCGTTACTGCAGTTTTCTCTAGGTACATTTGGAAATACCGGATTACTGTAAATAAAAACAAAATACAAATACAAACTGTATTGAGTACCACTTCCCTTTAATAAGATATAGATATTGACATCATAAAACCAGTGACGTCACCGAAAATCCAATCAGCCATTCAGCTAAAATAAGCATAATATGTTCACGGCGTAATGAAACGTGGATGGTGGCGGAGGGAATCCGAGTGTTGCTTTCCAATGTCGGGTGTACTACGGTACACAACTCATCGTGACCCCACAATCAAACATTCTTAAAAACGGTTATTGGAGACTGGCGAATGGCTAACACGTGCGCACTGTATCATAAGGCCTGTCATTGAATCAACTGGCGTTGTTTCGATTCCCCGGTTGTACGCGACAGGCAATAGGGTGGCTTGTCCAACCTCGTTTTATCCGGGTCTTCTGGTTCCCCCCGATTGCTAAAGACCTCTACCGTTAAACGAATTATGGAAATAAAATTAAACCATGTGTTAGTCCCTAAATGACTTTATTTGTGTCGAGTGGACGTTAAACCCCATCTATTTTATCTAAATAACAATTGTATCTAAATAAGAATATTTTCTAAATTACAATGTTATCGTGTATTCTTTTTGTTTTCTCGTTCTGGGAGGTTGGCTGACCGAATGGTTAACGCGTTGCATTATTAGCTTTGTCATTTTGTTTCTATTCCCTGCTTGTATGTAACAAGCGAATTATTGAAATTAGTCTGTTAGTCCCGACCTTGTTGGTGTCGAGTGGATGTACTCCCCCACCCACTCTCTCTCTCTAGGTGAGAACGTGTAGATATTGGGACATGGATTGGCTATCAATTGACATTGTTAGAAGATATATATATAGAGAGAGATACTTGGTGTGGAGATTGGCTATCATTGTTACGCTTAAATTACACGCGTCCTGGAAAATGACACGGATTACGCCATGAATACAAAACTAAATAGTTAGATCACGTTTATTCAACGGCGTTGAATAAATGTAATACGGACCGACAGGTAGTTATTTAAAATCAAAACGTGCCCGTTGCAAGTTTAATAAAATATTGATGATACCATTAACTCCGACCTTTGAATTTCACAATCATTCATTATGTTCACACGAAAAATGAATAAAGCCTACTCATATTCCTCAAGGTTATTTCGGGACTAACATTTTGTTCGACAGGTTGTGCAGGCGACTATAGATGAGATCGACATCACGCCCCTTAACAAAGTGGCCGCACAGATAATGTTTTCTCAAATAAATGTGCAAAGCACGCGCTGCTGCTTATGTGTGAGGAAGGACACCAAGAATACTATTTAGTATGAAATGGACTGGGCTAATAACGACGTGCACACTCTATACAAGTATGCTATGGGAGGCATTTTGCCCATCCAGCCGCTCTACGGACTATTCTCAAAACGAATTCTAACTGTACAGGGATCATTTACGTGCACGCCATTGTGTACAAGAGACCTTGGTTTTTCGTTGCATCCGAACGACCAATCAGCTGTTCTTAACAGGTACTCCGCCCTTCATCACTGACAAGGGGAGACCAAGATGAACCTTCTCGGCCTATGCAGGGATCGAACACCCGACCTCCTCCAGGCTAGCGATCCAGCGTCTTACCCACCGTGACTCCATTCATTTTGGTGTTGAATTATGACCCTGAGGGCACCAGGATTTGGTTAATTGTCGGGGAGTTCAAAATACTGCACTGCATGCAATGCCAATCTTCATGCAATGCGGAACATTGGTGGTAGTCTTACTCTTCCCAAGTTGAGACCCCAAGGTATGTCCCCCCCCCCCGCCCAAATATACCCCTGTGCACCCGATCCTTTAATATCCTGGTTAAACGCACTATAATCCATTTAAAGATACATTATGGGAGATTAGATAACGAGTTGGCAGTTCTCACTACAATAGTTAAAAACTAACTACTGTAAAGGTAATTTGCTGAAAATTGCAGTCAAATTGATCCACTATGAACCAAGATCTAAGCGAATGAAAATTCCGCTTAGCCTCGATCATCATTACTAAAGTCAGTAAGACAAAACTAGTGGTCTCGATTAGCAAATCGAACTATAATCCAACAAATTTCGCAGGCTAGCCTTCACATCGAAAGTTGATTATGGTCTGGATATGTTAATTAATGTCTAATAGGTTTTTTAAAAATAATATTTCAGGCTTAAAGAAAGACCTATAAAGGGCAGATTTTGCTCTTGCATAATTTAAAACCTCTGTTCTATAATTTATTTAATTGATAATTTTGTATCAATATCCAACAATTTTGTAAATCTAATAGGGGAAACGCGTGGCTAAGTGGGTAAGACGCTGGCTCGCTAGCCTAGGGGTCGGGTGTTGGATCCCTGCATTGGCCGGGACAGTTCATCGGCGTGCTTTCCCTTTGTCAGTGATGCAGAACTGAGGGCCTGATAAGGACAGTTGTCTAGTTGTTCGGGTGGCACGAAAATCCGAGGTCCTGTGTACATATTGGCGTGCACGTAAAAGATACAGAATTCGATATAAGAGTAGGCCATAGCGCCGCGGCCCGGGCAAAATTTCCCTCCTAGCACACTGTATAGCGTATACCCGTCTTCCATTAGCCCAGGACCCGAGTTCACAAAGCATTCTCAGACTTAGGTTGAGAATGTACTCAAAAGTGATCACCTTATTTTGACTAAAACATAACCCTTTATAATAATTTTGTTGTTTTAATGTATCAAATATATCAATAAGAAACTATGTGTAAAGTTTTGTGTTTCTGGATGAAAGATATTTGTCTAAAACCGTGATTGAAAGTTGAGCAAATTCTCAACTTAAGTCTGAGAATGCTTCGTGAACTTGGGGCCAGGTTAAGTGCAGAAGAGTAGGACGTTAAACCCCGTTTCATTTCAGTTTGTAAATATAATATAACACAAACAATATAACCACACAAGCAATTATAATTATACTTACACGGTTTCTGTAGATGCCATTATGATTATGTAAGACAGGGGACGTGTATTTTCCAGAGAGTGTGAGATATGAGAGTTATATCATATATATATAGTGGTGAAAGCCCTTAGTCACGTCCTTGACGAGCACTTTATACATATCGGTATAGGGAACATATATTTTGACATTAAAGCAAACAGATCTAGTTCCCCTCTGTCTGCGTTTACACATTATATCTTTCAATAAAAATACACTATTATTATGACAATTGTAGGATAAATTTATCCCACGGTGGCTTAGTCGGGTCGACGCATGCTCATTGACCTATACGTACCGGGTTCCATCCTATGGGTTTTCTAGTCTGGTTTCCTTGGTGAATGCCCTATGCACAGCGCACAGTTAGAGTGATTCGGAGGATCAAATATTTGTCCTTATTAAAACTGACCCACTTATCTGTCAGATTGCATCGTCGAGAAATATCTTGAAGTGAGCAAAGTTTAATCCCGCGAACGTGAATTCGGAGGTCGCAGCAAATATGCATCATACAAGGTATTATCCAAACATGTTTTTGGTATATACAGCCGAGTAAAAATACACTCATTACGCGCTTCGACATTTGTGTTTATTTAATAGCATACGTGATCAAAAATTTCGATTGCACTCTTTGATTTAATTTTTGATTTTGGTACAGAGCTAGTTGAAATATAAACTGATTACAATACTTCGAAGAGTTACTTTTATTTAGTGGTTACAACCTCCGTTCACGGGGTACTCTATTTATGTTAGGAAATAAATATTTGCTAGCTTTAAATATAGAAATATAGCCCACGTGAAGTCTTGTGAAGGATTAAATATGTCTTCAATATGTGTCGGTTCAGAATCTGCAAGATGCCATCCTTGAGGAAATTTAAATCTTCAAGATGGCCGCTTTTATGGTTATTTAGAGGGGTATACGTCATACCACATTCTCTCTGGCCCCGTAGGAATCCAAACTCAATACCAAGGCGATTATTGTCGCCTTTAAGATCGTTAACTTTATTTCGCAGGACGTCAATCTCTTTTGTACAGAGGTTAAATCTCTCAACTCTAACGATGTTTTCTTATAGATCAAATAGTAAAGTATTATTCACTGGGTCACACTGAGTTGAGTACCGTTCACTTTCAACAACCTGGGTTGAAGAAATCGATCTAGATTTCCGATAATTCGATTCAGGTCCTTCTTAGTTCAAAACAGTCCCTATCTAGTTTACTTTGTAGTGAATCGTTCACTTTGCCGACAGTCTTTTTTCTCCTTTTCAACACGGGAAATTATCAACTTGCTTTGCTCTGTTAAACAATTCATCACGTATGGATTTGAATTCTATCGATTTTAATTCGCCTCGCACAGTAAACTAGCAACAAAATAGTCTCTAGGTTTTGAAATCAAATTGCCACTTAAATTACTTCTAGTATATTTAGTCACTCTGTATATGGACGGGTTGTACAGCTCTTGACAAAGAAGAAAGGAAGAAATATATAACTGTTATTCTTATTGTCAATGATTGCATTCGTTTTTTTTTGGCATAGTTTATTAATCGTTATCAAAACATAACCACACAGTACAGAGACTACAGGGTCTGTGCATTGTCCGCATGTTCAACAGTCGCCACGTGCTGGACTACTTACGTGATATTGCCCATAATATTCACTTTGTGATTTCTATTATAGGTAAATTATACTGACAAAAAATTTGATATAACGTCCTACTGTTCTGATCTTAAACTGGGCTAATGAAGACAGGCATACGCCATACAGTGTGCTATGAGTGGGATTTTGCCCGGGCAGCGGTGCTACGGCCTACTCTTATATTGAATTCCAACTGCTAATGTGTACACGGGGCCGTGGGTTTTCGTCCCATCCGAAGGCCTAGACAGCTGCCCTTGTCTGACCCTTCGTCACGCAACACTCACAAACGGAAACATCGCCGGAAATCAGGATGAACTTTTTAGGCCAATGCAGAAATCGAACAACCGACCTCAAGGCCAGCATGATACTAATAAAGAATATTTAATTATTGGTTCCATATATACAGAAAGTGATTTTTCCTACAATCAAGGGCCATAATTCATAAAGTTACAATTCGACATGCATTTCAAGTTTAATGAAAATCTTTATATACCAACCTTGATATACCATCTTTTTACACTATCTGCGTGAAAGTGGCGGCCATTTTGTTCGACAATTTTGGTCCGATGTTCATGGAATTCGAACTGAACCTTCATTACAGTGTAACGGTGATATAACTAAAACGTTTTTGTTTTCAAATCGTAATAATTGTGACCACCAGAGGGACCACACGCTAATAAAGGCCATTTTTCGTAAAATCAGGGGCCGCAATTCAGGAAGTTACGATTTGATATACACAAATATCTAAAGGCACCAAGATCTTTGTAGTCCAAGTTTCATCAAAATCGAATTAAAATTGTTATCTCTAAAGGGTCCACAACCTTGATATACCATATTTGTACACTATTCGCGAACAAGCGGCGGCCATTTTGTCAGGCAAAAAATTTTGGTCCTATTTTCACGAAATTTGAACACAATCTTCATTACGGTGTAACGACGATATAATCAAACGTTTTTTTTAAATCGGATAATAAGTGTGCCCCCCCCCCGAAGGTCCACAAGCTAAAAACGCGATTTGTCGTACAATCAGGGGTCGTACAATCAGGTCCGACACATGCAAATATCGACAGGAACCGAGATCATGGGCAGATAAACCTATATTTTAAATTTCGTTGAAATAGTGATCTGTAGAGTGTCCACAAACAAATCGTGGACGGACAGACGACGACAATATACGCCGTTTATGTGGGCGTATACAAGCAAATGATAATCACCGGTAGTTGTCCTGACCGGCATTTGTTCCGCTGGCGAACGTCCTGCTTCCAAATTACATTAAAAAGAAGATGAATAGTTCGATGACGATGTTTTATTATTCATTGTTGAAGAGAAATGTGAAAACAGAAGAGAAATAAATACAATTCTTAATGTACGAATTAAAATGTCGGTTAATTATGTTAGGGCCTGTTCTCAGACGGAGCTCACGGTAGACAGACAGCTTAAGTTTGTAATGATTATTATTTTGTCCCCTTTATTTGCAAAAAATCTGTCCGATGATGATAATAGACGTGAATTACGCCTCCGCACCATGCAGTTTTAAATGTAACTGTCTGAAAAGGTAATGACATGATATTAATAAAAATTCTATTTAATAATTAAATTCACACTTGATGGTATATGAGCTGGGACAGGCGCAAATATCCTGTTTATGAGCACACATATCTGTATACGGTCTAGTCAGTTTCCTAATGTAAGTTTATATATTAACCGAATAACAATTCTCAGTTATGCAGGACGACGGCCTTTAAATGAACTTCGGTTTAGCCATACGTATGGAACTCAAAACCAAAGCCGTGTGTGTCCGCTGGCGTGCAAATAAAACATTACTTGACAGTTGATCACTGTCCGGTCAAAAGTGTCATCACGGCAAACGACATGGCATATTAACCTAATGGGTGCAGGGGCGCCGAAGGGTATGACGTTACACCCGAGTCCAACAGCAGATTCACCAATGGAGCAAGTCAGGAGTTCCTTAACAACGGTGTATGCCTGAGAACCACTGTGCCGCGGCACACAGGTGTGCCGCAAAAGCTTCCCAAATGTGCCGCGAAATTTTGAACGGCACACTCAGAAAATGTGAAATACCACATCACCTTAACTGAGTATTAACTGGTGTCTACTGGTACGTTCATAGCGGTGTTTTGTCTTTATTTAGTTTGAGTCATTCGATGTGTCTATGACTTGCTATGTTTTTATTTTGCAAAATTCAGCCAGGTGTGCCGCTTTTTTTTTTCTCATGTGTCCCAAGGTGTGCCGTTGGCAAAAAAAGGTTGAGAACCACTGCCTTAGCGCATTAAAAATATATTTACATTCAATCTGTTCACTCTATCTTAGAATCAGATTTGTTCAGTGAAATATGTCAGAAGTCTCAATCGACGAGCAATCGCTAGCGCCAGGTTATTCCAGTCTACACCGATAACATTTATTGCGCATGCGTCACCGTTTGACATGACGTGTTGTGAATTATGTCTTGCCCAACCCTGTTACAAATGGTGCTAAAAAGCATTACGGTACCTAATTCGTGCACCAATAGTAAAATGTTTATTTTGTCTTAAATATTGGATATCAGAAGCCCATCTTTTCTCAGTAAGATCACAAAATCAGTGTTGATTTAATTTGACAAATAATTCGTGTTTTTAATGGCAAAGACTTTGGGTGATATTGAGTTTGAAACTGAGCTGCTTTAATACTGTTTTCGGCTACGATCAAATACTGCAAATATGATCGGGTGTGGTTATGATATTACTAATATGAATATCTATAAATACGAGGGGATTGGAATGCTGTAACACTCATGCGCGCTTCTAATAAGTTCAAACTGCGTGCGCAAAACCATATATCTGGCATGTAACGATTGGATAAAATTACGTGGATTAAAATTATGTGTTCCATTGTCAAACAAGCTGAATATAAACCGTGCTGCTTGACATATTGTAGACACAAGAAGCAGGACAGCACCCAAGTAGCCATCTCTACGTTATAGACAAGATTCCAGCCGATATAATTCACCCGGTGAGTATAATGTGACAGTTAACATTATTGTATCATTTTTTAAACAGGAGTTTCTAGTCTGCTATATCAAGTAGTGTGTTCATACCTCAAATGTTATATCATTCGGTATACGCCATATGCCTCAAATAAATATCCATAATTTTACTGCCAACATATGGTAAGGTGAAATACCTACTGAGTTTTGAAGTATCTATGTAAAATATGTATCAACCATTTGCTAAATGATATTATTGTCAAACTACTTGTCCATGGCTGGTTTGAAAATTTTGAAAAAAATATTGTGTTGATATGTCCAGTTTTCTGCGCGGCCAGACGTCCGTCCATGTGAGGGAGTGACGGTGACTCAGTGAGTAAGACGTTGGCTCCCTTACCTGGAGTTCCCGTGTTCAATCACTGCGTTGGCTGAGAAAGTTCATCGGGATTCTCCGACGTGGTTCCCTCTTGTCAGCGGTGCAGGACCGAGGTCTGTATAAACATTGGTGTGCACGTAAAAGATCCCTTGGCTGTTGGAATTGGATATAAAAGTAGGTCGTCGTATCATTGCCGGAGTAAATTGCCCTCATAGCACACTATGCCTAGACGGGACAGAACATTAGGACATTTAAAGCCCCAATAACACTCTTGTTGTAATTGAATAATATGTCCCAATCTTTATTCTGGTCAACAAATTGTATTATTTTACAATATTCAAATTAATTGATGATACAAATTTTATCTTAACACACCTAATTTAAAAAATTGGAAAAATTCAACTTAATGATTTGAAAAGTCTAACGTAAACCTTTTCAAACGTGACTTGGATTTTAAAATATTTTCGAACCCTCTGGACAACTAAAATATGATGTAATGGATAATTTACACAACAGGTAGGACACATAAACATCTGGTACTTAGAATAAGACTATTATTTATTTTCTGGAGCTGCCAAGCCAGCAAGAGTGTTATTGTCCCTTTAAGCTCCATTTCATTTTGTTTCCGTCCACGTGAGACAAACAACAAATGTGATACAGTTTTTAATATAATTTTATACGCATACAAATGTATGCGTATAAAAATATATTAAAAAGTGTGATAGTATTATGCCAGCACACTGTGGACCTGTCCGTTCGTAGGGCAACTTGGGGTGTATTCGAAACATTGTTCTCGTAGGTGTGTGAACGACAGAAGAACGCGAGAACGCGTTCACGAGTCTCGAACATGAGAGAACGGTATCTATGGTAACACATCCGCGTCAAGATGGCGTCAGCCGAATGTGCTTCATCGTTGATGTTTACATTTTTTATGATTTTCGATGATGATGACGAAGACTGCTATGATTATGAAGATGAGGATGACAATGAAATCACAATAATTGCATCGGCTCTGATAAGAGAGAAAAGGATGCCTACAGTAGGCTTTGTAAAACATGTTGTATGCAACATGAGTGACATTGAATTCAGAAGGCATTACAGATTAGATAGAAATACTTTCAACTTCATTCTTTCAAAAGTCGAAATGGCTCTATTACCAAAAGCCCCGGGTGGTTCGGATATTGTGCCCCCATCCAAGCAGATGCTTGTATTCCTATGGTATCTGGCAAATCAGGGTGGTATTAGGGAAATTTCGCTGTTATTTGGACTAGCAGATAGCACTGTGAGTAAAATAATCTTAAAGGTGGCTAAAGAAATATGCAAACAAAGGTCCAGTTTCATTAGTTGGCCTACAGATATCCGAAAGACACAGATAAAAGCTGCCTTCCGGGAAATATCAGGATTTGATGGCATCCTTGGGGCCATTGATGGTACTCATGTCCGGATCATGAATCTGCCAGGAGGGAATTCTGATTACTTCAATCGTAAGCGCTTCCCTCCAATCCAACTGCAGGTTGTGGTGGATGATATGCTTCTAATTAACAACACCAATGTTGGATGGCCAGGTAAATAACTAATAGAACACTTTCTTGAAAAAGCAGACCTTCTTCTGCTTAAAGGAGCTAAATCGCTAATATTTGAGACCTAGAAATTGACACAAATGGGTCGCAACGCATATAAAAATGTAATATGAATATATACAAACTGATTTACATTCAATCGTTTTCATATATTTCTACTCTAATTTCAAATCAGTTATATTTGGCGAAATACGCCAGACGTTTCAATCGAGTGTCTGCTTATTCCAGTCTACATACACCGTTTGATTTGATGCAATTGCCTAGCCTTGTTCTCCGAGTCTCTTGCTAGAAATGGGGCTGATCGAAACGCATTATGTGGTACACGAATCGTGTACCAATCGCAAAAAGTTTATTTTGTCTTAAATATTGAATATTAAAAGCCCATATTTTCCCGGTAAAATGACAACATCAGTGTTGATTTAAATTGAAAAATAATTCGTGTTTTCAATGCCGAAGACTTTGGACGATATTGAGTTAGAGACTTAGCTACTTTAAACGGAGGTCGTTCCCCCAGACGGGAATTGAACCCGTTTCTCCACAGAGTAAGGTTTCATTCGCCAGCATTAAAGGTCGACTGTCCTATCAACAGGACTAACGGGCCACAATTTCAGCAGAAGATTATCTACTTTTTTAAGGAAGTGTTATCCCAAAAATAACAAAGGTACAGTTATATACACCACTTTATAAGTGGCGGATTAAGTTCCACCAAGGGCCTATTTAAAATGGCGTGGGCCTAATTAATTTCGGGCCTGGGCCTATGTTGATTCCCGTTGGGCCTAAACCCCACCCCCTAACATTCATTGTCTATGCGTTTTTAATCGTATCAGACAAGTCTCAAAATTTTTTTTTACAAAATCTTTGGGCCTGAGGCTGCAGCCTCGTCAGCCTGACTGATAATCCGCTACTGCACTTTATAACTGACATGCAATTTAAAACTTATCCTATACAGGCCGTATTCTTAATCTCCAAAATCTATTGTGGCCAATAGGCCTGACTGGCTTACGTTGCACAGCTTGTAGAGGGCACCCCATCGCCAAACCCTAATTGTCGACCAGAATTGTCTTAGTCGGGTAGTTCCCAAAAATGCAAAGGGGGTCGGCGGCGGGTCTGGTCCAACATCGAGCTGTTTCTTTCCCCAAGAAAATGTACTTTGATAATCCCAATATTCCAATGTTATATTTTACAGGTTCGGCCCATGACGCCCGCGTGCAGAGAAAAGGTGATTTCATTGAAAAGGCCAATGGGGGCGAGTTGTTCTGTGAGGGGGAATATGTGATCGGCGATTCAGCGTATCCCTTAAAATAATACATAGTGACCGTTTTCAAAGACAACGGACACCTTTCGAGACGTCAATGGACAATCGATTATAGTCAATCTCAAGACAGGTAGTCGAGAGAGCTATTGGCAGAATGAAAGGCCGATTTCGAAGACAGAGGGAGATTTTCTGTAGAAATGTCCGACATATTTGTCATCTTATTACTGCTGCCTGTGCACTTCATAATATGTGTATATTGGCCTACGACGACGTCGAAATATTTACAGAAGAGGACCAACATTTTGAAGTGAATGGATACCACAATATTTTCAGGAATGAAGACGCTGCAGTGGACTTTAGGAACCGGCTTCGAAATCAAGTACAGCTGTAATGCACTGATTTATTTCCTTCTGTTCTACTGCGAATGATGTGCGATAACAGAAAGATGCATGCGTTTCGATAAATTTTATTAAAAAAATCACATGTATGTCAAACTTGACTTACGAATTATGAAATAAACAACAATGTCCAGTATGAGAATAAAATTTTTAAGTAAGCCTAATGTCATTGGTTATTTATTTTATTAGTTTTAAACCCATTTTCAACAGTCTTAAACCATTATCTCATGGACCAAGAATGAAGAAAAGAAACAAACGTGAGCTTATAATTAACGTTAACTTGAGAAAAAAAGA
Organism: Patella ulyssiponensis; assembly: GCA_963678685.1. Lineage (NCBI taxonomy): Eukaryota > Metazoa > Mollusca > Gastropoda > Patellidae > Patella > Patella ulyssiponensis. The sequence goes on from OY783226.1 coordinate 96,079,199, forward strand.
CCAAAAAACAAGGAATATTCAGTTTCTTTTACCCAATATGTCGAGAAAGCGATCCAGCTGTTGCATCTTTTCAAGATGTCTCCTCTCAACTGACTCTTCTCTTTGTTGTCTTTTCTTTTCTTGTTCTTCCGTGTATGCTGTCAACCATTAGACGGTGGGGCTGACTACAGATTTACGCCCTTTTCTGCCTCCCACTTTCCCTTTTTGCTTGGTATTCCTGCCCTGATGACAATCATCAAATTCTTCGCTGACATCATTGCCAGTACGTGAATTATAATCAACGGTTTCAGTGTAGGTACGCTTCAGAGATTTCCACTTATTAGAACAATTCTCGAGAGTTACTTGATAGCCGTTTTCGTCCATTAACTTTGCAATGTTTGACCATAACGTTTTGTGCGAACTCTTTCCGGAATCAAAGCTAGCCTGCCTTTCTTCCCTTAAACTGATTAAAAGTTTAGTCTCTGCTTCTCCCCAAACTTTTGGCACTTTGCGATCTGAAAAATTAATTTAAAAAAGATCTGAAGACAATCTTAAGTATAAGAACAATGTTGTAATTTTTTTTATTTTTTTATAAATCCGATGCAGCAATTTGAAAATTTTAGCAGCATCAGATATCTTTCAGACCTCGACAATAATTCAATTTTGTAAATCATTATTGTACATTTCAATTGTATGATAAAGCAAGATATGGTAATTAAAGTATCAGCCTACCTGTTGAGTTCGTGTTATTAGGTGGTAATTCCTTAGTTGCTCTATCATCTAACGGTACATCTACAGGTATATCATCGGTTCTTCGGGTAGTAGTTGACGGTAACACCGCTCCATTAGTATCCATGCCAGAATCTATGCAGTTTCCTTGATGGTTTCAATCATGGCTGGATCTATAAAATTAAATACATGCATGTATATTGTCGTAAATTATTGACGTTAACAAACATAGATGGGTTATAGACAATAAACAATAATATACGGGAGATAATAAAATCAGCGACGGGAAGATAAAATAATGGTGTTTGCTATTCATATAATGTAGTATCCAATCTTCGCTATGAAATACATGATGATAAAGGTAGAATACTGTCGGTTTATTGAAAAAAAACATTCATTTAAGGATATTGATAAACTAATGCTTTCCTAAATTCCTGCGTATTTAGAAAACATCAAACTCTTTAAAAAATGAAATGAAATGGGGTTTAACGTCCTACTCTTATGCACCTAACCTGGGCTAATGGAAGACGGGCATACGCTATACAGTGTGCTATGAGGGAAATTGCGCCCGGGCAGCGGCACTACGGCATACTCTTATATCGAATTCCAACTGCCAAGGGATCTTTTACGTGCACTCCAATGTGTACACAGGACATCGGTTTTTCGTCCCATCCGAACGACTAGGCAGCTATCCTTGTCAGGCCCTCCGTTCTCCATCTCTGACAAGGGGAAACCACGCTGGAAAATCGAGGTGAACTTTCTCGGCCAATGCAGGGATCGAACACCCGACCTCCAGGCTAGCGAGCTAGCGCCTTACCCACGTGATCCCCCTCAAACTCTGTAAAATGCATTCTTTACGAATTGTTTGCTTTAGCTGGTAATATCTTTTCTTAATCTTGTATTAGGAAGTAAAAAATACGAAGCAGAGATCAGCAGATTCATAAAAGAAAACTTCTTAAAAATCAAAAAAAGGTTGCCAGACAACGAAACATACGCCCATCAGCAGCTAAATCGCCCGGGCAGTCAACAAGAGTTGTCGTATATTAAGTAATTATCAGAAAATCATTATAATTTGTTTGGTTTTTTAAAAAGTTCTGCCCCATGCTAACGTTTAGTATACGAAACATTTAATAATTATGGATTTAGCTGTTCAATTATCGATTTTCAAGAAATTCAAACTCAATCATCATTAATGTGTCCCGGGAATATAGTCAAATGTGTTTTTTTTAAATTCAGAATACAGTTGTGACCTCTATAGGGTCCACAAGGTAAAAAACATGATTTTTCGTACAATCAGGGGCTATAATTCAGGAAGTTTTGGTCCAATGTGCGCGAATATCGAAAGGAACCACGATCTCTGGGTTATAAAATTACATTGCAAATTTAATCAACATCGGATTTAAAATGTGACCTCTACAGTGTCCACAATTTTGATTATATATCAAATATTTATACTATTCGCGTATTAGCGGCAGCCATTTTGTCCGGCAGTTTCGGTCCGAGATGTACGAAATTTGACCTCAACCTTTATTACAGTGTACCGGTGATATAATCAAACGTCTTTTAAAATTGGATAATAATTGAGACCTTCAGAGAGACCACAAGCTAAAAAAGTCGATTCAGAGTACAATCAGGGGCCATAACCCATGAAGTTACGGTCCGATACAAGCCAATATCGAAAGGAATCGAGATCTTAGAGAGATAAACCTATATTTCATGTTTCGTTGAAATCGGATAACAATTGTGACCTGTAGAGTGTCCACAAGCAATTGTGGACGGACGGACGGACGAGGGGCGACGACAAGCAAATTGTGGACGGACGGAAGGACGCAGACGGGGGCGACGGCATATTACGTCCACATGAAAATGTGGGCGTGTAAAAAGGAAGAAAGAAAATCCCGGAAAAACAATCTGACAAGGTATTCCCAAAAATAGGCGGTAATCATTTCAAATCTCCAACGAGAAAAGTCGATTTACACAAATAACAGTAGGCCCCTACCTACTTCCTCGTTTAGCCATCATAAAATTTAAAAACAATGAATTGATTTTCGATTGATTAAACTTACCCTTTTCGTAGACAATCTTGTTATGTGTCGGGAGGTCAACGGTCACTGTATAGACCCTTGACTGGCCGAAATCAATATCGATATCTTTCCAGTAACTAGAAAAATGAAAGATAGGCTGGCACTGCCAGGCAGTATACGCCCACATTTTCGAGAGATGGATAGAGAACAAGAAATACCGAAAGTGATTTTTCCTACATCATTAAGTCCTGTATTTCATACTGTATTGAAAGCAGCCATTTTGTTGGTCTGTTCCAGTCTGATATTCATGAAATTCGAAGCCGACAATGATTATGGTGTGACGGTACACAACCTAGAAATGTGACTTTTCGTCAAAATCGGATAAGAATTGTGACCTGTAGAGAGTCCACAACCATGATATACCATATTTTTACACTATTTGCGTACAAACGGCGACCATTTCGTCCGGCAATTTTGGTACGATTCGAACTCTACCTTCCTTACGGTGCAACAGTAATATAATCAAGAGTTTTTTTTTTAAATCGGATAATAATTGTTCGAGAGATAGATAAAGAACAAGCAATACCGAAAGTGATTTTTCCTACAATCAAAGGCCATAATTCATTAAGTTACAACTTGATATGCGCAAATATCGAAAAGAATAAAGATATTTAGGTTATAAACATGCATTTCAGGTTTCATCAAAATCGAATTAAAATTGTGACCTCTACAGTGTCCACAACTTTGATATACCATATTTTTACACTTTTCGCGTACAAACGGCGGCCATTTTGTCTGGCAATTATGGTCCGATTTTCTCAAAATTCGAACTCAACCTTCCGTAGGGTGTAACGCTGATAGAGTCAAACGTCTTTTTAAATCAGATAATAATTGTGACCTCCAGAGGGGCCATAATTCAGGAAGTTACGATCCGATATGCGCAAATATCGAAAGGAACCAAGACCTTTGGGTTATAACCATGCATTGCAAGTTTCATCAAAATCGAATTAAAATTGTGACCTATACAGGGTCCACAACCATGATATACCATTTTTTAACAGTATTCGCGTACAAACGGCGGCCATTTTGTATGGCAATTTTGGTCCGATTTTCCCGAAATTCGAACTCAACCTTCTTTACGGTGTAACGGTGATATAATCAAACTTTTTTTTTTTCAATCGGATAATAATTGTGACCTCCAGAGGAACCACAAGCTAAAAAAAGGCGATTTTTTGTATAATCAGGGGCCATAATTCAGGAAGTTACTATCCGATATGCGCAAATATCGAAAGGAACCAAGATGAATTTCAAGTTGTGACCTCTACTGGGTCCACAACCTTGATATACCATTTTTTAACAGTATTCGCGTACAAACGGCGGCCATTTTGTATGGCAATTTTGGTCCGATTTTCCCGAAATTCAAACTCAACCTTCCCTAGGGCGTAACGGTGATATAATCAAACGTTTTTTTCAAATCGGATAATAATTGTGACCTCCAGTGGGACCACAAGCTAAAAAAGGTGATTTTTCGGACAATCAGGGGCCATAATTCAGGAAATTACGTTCCGATTGGCGCACATATCGAACGGAACCAAGATCTTTGGGTTATAAACATGCATGTCAAGTTTCATCAAAATCGGTTCAAAATTGTGACCTCTATATGGTCCACAAGCTAAAAACATGATTTTTCGTACAATCAGGGGCCATAATCCATGAAGTTTTGATCCGATACATGCCAATATCGAAAGCAGCCGGGATCTTACGGGGATAAACCTGTATTTCAAGTTTCGTCAAAATCAGATAAGAATTGTGACCTGTAGAGAGTCCACAAACAAATTTTGGACGGACGTCCGGACGGACAGGGGCGACGACAATATACGTCCACATGAAAATGTGGGCGTATAAAAAGGTAGATATTCCAATGCCCACACTAAATCTTAGCAGATAAACTTGAACACGTTGAATTAAATTTAAACAATCTATTACTATAACTTTGTAAGGGCCATACCGAAAACTCGAAAACCTCGGATTTTTTTTTTCAAATATTATGTTTTGACCCAATGTTTACCAAAACCCCGGATAAGTCGGGGAACAAATCCTATGCCGAAACTCGGAAGAAATAATTCGGGGTTTTCGGTTCTGGAAGAAAAGTCGTGATGAATTTCCCCGAGTTTTCGGCAAAGGACGAAAAGTTAAAATTTTTTCCCCGAGTTTTTGGTAAAACATCGGTATGTCCCTTTATTGACTGTGTGTAATTCGCATGCATGACTTTGTTATTGAGCATAATTTTGATAAATGACTTCATTTTACTCCATTTTTTAATATTTTCGCTGACAATTTCATTAAATTTCATCACATTCTACTTGATAGTATACTTGCTACAAACCACACGCAGTTTTCAAAGGGTAATAAACTTTTAAAACAATAAATGCACTCACGATTCTGTTTTCTCCGCCATGATGTTCTCGCCTCACACCAGCTGACGAGGGAGTGTGGGATTTGAGAACGAGTATCACTAGCAGCGGGCGAAAACCAGATAAGCCCACACGTTTAGACAGTAGGGGCACTCCTTAACACGCACAAGCATGCGACCGAAACTTGAGTCCATGACAGAACTTATGATATAAAGGGCATCATTAGTTCCCTCGAGTTCCCTATGGACCACAGTTTTAAACGGATCTACCCCCCCCCCCCTTGGATGGTTCTCGTGTTTTTTGGGTTTAAGGTCATTACAGACCCCCACCCCCACTTGGATGGCTCTCTTGTTCTTTGGGTTTAAACATTGAGGTCATTACAGAATAAACTCGGTGTCCAAAGTTAAGCGATCTTTTGTCTAATAATTACTTCCTCCCCATGTTCACGCTACAACTATTAACAACGCATTTCAGTGTTGGCTTATTAGGTCGCCATCCTGTCCGTCGGTCTGTAAGTGAAATAAAATGAAATTGAGTTTAACGTCCTACTGTTCTGCTCCTAACCTGGGCTAACGAAGGCGGGCATACGCCATACAGTGTGCTATGAGGGGAAATTTTCCCAGGGCAGCGGCCCTACGGCCTACTATTATATCGAATTCCAACTGCCAAGGGGTCTTTTACATGCAAACCAATGTGTACACGGGACCTCGATTTTTCGTCCCATCCGAACGACTAGACAGTAAAAGTTATTTAAAGTCGTTCTGCGCCCCCACACTTCTTTTGCAGACGAAAAGGTCAGGAAAAGTTATAGCCAGTCAAAGAAATAATGCTGTGCTGTGGCCATAAGCATCTTTCGTTACGACGTTACTGCCTCACTTTTCAACTTTGTGAACGAAACAATGGCTATAGTGTTTATTTTAAATTATTACTGAAATTGCAAATAGTTATCAGGATGCCATTATGAACTGAACATATGATGGACGTTTCAAACGATACGTCGACATTTGTCATGTGTCCGTTGATTTTTGTTATATCTTCAGGTTTTATAATACAATACTACAATGAAGGTTCTGGTGATCATATTATTAAGCGTAATAACATTGGGTAAGTTACGTATCACATTTCCGTATTAAAGACTATCTCGCAAATAAAAGAATACAATATTATGTTTGAAATTGAATTGTTATTTTTTTCTACAACTCTGGCTTACAGTAGGGAGTTGTATACCCGCAACACGTGTTTACATTTGCGGTAGGACACACTAGAAAGAAATCAACTTCTAATTAGTTCTTGAGCTATTGCTCGCGATCAGTTTGGGGTGTAGTATAGATAGGTTTTTAATTACCTGTGTGGATGCAATAACTGGTATTGTCGAATGTTTCGTAGCTTGACAACCAATTATTTGGTGGATGAAACAATATTTTATTTGCAAGTTTAGGTAGACATGGATACCAAATTTATCCTAAAGATTCCATCAATTAACGGTGAGGATACCTCATATGTATATTTTAACTGTACTGTAATACATAGAATCCATTGTGGTCCACGTGCTACCTGCAATACACTGAGATGGTGTACCTGAAAAGTCTGAAAGTAACACCACTCTATCAGTTGTTCTTGAATCAGTATTAAAACTATAATATGTGTTAAATAAGGCAACGGAATCTTGCCAACTATCGTAGATACATCCGTAAATCATACAAAGAAATATCTTGGACAGATAACGACGAAAAACGTATTATATTACTTGGAATACAGATATGTGATGGGTTTATTCGTCTGATTAGACAATCTACAACCCGATTGGTATATTATTCGGTGGAGATGCCCACCAACCAGCAGTAGAGTATTTGAATAAATTTCATATAAAGTATTATTAAGGCACTTTCGCATCGGTATGAACAGGAAAACGTCACGAATTCATGTGTATAGTGTTGATGTCAACCCGTAATGAATGTTCGACCAGTGGAAAACGTTACGCATGTGGAGCTGGATTCACGTCGATATGCCAACGAAAATGTGTTTTGTCTCATATTTTGAATTTTCCGAAATTTTTGGAGGCCTTGACTGAATGAAAATACCCGATTAGCCATTTCTACAAAAATGCTCAACCGCGCATGGGAAAAATCATCAATGACACAAAGCTAAAACGCTAGTCTTTCCCAGTAGGCTTCACGGAAAAAGTGTCTTCAGTCTCGATTTGAAGATATCAATTTTGTCCAAAGCTCTAAGCTCAAAGGGCAGTCGGCTCCACAAGTAAGGATCAGCAACCACGAAAGAGCGGTCTCCAAGGGTACGGGATCCGGATGGTGGCAAATACAAGAGGCGGCTCTCAGATGACCAGAGAACCCGGGCTAGCTTTTAACTGATGATGAGGTCGGGCCTGGATATATGGTACAAAGAATAAAGCATGTCCATAATATCTGGTGAATGTTGGGTTTTTTTTTTTTTAAAAAAAAAAACAAAAACAGCAGCACAACATTTTTATTGTTCAAAATTATTGGTCGAAATGTCCCTATTGTTCAAAATTATTGGTCGAAATGTCCGTAAGAGTTAAATAAAGACTGCAGTGAAACTGTACACCTTGTTGTGGTGATATTTAATTGACAAAACGTACCAAAAGATGTTAAAACTTTTAATCGAGCTTTGGGAAATTGGTCCGATTGAATGTGTATCTTTCCGGCCCATTATATTATAATCTATATCCTCTTTAATTCTAGGGGCTGCCGGTAAACTCAAGCTCTGTCAAAATGGTGGTGCGTATTCACCAATTGACAACAGCTGTAATTGTCCTGTTGGATATTTGGGGAAACTCTGTGACGGTGAGCTACATTCTGGTTATGTAGGGTGAGCCTGAATAACCTTTAGATACAATCCCGAAAAATACTTCTTTGTAATTGGGTAGTACAGGTCGAATGGTGCTCGTGCGTAAATCATCCACCTTAAGTCATAAATATTCGTCGCAACCTGATAGAAAACTCAAAATCACACTCATTTCTTCGATTCTGTTACAAAAAAAAAATAACACGCAAAAGCGGTGAATCGGGCAATAGGTTGACCAAATCGGGTTTGTTTTTTTCTTGTGCGCCTGTTCTTGCTGTTATGTATGGAAGAAAAATTTAATGGGCTAACATTCGTTTCTTAAATTTAATTTTAGTAAATCCATGTGATGTTCACAACCCTTGCGTAAATAATGGCACGTGTTATCCATCAGAAGGTGGAGTGGGTTGTAGCTGTCCTCCTAACTTTCCAGGAATCTATTGCGAGAGTAAGTTGGTTCTATTTATATAAAGAAAATCACAAGATCGCCCAATTAATTATGCAGTCATTTAACTGAGAACACAAAACTTAATATATACCTCCCGTGACGAATATGTTTCATTTACTTTATTTTTCTCTGTTAACTTCCATCGGTGGGTGTATGGCCCAATGGTTAGCGCATTGTCTTTGACAAGGGGTGGGGTCGCCTGTCCTACCTCGTGGTTTTTTCCGGTACTCCGACTACCAAAGATCACTACACGCAAGCGAATTATTGAAATTAAATTGTGTTAGTCCCGAAATGACCTAGTTTAATTGTGTCGAGTGGACGTTACACCCCATTTCTGTGTCTATCAATTTACATTCATATAGTGAATTCTATCTAATCAAACCCACTGAATAAAATGATGAAACGATCAAATTTGAAAAAAAGAGAACAGGGAATCTGAATTAAATTTTAAAAACAGAGTCATAGCGGACGGAAACGATCACCCATGGCCTTGTTTCCAATAAGCGACAAATGGCCGATTTCTGAAACGAGCTTTACATAATGCAAGCGTGATGTGCGTGCGTGCTACACTGACATTTATAAAACACAGGCGGTTTTATTTCTCTTTTACATAATAAATTTCCATTGTGTGCATATGTATTAATTTGGTCAGGTACAAAACTCGGAAAATATTTTCCGACTTTTCTCCTCTCCGAGTTTTATGATTTGACTCGATTGAAAATACAAAACTCAGAAAACTCGGTGTGACACGACTATCCTGGTCATTGTAGTCCTATGGGTCGTCTGTCATACATGACAAGCGGACATTCTGTAAAAGACGATCGCCACATCCGGCGTATAAGCGATGCATTCTTTAGTTCACTACATATCTTGAAACAGCCGTTGATCGTCTAGTATTGTCCCTGGTTGCATTTGTAATTCTTTAACTGTTTAGGACGTATCTTTAAATGTTTCTATTATATATCATTTGTGTATCTTGAATGACATTCTGACATCTCATGTAATCGTATTATTTACAATCCAGATGGCAGGGACACAAGTACACAGTTGCAAGCAAAGATTATAATAAAGTCATTCTCCACTCTTGTCGACACATCCATTCCATAGAACGAGTTACTGACGGATCCCACTACATGCAGATGTGATGGTGTCCCTTGAACGTTACGGTCTTTCTTCTCTTAAAATCTGCCCGGCTTCTACTCTAGACCGAACATTCTTTAAATTATATACTTCAGAATTACAGTCATTAATCATTCTATACGTTAATTTGATTGGTCGCTCATGCCAAATATGGAATGGTAACTTTCCTGTGACGTGTTTTTAGGCATAGCATTACTTGGCCTTAGTGTATCATTTGTGTATCTTGAATGACATTCTGACATCTCATGTAATCGTATTATTTACAATCCAGATGGCAGGGACACAAGTACACAGTTGCAAGCAAAGATTATAGTAAAGTCATTCTCCACTCTTGTCGACACATCCATTCCATAGAACGAGTTACTGACGGATCCCACTACATGCAGATGTGATGGTGTCCCTTGAACGTTACGGTCTTTCTTCTCTTAAAATCTGCCCGGCTTCTACTCTAGACCGAACATTCTTTAAATTATATACTTCAGAATTACAGTCATTAATCATTCTATACGTTAATTTGATTGGTCGCTCATGCCAAATATGGAATGGTAACTTTCCTGTGACGTGTTTTTAGGCATAGCATTACTTGGCCTTAGATCGCCGTTTCTCACAAAATTTCATAAAAATATTCAATTTGCAAATAAAACTCCTACCATATCTAATATACTGACAGTGGAATATATATATAAAACATATGTTGTTTTTTAAAATAAAATTATAACTCATGTTCTCTGGTACACTTATAATCGTCTAATGCAATTTCGCATCAACTATCAAATAGTATTACATCATTAACCTCGTGAGTAACTTGTGACACTGTCGACCCCTATCACATCCTTTAAAATCTGTGACTACACATTGGACATCAATGTGGACCTCACGTAGGGAACCCACGATGGTCCAATACGTGTTGATACAGCAGAATACATCATACATAACAAATGAACACACCAGGAACATTACACATATAGTGTATAGCTCTTGTCTCTAGGGACTCTAAATATGTACCTCCTTCAACCTTCACAGGCAACGGGGCACCCGGAAGAGTGTAGCAAATCTAAACGCCCACCTGTCTTTTAAAGGTGTATTTCCCGGGAACCACGAGGTATCAATAAGTTAAATCAGACAAGACAAGGCACTATCTTGGAGGAATGTATATACAAATACTCTGCTTAAATATTTAGTTCTATATGTTGGACGTCACTGAACAAGTAATTTAATTTGCATTCATTGGGCTTGCAAAGTCTGAATGTCTTTGATAAACGAATGACAGTCAGTGACATGTCATGATTTGTTACTAAATAATTATTTAAAAATAATTAATAGATATCGATTGTAATTTTGATGAGGGTTACTGTACATGGAAACAGTCGACCAGTGATATTTTTGACTGGACAAGAGACAAGGGCAAAGCAAGCACACCGGACTCGGGACCACAATATGATCATACAGGCGGTAAGAATTTGTTTTTTTAACGGCGGCTACAATCTATGAATTACCGAAAAATAACTAAGTGTACATATGCTAGGGTAAATCTAATTCAATGTTAAACATACATTATGGGAGAGCAAAAACAGACTTTTGTCGGTCTTCCTTTGGGCCTCAGAAGTCATAGAAATTATAAATTAGATCTTTATTTAAACAACAAGCCTAAAATGAACTCTGTAGACCCACGGATGGCTTGGATTGGGCTCGGATTAAAACAGGATTTCGTTGACTGATTTAATCACGATGGCGTCGTGGGCGGGGCTTCTCCGTGACGTTGACGTCATCATACTTCCGGACTGTTTTCTATTCGTCTGCTAATAGGGAGTCGCTTAGGCCTACCTGAAGTACAAAAGAGTACACGCAGGCAACGCAAGAAGTCGGCTATTTATTATAATTTATTTACAATACTGCCTCGTTGATTTGGCCCATTCCTTTCAAACTTTAATATCCTATCGCAGACTTTCTCTTCTTATCTATACTATTCAAAAGAAGTAGGGGATATTTGATTTTGGGGGCATAATACTAAAATATGCAAATGACTACGAAAAAAGTCACTATAGAACCTAACAGAAGAAACATTTCCAGTTACATGTGACGCCCAAACGCACCAATAGCTACCACATGGAATGCAGGTGATGTTTGGGATCATCATGGGGGTCCAACCCAAGATTTGCACGACTCTGACTTTGAATGTTACAGTAATTGTGGCATTGAAATCCAGGGTGGAAACATCAGTTTAATTTTTTTAGTGACCAGAAAACAAATTTTGATATGCGTCGGCTTACTCAAAATGAAAGGTTACGTGCCCTTGGCATGCTACAGATCGGCACAACACAGGCGGTTGTGGCGCGGACGATGAATGTTTCTCAGTCTGTCATAAGCAGGCTATGGTCCAGATACCGTGATACACAATCTGTACAGGACAGACCACGCTCAGGTCGACAACTCAAGCCCAGGATCGATTTATCCGTACCTTGGCCTTGAGAAATCGTGTCATTACAGCAAATCAGATCAGCGCTCGTCTTCAAACAGACACTGGTGTGAGAGTGAGTGGCCAGACGATTCGGAATCGACTGCATAGGGGTCACCTTCGCGCCCGACGTCCTCGCGTGATCCCTTGTTTGAGAGATCACCACATTCAGGCAAGACGTCGTTGGTGTAGGGATCGTCAACACTGGGATAATCGACGCTGGAGCAATGTGATGTTTTCAGATGAGTCAAGGTTCACTGTTGATTTTTTGGACAGACGTAGGAGAGTGTGGCGTCGTCGAAACGAGCGCTTCCAAGACGTTAACGTCATTAGACATGATCGATTTAGGGGTGGTTCTGTTATGGTGTGGGGAGGCATCACTGTTGCTGGAAGAACGGCTTTACATGTTGTTACAGGGCGTGTTACAGGCCAGTACTACCGGGACAACATCTTGGCAGTCCATGTTGTGCCGTTCGCACGACGTCATGGCCGCCGTTTCATCTTCCAGGATGACAACGCAAGATGTCACAGGGCCAGGATCGTTACAGGTTACCTCCAACAACAGAACATCACCACATTGCCTTGGCCAGCACTGAGTCCCGACCTCTCCCCCATCGAGCATGTCTGGGACATGCTTGGACAGAGGTTACGTCAACATCAACAACGTCCTGCCAATGTCCAAGAACTTGCTGCTGCGTTGCAACAGGAATGGGACAATCTGGACCAAAATGACCTTAGACGTCTCATTAGGAGTATGCCACGTCGGATCAATGCTTGTTTGGCAAACAGAGGAGGATTTACCCGTTACTGACTTTGTTGTGATGCTGTGGTAACTTTGCTGTTTGACCCCGGGTATCATTTTACCCTTATAATGGTCAGTCTGTGCCTTACTTAGTCTAACGATCATTTGGAATAAATCGATGAATGTGAACTTCATTTTATTTTGTCATTTGTTTCTTCGTCAGTTTCATTAGGTGACTTTAATAACACTTAAAAATCAAATATCCCCTACTTTTTTTGAATAGTATATATATTAAAATCTTAATTCTAATTTATAGTAAAAAATAAATGTATATGAATTGAATTGCAGTCCTGTCTCAAACCGAATACGCTATCAGTACTAGTCATTGTAAACATTGCTTGATAATCGAGACTATATAGGTGGAGTTAACGCCTGTCAATCAACAATCGGCCATAATGGGAAAAGGGTGTCGATGAATTTAACTCCCATTTCTAGTAAAAAATTATAGTGGTAACAACTTTGTTCAGGATAAAGTAATTTGACTGAAATTTTCAATATATTCTTGTTTCAGCATCTATTTTTGAACTGTTATAGCAAGAATGGCTAACTCCTTGTAAAAATCTCCCATAATGTATCTTTAAATAAAAGAATAGTTAGACATGCAAGGCAACATATGCTGGAAGAAATCTGATGTTAAATAAACGCGCACCAACTGTAACACCACTATATTTTTAAAATTTTGTTTTAACGGTTGCCATACGAATCTACATCATAGATTGTTTTTATACGCCCACATTTTCATGTGGACGTATTATGTCGTCGCCCCTGTCCGTCCGGACGTCCGTCCGTCCGGACGTCCGTCCGTCCACAATTTGTTTGTGGACTCTCTACAGGTCACAATTCTTATCTGATTTTGACGAAACTTGAAATATAGGTTTATCCCCATAAGATCTCGGTTCCTTTCGATATTGGCATGTATCGGATCGGAACTTCATGGATTATGGCCCCTGATTGTACGAAATATCATGTTTTTAGCTTGTGGACCCTATAGAGGTCACAATTTTGAACCGATTGTGATGAAACTTGACATGCATGTTTATAACCCCAAAATCTTGGTTCCTTTCGATATTTGCGGCCATCGGATTGTAACTTCCTGAATTATGGCCCCTGATTGTCCGAAAAATCGCCCTTTTTAGCTTGTGGTGCCTCTGGAGGTCAAAATTATTATCCGATTTAAAAAACCGTGCGATTATATCACCGTTACATGGTAATGAAGGTTGAGTTCAAATTTCGTGAAAATCGGACCAAAATTGACAAACAAAATGGCCACCGTTTGTACGCGAATAGTGTGAAAATATGTTATATCAAGGTTGTGGACCCTATAGAGGTCACAATTTTGAACCGATTTTGATGAAACTTGACATGTATGTTTATAACTCAAAGATCTTGGTTCCTTTCGATATTTGCACCCATCGGATTGTAACTTCCTGAATTATGGCCCCTGATTGTCCGAAAAATTGCCCTTTTTAGCTTGTGGTCCCTCTGGAGGTCAAAATTATTATCCGATTTAAAAAACCGTTTGATTATATCACCGTTACATGGTAATGAAGGCTCTGTTCGAATTTCGTGAAAATCAAACCAAAATTGACGGACAAAATGGCCGCCCTTTGTACGAGAATAGTGTGAAAATATGTTATATCAAGGTTGTGGACCCTATAGAGGTCACAATTTTGAACCGATTTTGAAGAAACTTGACATGCATGTTTATAACCCGAAGATCTTGGTTCCTTTCGATATTTGCACTCATTGATTCGTAACTTCCTGAATTATGGCCCCTGATTGTACGAAAAATCACCCTTTTTAGCTTGTGGTCCCACTGGAGGTCAAAATTATTATCCGATTTAAAAAAACGTTTGATTATATCACCGTTACATGGTAATAAAGATTGAGGTAAAATTTTGTGAAAATCGGACCAAAATTAACAGACAAAATGGCCGCCGTTTGTACGCGATTAGTGTGAAAATACGTTATATTAAGGTTGTGGACCCTATACAGGTCACAATTTTGAACCGATTTTGATGAAACTTGACATGCATGTTTATAACCCAAAGATCTTGGTTCCTTTCGATATTTGTGCATATCGGATGGTAACTTCCTGAATTATGGCCCCTGATTGTACGAAAAATGACCTTTTTTTTAGCTTTTGGCTCCTCTGGGGTCAGAATTATTATCCCATTTAAAAAAACGTTTGATTATATCACCGTTACATCGTAATGAAGGTTGAGGTCGAATTTCGTGAAAATCGGACCAAAATTGACAGCTGTTCTTGTCAGGCCATCCATCCTTCATCACTAACAAGGGGAAACCACGCCAGAAAATCTAGATGAACTTTGTCACCCAATGCAGGGATCAAACACCTAACCTCAAGGCTACCGAGCCAGCATCTTACCCACTTAGCAACATGATCCCCAGTCGAATTTGAAGCCTACTGAAATGAACCTTTATAAGCCAAAGATCTTAATTCATTTCGATATTTGCACATAGGAAAAATCACTTTCGGTATTGCTTGTTCTCTATCCATCTCTCGAAAATGTGGGCGTATCCTGCCTGGCAGTGCCAGCCTATCTTTTTGTCTGCCATGGATGAGTCAACTCAGATAAACGTCTTATCTGTTAAATCTACATTTAAATCATTATTAAAATATAATATTGATGGCAGGTATCTTCAAAGTAGTCATTTCAAATAAGGATAGCATCCTAACATGCCATTTTCCAAAGCAATATAATTTAGTCCTCATGTAATTGTTGTAACTCTTGAACCATCTCAATATAAATTAATTGAAGTTTCTTTGAAATGTCAACATCTCAGTTGTTAACCAGACAAATGAAATTCCTCTTGTTTAATTCTCTTAAAGGTGGATCATACATATATACCGAAGGATCAGACCCGCCGCGAGAACCAGGTGACACAGCGATAATAGAGAGTCCAGAACTTATCCAGTCTACATCTTCACAATGTTTGTCGTTCTGGTATCATATGTATGGAGAAGGTATGGGTAAGTACATTTCAGATATTACTGTGAATCCGTTCACTTTTAGATCACGACTGACCGATTGTCGGAACAGTTGATTCTTGGCAGTGCCGGACTGGGCCTGGCTGACAACCTGTCCACTTAAAAATGTGGGCCTAAGCCTAAAAAGAAAAAAAAAGAGAAAGAACAGAAAAGGTAAAGAAAGGAGAGGAAAAAAAAGAAAGAAGAGAGGAGATGCCAGGACAAAGGACAGGAGAAAGAAAAGATAGGAATCTTTGGTCCTTGGGTGTGGGCCTTGGTCAATCACCCAATAGTTGGGCCGAAGGCCCACCAGTTCGCCACTGATTGCTATGTTAAATCTCAATATAAAGCTTTCATCATATTTCAATTATTGTGACAAGGATACTACTAATACGTTGTGTAACACCAGCCTGTCACATAACTATTATCTATTCTGTATTTTTGACACCTACCGAACATAACAACGTCCTTTGTTACTGTATTTGAATCCTAACAATACTTCATCGGGTCATAACGTCCATAAATTATTTTAACAACTGATATTTTCAGGTGTTCTCAATGTATACACCAAAACACATGAAAAGGGATTGTCAGATGCTGTGTGGAAAGAAGCTGGTGACCATGGTGATGCTTGGAGACATAGCTATGTAAATCTTAAACCAATACCATTTTCATATTCGGTAAGTTCCTTTACAACTTCAGCATGTAGGATTGGAATATTCAATAAGTTCCAAAACATATCGGACGGGATTTGGGTAATGCGTCATAGACAAGCGAGGGCGATCATAGGGTAATATTTGGACATAAGGCCATTTAGCCATATGTGAAGCAGTTTCATATAATGTTAGTTTCCAGATCAATTTTGGTGGACAACGTTAATCTTTGCTACATATGTTCACGTTGCTAAAGCAAACTTGAAAATTTCAGTGCCCTTCAGAACAGAAAATCCCCTGGCTAAAGCAAACTTATAGTAGGGGGCTAGCTGGCCGTTGTTTCTAAACATGCGGACAAAATTGGCACTATGCCTAACGGAGGCACCATGATGGCCTATGATCAGAATGGGAATTCTTAAGTTGTACATCGCCTGGGTTTAGGCTGTACGCCTCCGAAATCGCGGAAAAAAGTCGATTTAATTTAATTCTTTGCGGATAACGTAAATCTTTGCTACATGTGTTCACAAAACAGAAAATCCCCTGGCTTCTATTCAAGTTTCAGAACTACCCCAAGTGACCCGGGTACGTAGGGTTATTTCAAATATGGCAGACAACTTTGATTTCTGTTTCAGCTGATACGGTATGGTCCCAAAGTAAATAAAACACAACTTCAGAACACAGAATCCCCTGGGTCCCTACTGCAGAACCAGTTCCAAGCTGAATACGTACAATATCCCGGTAGTCGACTGATTTGTCTCAAATGTAACATGCCAAACAACACTAACAGAGGTTTCAAATATTTACTAAAAACGAATCATTACAATACCATATCAAGTATTTGCTTAAGGAACAACATTGGTGTCAGCCAGTATCACATGTCTGAGAGAACTGGTTTAACCCATACAATATCAAGTATTTGCTTACAGAACAACATTGGTGTCAGCCATTATCACATGTGTAAAAGAACTTGTTAAACACATACCATATCAAGTATTTACTTAAAGAACAACATTGGTGTCAGCCAGTATCACATCTGTGAGAGAACTGGTTAAACACATTCTAAATATAAATTTAACACAACTCATTGCTAATATAGATGCGTAAAGAAGATTTGCAAGAAACGGTAGTGACAAAGGCAAAAGGAAAACACGAGTTATACGTCTAATATAACTGGTTGAAATTATCATGGAACCGTCACTGCCCGTGGCGGTTTTCAAAGGGCTTTTACCTTTCGCAAGAAAGTAGCTTTCTACATATTGGTACCTATACACGTTAAAGAGTGACCGGAGTGTTCTTTGCACCATAGCCACAAATTTGTTCAAAACACCAACTGTCGTTTTACTTGAAATGTGAGGTCGTTAAAAACATTTTATGTAGGCATACTCTCTAGGAGCTTTTTGAACGGGACCCGTTTCCCCTTTCAGTAAAATGCCGCGGAGAAGTCCGACCCTGTTGAGTTATGAAAAGCTGTAAGGACCAAGTGTGCCCCGATTTCTGATAAGCTCAAATATCGTCGATTGTTTTTAGACACTGTCCCAGTATCGACTATGTCTTCATCAACAGTTCGGCATTTGTTATTGAGGGACTTTCGTAGCTATCTGTTACCAAATATAGCCGCTCTTTCTGTAGTGCGACTAAATTTCGTAAGAGCCGACGACAGATATCGCCATATCTGTTCTGGTCGTATAAAAATTTCCAGAATCCACAAAACAACTGCTTCAATTCCTTCTGGGGTATCTTCCATGTTTTCTGGTGTTTAGATCTGTTCGAACTCTTCCAAAAAGCTAGACTGGTCGTGTGTTGAACAGTTCCATCAATACTGCACATGGACTGTGGCATGGGCGTCAATGGATATTTGAATACAAACGGTAGGCTGAGATCCATCTTAGCACCCGTGAATGCCAATTGTCTCATCAGATCTCTCGTACATATAACTTAGCTCAATTTTTGTCCTTGGTCATTCGGTTTTTTACACATGAAAGTAAGTACTTTCTCTTTTGGTATAGGTTTTTCAAATCGATCTTCATCCACCATACATTCATTAACAAAGGTTTTATGGTGTTCCTTACCTCGACTTTCTAGCGTCAGAAGATAGGACTTTACCGATTTACTGGCGACCTTCCCCGCCGCTATATATAGAAGTTTATCATAGGTGACTTCCGGCATTCTGAATGGGTCGCATCTGTTGCATATATTTACTTCAAGTGTTTTCAAATCTTCATTGTCTTTCTTACTGCGCTCTGGACGTAGCTCTTGTACAACGCTTGAACAATATTTGTACGGAATGTTATAGATAAAGTCCATTTAACTCGTGTTGAGTATTCTCTGCCACCAACTCTTCCAGTTTTTCTTCATGCAGCGTCACCGTTGACAGTTTGCTGTAAAACAAGGTCGATCTGGCATCGACTAAACTGCTTGTCGTGCGTCGCACAGTAACTCCACCGCTTCCCAAAATCTGTCGTAGGCCAGTGTATGCCAGATCCCTGTTGATTAGATCCATTTGAAAATTGGACATATACCTGGCGTAATTGACGTGGTTTGCGACAAAGAACAGGTCTATGATCGGGGTGATTGCTTTGGTATACAATTCTACATCATTTGTTCGAATATCATGAATATACTTTACGTTCTGAATATACCAGCTTACCTTCCAATGTGTCTTTCGTATATCGATTATACTTGTCATAGAAATCAGTGAAATCTTTCAAAGTCGCCATCTGTTCGACAGTTTCTTCCGGAGAAGATTGCTCTTGAATATTTTTTATCAGTTGCTCTGTCAGATTCGAGCAGCTCATTTCGTAGAAATGAGTGGAAGTGCAACATTTCTACTACTATATAACGCAAGCATCGGATGAATCCGTTTACATCTGTTAAAATTTGATCCACTAATGAAGCCGCATACTGAACCGGAGGCTAAAACTTCGGAATCTAGTCAAAATTTCAGACAATCCACAACCATCTATTATCTTTCCTAGAGCACTACAAAATGTCATCTTCGTGTGAAATACGCCCGGCATTGTAAAAACATTATCAAATTTCAGTTTGGCTTGTGTCTGAATTGCCGGCTTAGCTGCACCCTGATCATTATGGAAGGGTATCGCTGCCAATATTAAATGCTCTGCTACAATGTCTTTTCCGATGATTATATGTAAAATCTACAAAGTCTTAATACCGGTAATGATAAAGTCAAAATACCTCTAAGGCAAGAGTTAAATGTTAAACGTCAAATGTCAATTATTTTGTGGGAAAATGCTATTTTTGGAGTGTTTACATTTGCGTTCTGCCACATCACGTTTTCTGCATAACACTTTTCGCACAGCATCAACTGTTCTATGCAAATACATAGGATATCACGTGACTTATTAACATATACGGAAACCTGGAAAAGCTAGAACAAGGATATTCACCACACCACAGCAGGAAATCAGCCTGGCACTCAATAAGAAATTTGACAAACGATCAAATTTGGATGGTACTTTACTATGATTACGAGCCTTACAAATAAGTGAAAAGCACGTTCATTTCTATTCGTAATTATGTAAATAATGTTCTGGTACAATCATATTTTCAAAATTAAAATCCAATAAATATCACAGACGAACGATGTCATAGGAGTTGATTATGGTCTAGTGGATTAGTTAATTTGTCTAATTTCCAATTTAGATCAAATTTAAGACCCACATTAGGCAGATTTAGCTCTTGCATACTGAATGTTTAAATGACTGTATGTCTGTGGGTGGTTATTCAGTCTTGTCCTTGATAGAAAGATCCACAATGTTACCTATAATTGAAAAAAAAATTCAGGGCTTTTTTCAAATAAACAAATAATTTTCCGGCACATGTATACTCTCTGAAAAATGAACAAAGATGGATGAAACTAAATGTGTTGCCGTGATTGCGGATGGGGTGGGGGTATTCAATGTTAACATACGGGTCTAAATCCCAAATTCTCAATAATTAACCTACCGTGAAAAAAACATCGAGTGGTACGATAAGGGGTATTCAAGTAAGGGGCTTAACTAAAGATACGGGGCTTAATCAAACATTCTCTATGTATATAAAGAAATACATAAGTCATTCCTCTCTTTAAATATCTGGGATGTAGGTTTCCTGGCACATTCATGATTCTGCACGGTCGTCCAGATAGTTTCTTAAAGTGTGCCAGCTTGATTTCCAGTTACCATGCCAGGTCTCCGTATATGTTAATAAGTCGCGTGATATCCTACATTTGCATATGAAACTTGATGCTGTGCGAAAGGTGCTATGTAGAAAGCGTGGAGAACAAATGAGATGTGGCAGGGGTAAATTTGGGTGGTATTGGGTAAATCGTCCCCCGGACTAAACAAATGATTCCCCAGAAATAAAATCTAATGAGCTTTTTTTTTAGAAATTAAAAATGTTGTCATCTGATACTCCCAATGGTCGGTTTAAAGTTGTCAACCATTATGTAATTGAACCATTTATGTCGGGGCAATAATGCTACTCCAGTCGAACATATTGTTTAGATCAGCATTCCAGTCAATTAAAGTCAGTGAACATGACCAAACCAAAACATTCAAAATTTAGCACTATAATGTCCTTGTTAGACCTAGGACTGTATTTGAAATATTAAATTGTGTTTTAGATTGTATTTGAAGGAGTTAGGGGAGATTACTTTGATTCAGATATGGCTATAGATGATGTTACACTTATCGAGGGAGTTTGTCCAGGTAATTAATCATTTTGTTACATATTTTATTCGAATTCGAAACGGTCATCTACATAGTGATGAAGATAATCCCGATTACGCCTTGTCAACACATAGGGTACAGAGTTAGTGTTATTACACACAGACCATCTATATTTTTACATTTCACCGTGAATACTAAACACGGTGAAGCAAGGGTGGTAGGCACCGGGGGCGTGAATGTTCTCATGTAAATTTGGGCCCCTTTGTTGTCTGGAATTTACGTTGTATTTGATAAGTTGGTGAACAAAGCGGCTTCTCGAGGTTTAGTAACCAGAATGTACTAAAGAAAGCACCATTTTCTACAGAACTAAACACTCCTTCACATTCATTTAATACATGTTGATGCCATGTCAAATTTGTTCTTTTTTCGAGGTATCTAAATACAAATGTGCAAGAAAATGATTTACATTTTTCCAGCTGTATATGAACAGATATCGAGGATTTCTTATGGAGATTCTTTTTATTTTACTTTAAATATCCTCCCCACTTATTAAATGAAATGGGGTTTAACGTCCTAATGTTCTGCACCTACACTGGGCTAATGAAGACGGGAATACGCCTATTTCGCGAACAGTGAGGGGAATTTTGCCCGAGCGGCGGAACTATGGTTTACACTTACAGCATTATATGCTATTAAACTCTAGTAATTGATTGGGAGGGGTGAGTGTGGTCTTAAATGTCTAAATACGGGTCATACTACGACATTCCAGATATCACACCGAATACCACTGACAATAAGTTTCAATTACCCTTTCAAAAATGTAAATTATATTCTGACAAATATACAATTGCTTATAGACTGAAAAAAGGGTATTACAGTTGGGTGGAGGTTGGCGTATTTAAACGCTAAAATTCGGGTTATCATGTATTGCATTAACGGAAAGTATTTTTTTTTATCCCTTTTCAACATATTACTTATTCCTTGGCTCATTCATGATGACATAATTAAAAAGAGATAAAACATCCTTTTGTTTGAGAAAATAAAAACGTGTCGCTGTCACAAAAACCCTAATTTCTGAAAATAGACTACTACTATGCATGTAGTTTTACTAGAGTCCTTCCTGGTCATCGATCGATTTTTATTATTGTATATATGGTTGCTCGATTCTACTTTGTTGTATGGTGACTTATTGTATGCCATGTTGACGAATTGGAGAGATGTTTTGCAAGATTTTGATTTTCTTAAGTAAACTTTATCCTTATATTGAAGTCAAAATACAATTTACAAATCTGATATGACAAATGTTTGATTTGTAAAACAAATATTGATTTTTAGATACAAATGTTAATTTTAGTATACAATTGTCGAAATACAACAAATGAAGAAATAAGAATTAAGGACTATGAATTAAGAAATAAGGACTAAGAACACTGAATAAAGAGCTGTTTGGTCTTCCAAACTAAATACATTTAGAATGTCTAACTGTCTAAGTTATTTATCATAGTACATTGAAAGTAAAAACGAATTGAAATCTCTATGTAAAAGTAACGAGAGCATTGCTAACGCTGCAATATACGTCCACATTCCTGCTGTGGTTGATGTGGTACTTTTTAAAATAAAGATAATGGAATATGAAATGGCAAAGACGGCTAGGCGTCTGGTTTGTTTTGCGTTAGGGGTCGCGCATCAACATCAAAAGTTGCCGTTCTTAGAGTATAAGGAATAAGTATACCAAGATACTCCATTCAGAATTGTGGCTTTCGGGCGCTAAAGGCAAATAGTGGGTCCAGGACATTCACCAAAATCAATAGTTGACACCCCCAGGATGTAACAAATACATATGCCAAGTACCAAGCTGATTCTTTAAGAATTGCGGCCTGTAAACGACAAACACAATGACTGGGCGTGTCTTGCCCCTGTGGGTCGGAACATACAGCTGTCGTCCTTAGGCTATAAAGGAATACATATCCCCAGTTGAAAGACGATCCATTAAGAATCTTGGACTGTAGGCAACACACACAGACACACAGTGAAAATGGATATGGCTCTGCCCCTGCTGGTTGACCAATCACCAAAAAACAATAGGGGTCATCCGTAGGGTATAAGGAATAGGTAGGCAAAGTTTCAAAAGGATATGTTAAGAATTGCAGCCTGTCGGCGAAACACAAGACACACAAACATTGGCCGTTACTCTGTCCCAGGTGATCCGGCATGCACCAAACAAATATAGGTCAGCGTTAAGATATAAGGTGTAAGTATACAAAAGCTTTCAAGACGATGGATTATGAATTGTGGCCTTTAGATTACACACACACACACACACACACACAGAGAAAATGTTACTTAGGGTACAAAGAATAAGTGTGCAATTTTCAAGATGATACTTCAATATACAAAAAAAACGTGGCCCTGCCTCTGGGGGTTGGGCATGCCCCAAAAGCAACATGGATCATCCTCACGGTATAAGGAATAAGTATGTAAAGTTTCTAGGAGATCACTTGTGGCCTGTAGGCGACACCCCCCCCCCCCCGCACAGAGACAGGGGCGACGGCACATTAGGCCGTTCGATCTAATTATTGAAATAAACTATTATTATTTTTTTTTCAAGTGAAAATAAGTCTGTCCCGTGCACGACTGCCTGCAATGTACTCGTCTGTATGGGTTTTTTTGAGGGGAAGAGGGTCGGACAAGGCACTATTTTGAAGGAACGTACATACATAAAATATGCTAAAATAATTAGTACTAGATGTTGGATGTCATTGAACAAGTAAATTTGCATTCTTCTGGATTGCAAAGTCTGAATTTCTCTGATAAATGAATGACAGTCAATTACATGGTCATGATTTCTATTAAATATTTTTTTTTTTAATAATTAATAGACATTGATTGTAGTTTTGACGAGAGTTACTGTACATGGAAACAGTCGTCCGACGATGATTTTAGTTGGACAAGAAATATAGGCGCAACATCAACCAATCGCACGGGACCACACAATGATCATACAGGCGGTAAGGTGTATTTTTTAACGGCTACTCAAGTTTATGAATTACCGAAAAATAGCCAAGTGTACATGTACCAGGAGGAATTGTATTCAATGTTAAATAAAAGAATAGTTAGAAATGCAGGTAACAAATGGTGGAAGAAATCTGATACAATGTTAAAAACGCAGACCAACTGTAATACTACTCTTCATCATAACACATATTTGTGTTTAATTGCTGCCATACGAATCTATATCATATATTGGTTTCTTGTCTGCAATAAAAGACTCATCTTTTAAATCTTAATTTAAATCGTTATTAAAATATAATTTTGTCAACAGATGTCTTTAAAGCATTCATTGTAAATTATTAAAGCAACCGCAACATACTATTTTCCAAAGCAACATAATTTAGTCTTCATGTAACTGTTATAATTCTTATAAATCGGATAATTTAATAAGACTGATTTAAAGATCTCGATCTAAATTAATTGAAGTTTCTTTGACATGTTTACAGCTGAGTTATTAATCAGACAAATGAAATTTTTCTTGTTTGATTCTCTTCCAGATGGATCATACATATATATCAATGCATCGGCCCCGCAAAAACCAAATGACAGAGCAAGAATAGAGAGTCCAGAAATTATCCAATCTGCATTTACACGATGTTTGTCGTTCTGGTATCATATGTATGGAGAAGATATGGGTAAGAACGAACCCAGATACGAATTCACGTTTTAGATATTACTGTGAATCCGTTCACTTTTAGATCACGACTGACCGATTGTCGGAACAGTTTATATTTGGGTTAAAATCCAATATCCAGCTTCTATCATTATTTATACTACTAATACGTTGTTTAACACCAATCTGTCACACAACTGTTATCTATGCTGCATTTTTGACACCGATTCAGCATGACAGCTTCCTTTGTCACTGTATTCGAAACCTAAAAATACTTAGTCTGGTCATGACTTCCATAAATGATTTTAACAACTGCTATTTTCAATATTTCAGGTGATCTCAGCGTGTATATCAAAACAAATCGGACGGGATTGGGGAATGTTGCATGGACAAGATCGGGTGACCAGGGTAATTTTTGGAAACATGGCTTTGTTAATCTTCCACAAGTATCATTTTTATATTCGGTAAGTTCCTACACATCTTCCACAAGTAGAATCTGAATATTCGATAAGTTTAAGATTTAAAACATATCGGACGGAATTGGGCGATGTTTTATGGACAAGCGAAGATGGTCAGGGTAATGTTTGGACACAAGGCCATTTAGTCCATATATGAATCAGTTTCATATGATGTCAGTTTCCAGATCAAGCTGTTAGTAACTTCATTCATAAAGAACAAGCGATTGTGTGGCCGAATGATTTAACGCGTCATTGCTTCAAGTGGTGTGATGACAAATCCCAGTTTATATGTGACAAGGAGTAAAATCGGCTGTTCCGCACACACACACACTACTAAAGAGAATAGTTAACATACATTGAATAATATTTTAGTCCCGAGTGGACGTTAAACCACACGGGGGAAAATGTATGTCAGCCATTTGAACTCATCAAATTTTTTTTCTGGTATATGTAGATGTCAAAACTTTAACGTTTTAAAGGACAATATTGGTGTCAGTTATTATCACATATGTGATAGAACTGATACAGAGATCATCGCTACCATAGAGGAGTAATAAAGGATTCATGAATCGGAAGTGACGAACGCCAAAGAAAAACACTAGTCATTCCTCTATATAACTGACTGAAGTGACTAGTGATAACAGATACATGGGCGAATTTCGGCTCACTAATAATTCCCTCGAAGACCTAAAATTGTTGTGTGACACTGTGAGAGGATATCAGACAACACATAAAAAGAATTGACTGCCACTAGATAAGAGAACACAAAAGAAAAACCGAAAAAAAGTCCGTGCATTACCATGTTTTTATAAGGTAGGGGAGACCGAGGCAAATTGGGCCACCATAGATATATCCTTTATAAATAATAACAGACAACCCAAGGCTATACAGAAGTGAGATAACTTCTTAGACCAATTTCTCCATTAATAAGCAGTAGCCACGTGCTGTCAAAAAGTTAAACATGCCAACAGTGAAGCTGATGTCCCCCGCCGAAATCCCAAAATAAATAGATGACACACATTAATTAATCGCACATTTATGTTTTTCAAACGTATCGAGCAATCAAACTGTACACGAAGTGTCATCCAAAAGTGTTTTATAAAGAAAAATGCTAAAACCGACGAGAAAAATGAAAATGTACCCTAGTTAGGGGGACCCTAAAGGCAGACAAAAGGGCCCCTCCGGCCAAGGGAAAGGGCCCTCGTGTCCGAGTCAATCGTTTCTATATACTGTTACTGTCGAATCCATTACTGAATGAGAATGCAGTAATTGTATTGGCATAAAATTGATGAACCTAAGTTATCTTGTCCCAAAGTATCAACCAATCAAATTGGTTATCTCTGCCTACCCTGAGCAGAAAATGCTCATCTTCGAACTCCATCAAGACATTGACCCAATAAACACATACACCAAGTTTGAACATTCTAGCTCAATTCAAATTGCTTATCTCTGCCTACCCTAAGCAGAAAATGCTCATCTTCGAACTCCATCAAGGCATTGATCTAATAAGCATATACACACAGTTTGAACATTTTAACTCGATTAGAAGGAGAGTTATTGTGTTCCAAAGTCTCGACAAATCAAATTGCGTATCGCTCTGCTTACCCTGCGCAGAAAATGCTCATTATCGATCTTAGTCAAGGTATTACTGTAATGAAAGTATACACCAAGTTTCATCACTCTCACTTAATTAGAACTAAAGTTATCGTGTCCCAATGCATCAACCAATCAAATTGCTTATCTCAGCCTACCCTAAGCGGAAAATGCTCGTCTTCGAACTCCATCAAGGCATTGACCTAATAAACACATACACCAAGTTGGAACATTGTAGCTCAATTAGGAAGAGAGTTATTGTGTCCCAAAAAGTGTGACGGACGGACAGACAGACAGACGGACGAACCCATTTAAATAGTCCCCCAACTTCCTTCGAAAGGCGGGGGACAAAAAAAATCCATACATGTTAACTTCTTAGCATTGGAAATTCTTGTACTTGATCCAAATAAGAGGGCATATTGATTTTTTTTAAAAAAACATTTTGATCATGAAACTGTGATGGGGCAGACTGAACCACTGTCAGCGGGGTACTTTGAACCATGGTGAATTATAGACTATACATGTATATCATTTGATAATTTGTTTAGCCAATGATATTCTTGTATGACTAATCTACAATCCAGACAAAACAAGGACTTGATCCATTTTGAATTTTTTAAAAGTATCTTTGAAAATAAAAACAGAAGATTTAGAATATCAGTTGATCCAACTCTGTAGGCCTGTCGTAGGAAAGGAATTAAACTTGTTCGAAACTTGGCTGTGCCATTCAGGGGCGCAATGGATCTACCGGACTAGAGTCGCTCGTCAGTAAATCAGGCTGTCCGAATTTAGACAGAATACTGGACAAATATTTTTTTTTGATTTACTACAAAAGTTAAATTTGATCCCACCAAACTGCCAACTTATGTGTAATTCACGGCAATTTGTAGGAGCCTGGGGAATCCAGATTCCTGTTTGTTTCGATTGTTGCATGGATGTCAAATCTGTGGATTAGTGACTAGGTTTGAGATCTAAATCCAGATCTATGTTTACATGGAATTTTTACCACTGTTCAATGTGCCCCATTATTTGGATAAACCTGCCCCGACTAATTTGTAAAGAGGGATACACTGAACCATTACAACTAAGTGGATTACAATGTGTGGGTTTTTTTTTAAATAAGTTATAGATTAATTTAATTGAATCTGATACACGATAACAACTATGATATGTCTTCAAACAATACAATAAAGTAAAAATATCTTCTAATAAAAAACATTTGATATGAAATGAGGACAAACATGTATGGAAACAATGGTTCAGTGTGTCCCGGTCTCCCCTATGAAAGAATAAAAACACGGGATTGTACGGACAATTTCTATTTTCCTCGTGTTCTCTTATCTTATGACACTTTAATTAAAATTACTTTATTGAATCGTCAGATATCCTCTTGTGGTCCCATGTAACAACTTTTTGTCTTCGAAGGAATTATTAGTGAGCAGAAATTCGACCATGTATCTGTTATCAATAGTCACCTCAGTCAAATACACAGAGGGATAACTCGTGTTTTCCTTTGGCGTTCGTCACTTCCGATTCGTGAATCCTTTATTACTCCTCTATCGTTGCAAAGATGTCTGTGTTAAAATTATATTTAGAATGTGTTAAACCAGTGCTATCACAAATGTGATTATGACTGACACCAATATTGTCCTTTAAGATTCTTTGAACTATTTAATTGTGTTTTAGATTGTGTTTGAAGGAGTTAGAGGATCTGGCCGTAAATCAGATATAGCTATAGATGATGTTACACTTATCGAGGGAGACTGTCCAGGTAATTATTCATTAATTTTATAAACATAATATACATAAGATTTTGTTACATATTTTGTTCAAATTCGGAACGATTATCTACATAGTGATGACGAAAATCTCTCTTACGTCATGTCAACAGATAAAGTTGGTGTGAATACACGGAGAGTCATCTTTACATTTGACCGTAAATGACTGTGAATATTAAACATGATGAAATAAGTGTTGTAGGAACCCGAGACCCTAAAGACGTTCATGTTCTCATGTAGTTTAGGGACCCCTGTAGTCTTCAATTTATGTTATATTTCATAAGTTAGTAAGCAAAGCGATCTCGCGAGGTTTCGTACCCAGAATGTACTCCAGAAAGCACCATTTACTGTCAATTTTCCAAACAAAGAATGTTTTTATTTATAATCATTAGAGGTTAATTGTAACTTTGATAAGAGTTTCTGTGGATGGAAACAGTGGTCCGAAGATGATTTTAGTTGGACAAGAAATAAAGGCGCAACAGAAACAGATTACACAGGACCACAAAATGATCATACAGGCGGTAAGAGTTTACTTTTTTAACAGCTGCTAAAATTTATGAATTACCGAAAAATAGCCAAGTGTACATATGCTAGGAGAAATTGTATTCAATGTTAAATAACAGAATAGTTAGAAATGCAAGGTAACAAATCTGAAAGAAATCTGATAGAATGGTAAATAAACGCACACCAACTGTAATACCACTCGTCATCACAATATATTTTTTAAAATTTGTATTTCTTTGATTGTTTTTTTTTTGTCTGCAATAAAGGACACGGCTCAGAAAAAAGACTTATCTTTTAAATCTTAATTTAAATCGTTATTAAAATATGATTTTAATAACAGATATCTTCAAATCAATCATTTTAAATTAGGAAAGAATCCTTAATACGTCATTTTCTAACGCATTAAAATTTCATCCGCACATGTTATTGTTATAAGTTTCTTTGACATGTCAACAGCGCAGTTATTAACTACACAAATGAATTTTTTCTTGTTTGATTCTCTTTCAGATGGATCATACATATATATCGAAGCATCATACCCCCGAGAACCAAATGACAGAGCAATAATAGAGAGTCCAGAAATGATCCAGCCTACATCTTCACAATGTTTGTCGTTCTGGTATCATATGCGTGGAGAAGATATGGGTAAGAACGAACCGAGATACGAATTCACATTTCAGATATTACTGTGAATCCGTTCACTTTTAGATCACGACTGACCGATTGTCTGAACAGTTGATTGTTGGGTTAAATCTTAATATAAAGCTTCCATCATATTTCAATTATAATGACAAGGATACTACTAATACGTTGTGTAACACCAGTCTGTCACATAACTATTATCTATTCTGTATTTTTGACACCTAACGAACATAACAACGTCCTTTGTTACTGTATTCAAATCCTAACAATACTTCATCGGGTCATAACTTCCATAAATGATTTTAACAACTGATATTGTCAGGTGAGCTCAATGTATACACCAAAACACATGAAAAGGGATTGTCAGATGCTGTGTGGACAAGAGCTGGTGACCAAGGTGATGATTGGAGACATAGCTATGTAAATCTTAAACCAATACCATTTTCATATTCGGTAAGTTCCTTTACCACCTCAGCATGTAGGAATGGAATATTCAATAAGTTCCAAAACATGTCGGACGGGATTTGGGTGATGCTTCATAGATAAGTGAGGGCGATCATAGGGTAATGTTTGGACACAAGGCCATTTAGTCCATATATGAATCAGTTTCATATAATGTTTCCAGATCAAGATGTTAGTGAGTTCGTTCATAAAGAACAAGAGATTGGGTGGCCGAATGATTTAACGCGTCATTGATTCAAGTGGCGTGATGACAAATCCCGGTTTATATGCGACATGGAGTAGGGTCGACTGTATAAACCTCTTGGCTGTCAGACCGGTCCCCCCCCCGTCTTCATTAGCCCAGTCACAGCAGCACGTGACGGACCCCTACATCCTCCCATTACTTAATCGAATCGTTGACATAAACTGAACAATTTGTTAGGCACTAGGGGATGTTAAACCATATTTCAAATTGTTCTGAGCGAGTCTCTTTTTTAGACAATCGTTCTATCAATGGGTGGGTAGAGTTTACCGGTGACGAATAAAAACAACTTTCTTTCATTCTGTATATTATTGTATTAATCATCATCGTAAAAAACTGCAAAGATACAAATTGCAGTATTTAAGTATCTATTCTGTCATATTTATAATATTTACTCATTCGTTCAATCTGTTAGACATTTCGACAGAAGGGAGGGGATACCGAATTCCACAGCTAAACAAGTCTTAGGAATGACCAGTGTTACTGCCTGTGGCCCCTTTTCTTGGCGCGGGAATATTCTCTGGATGGGGGAACGGACGAACAGTCAGGGCACAGACGTATTATAACTGATTTTCAAATTGTCCAGACCGTAGTTCTTCAAACAGAAAAGTTTATTCATAACGTTCATAAACACTACAAATTATGGCGATATTCTCAACTTATAAATGCGGAAATTCTCACATTATACACATGAAATTCTACCTGGTATTCTTGTCTAATATTTTAACTATTGTTTCACATTTTACATACTAATTTAATCTATCTACGAACGCTTTCTTTCCGTGAAAGAACTTGGATCACCCCACGACATCCATTTTCACGCCGTCTGCTTCCTTACAGTTTCGCGCCGACTCTGGGGAGCAGTCCTTATTCTTTCAACCGCAAGCACATGGTTAAAACGTCCAATAATAATTTTATCTACTCTAAGCGATTATCTCACTATCCAAAATTAGAACTAATGTATTTTAGGTTTTTACATATTGAAATTATAATTTTAGAGAGTGAACAAGTATTTTTAATTCTTGTTTTTAACTAGTAAACAAAACAATGAATGCTCAATAAAACCAATTGAGTCAACTTGGCTCGTGGCCAATCTTGGCACATACAATCTCGCCCAAATACATGTACAAATCTGTCCACTATATTTACTCAACGACAGTTACAACCAGAGCAAAAGGAGGTCAAGTAGGGTTGACACCGCCACTGACCACGCCAAGATAGAAAACTTAGAATAATACATTTTTCTCCCAAATTATTAATTGACACATATTAAAAGCTTATCCAAGATATAAATAAAATGTTATACTATGACTTTCGATACAATAAATACCTCATTCCCCATTAAAATAGCAGATACCGCATATCTCGCGCCAGAAATCTCTCGTGTTGACACTAGTGGTCCCGTACAAAATTTGGAATGGACATTTGACAAATAATTAACGAAGAATTTGAAACGAAATAATAATGAAATTGAAAGTATTGAAAAATGATGTTCATCACACTAATTCTCTCCCACATAGAACACGTAGCTGTTAATACAACGGAAAAAAAATTGTCAGCCAGTTGGATTCCTCAAATATATTTCCTATTATATGTAGATTCTTTCAAATATTAAATTATGTTTTAGATTGTATTTGAAGGAGTTAGAGGATCTGACTATGCATCAGATATAGCTATAGATGATGTTACACTTGCCGAGGGAGAATGTCCAGGTAATTATTCATTAATGTTATAAATATAATACGGTATATACATCTTTGCGTACTTTGTTCGAATTTGAAACGGTCTTGGCGAAGAAGGAGATCCCTATCGAAATTACATTCAAATATATAACGTCTTCTCATCACGCTGTTTTAGAGTAGGTGTTAATACACGGAGAATTGTCTTTCTCTTTACATTTAACATGCAAATTGGGCGAACAGACAAAAAGAGAGACGAGTCAAATGATCATGTTTGGTTTGGGGAAAGGATTGGCACTGCCTTTACCAAATCTGTTTTTGTTCCTGTGTGCCTGTTCATGTCGAGTGTACAGACCATATATCTGCAAGAGGGGTTGGGATGGCCTAGTGGTCTAGAGTGCCGCGCTTCGACCTCTAGCTGGCCGGTCACCTCTGGCTTGCGGCTGTGGTTTCGAGCCCTGGTGTGAGCGTATGTGGCATGGAGATAGGGGCGCCTTCTCAACCTCGTGGGTTTCCTCTGGGCACTCCGGTTTCCTCCCACGGCTAAAGACCCCTACGCACAAGCGAACTATTGAAATAAAATTAAAACCGTATGTTAGCCCCGAAATGACCTGGTTGTGTTGAGTGGACGTTAAACCCCATTTCTCTCTCTCTCTCTCTCATATATCTGCAAAGTTACCATGTATGAAAATAAAATTTAATAATAATAATAATGTATATTTATAAAACGCATATATCCATCCATAAATGCATGTTCAAAGCGCTAACATATGTACACTGTCAATAATTCACTATTCAACTGTCTTGGTCATTAATGGTCGTATTCACGTTGAAATAAATACGTTTTTAATCTAATTTTAAACGATTCCATTGACGGGGCAGATTTAACACTCAGTGACAGGGGATTCCAGAGATTAGGAGCACTGATTTTGAATGATTTGTGTCCGAAAGTTTGAAGGTTACATTTAGGAACTACAAGCATTTTTTGGTCTTGGGATCGTAGGTTTCGTTGAGGATTGTGCACCTGGATTAGTTCGGATAAATATTTTGGACTGGAACCGTTAAGACATCTATATACACAACATAGAATCTTGTAGTTGATACGTAAGTGAATAGGCAGCCAATGCAGGTCTTTCAGAAGAGGTGCTGTATGCGTTCGTTTTGAACAACGGTGAATTATCCTGGCTGCTGTTATTTGTATTACTTGCAGTTTTTTTTAGCAAGGTTTGATTTAGACCACTCAGAAGACTGTTGCAGTAGTCCAACCTGGAGAATACTAGCGACCGAACCAGTGTATGAGTCGAATCCTTCGTTAATAGATGTCTGATGTTGCCAATGGTTCGTAGGTGAAAATAGCTTATCTTACATAAGTAATTGACATGTTTTCCATTGTCAGATGTGAATCTAGAAAGACACCAAGATTTTTCACACTATCTTGTACTTTTATGACGGAATCAGCAATGTTCACTGTTGGCGAACCAATTTTCTGGATGTTATTCCTGGTGCCAGCAATCATCACCTCTGTCTTGTCGTCATTTAGTTTTAGCATGTTTGACATCATCCACGATTTTATCTCCGTAGTAAAAGACATTGTACTTACAAAGGCATTACTCCATTGATGAGGTGAGAAACTGTTGATAATCTGCGTATCATCTGCGTAAGAGTGGTGTGAGAGATTATGGTTACTGATGACGGAAGCAACATGGTTGGTGTATAGAACAAACAGGACTTGACCTAACACCGATCCTTGTGGTACGCCACAATTTAATTGGATCCTACCTGACAAGTTTTTACCAATTTGTACAGACTATGTGCGGCCTTCAAGATATGAATTAAACCACGCCAGGGGCGAGCCTGTGATACCACACATTGTTGATCATAAATTTTCTAGTAGCCTTTGGTGATCAATCGTATCGAAGGCTGCGGATAGATCCAGCATCACCAGTGACACAAGGTTACCACTATCTACAGCACATCGAAGATCATTTACGACTCGTAACAAGACAGATTCAGTGCTGTGATATTGGCGGTAAGCAGATTGGTAGTCATCTAAAAGGGTATTTGCAGCAAGATGATCTTTAAGCCGAGCATCGACAGCCTTTTCCAAGACCTTTGACAGAAATGAAAGATTTGAGACTGGACGATAGATTTTCAGTTCGTTTTCATCTAAATTGTCTTTCTTGATTTGTGGGCGAACCACGGCTGATTTGAAGTTATCTGGAAACACACCTGTCGCTAAACTAGTTTTGACCAATAAAGTAAAAAATGGAATGAGCTGGTCTAGGAGTTTGAACACAATTGAAGTAGGTATAGGATCAGACAAGCAGGTTGTGGATTTAGATGATTTAACAAGATCTTGAACCTCGGTCTCACTGAAAGGCGTAAAGTTTAATAATTGTTGTCCATTGAAGATAACAGAAGTACCATCGTAGGGTGAAATATTGCTTGCGATTAACCCATTGCGAATCTTTTCGATTGTGTCAACGAAAAAATTATTAAATTTCTCAGCTAGAAGAGGAAGGTTTTCTATATTGGGCAATTTGGCTTCAGATTCGGTACCTAAGAGAGATTTAAGGAATCTATGAGTCTTGCAAGGGTCCTTCCTGCAATCAATTAAGTACGAGTTACAATATTGTCGTTTGGCTTTCTTAATCACTTTATGTGTGCGGCATTTGCCTGACCATATATTTGTCGGTGTACTTCAATTTTATTCTTACGCCATCGTCTTTCGGCACTTCGATAATGATGTTTTGACTGATTGACTTCCTCGTTATACCATGGCGAAGAGTTGCGTATTATTACAGATATAGTTACGGCCGGGGCATGCTTATCAAGAAGATCGGTAAGAGTTTTGTTATAAAAGTCAACTTGAGTGTTTACATCGTTGGTTTGAATAAGTTCAAGTTGAGATTCTGACAAGTCTGTTCTCAAAGCGCCCCAGTCAATGGCTTTAAGGTTTCTACATATTACAGTTTTTCTAGCATTACGAGGTTTAGACAGATTAAGATCAACAGCAATGTGGTAGTGATCAGATATTTGTCTGTCTTCCACACTTACGTTATTGATAATAGTAGAATCAGATGGAGTCAGAACCCAGTCCAAAATGTTGCATGATTTGTGAGTGGGTTTGCTAACATGTTGATCAACGCTTCTGCCCCGAGCAGTGAGACAAACTGTTTTACCACTGGTTTGTCCAGATGATTATATTGGATATTAAAGTCACCCAGAATTAATGTGTTGGTTTTAGAGTGTGCTAATAAAAGGGATGAAAATTCATCATAAAAGTCAGAAGGAAGAAGTCTATTTTTCGCAGATGGCGGGGGTCTATAGATACAGACGACTTTAAAGGTTATGTTTGCTGTGGTGATTTTCAAAGAGAGCTTTTCAAAAGAGTTAGTAGTAATCTTGTCGGTAAGCTTTTCAATAGTAAGAGACTTTTTGTAGATGACTGCTATACCACCACCGGTGATATGAGATCTAGCAACATGAATAAATGAATACGATGGCGGTGTCATAGCAGCTATGAAATTTTCATCACCGATTGGTCGTAGCCAAGATTCAGTGATAACAAAAATATCGTGATTGAAATCAATTAACAGATCAAAGATTTCGTTTTTTTTATTTCGGTAGGATTGCGTATTCCAAAGGCCAATTGAGAAAAGATTGGATTTATTTGGAAGAGTTTGTTTTTTTGATTCACTTTTGTCTGACAATTTTGTCTTAATTATTTTGTGTCGTTTCTTCGTTCCAGATGCGCAACCTCGTCTGGTTTTCTTGTATATTTTAATTTTGTCTTCAGATACTGTATACCTTTCCAGAAAACTTTTCTGTTCTGGTGAAAGTATGTTTCTTGTGCAGTTTGATTTTGAAAGGAGTTCATCTCTAGAGTATTTTATAACACTATGATTAGCTACTGAAACAGTAGTAAACATAATTATGAAACAACAAAAGGTTAATGTGAACAGTTCAATTTGTGGTGTAGAACAAGTTAATAACATGCTTTAGTGGTCACTATTTGAAACAAGTGAAAAAAATATATTCTTCAAATTCTCCAAAAATATCCAATGAATAAGGTATCAATGTGTACACACACACGTGGCACAGATGGATAAATTAAACCACATTACACATTGTAAACAGTGAAAGTTGACAGAGCACATACTAGGACAGCCACTCAAAGAGTAGCGCTCACTAAGTCTTAAGGCTAACACTCGTTTCTTAGATTAATTCTAATAAGTCCCTGTGATACAAACAATCACTGTTTAAATACTGACACCTGTAATATATCAGAAGGTTGTCTGAAGTGTAGCTGTCCTCCAAAATTTCCAGGAATCTATTGCAAGAGTACGTTGGTTTTGCTTTGCTCTCGTTTGAGAACACAAACTACTATATTCATGTGTAATATGTATCTCCCTTAGCCAATATGTTTCACTCACTTTTACTTAAGCTATTTTTGTCTATCAACTTACTTCGTTAGGGGGTGGGAATATGGCTCACTAGTTAGCGCGTGTGCGTTGTCTCGTAAGGTCTGTCATTGAGTCAACTGCTGTAGTTTCGTTTCCTCAGTTGTGCGTGACAAATAATCGGGTTTTCTTCAGGTCCTCCGGTTATCTCCCACTGCTAAAGACCACTAAACGCAAGAGAATTATTGAAATACAATTGGACAACATGAAGGTGGTACGTTATTCGGGATTCGCCAATAACGAATAACGAACCAGCATGTTATTCGGGATTCGCCACTAAAACAGACCGGTCTACCTTCCATGCGACCATTTTCTCAACACCTCAAAACCTAGGGGTAATTATAAGTGAATGTCGGGTGGCCGACTAGCATTGAGACGGCAGCTTCTCCAGCGAGTAGTCTGCTGACTGGTTTGTTGGAGTACTTGGGGCAGTAAGTGAACGTTGGGTGACTATTTCCTCGCTATACCCCGACCGCAGGGGTAAGTGAACGTTGGCTGACCGACAAGCAAGGCGACGACTGTTTGTCGAGCGAATAGGGGGTTGACTGGTTCGTTGGCGTGCACTGGGCAGTCCTATCTTGCACTCACCTGTTTTATTACTGAATCCCGAACGACGAGCCAGTACATTATTCTGGATTCTGGAATAAAACAAGACGGGTCTACCTTCCACCCGACGATCTCCTCGCTACCCAACCCCCTGTTCTCTATGAATGAACTCACCACGTTTTTTAAGTTGGTAAACAAAGCGGACTCTCAAGGTTTGATACCCAGAATGTACTCCAGAAAGCAGCATTTTCTGTCAGTTTCCCAAACATTTTCTACAGCACGGGGTCGATAAAGTTCATAAGTAAATGTATTACCACTTACTAACACAAACAGACTCTCTTATTACATTAAGTTTAGGATATTATACTGACCACAGAAATTCTGTTTATGGTGTGATTATTGTAAACCAATTTGATTAAAGTCAGGTTTGACGATTCGTTTTTCGTTTTATTAATATTTCGTATTTCATATTTTCAAGTGAAAGTATTCTAGTGCTCCGTGCACGACCGTTTGCACACGTTCATTTTTATTTTACACAGAGAATCGGTGTATTAGATTATATAAATTCTAAAATTTGTGTTATGTTGAATTGTCTTATTTTATGTCTTAGCGTAGTTTCATACGTATTCGTATAACAAACTGCATAATAAAATCATAAATAAAATTAAACACTTTATGGGATGCGCTATTGATGATGTATTTGAAATTCTATTTTTTATTTTTCAGACTTTTAACCTTGGGTAGATTGGCGCCGTTACGACTTGGTCTGCATCGCAATTCTGATTCTTTATACATATGTAGATATCACTTTGCTCCTCTGATTATTATTATTATTAGTAGTAGTAGCATATTGCTGTTGTTTGTTTTTTGATATATGGAAACGTCACTTTTCTCTATGAGTTAATAATTCATTTTCGATAATTCAATATTTTCAACCTCGCGGTTAAAGGGCTGTATAAAAAGGGCCATTATGTAAGTCGGCCATTACATTCTAAATATAACACATATATTATATAATTTACTTACGCAAATTTTAGTATTTCACAAGAAAACTCTTACTGGCAACTGTGAGATTGGAATAAAATAAAGACTGGCCTTACTGTAACCTCTTTTGTGCAAAATGATCTATTTTGATGAATGACATAATAAGCGTCCATGTTAGAGGTTAATATTTTACAACAATAAAGAGGTTATTTATGACTGCTCTGACAGTAGTAAAATGATATCGCAAAGTGTAACAGCTGATAGTAGTAGTTTTATTTATAACCGGCATTTTTAAATATGGGTTTGTGAGCTGAAGAATGTGTTAAAATAATCCAAGAATATATTATTTGAATATTTTAACAGTATTTAAAACAATAATCCAGACATACTGCAACCTGACTGGAAAGGTATATTTGTATATTAGCCAGTGTGTAAATGGTTTGAAGGATTGTGTGTTTTATAATAAGCTGAGAAGATCGTAACAAAATTCAACATTAATATCATTCATAGAAACATCTTAAATTCTAGGGACATCCCTAATAAGGATTTGTTCAAAATGTGCCATTTGGGTGGGGGGATGGCCGAATGGTTAGCGTGCTCGTGCTATATCATACGGTCTGTCATTGAGTCAATTGGCGTGGTTTCCTCCTGGTTGTACGTGACAAGGAGTAGGGTTGCCTGTCCAGCCTCGTGGGTTTTCTCCGGGTATTCCGGTTTGCTCCCACTGCTAAAGACCCCTACGCGCAAGCTAATTATTGAAATAAAATCAAAAACCATATGTTAGTCCCGAAATGACCTAGTTTGTGTTGAGTGGACGTTAAAACCCATCTCTCTCTCTCTGGTTCAAAATGTCGGTTATAATTAAAACTACTATTTGAAAATCAAATGTGTAACGTAAATTTAAATTAAATATCGAGTCTATATTGCGTTGTGGGTTCAAGAATCTGTTGATATAAGTTTAACACTGTCCATCATATTATTCGCAAGCTAATGCCATCAGTTGTGTTTCTAATGGATGTATATCTTTGTATGCACTATATAACAATAAAACAAATCTAAAAAACCTTGTTCTATAAATCAAACTACAATAAAAGTGTATAACTTATGTTGAGTGGCTGTTAATCTCCAGATTGATTCCGGATCACGGACTGATCGTGTTTGATTACTTTCTAGATACAATAATTAGCGCATTCGCTTGGCGGTGTCGATTATTTGAAGATATATAAATGAAAATTATGTAAATATATCAGAGAAATATCAATACTACTTTTAATACTTTTATAACGTAGTTATCTCCCTTTAGTATGCAGTGGGCTATGTTGACCAAGTGATGTGATAGGATGTAGTAGCTATTTTTTTGTACTTGGTACAAGGGAGTGGCTATGTGGTTTTGTACCTCTCGACATTGCTATATGATAGCGTACTTCAAACTTACAAGCCGATAATTTTATAAAACCCTGGGGCTCGAGAGAGGTTAAACACACCGAATCTCTTTCGAGTAATTAGATAGATTTAAAGGACAATATTGGTGCCAGTCATTATTACATATGGGATAGAACTGGTAAAATACATTCCAAATATAATTTCAACACAGAGATCATTGCTACAGGAGACGTGTAACAAACTCTTCAATATAAGGGAAGTGACGTCAAACATGACTATCACCAGTTGTCCTTCTATATAACCTAGTCAACTAACGAGCGATAACAGACACGCAGGCAAATTGCATTTCACTGATAAATCCGTTGAAGATGGAAAGTTGTTTTATAAAACGACGAGAGGATATCTGACAATTCAAAAATAGAATTGGCTGTCACTAGATAAGACAAAACGAAAAAAATAGGAAAATCCCGTGCATTACACTGTTTTTATTCACCCTGCTCTTAATAAAAACATGGTAATGCACGAACTTTGTCTAATTTGTTCGTTATCTGTTATCTACTGACAGCCAATTCCTTTTGTGAATTGTCAGATATCCTCTTACCTTCTCATATAACAACTTTTCATCGTCAACGGAATTGTCAGTGAAATGAAATTCGCCTGTGTGTCTGTTATCGCTCGTTATTTCACTCAGTTATTTAGAAGGACAACTCGTGTTAGTCATGTTTGACGTCACTTCCCGTATATTGAAGAGTTTGTTACACGTCTCCTGTAGCAATGATCGCTGTGTTAAAATTATATTTGGAATGTATTTTACCAGTTCTATCACATATGTAATAATGGCTGGCACCAATATTGTCCTTTAAGAATTTGCTACACACGTTAACACCGCTGTTTATCAACACCAATGCTAAAAAGAATGATGCCCGGATCTGAATTTCGATATGACTATAAGCCAAGATTTTAAGCAAGATTTAAACAAAAGCAATTCCAAGGCTTTCTATGATAGGGCTGCATTAACGTCACCCAGTAGCACTGGACAGGAGGGTGGAAATGAAACTTAAAACTGCACAAAATTATAACCGACTACATTACTTTGTACCATTTAACACGCAAGTTAATGTTTTACTTACCCTAATATCATAACAAATGTCAGTGACATTTTAGCCAAGTTAAATTTGTTTGCCCAATCAATAACACAATTACGGAAGTCCCCCAGTCCTTGCATGTCTGCATTCAGGGAAGTTCGTCACCACATAGAAAGAAGTTCAACATTAACATTTCAACTACCGTATTCAGACTTATCAATAAAATTAAAATTACCTTAATCTAGCAAGAGATTAATTCTTCTTTAGGCAAAATAATAATAAAATAAAAAAAAATCGAATTAAATAACAGAACTAAAATTTGACCTACATATTGTGTGATTTTATCCCACATACAAGTAGTGTGTGAAAACATATTGTCCTCACACAAGCAGTAATACAGGTTTAATATGTATCCCCTAAATGATGCCAAAATTGGATTTCATGGTACACAGATATGAGCACCATGTCTTACTACCATTACAGATTGCAATCTGTGCTAAGGCAATGGCACAAATGTATGAAATATCTCAAAGATGGCATATCAGAGGGCTATTACCATATTTTGAAATTTAGATAAGGAGCTCATTTTGCACTGAATTTCAGATCTTTAAAGTGGGAACCCAAATGTCCTCAATTTGTTGGTGTTCTACCTATGGAAGGCCCCCGTTAGGTTGGGAATACAAACGACCCCCCCCCCCCACACACACACACATTTATTCATTATAAATACACGCACATTTATTCATAATAAATGCAGAGAATATATAGATACTGTTACATACATACAAACTAAAAACAATCATGAGAGAATTTCAAACAACTTCATCCCCAAAGCCATACGAATTATCCTCACTAACAACACTTTTACATTTGGCGAAACAAATTACAAACATATTCTTGGTATAACAATGGGTACCAAGGCGGCACCTCAATTAAGTAATTTAACAATGGGATTTCTTGAGGAAAAATAATACTCAATATATTATTCTATATTTGGAATGAACGAATTGTCAACATTGCAGAATTGTAAAATAATAATGAATGATTTAGATGAAAATATCAAATTCACAACTGAAACGAACGACTTGCAAATCGCATTTTTGGACGTTCTAGTGAAACGAAGGGGACAACTCCTTATAACGGATACGTATTCTAAAGAACAGATACCAAAATCTATCTTTCGTATAAATCATGTCACCCACGCCATAATTCACAGTGTCTTTTCATCCAAATCAGGTGGAAATCACGTGGCTAGGTGGGTAACGCGCTGGCTCGCTAGCCTGGATGGTGTGTGTTCGATCCTGCATTGGCCGAAAAAGTTCATCTCGCTATTCCGGCGTGGTTTCCCCTTGTCAGTGATGCAGAATGGGGGGCCTGACAGGGACAGCTGCTTAGTCGTTCGGATGGGACGAAAACCGGAGGTCCCGTTTACACATTGGCGTGCACGTTAAAGATCCCTTGGCATTTGGAATTCGATTTAAGAGTAGGTCGTAGCGCCGCTGCCCGGGCACAATTTGCCCTTATAGCACACTGTATGGTGTATGCCCGTCTTCCATTAGCCCAGGTTAGGTGCACAAGTGTGGGACGTTAAACCCCATTTCATATCATTTCATCTCATTTCCAAATCAGGAACTACAAGATATCAATATTTAGTTCTTAATTACAATTCCACATATTTTGTCAAGAACCATATATAGTGATTCCATGTAGTAATATGGGTGGCAGGGATTTGTGCTAAAGAAACTAAAGTAAACATATGCAAAATGATATCAGGATTATTTATTCACCATTGTCAAAAAATGCTATGGTATGAGTTTATTTGAAACACAAATTAAATTAGTTATGAAATATGTAGAGGAAAACAGAAGGGAAGTCTGTGCTGATATGATTCATGGTATGAACTATAGGTTAATAAACACATTTATCATATGGTCAAGCATGGGGTGTGTGTTGTGACCAAATTTGGTAATGATTCCCCACTGGTATGCCAGGTATGGGGTCTAAAAACACGCGATGTGATTTTAAACCAATCATTATAATTAATTATGTAATATTTCGCCAATTGAAGAATTGGTAGCGGAAATGTAGGCATATACAATTAACTGAACTTGGGCGCTTCGAGAGACAGCCATGTAGTTCTTGAAGGGAGCAAATATAGTAGTTCTCTCTCAGCAGACTCAGCAGACTCGCAGAGTCTGACTGGATGAGGTTTAAGAGAAAGACTTTATTATAATGCTTGTAAACATGTAACCTGTATGTAGCAGTGCTTGATATAAAATGTAGAACCGAAATGTGGTATTTGTTGTTACTGTGGGTGCTATCATTGTGAAGATGAAGAATACTGAAACACAATGTGAAGACGTCGTTAATGGGTGTAACATATATCATCACATTTGTTCTAATGATAACGATGACTGTAGATTTGGCTTCTTTATTATAACAGTACAGGAACGAACATTACAAATACATCTATAAGTCTACAACCAATACAGCACACAGGAACATAACATTAGTTTGTCGTCATAATGACCAGCGTCCAAATTCACATCTGCCTCCATTGTCACATGCCCTCGTTCTGTCTTGTAGAGCAGTCTCCGGTCTGTAGCCTCTCGATAAGATTGTCTTCCATCGTCTCCGTTAAGCTTCTAACTTGAGATCATTTATAAGGCCAAGGTGTTATCCACAACCTTATTAGTATTTAACAGCCATTCACAAGTTATA
The DNA here is from genome assembly GCA_963678685.1 of Patella ulyssiponensis. Lineage (NCBI taxonomy): Eukaryota > Metazoa > Mollusca > Gastropoda > Patellidae > Patella > Patella ulyssiponensis. The sequence goes on from OY783226.1 coordinate 96,122,528, forward strand.
ATACATATATATTAGAAGCCTTCATTTAACGGACACTCATATAATATTATCTAATAATTACTTACTTAAATAATGCATGTGTAACACATACATATACTAATTTTACGACAGCTATAAACCACAGCTGCTTAATGTAGTGTAACACGGGGAAAGTCAGACTGACATTTAAAGATACTTTCTCGGCAGTTAAGAAAGTACATATGCGGCCAGAGACAATACTAGACGACCATGGGCTGTTCCAGAATATGTAGTAAGAAACGATGCACGGGTTACACGTCGGATGTGGCGACCGGTTTTCCACAGTTCCACTCTCCGCGTCTGACAAACACCCATGGTACTACATCCAAAAATATATTCACCGTCAACAAGAAAATTCAGATGTTGAATTTTTTAATTGAATTTGGAGGGGAAACATATCAGCAAGTGGTAGGTATCCCCATGGGCATCAACTGTGCACCTTTGCTTGCTGATTTATTCCTCTATTCGTACGAAGCCGACTACATACAGGCACTCGTAAAAACTAATAAACGATTAGTCAGACATTTTAATTTAACTTATCGATATATCGATTTTGTTCTATCACTGAACAATCCAGAATTTAGTGATTTTGTAGAATTCATATATCCTGATGAGCTCGAAATTAAAAACACTACTGACAGTGACAACCGCGCTTCCTACTTTGATCTGTGTCTCAATTTTAATAATTGCCATAAACTTTGTGTTAAATTGTACGATAAATGTGATGACTTTCCGATCGTTAACTTTCTATTTATTAGTAGTAACATCCCAATATTACCAGCTTATGGAGTGCTTGTGTCTCAGCTAATTCGTTGTTCCCTGCATTCTGAATTTATTAAGTAGATCGAGACATTTGTCATCTAGGCTTCAACTAGAAGGATACTTGCGCACTAAACTCATAGTACTGTGGCTGAAGGGGTGGGGGCATCGCCACCCGAGCTGTGAATTTATGAGACCAAAGTTTTTCTAGACCAGTTTTTTGTGTAGATTCCGAATATGTGTGGTGATCAGGCGTTGGAGGGGGCGTTGTCGAGATATTGGGGGTCAAATATTTACAATAGGCTTGTGTGTGTGGGTGGGGTGGGGAGAATGTAATGTTGATATAATGTATTAATAAAACATAAATTTCTAGGACTGCCCATCTTTAAATAAGTGTTTATGATACCCTGGACAACTGTTTTGATTTGTGAGGAGGTGGGGGAGTGGCAAATGTAGGTGTGTTTGTGTGTGGGGGGGGGGGGGTATTATGTTGACATAAATGATGATCATGTTATACATGTATATTAATAAGACATAAGTTTCTAGGACTGCCCATCTCTAAATAAGTGTTTGTGATGCCCTGGACAACTGTTTGATTTGTGGGATTGGGATAGGAGGTGTGCGTGTGTGGTGGGGGTAAATTGTCGGGAAATGAGTTCACGTTGATTTAAATGATGACTTTCTTAGAGCTCGGTAAAAACGCTACTTTTTAATTCCACTGTACATCTCTAAATATGAGTATAAGAATACCATTGTATGGGAGACGGGTGGGATAAATGTATTTTGGGGGACAGAAACCACTTCGTTCAAATTGTCCTGAAAAGTGTTTTCTCGTGTTTTTCGTTCAATACCAATATTGTCATTCAAAATATTAAATTATAACGCTACTTTCGAGAATTTAAACATACAAAACACGTGATCAACAGCTCGCATGTATTCTTTGCATATGCTTCAGATGCCCATTCACATTGTAAATCTTCATTGTGAATTGGTTTCTGGAGCAAATCCAAAGGATATGCGAGCTGCTGGTCAGCAACCAAGAAAATATTTATCTCAATCATATGAACTTTTGATTTTAGAATCTTCTGATGAGGACTATGAATAAACTAATAATTAAACATATCTCTGAGTTACTATGTTTTTGATTTACATCCCCAGATCTCTTGAAAAGAACCATTATAATTTAAAATTGTGAACGAAAACGCTATCGTGATACTAAATTAAGCTCAATTATGAACGAAATGAATTCTGTCCACAAAAATACATGTTGTCCCCCCCCCCTCTACGGGATCCCAATCCAAGCGTCCACCCCCACAACAATGAGTATTGTAAGGGCAGCTGGAGACCAATAACGAACGCACCCAGCCTGTGGCCACGAAAACAGGAGTATAACACCATAATAGATTGAAAGGAGACTCGACTGACTGTAGTTTACCATATATATCTTTATTCGTTGTCTTAATGTTTTATGACATCATACGAAGACATCAACGCATAAACATTGGAAATAGCCTAACGCAAATATCATACATGATGAACGAACGCAAACTTTAGACTCGAACTTCCAGACTTGAATTAAGACATAACCGGCAACACAGACGTGAAAACTGAAAATACAAAATAAATACAGCTTAACACAACGCAAAACCAGGCAGGATAGATAAATAAATACTACATTAAACGAAATATGACATACAAATGCAATACTACTGAATTATTTACCTCCAAGAGCCTGTTTACTTGACCACACGCAAAAACGAAAACGCATGGTTTCCAGGAAAGCCATTCGCACGACTAACACAGGGAGCATTAATTACGCAGGGAAGTTAAGAAGTAAACAATCAATGCTTTTAGTTACTATTTACGAAACATAGCGCAGTCTGGAAGCTTACGACCTGATAAATTAATGTACATCAAAATACATACATAATACATATATCACAAATATTACAACAGTACATAGAGTTAATATAATCAAACAATAAACAATGACGTATCCCTATAAACTAAAGCTATTCTATCGTATTAACTTAAAGGCTGTTCCAACGTACAACCTGTCCCGATTTAGGGATCGGTTACAAGTATCTTAAAAACATATTTAGAGATGTTTCATCAAGCTCCTACACAATCGTCATTTAAATCAACGTGAACTCATTTCCCGCCGATTTTATTCCCACCCCACCCCACCACGCGCAGACCTGCTACCCCTCCACACACACACACCTGCTACCCCCCAATAAATTAATCAGTGATCCAAGAGCATCATAAACACTTATTTAGAGATGGACAGTCCTGGAAACTTATGTTTTATTAATATATAACATGATCATCATTTATGTCAACAAAATGACACCCCTTCCCCTCCACCTCCAGGGAATCACGATGACTAAGTGGGCAAGGCGCTGGCTTGCTAGCCTGGAGGTCGGGTGTTCGATCCTGCATTGGCCGATAAAGTTCATCTCGGCGTGGTTTCCCCTTGTCAGTGATGCAGAACGGAGGGCCTGACAAGGACAGCTGCCTAGTCGTTCGGATGGGACGAAAAACCGAGGTCCCGTGTACACATTGGCGTGCACGTAAAAGAACCCTTGGCAGTTGGAATTCAATATAAGAGTAGGCCGTAGCGCCGCTGCCCGGGCAAAATTTCCCACATAGCACACTGTATGGCGTACGTATGCCCGTCTTCCATTAGCCCAGGTCAGGTGCAGAAGAGTAGGACGTTAAACCCCATTTCATTTCATTTCATTTCCTCCACTTCCACACACGAACACCTATACTTGCTACCCCCACCCACCTCCCCAGATATCAAAACAGTTGTCCAGGGTATCATAAACACTTATTTAAAGATGGGCAGTCCTAGAAATGTATGTCAACATTACATTCTCCCCACCCCCACCACACACACACGCCTATTGTCGACATTTGACCACCTATATCTCGAAAACGTCCCCTCAAACGCCTGATCACCACCCATATTCGGAATGTACACAAACAATTAGTCTAGAAAAACTTGGTCTCATAAATTCACAGCTCGGGTGGCGACCCCCCCCCCCCCTTAAGCCACCGGACTATCATTAAAACCTTAAAAAAGTTTCATGACCGTCATATGTCTCTATCGGCTATTATTTAAGATATATTTAATTGACTCGTACATTATTTCTCTCTCCCTCTCTCACATCGTTAACACTGTTCATCATTTGCATTTTGCATACCGATATCCCGTTACTCAGTTCATCGTGAATAGAAAAAAAAAGTGCGTTTTGTCATTTCGCTTTTATTCGACCTGGCAAACAGTTCCTAACAAAGACTGGTTTATTTGAAAGGGATGTGTTTCGGTATAATTATGAAAAAAATTGTCTGAAATAGAATTAAACCACCAATTAAGACTTCATAGGGTCCTGTGGATACGGGGGAATTCCTCAAGAACTGATGACGTAGCATGGAAAAAGGGAATCATCCTCGTTCTCGACCTCTGGGAACATCTGAAGATCTCTATTATAACATAGGACACCCGAGAAAGAGCATCCAGCAGGATTATTATTTGATGTATATAATTATGGTTTAATGGATACAGTCACTATCCTGCACGTGCTTTCCAATGAAATACGTCATACCAGTCTAATATTTCATTTAGTACAGATAACGTACGATTGGCAAGTTGCCCGTACATTATTGTAAAGCGAAAGTTGTTATTTGTGTGTTTATCTACCGTAATACATATACTAGTCTTCCTCTTTCTCGGCATATATCTAACATCTCGACACGATACACTATGATACACTTCCCTGTACTTCAAGTACATGATGGTCGATATGCACGAAACGGGGATGTCTATCTCACATAAATTTGGTTATTTAAAGCAGCAGCTTGAGGGAGTAAGATGGTCGAATGGTTAGCTGGCACATTGTATCACAATGTTTGTCATTGAGTCAAATGGCGTGGTTTTGATTCCTCGGCCGAACGTTGGTTTTCTCCGGGTTCTCCAGTTTCCTGCCACTGTCTCTCTCTCAGCCTCTCTTATCTCTTATATAATAAACTTACTACGTTATACCCCCCTTCTTCTCTTCTATTCTCTCTCTCTCTCTCTCTCTCTCTCTCACTCTCTCCTAGTTCTTATGTAATAAACGTACTACGTTATATTCCTCCTCTCTTAATCCTCCCTCTTATCATATAGTAATCGTGCTACCATTATTTTGCATTTCTTTTTTTACATCACTAAATATATTTGAATGCTCTAATGTATTCTACATGTATTCGTATACATTCTAGTCATGTTTATTTGCTTTCTTTTTGTTGTAAATCATATTATAAAATTGAATTAGGTATTATGTTCGATTCAGACATCTTCACACATCGCCATTGAAACAGAAGTGAACAAGGCAACGGTTATCTATGCTTGTGTATATTAATTCTAATATGAATTTATTTTCATAGTGTAATTGAATTGCATGCTGCTCCCCCATGGGGGAAGCAATAAGCTTACTTACTTATTCTTACTTACTTGGTGTTTTCTACCGTTTGCGAAAAATCATAGTCACGCCTAAATGGAAATTAGAATGTCATAAACATATAACATGTATTAAAAGTACCCTTTTAATGGAATGCGTTGTGTTACTTTCTCGGAGACGACACTAGAAAACGTCAAAAATACCCCACCCCAACACAGTACATACACTGTCTCTCTCTCAAGCGTCGGTTATTCTGCATCAGTATTTACATAATTATATCATCCAAACGAATCCGTCATGGCGCACTACATGACCGACCCATTTGGTGTAGAAATAAATGTAGGACGTTCAACTATACTTATTTGATATGACGGACCGTTCCAATGGTCATGGTTTTTTTTACGTGCCCTCCAACGTCCTTGCCAAGCATCCCTTCCTGAACATATGGCAAACGACAACCGCACCGGAAAATCTTGATGGATCCTTGTCAGCCAAACCCAACAGGATCGAGCACGAGATCTCCTGGTTAACGGACCCGGATATATCAATGCATGAATCCACACGTCATTTACTTGCATGATAAAGTGTTACTTTAATGTAACGATTTCTATATTATGAACATGGATTGCCGGAAACATGCGCGGAACTAAATATATATGTATGAAGTAGGTTTAAGTGGCTATTATGAAAAACGTATCATTGACAATTGACATGTAATTCGTCCAATGGAATCTCTATTTAACATGATGTATTTATCCAATGGGACCACTCATTGTCTCCTGCCAGATCATAATTTAAATGTCATATTCTGTAAGTGGTCAGATTTACCATTGATTAAAGTCATGTTGCTAGATTCATCCAATAGAATCGTTGTACCAATGAGCCTTGACATATATCGTAGAGGTTTTATTTTCATGGTTTATCATTTTGACAGTTAAAATTAATTAACTGATCAGACCTGAAAATGTTAATTACCATAGCGGTTATCAATTTATTGGTGTCGACTGTGAGAATCGGTAAGAACAAATTTAAATGTTATGTATAGATTAATTAATTGTACTAATCACTATCTAAAGTTTGAAATAAAATGGGGTTTAACGCCCCACTGTTCTGTTCTGACTGGGCTAATGAAGATGGACATGCGCCATACAGTGTGCTATGAGGGAAATTTTGCCCGGACAGCGGTGCTAAGGCCTACTGCCTGGACCACTGGCAATGGAAAATCACGTCGAAAGATTTCATTAAACATGGGTGTTGGATGACAGGACGTTTAGCGTGTGCGCGCTGTATCATGAGGTCTGTCATTGAGTCAACTGTCGTGATATCGATTCCCCAGAGTAGCGTCGCCTGTCAAACCTCGTGGGTTTTCTCCGGGTCCTCCACCCCCTACTGCTAAAGACCCCTACGCGCAAGTGCATTATTGAAGAAAAGTTGAACCATATGTTAGACCCAAAATGACCTATTTTGTGTCGAGTGGACGTTAAACTCTCTCTCCCTCTCTTTCTCTCACTGGACTTAGAGAAGATTATCCGGGATTTTCCAGTCTTGTCAGTGGTGTAGGACATTGGCGTACACGTTAAAGAACCCCTTAAAGATATTATTTGAAGACGACTAAGCCGATACACACCTATCCGGGCAAGCACACTATATGCTCGTCTATTTTTTTTTATTCCGGTTGGTGTATGAAAATCAAATGCACTGGGCTAACGAAGACGGGCATAGGCCAGTATTTGTCATTTCTCTCACTACCGTGTGTTATGTACTAACTGATCTACAATTTGTGAGGAGACTGGTATTATAAATGGAATTTGTTTTGTGAGGCTTTGGGTATAGGTGTGACTGTATCCAGTGGCATTAAAGATTGGTTTATTTTCTTATAGCATCCCAACAGATACGACTAGTTGGAGGATCTGGGCCACTCCAAGGAAGAGTTGAAGTGTTCCATGATAATAAATGGGGTACAGTCTGTGATGATAATTGGGGTGAAAGAGAGGCGTCCGTTGTATGTCGACAACTTGGATTTAGCCCGTAAATATAATTCAATATAATTAAAGATATATTTTCTCGGCAGATGAGACTCCTTGCTATTCTATATTACATTTAGATACTATAGGCCATTCGCAAAAGTCTACTTTATATTATCAAATATAATTGTTGGTGGTATCACTTTAGCGGAAGTTAAATAAAGCGTTTTGACACTCTCAAAACAAATGGTTGCGTCAACAAATTATGAAATGTTTTGGTATCACAGCACCGCTTAATGACAAGCAAAGGACAGGGCCTTTCCCATGCTCATCAAACATGGTTATTTGGATTCCTAATAATCTTATCTTTGGGTCTGATCGTGTTATTCCTCTGGTAATCGTTGTGGGATATAGATGAAGAGACGACTTGGGCTTTTCCACTATCGAGTCCTAGCTTAATCCCCCTTCCTCACCACGAAATGAAGATTGGGCAGAGCCGGGGGTGGTGTCCGAAAGGCTTGCACGATTTGGATTTTGTATTTATCAATCTTGAACAAATGTAATTTGAGACTATTTTGTAGAACCGGGGCAGTTGCGCTCTCCGAATCCAGGTTTGGACCAGGTACTGGTGCAATTTGGTTAGATGATGTTGATTGTCAAGTATCTGCCATGACACTAGCTGAATGTGTCCATGCTGGTTGGGGAGAAGAAGATTGTTCTCATGGCGAAGACGCGTCGGTGATTTGTACAGGTAGGTCTACCTTAAAATGGATATTTATACAGCTGTGGTTTATAGATAATATTTATCTGTGTTACTCATGCATTAAACCATATATCCATACCTTAGGAACAACCCTCCACAACATCGTCGTCTACAAAAGGAATTAAGGTCATTTAAGCGTGGTCTTAAAACATATTTATCCAGCGGGCAACTTTTACCCCAATATTACGTTGTACCTTAAAACAACTGTAGAACGCATATAAAAACCTTAATTAATTATTTTTAATGTCACGATCTCTTCTTATTATTAGATAATATTATATGATTCTCCCTTAAATGAAAGCTACTAATATATTCTATTATAACCTGCGAATGGCTTGGTAATACCGTTATAAATAATCTCAGGAAGAAACATAACTCAGACAGAGAGACAGGCTTACCAAAAGACAAGCTTATTGAGAGACTGCTGTTCAAGACAGAACCGGGACGGTGTTTTTTTTACATAGATTAATTAAATCTGGCTCCACGTCGTGTATTAGACTATTTCCAGTGATCAGTTAACTCTGGAACAACCATAATACAACGGTTATATTCATGAAACTACACACATAGCTATGGAATTAAATATAAGCTAAATATAAGTTCTCTATTTCCAAGCTTGTGTTTTGCGGCAATGGGAACGTCCGTCTGAGGATACGAAATGGTGCCTAAAGATACTTAAACCCCGCAAGTTCTTTATGAAGAAGATGAGTACATGAATCATGCACTGACCCCCGGGAAAGTGACCAGGTATACCTTTATCTGATTGGTCACCTGCACAGAAGCTACCTTGAATTTCAACACAGATAGGGGTCCACATTTCTAATGCATGGGATTGCCAGACATATCCTTGTCAGCCTTTTCTCGTTGTCACTGTTTTTAGCTTTTGTAGTGTTTCACATTCACATAGTGTTTCACCTTCACTTAGTGTTTCACATTCACATAGTGTTTCATATCCACTTAGTGTTTCACATTCACTTAGTGTTTCATATTCACTTAGTGTTTCACATTCACATTGTGTTTCATATTCACTTAGTATTTTAGATTCACATTCACTTACGATTTTGAAATAATTCTTGGCAATGGCATCAGATATAAAAACAACCACTTTAGGTTCTTGGCGAATTATTGCTATTTATTTTGTCAAATAAGATGGGAACTTACCATTAGCCCAGTCAGCCCATAAAAGTAGGACGTGTAACCCTATTGCATTTAAAGTACGGGGGATCCATGGCCAAACTCTTTTAGCTATTAAAATTTTGTTTTGTCCGCAGATGTTGCGTTGGTTGGCGGATCAAACGCGATGGAAGGACGAGTGCAGGTATTTTACAACGGCTCATCTAGAAGAGTTTGTCGTGATAGCTTTGGTCAGGAAGAAGCCCGAGTAGTATGTCGTCATCTAGGATTTTTCAGGTATTGGTGTTTTATGAGATACAACGTGTATGCCACTGATCTAAATACAGCAAATACACCCCACCTCATTTTACAGATAAGACTCGATGAATTCGATGATTTTTTTAACATACTGCTGTAGTCATATTTAATTAGCAAGTTTGCATCTCGATATCATATTGTCGACTGTCATCTTTCTATCGAATATCGATGGTGTTGATCCTGATATTAATTTAAATTTTATTATCACCATGTTTTTCCGTCGGTCCGTCCATCAATCCGTCCGTCACGCACTTTGGGACACAATAACTCCCCGCCTAATGGGCTAGAATGTTTAAGCTTGGTGTAGGTGTTATTATATCAAGGCCTCCATGGAGTTTGAAGCTGACCATTTTCTGCTTAGGGTAAGCAGAGATAAGCCATTTGATAGGTTGATGTTGTGGGCACGATAACTTTAGCGAGAGTGATGAAGCTTATTGTATAGTTTCATTACATCAATACCTTGAATTCGTTCGATAATGAGTATTTTCTGCTCGGGTTAGGCAGAGCGATAAGCAATTTGATTGGCCTAAATTTTGGAACACAATAACTCTCCTCACTGGGCGGGAATCACGGTGGCTAAGTGGATAAGGCGCTGGTCCGCTAGCCTGGAGGTCGGGTGTTCGATCCCTGCATTGGCCGAGAAAGTTCATCTCGATTTTCCGGCGTGCTTTCCCCGTGTCAGTGATGCAGAAGGAGGGCCTGACAAGGACAGCTGCCTAGTCGTTCGGATGGGACGAAAAACCGAGGTCCCGTGTACACATCGGAGTGCAGGTAAAAGATCCCTTGGCAGTTGAAATTCGATGTAAGAGTAGGCCGTCGCCCGGGCAAAATTTCCCTCATAGCACACTGTATGGCGTATGCCCGTCTTCCATTAGCCCAGGTTAGGTGCAAAAGAGTAGGACGTTAAACCCCATTTCATTTCATTTTCCTCACTGGGCGTGGGCCTTCATTAGGTGAATACCTTGATGGAGTTCGATGATGAACATTTTCGGCTTACAGTAAGCAGAGATAAGCAATCTGATTGATTGATGCTTTGGGGCACGGTAACTGTGGTTACAATAAAGTGAGATTGATGAAATTCAGAATGTAGATTCATTAGATTCATTTTCTGTTTAGACTAAGGGGCGATAAACAATTTGATTGGTCAAGACTTTGGTACATAACAACTCTGTTTTTAATTGAGGTAGAATGTTAAAAACTTGATAGATGTTCATTAGGTAAATGTCTTGACTGCGTTCAATGATTAGTATTTCGAGCTGAAGCTACATGTACAAGCAGAGCTAATCAATTTCCTGTATGGATGCTTTGGGATAAGATAATCTTGATTCTAGCTGATAGAGAGTTGTTCTGAGCGAGTCTCTTTTATGCATTCGTTCTTATCAGTGGGTGGGTAGAGTTTACGGGTGATGATAAATAAAAACTACTTTCTTTCTTTCTATAAATTTCTATATTAATCACCATCGTAAAAAACGGAAGATATACAAATTACAATATTTAAGTATCTATTCTGTCAAACACATTTATAATATTTAACCATTCATTCATTCATCCTGTGTGACGATTTCGATAGAGGGGAGGGGATACCGAATTCCACAGTCCAGGTGAAAATCAGTGTAACTTAGGCCTACTTAAAGGAAATAATTAAATTACAGGTTTGACATACTTACAACAACCATATACCACAACTAAACAAGTCTTAGGAATGACCAGAGCAAAGGGAGGTCAAGTAGGGTCGACACCGCCACCGACCACGCCAAGATAGAAAACTTGGAATAATGCATGTTTCTACTAATTTATTAATTGACACATATTAAAAGCCTATCCAAGATATAAATAAAGTGTTATACTATGACTTTCGATACAATAAATACCTCATTCCCCATTAAAATAGCAGATATGCATCTTTGTTTCCTTTCCTGCTACACTCGCGCCAGAAATCTCTCGTGTGACACTAGTGGTCCCGTACAAAATTTGGAATTGACATTTGACGAATAATTAAAGAAGAATTTGAAACGAAATAATAATAAAATTGAAAGCATTGAAAAATGACGTTCATCACAGAGTGGTGATACTTAGTGTATAGTTTGATTGCTGTATACTTTTGAAAAAAATAAATGTGCGATTAATTAATATGTGTCATCTATCTATACTCAGCCAAATTAAAAACTTGGGACTAGATTTTTAATATTTGGTTTAAGGCAACTATTTTAGTGTTACGTTGTGCACAGACGATCTTGACACCAACAGAAAGCAAGAATACGTCTCGCCGAAAGTCCTTGACATTGATAACGTTCGTGATGTCACAGTACCCCCCAAAATGAAATTCAAAGACTTGGAGAACAATCGGAATAAAGTGTTTAGTAACGGTTGTGGCCTCCTCTAGCCTCTCGTACTGCCACACAACGTCTTCTCATGGATCTCAGAACATTAGTAAACACTACCCGAGGAAAACGTCGCCACTGCTCAGCAAGAGCATGTTGAAGATCAGTGGTGGATTCACTTGCTGACGAACACGTCGACCAAGTTCGTCCCAGATGTGTTCAATAGGATTAAGGTCGGGGCTAAGCGACGGCCAATCCAGGACTTGGACACCGGCATTTCTTAAAAAATTCTGGGTAGCAATTGCCGTATGGGGTCGAGCATTGTCTTGTTGAAACGTTGTCCAGGCCCATGTCTCTGCATAAACGGAAGAAGAACAGGTTGCAAAATCTTATCCCTGTACTGGACAGCATTTAAGTTCTCTTGGACAACAACAAGAGGAGAATGTCCATGTGCACAAAAAAAACCCTACACCATGACGCTGCCTCCACCAAATCGGTCAACTTCTCTGACGCATACTTGAGCGTAACGTTCACCTCGTCTGCGGTACACTCGGACCCTGCCATCGGCAAATCTCAACGTGAATCGAGATTCGTCACTAAAGACAACCGAATTCCACTGTCTTTGAGTAAATCTTCTGTGTCTTGTGGCCCACAAGTTGGTCCATTATAGGGCCTCCGAGCTCGAAGACCAGCAGCCTGCAAGCGATTTCGAACAGTTTGTGCAGTTACCCTTCCACCAAACATCTCTCTACTTGTGGATGTTGCAGTGACAAATCTGTTTCTAAGTTGACGTAATCGTATTGCTTGATCTTCCTGGAGTGACGTCACACGTGGCGCTCCCGCCCTTGGGCGGTTGGCAATAGTTCCAGTTTGAAGCACTCTCATTCTAAGATTAATTATTGTCTGCCGTGAACAATTAAAGGCTCTTGCAACAGTGACCACAGACTGACCAGCATAGAGCCTACATATAGCACGTAGACGTTCTACATTTGAAAGGCGCGGCATTTTCTAACAAAGATGAAAATTACAATTTTAATTTGTTTTTCCAGTTCAAGTTACGTGTGCGTGTTCAGTTTAAGCAAACTTGCATCGATTGACCTCACGAGTTTGTGTTTGCACGTGTTTTTCAGGTTTTTCATCTTTACATGCTCAAAAGTCACGTAATCCACTAGGGTTGGGTTAGGGTAGTGATCCACGTGACTTTACAATTTTATGAAATTAAAGGTTTCTTACTACTTACTATCGTTAGAAACACTTTAAAATTTATTTTACTTACCAGAAAAAAAATTTGTTGAAATTCATCAGTGTCAAGTTTTTAATTTGGCTGAGTATATTTTGGGATTTCGGAGGTGGGCATCAGACTCACTGTTGGCTTGTTTTAACAGTGACGGGGTTGATCCTGATTTTACTGTTGATTTTGGTAAAGGGTCGGGCCCTGTTATGGTATCCAATATTGATTGTAAAGGCACCGAGTCATCATTAACTGACTGCAAGGATCAAGAATTTACATTTGGAGAATGTAATGACAACCATGACGCCTCGGTGAACTGTAAATGTAAGTGTGTAATTTGCGTTTTTAAATGTAAACAGGGCTATACCGTATTTAGATTCAAACGTGTTCCTGTATTTCCACACAGCAAGGTTGTACATACATGTTGCGGCTATTTGTGTAAAACTATCCATTGGTTTTCTTTTCTTTACAAAATACGGTGGCATTTGGTTCAACGTCCACTCGACACAAACTAGGTCATTTTGGGACTAACACATGGTTCAATTATATTTCAATAATCCGCTTGCAAGGAAAGATCTTTAGTAGTAGGGGGAAACAGGAGAACCCGGAGAAAACCCATGAAGTTGGACAGGCGACCCTACTCCTTGTCACGTACAACCGTGAAATAGAAACCACACCAGTTGACTCAATGACAGACCTTATGCTTACCATTCGACCATTACCCCCACCCCCACCCCGGTAACAGTTTCGATGATTTATTGTTGCTTTCGACCACTATAACTGTGATAGGAAGTATGATAGTGAACATTTTGTGCTTAGGATGATATTTATTTCCATTGCCTGATTCTTTATAAAGAAGTAAATGTTCAAATAATTACTGAGTGACTTTTATTTTGGTATTAAGGCACTCTGTCGTTTCAATATTTGCCAATTACCACAGTATTTATCCACTTTTTTGGGGGTCAACCCGCTATTTCAGTTGTTCCACTGCGACTAGTTGATGGATCAGGGCCACATGAAGGAAGATTGGAGGTTCATACTGGAGGAGAATGGAAAACAGTTTGCGGTGATTTTTGGGGTGACAAAGAGGCATCTGTGGTTTGTAGACAACTAGGATATAATGGGTAAATATACGGCATAGAATGAATCAAGCCTAATACAATAACTGATGTTTTAATTATCTTATGTTACTGCCAATAATTCAGTGTAGGTTTCTGTGCATTGGATAGTTGGTTATAAAGCATCATACATATTTAACCATGTTTTATTAGGACAGGAGCAATAAGTAAAGGTGACGACTACTCTGGAGAGGGAAGTGGCAACATTTTGACCGTATATTGCAATGTAATAGAAGAGTATTTGACTAACTGTACAGATAATCCTTATGACATAATGTGTGGTCCTCCTGTTTCTGTAATATGTAATGGTAAGATTATCATCTGATTAAAATACAGATCCATATTTCATTTTTATGCTTTGGGTGGTCTACACTACATGAAGATCTATCAAATTGTACTGGAAGTTGTCGTCAGGGGTCAAGACACCAGCTTTTGACCCTATAACGTCACACATTGATTAATCAAAGCCTGTAGTTCTGTGCATCAAAGCCTGTAAAATATGCGTATTTTTAACTTCATCATCTGCTATTTCTCCAAGCGTTCCCATCAGTGCTTTGACTCTAATTCCTGTTACCTTTCCATTTGTATTGCAGAAACATCCACAACTAGTCCTACGACAACAACCACTACCCCAACAACAACCACTATTATTCCGACAACAACCACCACTATCCCCTCAACAACCACTACCATTCCGACAACAACCACCATTCGCACTACAACAACTACCAGTATTCCAACAACAACAACTACCCCTGCCCCAACAACAACTACCACTATCCCAGCAACAACAAGTACCACTGTCTCAACAACAGCTACCACTATCCCAACAACAACTACCACTGTTCCAAAAACAAATACCACTATCTCAACAACAACAACTACCCCTGCCCCAACAACTACCACTATTCCAGCAACAACAACTACCACTGTTCCAACAACAACTACCACTATCCCAACAACAACTACCACTATCCCAACAACAACAAGTACCACCCAAACAACAACAACTACCACTATGCAAACAACTACCACAATCCCAACAACAACAACTACTACCCAAACAACAATAGCCACTATCCAAATAACCACCAAGGCTCCGATTACAAGGACTGCTACCTCCACTACTCCACACCCATCTACAACTATTCCTGCAAAAACCATCACGACTCTGGATTCATTTACAAAATCGTCTGCCATTCCCCAAGATGTACCAGGTAATGATTCATAAATTCGTCTTAATGATTTACTATATATATTTTTTAACACCGAGTTTGACCTAGTTTGTGTCAAGTGGGCATTAACACCCACCTCTGTCACTTTCTCGCTCCCCCCCCCCTCTCCTCTCTCTCTTACACACACTGTGGTGTGTCAACATATTCGAACAAAATTATAGGGTGGCTTTGAGGGAACCAATCTGATTAAAACACAGATCGCTGATCGTTTCGTTTTTTATAGTTCAAAATATCGTTTCACCGCAATAGGATCTGGTTTATGTGAGGGATAAGCCAAAGAAGTCTGTTACGGCGAGCTCTGTGTGCACTTTGCACGGAACTGTGGGTAAAACACTAGAAACGTCAACACTGGTTGATTAATAATAATAATAATAATAATAATAACTTTATTTAATGAGGATAGTCCCCTTAGCACAAGTGTACTAATTTTCAGGGGGTTCCTCCTACTCTACAATATGTATTATATATATACATAGATATATAGTAACATGCAAATACAAAACAGATAGAGACCCCCCCCCACCTCCTCCAAAGCAGAAACAACAAAAATAAAGTAATAATCATTATGAAATAAAATATGCAGCTATGTTATACACAATCTACTGCTCCCCTTCCCCTTCACTCTACCTCCAAAACAAAAGCAACAAATGTAAAAATACTTATATAATAAAACATGCAGCTGTATTATACACAGTGTAATGCTCCCTGCCCCTTACCCCCCCCCCCCCAAAAAAAATTATATAATAAAACATGCAGCTGTATTATACACAATGCTCCTTGCCCAATACCCCCACCCACCTTACCCCCCCCCCCCCAAAAAAAAAAATAAAAAAAAATGTAAGATAATAAGTATGAAATAAAGCATGCAGCTACGTTATATACAATATACATCCATGTATGGTGTCATATTGTCAAACACCGCTCGTATGACCTCTGACGCGACCTCCAATGTAGTGTAGGGTATCGTAAGTAAAACAAATCGAAACGAAATATAGATCCGTATTTTAATTCGAATGGCTGATGGGTATTTTGGAGAGGACATAATATGTGAAGATCTTTTTATTATTATTTCAGTAGGCTCTCCCCCAAATTGCAAACCGGGGGTCCACGAATTTGAACACAATATAAAAACAGCTAATCCGCGCGGTGATATTCTGTGTTTGGATATTGGTTCATTTGATAGCAGTTCACTGTGTTCTGACGACGAGGATTCTTTAATATTTAGTATCGACGAAGATCCATTTGGTTTCTTTGATTTGTCTGAACTTGAAATAAATAAAGAAATGTCGAAGTCATGTTTGCACCTTAAAGAGCCAGACCGGATACAAGTAGCTAAAGCGCGGGTAAGTATGATTAACGTATGGGTTGTTTTATAAATTTTGGAGTAATGCATCTAGATTGTGATCTTCTAAAAATATACATCAATACAAGCATACCTGGGGACTAGATGAAAGACGGTAATGGAACGTTGTGCATCAAGGTTGTTGCACCCTCTCAAAAATGGAAATACACATAATCATAATGCTCAACCATATATCGATATAAATATTGAGCCCCACTCCTCTCCAAAAGCTTCTTGTTCCATTAGAATTTAAGCGTCGCCACGCCCCTGTCGGATCTGAGGTACAAAACAGCTTGAGTAAATTGGCATTTTTTATGCAGTTTTAATTTGAAGTAGCCAAGTCTCTAACTCAATACCATCCAAAGTCTTCCAAATTGAAAACACGAATTATTTGTTTAATTTAAATCAAAATTGATGTTGTTATTCTTCCGGGAAAAGATGGGATTCTAATATCCAATATTTAAGATGAAATAAATTTACCACTGGTTCACGAATCGAGTACCATAATGCGTTTCAGCGCCATTCGTAACAAGGGACACGAAGAGCGAGACTAGACATATTCCAGAAGTTATATCAAACGGTTATGTCATATTTTGATCTGGAGAGCATTCGCAATAAATGCTATTGTGTAGTCTGGAAAAAACAGACGCCAGAGATTGCCATTCGATTATGAAATATTACAGTAAAAACATATACCATTGAATTTAAATCACTTTATATACATTCATATTACAATACTATATGCGTTGCGACCCATGGATATAAATTCAGAGTAATCCCTATTTATTTTTCTTACAGCTTACCATAATAGCAAAGGAAGATTCTGCACAGGGTCGAACAGCAACCCTAAACGTTATGGTAACATTTAATCGGCCACCAACAGTGACACACAGAATTATTAACTGGATTGTAAATATTGCTGAACTTGGCGCACTTGATGTCATAAAACAATCACAAGCTGAGGATTCTGATAGAATAACACTCACTTCTGTTGGTAAGTATTCGAGCAAGAATGACCAGCTCTATAAATCTTCCAGAATGCATCTTTAAAAGTTGGTAGCTTAAAGCTTTTTTGCAAAATAAAACATGGCGATGAGATTAAATATGTTTATGTGTGAGTTAAACAAGAACAATCGTACTATCGACCAAGGGGTGGGGGCGAATGGTTAGCACGTGCGCACCGCCGTGCTGTATTATAAGGTCTGTCATTGAGTCAACTGGCGTAGTTTCGACTCCCCTATTGTACGTGACAAGGAGTAGGGTTGACTACCAACATCGTGGTTTTACCTCGTTCCAAAAACAGGGCAATTTAAAAAACCTCAATTTGGAACTCTAGACAAACGAGGCATTTTTTTACCTCGTTTGGACAGAAATGCCGAACGAGGCATTTTGAGGTTTATAGTGTTATGAAGATCTACCCATGGCTCGTTAATATCCAAATTGATTGAATGTTTCAGATTACCAAGACAACAGTTTGGTTTCAGCAACTATTAAAAATAATATACTACAGTTGAATCCCGTGAATCCTGGTACTACATATGATCTGAAAAGAATGCAAGTTCTAATCAAAGTAGGTTTTTGCTGATTACACTCTTTGGCCTATACCATCATTTTAGGGCTTTGAATTTTGTCTAATGCTTTGGGGATTGTTCGTACTTGGTTTTATTTTATTTATTATATCACATCTGTTCACGCTATGTATACTAGCTGTATCGGCAACTCTTATAGAGTGTTAGACCTGGTATTTGGATGAAAGTTCTCAACACTTAGCCAGTAAAGTGGGAGTTTTGTTACAGAAAGTAAAATAAACATGTATGAACAGTCATTGCTAATCAAGATATAAACACAAAAATGAAATGGAATAGAGTTTTACGTCCTACTGTTCTGCTCCGAACATGGGCTAATGAAGACGGGCATATACCACACAGTGTGCTATGACGGAAATTTTGCCCTGACAGTGGCATTATGGCCTACTCTTATATCCAAATCCAACTGTCATGGGATCGTTTACGTGTGGGTCAATGTGTACTCAAGACCTCGGTTGTTCGCCCCATCCGAACTTACTAGACAGCTGTCCTTGTCACTGACAAGACTGAGGAACCCCACCTGAAAATCTGGATGAACTTTCTTGGCCAATGCCGGGATCGAACAATCGAACTCCAGGCTGTCCTGGAGTATGAAGCGTTCATTTCTTACACACTTCTAGGAACACTTCAAACGAAGCGTTCATTTCTTACACTCCTCTACAAACACTTCCCCTGAAGTGGTTAAAAACTCCAACGAAATGTTAATTTCTAACACACTTCTAGGAACACTTCAGCCGACGTCTTCACTTTAGAACCATTTCCAACAACACTTCTTTCCAAGTGTTGTAAAAACTCCACCGACACGGCTCATTTCATTGACACTGCAAAAAGATTGTCTCATTCTACAACATGCTATTCGCACTCCTGGGAGATAGTCTATGTACAAGCAGATGAAATTCGCACTTCTGAACCAGCCCCTCACCCCAACCCAAGCCCCAGTGAGACTGGTCATCACTGTTCAGACCAGCACATGCAGCCAGCAATGGGATTCCCAGATTTTAGTTTCTGTTTGAGCCCGCGTCGGCAGTGTGAATTGTTTTTCGTTACTCGTTATTCACCAATATATCCCGATCCAGTCTTGCAACCCAGGATGCTGTATCACAATTGCGTTGACAGTCAGTTACAAATGATGTCAAAATAACAGTACGTTTCGGGTAATAAACTGCCACCGATAAACATTCCAGTTACAACTAACTCTGACACGAAACAAACTGTTCTGACCAAAGGGACAACGTTAAAGATGCAAACGACTGGGGAATGTTTGTTTTACTGAGCTTCACTTGGCTTTACTAAGCATAAAACCAGTAGTTTAATAAAATATCATTGTTATTATTAAACTAAAGTTTTGTTCTTGTATGATTCAGGTGTCAGACGATGGTATACCAAGTTTATCAACCAATGTAACAGTACAGATAGTTATAATAAGGTTAGAATGCACTTCAACTGACAAGATGGCGGTAAATATAGGAGAGCTTCAGAGTGTCAAGACTCTTCCAATTGGTCAGATTAATTGTGTGGTTTCTAGAGGATATCAAGTCCGTTATGATGTCGCAAATACTGCACTACAACAAGGTATTTGGTTTTGTAATCTTAGTTTTTCGGTTTTGTAAAACCGATATTGCACATACAGCCGAGTCGCATTATATGTGTTTAAAAGTAAATGATGTATTGGTCAGTGCATCCGTGACAATGTCGGCGACAGATGTGTAATCAGGAACTTCCAGAAAACGGCCCGTGATACTAGGGTGACACTTATCTAATAGGACTTACGCAATCATAACGGTGCTCGCGCGTGTGTACGTAAGAACATGTAGTTACTCAATAAAGGCTACTACTAGATACATGTAATTGAAACTTGTAATCCCCAGAAGCACTAGGCCACTTTATCCACTTGACCATTGATTGCTGGTACGTCGTTGAAAACGTATCACAGATTTGAATAGTTGTTGAGAACTAGAATAAAGAGCTTCCCACGCAGTATTAGCCGGTTTTATTAACAGAAATATATCTGAGATTTCCCAAATAATATTTTCTAATAAACATTTCAGGACTTGAACTGAGATGTCATGAAGGTATAGTGAGTATATTTCATGATGATGGCATCACGATCAAGAGTAAAACAGAAGAGGTCGTTGTTAACGTGACGTTGGTTCAGTTCCCGTCTATACATGTCAATGTTACCTTTCAATTACAATTTGGTAAGTTTCAAACGGCTTGCGTATTCCCAAAGATAATCCTTTCAAACCATCTCTAAACCCTTTTGTCTGTTCATCATGGCCTATTTCATCGTTGAAACATTTAGCCGTTAAATATGAATCCAGGTGATGTCTGATTCCACTGTATTTTAAAAGTATTAATATATTAATATGATTACAGCATTTTATGGACTGATGTGGTTCCGGTCTACATACATATCATGGACAAGACAACTGGCGGATACATCAAGTAACGAATACCGAAACGCTGCCAAGAATATCACAGACATGGTAAGTCAATATTTTTTTTCAATAATGGAAATTGTTATCAATATGAATTTTAAATAATGTATATATTGCCTATTGCTGGTCTGTCTTTAATCCCGACATGTTATCTAAGTTATTAATTACACATTAATTAACTCATCTAGACGACCATAATAAACTCTTGGTGATAAAATCAAGAAATGGATAATCGAAACTATGTTTTTTTTTTATCGTGCCGACATAAGTAATGATGATCAAGGTTAGGCTTAACATAACTATTATAGTGAGAACTGCCAATTCTTCATCTTATCTACCATGATGTATATTTAACATTTACAAATATCAAAGGCATATTTGTTTTTGCATCAATACGAAGCTCCAAATCATGTGTTACATTTTCCTGAACTAGCTAAATAGGTAAGAACCTATTGCATTGGCCGAGAAGGTTCGTGGTTCGTCGGGATTTTCCGACGTGGTTTCCCCTTGGCTATGGTACAGGACGGAGAGTCTGATAAGGACAACTGTCTAGTCATTAGGATGGGATGACAACCGGGGCTCCGTGTAAACGGTGTCGTACACGTAAACATATCTATGCAGTTGGAATTCGATATAAGAGTAGGCCATATACTGCAGGCAAAATGCCCCTCATTGCACACTATATTGCGTATGATCCTCTTCATTAATCGAGGAGAATAGTAGGACGTTAAACATCATTTCATTTCAAATTTTACCTTTTCCTCTTCTATCAACAGATAAGTAAAATTGTTGATAAAACAGTTACCATGGATATTGTACAGTTCAGGTGAGATATTTATACAAATAAGTTTATAATCATGTCAGTAGTCGTTACCATGTTGACATACATCATACGTTACACTACATATAACTTAATACATTTTGGATATCAAAATTACACACAGCAATGGAAAATGAGACGTTATATCGCATTAAATATCATCTTTAACATATTTCAAATGTAGCTTATTCCTTTCGTTTCAGGACAGAATCCTGGGTAGATGTTCAACTCACGTTTCCTAGTCTAGCTGTTTATAGAGAGACGAAATCTTTACTTCTCGATCGTAACGAGTCCGTGTTTCGCGGTAGCCACGTCGAGTTTAATAACCGAAGTAAGTTTATGTTTCTATGTTTCTTACATTGTTTATTTTGCGACCCTTCGAAATTGTTACATCGAAACAAATATGGCCAAGTTTTGTAACAAACATCCACGAATATAAAAGGAATATAAAATTGACGTTCTAGTTACGTAACGGAATTGCGATAGTTACTGGTTTAGGACCCGGTTTGCTATTCCCCTTTTTTTCAAGATTTAAATATATCTTACCGACTTTAGTAATGATGATAAAGACTACGCTTAAAATGTCAAGATCATGAACCAATTTGACTGAAATTTTCAGCAAATTCCCTTTACATTATCCAGTTATTAACTGTTATAGTGAGAACTTTCGGCTTTTTATATAATCTTTAATTTTCTTTACTTATTTTATTTCATTTTGTGTACGCAAGATGAATAAGAAGTGGCTTATAATAGTGATGATGTTAAAATTGAAATTCAAGTTAAATCAATTCCATTGATGACATGTATACTTTTAGGTAGTCATATATTTGCTCCAAATGTCGTAATATTGAACAAGACAAAACACATCCGGGGTGGTGATACTGTTGAGATCTTCTGTGAGGCTGACGTTATAAATCCCATTGGTCCGGCTTTTGTGGAATGGACATTAGATGGCGCCATTATTCGACCCTTGTTGTCATCACGATTTAAAATTTCGACCGGATTTGAGTTTCCGTGGCGACAACAGTCTACTTTAAAAATCACAAACATTGAAATGATAGACCAAGGTAACTACTAACATCACTAGATATCACCATGTCAAGTATGTAATAAGATTTATATTAAATTGATAGATCTATATTAAACATGCAGGTCTTTCTTTAGGCCTGAAATGTTATCTAAATTATTACTTAGAAATTAATAAACTTATCCAGAACATAATCAACTCTCGATGGCATCGCTAGCATGTGATCTTTAGTCGATTATGATCCGATTTACTGCATGAATTTCCTTCGCGATTTAATGATTAAATGGTTCATAGTAGATCGATTTGACTGAAATTGTCAGCATATTGCCTTTACATTATTATCTTTAGGTACGATAGATGAAGGTGGTTAAACAGTGTGCGCGTCACCAGATACCATTTGAAAATCTTGCAGTGGCCATACCGTCTATGTCTATGTAACAGTCAAAGACAACAATGAGATATATCACTAATTGCTGGTTGTATTATGTCAGACATGAAATGAAGAAATCTAATGAAATGGGGTATAACGTCCTACTGTTCTACTCCGACTAGGCTAATAAAAACGGGCATAATATATACAGTGTGCTATGAGGAAAATTGTGCCTGGGCAGGGGTGCTATTATCAACTCTTAGATCGACTTCCAGCTGTCATGGGGTCTTTCCGATACATGCTAATGTGTACACGGTACCTCTGTTATCCGTCTCATCCGAATGACTAGACAGCTGTACTTGTCAGACCCTCCGTCCTGCACCACTGACAATTAAGAACTACGTCGGAAATTCCCGATGAACTTTTTCGCCCAATACAGAGACTAGACACGCGACCTCCATGCTGGAGAGTCAGCGTCTTACCCACTTAGCCACAGTAATTCACTATATTATGTCAGACATTAAAATTTATATTTAAAAAGGACAATTATTTCAGGTAAAGTAGGATGTCATGTAAGTGACCTAAGTGGTTATAGAGAATTTAGAAGTATTACTTTGGTAATTATTTCTCCCCCAACTGTCGGTGTTCCAGAAACTCAGTTTGTCAGGCGCGATGTAAACATCAACTTAGTGTGCGAAGTTTTAAAACCTGAGAATGTATCTACAACTTTGATGTGGCTACATAATGGAATCAATATACACAACGGTAAGTAATTATGTGTCCTATATAACGTTTAAAAGAACCTTTAATGTGTAGCATTTACCTCTGGCGTAGTCCAAGTGACGTTTAGTAATCTATGACTTAATGCCATTTCGTTTCGATGGTACTGTACTATACCGTATTCTATTCCTGTTTTCCAGGTTCTGAATTGAACAGGATTGTGACCAATGATGTAAATTTTACATGTGTTGGATTAAACATAGCTGGTGAGGGTAAAGGCAACACAACCAAAATAATCACCATTAAAGGTATTGCATTTGTATAAATAGTTCATTGTTCTGCTTTCTTTGTAATAAATAGTGAGAAAAACGTATAATAATTTATAAACAAAGAAATGATTATAATACCTAAAACTGTTAAAAGAACATTTTTTTTGTAAACTACAGTTCTGTTTCGTGACGAGAAGTCCATGTAAATATTTCGTTTGCCTTGACGAAAATACACTTTTAAAAAACTGAAACATTTTTCCATGATTAAAGGGCGGCTTTCCTGTCCAGGCGATATCGATGACAGAGGCACACATTGGCCTGAAGCATCTCCAAATGCCAAAGCTGAACAGTCTTGTCCGTCTGGATATTCAGGTAATATTTCAGGCAATGTAATTGAAATACAACAAACTGATCAAAACACAGATCCTATTTCGTTTCGTTTTACTTGTCTTCACAACGCTAGGATCTGGAAATGTTGTTATATAATTAAACAGGCGTTCTAGCTGATTTGAGGAATCGGTCAATGAAACGGTCTGTTACGGCGAGTTATACACGGAACTTTGGGTAAACCCCTAGAAACGTCCACGCTGATTGATTAATCAATGCCTGACGTCATATGATCAAAAGCCGCTTGCATGACTCTGACTCTCTATCTTCCAGTACAATTTGTGAGACGAAATGAAATACAGATCTGTATGTCGTCTAGTTAATTAAACACTGTATTTTAAGCAGATTGAAAATACAACAATGTTTCAATTCATTCCATTGAATGTATGGGGCTGGGTACCGAAATCTGTCATTCGTTTGGAAATGCTTTGATGGTAATAAAACATTATATCTGGGCGTGGCACAAAGAACGGTTACCGCTTATAGTCATTGAAACGGTTACTTGTTTTCGAACACCATTGTCCATGGGAACTTTTATGTGCGCTGTAAATGTGTATAGTAGATCGCTGTTTTCTCCTGCCAAGAAGACGTGCCTTCTTAACCCCACTGCCCACCCTCCCCAACTGAGACTCAGTCTTTAACCACATAATGCATTTAGGAGGTGGCGTAGCTTCCATATTCTGCCGTACATTTTGCCCGGACAGCGGCACTTCGGTGCGACACTACGGGCCACTCTTATATCGAATTCCAACTGTCGAGGGTTTTTTACACAGAACCCCGGTTTTTCGTCCCATTCGAACGACTATACAACTGTCCTGGTCCCTGACAAGGGGGAACCACGCTGCAAAAAATCTGTATGAACATTCTCGGGCAATGCAGGAATCGAACCTGTGTCCTCCAGACCAGCGAGCCAGCGTCGTAACCACTCAGTCACTGTGCCCCCCGAGAGGCAGATTAGTAGGACGTTAAATCCTGTTTCATTTGATTTCATTTCCATTTTTTTCTTTATAGGAAGTGTATCTCGATATTGTAATAGCAATGGAAAGTGGTTGGCAGGAGATTATAGTTCATGTATTCAAGCATCATTGATAAATATCAAGAATCAGGTAACGTTATTACACATATTCATTTACTGGACTATTTTGATTTTTTCTTAATACGGGAATCAGGGTGGCTAAGTGGGCAAGGCGCTGGTGCGCTAGCCTGGAGGTCGGGTGTTCGATCCCTGCATTGGCCGAGAAAGTTCATCTCGATTTTCCGGCGTTGCTTCCCCTTGTCAGTGATGCAGAATGAGGGCCTGACAAGGACAGCTGCCTAGTCGTTCGGATGGGACGAAAAACCGAGGTCCCGTGTACACATTGTCGTGCACGTAAAAGATCCCTTGGCAGTTGGAATTTGATATAAGAGTAGGCCGTAGTGCCACTGCCCTGGCAAAATTTCCCTCATAGCACATTGTATGTCGTATGCCCGTCTTCCATTAGCCCAGGTCAGGTGCAGAAGAGTAGGACGTTAAACCCCACTTCATTTTATCTAAATACAGCATTGTTGGTTGTTTTTAGATTTGACAAGAAGATTTAATGCGACACAAGAAACAATCGATGGATAGTCAAAAATCGGTCCAGCCAGCTGAAAGTTATATGAAAGGAATTGGTCACGTTCGATCTACAATTCTACATCTGCAATTGTTTTGGGAATGACGGAAAGTCCGATATCGAGCAGTGTCTAGTCGTTCGGGTGGTGCGAAAAGCCGAGGCCCCTGAACATATTATTGGCGTGCACCTAAACGAGAAATTGACGGTTGGAATTCGATATAAGAATAGGCTGTGGGGTTCTGTCTGGTCAAATTTGTATCATACGTATGACCGTCTTCGTTAGCTCAGTCGGTATTGAACAGTAGGAAGTTAAACCCCATTTTATCTCATTTTATCTTAGATTGAGCAGGTAAAAGCCGGAATAGCTGTGTCGGAACCCGATAAGTTGGTAGCCAATCTGACCAAAATAACTAAACAATCTAAGTTAGAGAAGGACGAAATACTTCATATGACAAGCGCCATAAAGACCCTGACACAAATTACTGATGAAACCACCCAAAACTCATCCACGGCCCAGAATAAAACTAAACAATTTGCTAAGGTAAGTGACTATTAGCCTATATATCATAACATTCAAACAAATTAACCACATGATAATCTATATGGTTTCCAGATTTAGTATACGATGTTCAAATGAATAACGCCTGTATCGGATTAAGACCAAAGGGGCGTGGGCTTGGAATATGCAATTAAAACAATTTCGATCCATAAATTTGATTAAATTGAAGTATATATGAAATGAGAATTTTGAACTGTAACAGAATGTAAATGTAATTTAACCTCTCGATCAACATTCCGTTTGGGGTATTTTTGGAGTAGATGTATAGCATATAAACATTTTCACTGTCCACTGAACGCTTCTTTGTTTTGTAAAAATATGTGAGTTCAGCTGTATTGACATATGTCTTTGTAGGAATCATTAATACTTGTCAGCACATTATTTGACCCAGAGCAAGCTGCAAACATGGAGACACTTGAATACGAGGTAATATTTTATTTACCGTTTATATATTATAATCTCTAGACATACAGCAATTGAAGGCCATTGGCCAACATTCGAGAGAGAGAGGTGAGGAGAGGGAGGGGAGGGGAGAGGAGAGGGAGAGAGAGGGGGGGAGAGAGAGAGAGGTGGGGTTTAACGTTCACTCGACACAAACGCGTAGGTATCTTTTAGCAGTGGGAGGAAGCAGGAGGACCCGGAGAAGTCCCATGAGGTTGAACTGGCGACCCTACTCCTTGTCACGTACAACCAGGAAATCAAACATTCTAAAGGTACCACGATCATCCTAGAGGTCAGTAGTCGACAGTTATCTTTTTCATTGCTGTTGTATACTTTGTGAAACTGATGACTTAATTAACATCTAAGAAATATCTTTAAAATGTGTCTCTTATTTAGAATAGCAGTATATCCCACGATTTAATGGACACGATGGAGAAAGTAGGAGAACTAGTTGGGGACAACCTACCGGATGGCAATTCCGAGACAATTCAATCCGAAAATATTGGTAAGATATGCAGTTTAAAGATTGTTTAAAAATAAACAAATGGTGATTACATGTACTACCAATTCACTATTTCGGTTCGAAACATGTTAATAGATTATATAATAAAAATAATTGTGATGCGCTATTTGGTTTTGAGGCATATTATAGGTTTTGGTATTTAAATGAGTAATCCGTGTTTAGAAATTTGCGATGAACCGTAAACACAACAGATGATATTGATACAACTGTTGTACACCATCCTCGGTATCCCCAGTGGTTTCATTCCGTTCTATGGAGGAGACACGTTTTCAAATTATCCGCCCTTGATGATTGTGCTATTTTTATCGATTAATCCCGTACACCGATAATTGCTAAGGAAGTTGGCAAAGTGAAATACCTCTCACCGGACAGGGTTGTGGGGTAGCCTAAATGAGAAAAATCCAAATTTTTCTTATTGCGTATTTATTAACGTTTATATGTATGTAGGGTCATGAGTTCCCGGAATGATAGACAAATTACAGTGAATCAAATTGCCGAGTAAAAGTTCAATAATAATAAACATAACAGAATGAACCATTTCAGAACGAATAGTAACAATAATTACAAAAGTCAAACATATAGATGTTATACACATTTGACATCAGCGAAACATACTACAGATTAATATAAATAAATTAAATATAAATAAATTAGAAATATATACAGTAAATTGACATGGATATGATTATCTACTCGTTTAAAAACAAAGGCGAAACGATTGGTTTGTAGACTGTTTTGATTGGTTCGTAGACTGTAGCTACATTCTGGGCCAGGGCAGATGATTTGAAATAGTGGAAACCCTATGGATTAACAAAGGGTATAGTGGAGTAGAACGGAATGAGACCATGCAATGGGGAAACTGAGGATGGTTGGAAACGTGCGCAACAAGTAACGCAGTTTAAGCGTCGTGATTACGTAGTGTGCTTGCTGGGTATAATATTCTAATGGTCGTCATATGTGCCTATGATTACAGTACTATCTGTTGGTAAAACGGATCCATATAACATTACTGATGTTAATTTCCCCGGCGACATTGATGCAATTATTAAAACAAACGCTCAACTACCAAAAGAAATATTCCAATCTTCTTCAGGTAACTATGAATAATATTACTTGCTTTGCAAATTTATGCTTGTTAGGCTGACATAAATAGGTGTGTTGACAATTATATTAGTTATATATAAATGGCGTTTTGAATTTTGGAAATGCATACATATAACTTTGAATATGACGCCTACACTCCCGTACATTTCCCAAATGTTTCATTTTTATTTCAATAATTCACTTGTGCCTAGGGGTCATTAGCAGTGCAAGGACCCGAAGGACCCGTAAAAAAACCAAGAGGTTGGACAGGCGACCATACTCCTTCTCACGTACAACCGGTTAATCGAAACCACGCTATTTGACTCAAATGGCAGACGTCATGTTACAGCGCGCATGTGCTAACCATTCGGCCATATATATGCAGATCATGACGTTTTGGAGTATTTGAAATGTATCCCTGTAACGCTCAATACCACGCCCTCATTGCCGCATATTCTGCGGGGTGTAACGTCCGCTCGATACAAACTAGGTCAGTTTGGGACTAACATATGGTTTCAATTTTATTTCAATAATTCGCTTGCGCGTAGGGGTCTTTAGCAGTGGGAGGAAACCGGAGTGCCCGGGGGGAACCCACGAGGTTGAGAAGGCGCCCCTATCTCCATGCCACATACGCTCACACCAGGGATCGAAACCACAGCCGCAAGCCAGAGGTGACCGGCCAGCTAGAGGTCGAAGCGCGGCACTCTAGACCACTAGCCCCCCCCCCCGCATATTCTGCAAATACATCAATAACCATGTAGGCGGTTATAGTACATACTGTCATTATATAAATGTTGTTATTATTTTGGAATTGTTGGTTTATTGCAGACCTGAATACAGTTACATACTCGATCATATCTTATAAAAGTATTCCAAATCTACCAACGGACACAGATAGGTCTGATTTCCTTTTATTTATATGAAAATTGAAATTTCTCCAGTACATATTAAGACATAACCCTAGATTCTTGCTCTCATGACTAATGAACCAAAACCTTTATAAATGTCGTGGATTTGAAATTTGAGATATCCTTTACCGCTTAATAGCTAAACGTGGTATTTCTTGTTTTTTTTTTTAATTCTAATTTTGTGTACCGTCTAGAATATATATTTAAAGATTCATAATGGGAGATTAGATTAAAAGCTGGCATTTCTCAGTATAATAGCTAAACACTAGATAATGTAAACAGAATTTGCTGAAAATTTATGTCAAATTGATACCCTCTGAACCGTGAATTTGGTGATTGAATGTTCGGCATTGCCTCGATCATCATTACTAAAGTCGGTACGATTAAAAAACATAGTCTCGATCATCCATTTCGCGATTAAGTCATGAATGTAAATTAAGCAGCAAATCAGATCGTAATCAATTAAATATCGCAGGGTGGCGACGACTTCCAGAGTTTAGTGTCAGTTAATTAATGTATAATTAATAATCTAAATAACATGTCAGGCCAATTTATTTCTTGTTTAATATAATATAATGTTTAAATATAACTAATTTCATTATCCGTATATTCGTGGGTTCTATCTAAGAATTAGACGTTACAATAAACAACCTTTTACATGGTTATAAAGGTTAATGCTTTTGTTTTGTTTTTCGTTTTCGTTGGTTCTGTATCAGACCTTACATAATATCCCGCCCAGCTTCCCTCCTCAGTAATAATAGACATTTTATATTTAATTTTACAGAAATCTCAGCACTGATGAAGAAAACTCATCGACAACATTCGGGGTTAATTCTGAGATATTAGCTATTAACCTTTATGGACAGGACACGTCTAAACTTCAATCAGATATTGTGTTGTCATTCCACCATCTTAACGTAAGTAAACAATAGCACACTTTGTATCGAGTAGGATAACAATAGGGCTATGGACAGGATTTTGCTAATCTTCAAGCAGATATGGTGCTGTTGTTTCCTATTGTAACAATATCGTAGTGGTGACATAGATCAGTTTAGTTAATATATGATATATTTACATCCGGTATATAAAAGCAACAATTTAAACTATACAGGAATTAGACTACTACAGGGACACATATAACTTTATCAAATCCACTTTCTAAAACCCCTGATTGTAGAGCACCGGAGGATAGATAAGGCACATGGTCATACATGCAATTGTCATGACATTTTATCTGAACAGTGCGTATCCCTCTCAAGTCACGTGGATCTTGGACACAGATTATATGTAGTTTGTAAATGACATAAAGGATGAATGACATACCTAATTATATCTTTATTGCATACTTAATTAGTTTATACAGAGTTCAAACGTCAATATCATATCTTATTAAAAACCAGCTGAGGCCATAAAATTCTAAGCACCTAAATGAACGAACCTATTAGGATATGTGCTGCCTGTTGTTGTGCTAGATATTCCAATCTTTTGATTTTGTAAGCAGTTATACACATGAAGCAACCTAGCAACTTCCTTCATTTGCCTAGTATGCCACAGAAAACCCTAGTAACTCAATAGTTAAATCAATAGATAAGCTGGGGGTTGATATTCATTCATTAGGTTTTCCTTTGTTTTCTCAAAATAAGGAAAAAGTGAGTTACTAGGTGTTGCCTTTTGACGGGACATTTAGCCTAGACGAAATAGATTTTTTTTTACTTAGATATAATTTACTCCAATCATGCATGTACATATTTACTCGTGAACCTTATCTAGTGGATCATTGTATTTCAGACTACCCACGGGGATGCTGCCTGTTCATATCTAGGTCCTGACAAGTGAGTATTATTGGGTTTGGTTCTTTCTTATTATTTCTCAATGTGTTTGTGTTTTTAATGGCTGTTAAGGGGGACATTATAACATACACGAAACCAAGATCTTTGTGGGAAGGGATGGGGGTAACGGCGACCAGACACAAACTAGTCTATTGTGGGACTTACATATGGTTTAGTTTCATTTCAATAACTCGCTTGGGGTCTTTAGCAGTGGGATATAAACGAGGTTGGACAGGCGATCCTACTGCTTGTCATGTACGACCGAGTAATCGAACAGCACACACGTGCTATCCATTCGCCCCCAACCCCACCCACATTACTCTTTGTAGAATATAAACACATGACACTTTCGCTGCTGATTAATTTCAGTATCTGGAGTAGCCAAGGATGTAAAGTACTGAATACCAATCGAAGTTTAACAATATGTTCTTGTGATCACTTGACTAATTTCGCTCTTTTAATGAAACCAACTAAAACAAGTGTGAGTGAATATATGGTAAGTATTTACAAAGTGATTAATTGTAAAGAATTGTACAACGCTCAGCTACAGAGCAGAAAATATATGAAGAGCACGGGGGAAGAACGATCTGAGTCACTTTTTGAACGAAATCCAGTTATTGGCGTCATCTGGTAGCAAAATAAGCTTTCTGTGGAACAATCAATTTCAGTTAAAAACAATCGGAGTCACATGGAACCAAGGCCCTTCTGAAATGACCTCCCGGACAAATACGTCCATCATATCCATTATTGAATCTTAAATTGGCTCTATTATGATTCATATGAAACATCATTTTGAAGTTGTAATTACACCCACTTGTTGTTCTGTTCGCGTCAAGCATTCTCGTCCAAAAGTTTGTTTTGCCTTTTATGTGAAAAGACTTAGATCGTACTTCCCCTAGACTCTTCATATGGGAACCGAAATAATTATTAATCGTCGTCTTCAATGTTCCCTGGGGATCACGTGGATAAGTGGGTAAGGCGCAGACTCGCTAGCCTGGAGGTC
Organism: Patella ulyssiponensis; assembly: GCA_963678685.1. Taxonomy (NCBI): domain Eukaryota; kingdom Metazoa; phylum Mollusca; class Gastropoda; family Patellidae; genus Patella; species Patella ulyssiponensis. The sequence continues at coordinate 96,154,710 of OY783226.1, forward strand.
GGGTGTTCGATCCCTACATTGGCCGAGAAAGTTCCTCTCGTTTTTCCGCGGTGATTTCCCCTTGTCAGTGATACAGAACGGAGGGCTTGACAAGTACAGCTGCCTAATCGTTCGGATGGGACGAAAAACCGAGGTCCCGTGTAAACATTGGCGTGCACGTAAAAGATCCCTTGGCAGTTGGAATTCCATATAAGAGTAGGCCATAGCGCCGCTGCCCGGGCAAAAGTTCCCTCATAGCACACTGTACTGGGGACTAGTTAGCTACAGTTTGGCTGTTATTTTAGTGTAACGTGTGGTGTATTCTCTTTCAGCTGCACCACTATAAAGTGTTATCCACTATAACAATAATTGGATGTTCCATATCTTTGGTTTGTCTAACTATAACTCTGATTATATTCATAGCCGTGTGGAGGTTTGTTACACATTGTTTTACTCTTATTATATTTGCGACTTCTTCAGTTGCTGCATAACGCCCTTCTACGACTGTTATATTATATATATTTAATATAGTCTTATGCTGTAATCTACGCTTCATGTGTGGAGCTTTGTGTCACATTGTTTTACGTTTATTGTATTTGCGATAATTGGATGTTCCATATCTTTGGTTTGTCTAACTATAACTCTGATTATATTCATAGCCGTGTGGAGGTTTGTTACACATTGTTTTACTCTTATTATATTTGCGACTTCTTCAGTTGCTGCATAACGCCCTTCTACGACTGTTATATTATATGTATTTAATATAGTCTTATGCTGTAATCTACGCTTCATGTGTGGAGCTTTGTGTCACATTGTTTTACGTTTATTGTATTTGCGACTGCCAACACCGGAGAAACTGCACTATCATGCTAGCGAAATAGGATGAATTTCAAAATCCCATAATAAAGGGACAAAACTCTACTGTCTGGGGAAGAAAAAGCTTGAGAGAGAGAGAGAGAGAGAGAGAGAGAGAGAGAGAGAGAGAGAGAAATGCATGGGGTTTAACGTCCACTCGACACAAACTAGGTCATTTCGGGACTAACATGATTTAATTTTATTTCAATAATTCGCTTGCGCGTAGGGGTCCTTATCAGTGGGATGAAACCGGAGTACCCGGAATAAAGCACTTGATTACCCGGAGTAAAGCACTTGATATTATAACCTTATATTCTTTGAAACCTCGCAGTTCTATACATTTTCCCGTACATTTACACTACGGTCTATTCGTGAAAATATATTGTGGTACTTTTAATGGTAGTGTTGTAATGGTTGGGTGAAGCGGTGGGGGAGTGGGGAACCGAATATAACCCGATACCGTGGACAATATAATATTGTCAATTAAACTTTACATTGTTCACTATTCATATTATTAAAATTTTATTTTTTAATTTTAATAACTGTTAACTTAACCGATTTCAGATTTGTCCAATGTACCCGCACAATAATTCTGGTTAATCTATGTGTAGCCTTGGTCATTGCTCTCCTCCTCTTTATACTGGGTGTGGATAAGACATATAATAAGGTAAATATTAGTTTAAATGGGATTTCCTCGCTGTGGGTAGAGTTTGGTTGGCAAAAATGTCTAGCGGTATTAATAAGGGTTATTTCTCTTTGCTACATATCTGATTAATTTACAGATCTATATTTCGTTTCGTTTATTATACTTTCGATGGCTTACAATACATGTACTGGGCGGGAGTGTAAGGAGTCAAACGGCGACTTTTGACCCAATGACTTCAGACGATTAATCAATCAGCGTTGACGTTTCTTGGGGTTTACCCACAGTTCCGTGCAGAGCACGCCAAGACGTCGCCGTAACGGACCGTTTCATTGGCTAATTCCTTACATCAATTAGAACGCGTGTTATACAACAACTCTTCTAGATCCTAGTGTTGTGAAGACAAGTAAAACGAAAATTTGAACTTTAAAAAAAAACGAAACGAAATACGATCTGGTTTACTTCGGAATTTACGAATTATTGAAATATTAAGCATAGGTTAATGCTGGATTGAACTGTTTAGAGTTAGTTCCCTTTATTATATTATTGTGTTTTGTTTGTAGGATCTGTGTACCGGGATAGCTGTTGGGTTACATTATTTCTACTTGGTTGTATTCTATTTGATGTTAGCAGAGGGCATGGAGATTCTGCTTACCATCATCAACGTATTTAACAGTTTGTCCAAGTTAAGGGAAGTTGGCCTGTTGCTCTTTGGTTGGGGTGAGTATAGTTCAAGGCTTTTGAATACTTTGCAAACTACGTTATTGTGATGACTGAACCTCTTACTCTTAACGAAATGTCGACCAACATGCCAATTCATAGACTGGAATGTCGTGATTAATTGTGACAATGTTCTCGTTGATGGTCCGATGGAAAATATTAATCATAATTGCGGGTTGAATATACAGAATAATATGTATTATTGTTTCCAGGAATACCGTTGATGATTGTGGTTACGTCAGCGAGTGTCACACGATTCCAGGGGTATGGAAATAAGAATTTGTAAGTGTATTGTATTATTGTTTTAAATTTTTTATTTTTGTTTTTATTCTGTCGATGGAGATGTAATCATACAGTTAGTAGAGATACTGGATTAGTCGGGAGATCCGCGATGGCTCCGTTAATAAGACTTCGACTCCATTTCCGAGTTGGCCGAAAGCGTTCCTTTGGATTGTCTGACGTCCTGCGCCATTGCCAAAGGGCTATATGTAGTCGTTATGGTTGTACGAACAACACAATCGTTGTTCATCGCGCGTAAAAGAACCTGGAATTGGCAGCTGGAATTTGAAATAAGAGCAAGCAATAGTGCTGCTCCCCTCATAGCATATTGTATGGTGTATGACCATCTTCATTAGGTCAGTCGGTACAAACTTTTGGAATTGGGTGGGCTGAAGTTAAAGTTTAAAATGGTACATCTAGCTACAAAGAAAGACACTGGTTCACCAACAATGAGAACCCGGGTTACATCAAGGTGTTTCTCCTGATTTTGCTAGGTGATTTTCGTGTGTCCGTGGTGCGGGACAATGCGATGTCACGGAACAGCGTGCAGTCGTTCTGGTCGGCGGAAACACTTAGGTCCCGTGTACACGATGACATGCACGCACAATACTCTTTGACAGCAAAATTCGATTATGAGAGAGCAGATCATAGACCCCATAGTATGCTTCATTCAGCACATTAGATAATGTGGCGAAGAAAAGCTTGACATTTAGATCAGTGTCATATTCTTAATATTCCTGATGCAATGACTGTGAGTTTTACAACATCTGGACGTGCTAGATTACTTTACAATTCCCAAACGTATAGCTATTTTTTCTGCAGACACGTGAATAATAGCGTCCAATCATAGGTTGTCACATAGCGACCGACCCCCGCAGAAACCTTGACAAAGAACGAACCTTGAACTTTGCAATTCGATTATCACAGGTAGACATTTTAGCTTGAAAGCGCAAGACTTGGTAATCGCGATGATCGAGGCATCCCATAGGCTCTCAAGCTGTGTGAATACCCAATCGCAATTAATGCCGAAATATGCAGGGAATTGGGTGAAGGCCTTGATAAGATCATTCATACGATTCGTGCCACAGTTCTGTCAATTCTGGATCATTCTTTAATCATCCAAAAGGGAGCCGTTGTAACTTAATGGGTAAGATACTGTCTCGTTAGACTGGATTGGCCGAGAAAATTCATCGGGATTTTCCGACGTGGTTCCCCTTGCGAGTGGTGAATGGCGAATGTCGGAGGGCTGTCTAGTCTTTCGGATGGGACGAAAACTCGAGGGCCCGTGTACACACTGGCGTGCGCGTAAAAGATCCCTTGGCAATTTGAATTCGGTAGGCCATAGTGCCACTGCCCAGGCGAAATGTCCGCAATAGCACACTGCTTGGCGTGTGCCGGTCTTCATTAGCCCAGTTTAGGAAATGACGAGTTGAAAATGAAATGGTGTTTAACGCCCTACTGTTCTGCACCTAACATGGGCTTATGAAAACGGGCATACGCCATACAGTGTGCTATGAGGGAAATTTTGCCCGGGCAACGGCGCTACGGACTAATCTTATCTTGAATTCCAACTGCCAAGGGTTTTTTTACGTGCACGCCCATGTGTACACTGGACCTCGGTTTTTAATCCCACCCGAACGACTAGACAGCTGTCCTAGAAGAGTAGGATGATAAACCTCACTTCATTTATAACCTATGAAGCATCATGTAGTTATACTACTCAACTTTACGAATTCTATCTCCCTGTTGTTTTAATTTGTATTTATTAGCCTATAAAACTTCTTTATATTGTGTAATGATTACACGAGTCTTGTCTTTAATAGTTGCTGGCTGTCTATAAAAGGTGGTCTAATTTGGGCGTTTATAGCTCCTGCATTGGTAGTAATTCTGGTAGGTAACTATTTACTCCCAGAAGTGAATATGTAAGATTGTGTGTGGGGTGTAACGTCCACTCGACACAAACTAGGTCATTTTGGTACCAACACACAGTTCAGTTGCGTGTATGGGTCTTTAACATTGGGAGGAAGCCAGAGGATCCGGCGAAAACCCTTGAGGTTGGATTCGTGTCCCTACTCCTTGTCGCTTACAACCGGGGAATCGAAACCACACCAGTTGACTCAATGACAGACTGTGTGATACAACGTGCACGCGCTAACCATTCGGCCATCATCCCAACCCCACACACATACACACTTCTCCTGTTCATCCGTATAAAACGATAGTCGAATTAAAATGAAATGAAATGAAATTGATATCTATGAGGATTAAAATGATAACGTATCAGATGTGCAAACTCTAGCAACTATCACCTGGAATAGTTAATTACTTTTAACCATTCAGAGCTAAATCTGCCTTTTAAGGGTCTTTCTTTAGGCCTGAAATTTTATATAAGCTGTTTATTCGACATTTATTAACAAAACAAGACCATAATCAACTGTCGGTGGCATCGAATACTCGAGATTTTAACTAGATTAGAACGGTTCGCAATTAATATAATAATTTAAAAATGGGAAAGCGAGTCTCGAATATACCAGTGCCATGATCCACAATGTACACATCCTGTCAAAACTTCAAACAGTGATAACATTGCTCAGAATGAAGTAACTTGAATTAATTTTTCAATATGTTCATTTTACATCAACTATTTTTGAGCTATTATAGAACGAATGATCAGCTCTTTTACCAAATCTTGCATGCGTATTTCAATAACTCTTAATACTAAATGATTTGTGTTCCGAACTTTTGTTACAGTCTTATTGTACTGTAATTTCTGTTTTAGTACGCGTTCTGTTTGTTCCAAAGGGTTAATGAATGTTAATATTTCTCGTTCCAGGTGAATGTAATGATAGTTGTTAAGATCATCCATGCAATGCTGACAACCAGAGTTATGATAACTAAAGATACTAGAGATAAGGCTAAGTAAAATAACTTCCCCATTTTTTTATCGCTTATCGTATATAAAGTTGTCCTTAACAACTGGAGTACAAAGGCTTGTTTTGTCTACCCATATTCCATTTATCTGTAGTGGAACATGAACATCCATTCAAAGGAAATCGGGATACGCTTCCGGTATTACCAGCGCCATATAAAGAATGATATACATAATCAAAAAACAAATTGTGAGACTAGAAACCGAACTGCCCAGAGTTTATCATATCTTAATAAAACACATCCCTATTATTCTGTCCAATCTTCCATCTTAACTAGAGATACGATTTCTCTCTCTCATATTAAAATCTATCATATGGCGGCTTTAAGCGTTATAGTTGGAGCAATTTGAAAGTCTGGTGGTGATATATTTGCAATCGGTGCTTGTGGTGCATTTGAAATCTGTAGTTGCTATATATTTGTTATATATTTGTATTTGTAACCAATGTTTACATATCGGTGCTTGTGATATATTTAAGTCTGTATTTATAACCAATGTTTAGAGCTGCTGTAAGAAGTATTTGTGTGTTATTACCAGTAATGGGTGTGTCGTGGGGTTTTGGTATTCTTGCAGTTAATGAGGAATGGATTCTATTTGACTATATTTTTACCATCTTAAACACACTACAGGTGAATTTACTTCTTTTATATGTAATACTAATTATGATACTTAAGTTTCTGGATTTATATTCATTGATATTCGTATAAACATAAATTTGATAAGCGTTTATACTAAACTTAGCATTTAATCAGAGAGAGAGAGAGAGAGATAGAGAAATGGGGTTTAACGTCCACTCGACACAAACTAGGTCATTTTGGGACTAACATATGGTTTCAATTTTATTTCAATAATTCGCTTGTGCGTAGGGTCTTTAGCAGTGGGAGGAAACCGGAGTACCCGGAGAAAACCCACGAGGTTGAGAAGGCGCCCCTATCTCCATGCCACATACGCTGACACCAGGGATCGAAACCACAGCCGCAAGCCAGAGGTGACCGGCCAGCCAGAGGTCGAAGCGCGGCACTCTAGACCACAAGGCCATGCCAAACCCCCGCATTTAACCAGTCTCGAAAAGTGGTGTAACTGGATCTGAGAGGTTATCCAAATAACAGCAATTAATGTTATAAGGTTTAATTTAATTAATTAAATGTTACGGTACACTATGACACGTTTATAACAAGCTAATGTTAATGATGATACCTTAAACCAACATAATAAGGTAATGGTAATGATGGCACCTTAAAAGATCATAACAAGTTTTAACTTGATAATTATTGTATTTGATAATAACAAAATAATGATAATTATTGTTTTTTACGTGATAATAGAAAGCTAATGATATTTATTGTACTTTTGTACTACAGGGTCTGTTTATCTTCATTTTCCACTGTGTCCTGAACAAAAAGGTAATTGAACAATATCGTCTTTTTCTTTAAACGTATGTCATTTATGCATAGCTGCAATAGGTTCTAAAATAAATTGACTTCACTACTATTAACATTAAAAACGCTCTGGGGAGTCGTTGCTGTAATTCAATCACGGCTTAGTTTCTACAACGATTCTCTTGTTCTTTAGAAGCATAAAACTGATGGTTTAAAAGAGAGAGAGAGAAATTGGGTTTATCGTCCACCTGACACAAACTAGGTCATTTTGGGACTAACGTATGGTTCAATTTTATTTCCATAATTCGCTTGCGCGTAGGGGTCGTTAGCAGTGGGGGGAAACCGGAGAGTCCGGAGAAAATGCACGAGGTTGGAAATGCAACCCTATTCCTTGTCACGCACAACTGAAAATCGAAACCTCGCCAGTTGACCCAATGACAGACTTCATGATGTAGCGGGCACGTGCTAACTATTCAGCCCCCCCCCCAACTGATGGTTCAACATCTGCGTCCACTACAGTGATATCGCATATTTAATGGTGATCGTGCTTCGATTCAATGGTCTTGAGCGTTGAATACAAGTCTAAATAATGGTTTATATAATATTTGAAGGCCAAGTGAAGACCTGTGATAGGCAGATTTAACTCTTGCGAAATTGGTACTTTGTGTTATGTAACAGTTTTCAGACCGGACATGAAATTATTACTGTTTTATTTGCAGGTGCGGGAGGGTTTAGCCATCCACCATCGACGTTACAAAAGTCGCCATACATCTTTGTCAGGACCATCAAGTTCAAGGTCAATGTCTGAAAGTGTAAGTAGAATTATTCGTAAAGAAATGAAATGAAATAGGGTTTAACGTTCCACGGTGGCCTACTTTTATACCAAATTGCTACTGTCAAGGGATATTTTACGTATACGTCAATGTATACACGGGACCTCTATTTTCGTCTCACCCGAATGACTAGACAGCTGTCCCTTTCTGACCCTCCCTTCCGCCTTGCACCACTGTCAAGGGGAACAACAAGCGTCTTAACAATTTAACCTCCCAGGCTTCTTTATTGAGAGGCGATTTGGGTATTGATGTTGGTTTTATTGTTTTAGGTTTTTTCCTCATAAAGAGGGTTGGGTAACGTGCGCTCGGGTGGAGTAACGTGTACTCGGGTTAGGTAACGTGTGCTCGGGTGGAGTAACGTGTACTCGGGTTAGGTAACGTGTGCTCGAGTGGGGTAACGTGTACTTTAGATCATAAGCTCTGTTATCTATGTATGTCGTGGGTTTAGTCTCAATCTCGGCCTCAGCGTGTGAGTGTGACAAGATGGAGGTAATTCCGCTAGGGACATATAAATCCACACAGTACCCCTCGCTCAGCTGACCGATTAGTACGTGACAAAGGAAAGGGCACTCCGGTATTATGCGAATTTTAAAGATCTCTGTGTAGTGTACGTAGGTGGGTTATCTGCTTTTGTAGAAATGATATTAAATCCGTACACAATGACACCATAAAATCAAATCAAACGAGCGTAATTATTTATTTAAAGATTCGTGTCAACAAGGCATTCTCCGGGAAATCCATGAATTCATACGCTTCTAATAATTACAACGTTTTTGCCCATACAACAATTATTATGATTAAGCAACATAACCGTTTCGGTGAACTTTTCCTTTAACAGATTCGACGTAAATCTTCTGTTGCCCTGGCTGCAAATTCACCATTACGAGCCTTCATCAAATTCAACACGAGCGCCTTTTCAGGAAGTGACGCCACGCGAAAGGTTGAAACTAAGTTTAGTGTTCCTAAATTTGGTGAAACAATTGCGGAAGTGACTCCAAGTAATTGCAATGATCCTGGTAATGCTATGGATTTAACAACAGACAACGACCACGCTGCATCACCCGCGGCCATTGAAATAGAGATTGGCATAAAACCAAAATGGGAAGGTCAACCATCAACAACCGAATGCGATGATAACTTGAAAACACAGCGTTTTATTCAGAGCTCTGCTACAAAACCCGCTATGGAGCCTGATATTGCTTTTATTGATGATTAATTGTATCCCCTGCTTTAATTTATCATTTGAGTTTTGTTTCTAGAAGCACCCACAATGCCTCTATAAAAGATATATAACTCCAATTAATATTTGATGTATGGTTATATTTTAACAGTAAGCTTTAGAAATATTCCATATTACATGTACATTTGTAGGTGTAAAAGCATATTGACACGTTAAGCTAATTACATATTGAAATGGTTCTAATTAGCTTTTGAATATTTATTTATATCTAATATGGTTATATTTTACCTTAGATTATATAATTTTTATCTACACAATGTCTTTTGCTGGGACTGCCGCAATCAAAGTCGCTAGCAAGTAATCTAGTAGGGGCGCAATTTCTCGGGGCGCCTTATTTTTCTGCACCCCCGTTAAAAATGGCCCTGCGTAGCTACGGTGTAAAACACTGTTGTTTTTGTTCGAATTGTTTCTTAAATCTTGATGGAAACGTGAGTGGTGGCTAGTAAATAAAGCAATTTCCAAATGTCTACGGATATCAAAACTAACCGATCTTTCAAAATAAAATATTCAATGCGTAAACTGTTACAGAATGAGATTTGGATATTTCGACACGTGTCACCTCAGGGTGTTTGAAGTATATCTAGATAAAACAAAATGATTTCGTTTTTTCTGTCATTTAGATTTAATTGATTTTATCAAATCAAATATAATGATTATTGTTCATCGGTAGTGACGTAATTGTGACTAAAGCCTGTATATTTAACCTTTAAAAGTACTATTTATTCCTTGATAAAGGCGAGAGTATCATCGTCAAAACGTTGCATGTTAATAAACCAGTGATTGTTATTCTATAAATAGTTTTGGTGTTTTATTCCTTAATAGTTATGAATTTTTATTTTAAAACTTAATTCAACAATATGTAGCACCATGGGTCTTTGTGAGACTTGGAGAGCGGACATAGCTCAAAGCCGGTCGCCACATCCTATCGTATGGCCATGCATCTTTTCTCACTACATACCTTAGTAGCCTTGTGATCGTCTAGTATTTTCACTTTTCTTCTTTTGTTTACCTTTCAAGTTGTGTATTTTATTCTTCTTATCCAAGTCAGTAGTTAAGACGGATGTCTTACCAGGAATAACAATGCAACAGTTCTAGTCCGGTGGCTGAAGGGGGGGGGGGGAGTCGCCACCCGAGCTGTGAATGTATGAGACTAAGTTTTTCTAGACCAGTTTTTTGGTGTAGATTCCGAATATGGGTGGTGATCAGGGTTGGAGGGGGCGTTTTCGAGATATAGGGGGTCAAATGTCTACAATAAGCGTGTGTGTGTGGTTGGGGTGGGGAGAATGCAATGTTGACATAATATATTAATAAAACATACATTTCTAGGACTGTCCATCTTTAAGTAAGTGTTTATAGTTTATGATACCCTTGACAACTGTTTTGATATCTGGGGAGGTGTGGTGGGGTAGCAAGTGAAGGCGTTCGTCTGTGGAGGTCGAGGGGAAGGGGTGTCATTATGTTGACATAAATGATGATCATGTTATTTAAAATACAGATGTGACGTCACCCTTTGATGTTGGCGTACCATTATTTCAAATAATCGTAAGGGCAACTTGCCAATAGTACTTTATTCATACCAATGAAACATTGGACTAGTGTGACGTATTTCACCACAAAAGCTCGTGCGGAGTGTCAGTATTTTAAGTGTCATTCCACGAGAAAACCATGCAAAATCATGCAGAATCGGGAAGGTGGGGGGTCGGCAGATCGAGTTCATCTTGGGGGGGATTTTATGGACTCCTCAAGACTACTTCACAGCCAGAAGAACCGATCTCAAAATTTAACCGTTATTGAGATACAGCCTCGGGCTGATTTTTGGCCAATTTTGCCCTTTTTCACGTCATTTTTGGTCAATTTTCAGCCACCTATTCTGACGAGTATAGGGTTTGGAACTGTCTTTGAGCGGACTTCTCCGCTGAAAGTTGCTATCGAGCCCTATATAGCTGCAATATGAAAATATCGCTCATCCCAACCTCTGGTCAAGGGTTATTTTTGAATCCTTACCCACTTTTTTCATCCAGATTCTTCTGTGTTTGCCAAAGGTATCATTTCTTGCCACAGCTGACACACAGTCATATTAATTCAACACTATTTTCAAGTAGAATTCTACGATTCACAACATACACAAAATACGTTTGAACTGAACAACCATGACGAGACCCGAACATGCGCAGATCACATGTTTATTTAATTGCCAAATTCTACTTGAACACAGTGTTGAATTATTATAAATGTGTGTCAGATATGGTGAGAAATGATTCCTTTTGCGCAAAATAAACATTTACAGTGAAAAGTTGAAGGTAACAGTCCCAAAATAGCCTGAGAACAGAGGTGGTATTTCATCGTATTTTCATATTGCAGCTATATAGGACTGATAGGAACTGTCAGCGGAGATGTCCACTGAAAGACACTTCCTAAGGAACTAATTACAAGCCATACCCGACGGAAACAAACGACGATTAAATAAAATTCCTCTATTTTGGATTTCATTTTGATTTTCTGCCGTCATGGATTCTCAAACTTGATATTTGAGATAAGAATTGAACCCAGCGTCATCGACAACCACATATGGAAAACAATAAGATTAACTTAAAGTCCGCCATTTTTGAGTCAATTCTGAATTTATTTTTCGAAATTTATCTTTAAATTCAGAAACATCAAAAGCCATATAAAAGACATAGTATAGGTCACATATTACGATATTTTCGCTGGTTATACGAAAAAATTGTAATTTTAATGCGATTAATTAAAAATACGCCAATTTGGATTTCATTTTGGCGGCAATTTGGAATTTCAACCAGGCATATCCAACAGAAATAAACGACGATTAACTTAAATTTCGTTTTTTTTAATTCCATTTTTGCTGCCATTTTGAATTGATGTCATACTGGATTTTTGATATTATCTTTAAATTCAGAGACATCGAAAATCATATAAAAGAGACAGTAAAGTCACATTTTATGAGATTCTGGCTGGTTATATAGGGAAAAGGCCTTTTTATTGCAAATTTTGCAGACATCAGCCGTCCATGTGAAAAATACATTTGGGGGGGGGGGTTCCTTCAGATTCGTTATTTCGGCACATTTCGCCCCTATAACTACTTTTTGTTTGAAGAATTTAAAACAAAAATTAGTTATTCCCTCACCACTAAAACACACTGGTTACTTGATATCGCTCTCGGAAGACAGCCATATTAAGTTATGTTAATTACGCTATCTCGCCTTGGCCGAATTGGAGTCACGTAAGATGTTGTCTGACATGTGTGTCATTGAACCAAACTGCATTGGTTTCTTTTGCAATTTGCTTTGGGTAAAACATTATCATTCCCCATTCGTTCGTTCGTTTCTGGGATTTAACTTCCACTCCCACCTAGGGTGATATCGTAGACAAGTCCTTCCCGGACAACTTGTCCGCATTTACACAAATGGGTACTGACTTTTTCTGTTTTGTGGACGTATAATTTGCGAACGATGGAGATTCATTTTAATATTTACTTCGTCATCAGTTGTCCCAATATATTGCTCAGAACAGCCATCGCATATTATTTGATATATCACATAATTGGATTTACAATTCATATTTCACTTCACATGAGAGTTTGTATCTGTAATGTTCTGGATTGAATCGCCCTCAATTAAATATCAGCATAAAGGGCATCTTGAAACTGAAGCTTCCTAGTTCCAAAGCATGGAACAATAAAATTTCTTATCTCTGTCTCCCGTAATAAGCAAATTTATCCAGATTAAACATTCTAGTGAAACAAGAAGCAGGGTTGTCGTGGTCCGAAAAGTGTGGCTGACAGCCAGACAGAGACATGGGCCGATTCCCAAACCATTTTAATAGTCCCTTGACGGACATTAATTCAGGCATAAAGATGGACGGACGTGTGACTACAACAATAATAGGCAACTTTTTTTGTAAAGAATGTTTTATTCAGAATGTCTGAACGGGATTGGGGAACGGGCTCAGTCTATGTAAAACCCCTCTCCCTAGATAATAAACATACATAATATTAAAACAAAGGAATAACATCGGTGTATATACAGAGTTAAAATGGGAAACTTAAACGAGAATACTTCATTTGTTTTAATATTGATTTGGTTATTGGTAGTTTGCAAGTTTCAAATTTCATAAAATTATCTACAATTACTGGATTGAAGCGAAAAGATAGTAAAAACCAATAATTATTACCGGATATACTTCAATGGCAATAAATTGATTATTTTATATAGCAACACATAATGGGACAGAGGAAAAATATTTAGATAATTTAAATTAAATTGTAAATAATTATGATACGCTACTGATTCACACACAGTTCCTACATGGAAATCGATTAATTGTGTAGCGATATAGTGATGTCTATATATTATATGATTTACCTGTAATATAACTGATATAATTTATATATACCTATATTTATATATAATAAAATATAATTAAAGCTATATGAATTAGCCTGACTGACTAACACCATTTTTACATTTGGAGAAACAAACAGATTCTTGGTTTGGCGATGGGTCCTTGCTCCATGAGGGGTTCCCATACTATGAGGGCGGGGGGGGGGGGGGGGGGGTCCGGTGGGATTCCCTTCAAACAGCGTCCAAATGTCTTTTCAAAAATTGACTCTGAATTGGACTTAACCAGCGGTAATCTTAGCAATTCACCAAAAATGAGGGGACTCCAAACTGCTCCTTGTTTGTGTGAAGTGATATCGCAGACAATACCATACTCATTTTCTATCCATCCCTGAAAAGGGAGTTGAAAGATAGGATGTTAAAACGTGTTGCAAACTTCTGCACTACTCGATTGTATTAATTATCAGTAAAAGTTTTACGTAATATGAACTGATAATTCGTATATTATTTTACAGCAATACCAAAAACTGTTTCCGTTTCATCAATTAAACAATTGCTACAAATTTCCGTATTACACGGTAGACTCTAACTTATCATAAACAACTGGTATATTTATATTGGTCGAGTGTTTTACAGCTACAGGGAAGTTTCCGTGAATAATTATTCCAATGAACAATTTAGTTTTAGTTCGAGTCAAACGTGCAACAGACGGAAGAATATTTTAAAATCTAATTTAAATATGTGTTTTCATCAATTTATTATGCAGACATATTATTATAAGGAAGGTCCGGTTGGTTATTAAAAAAAATTTTGTGTGAGATAAGTGTCCTGGCATCACATACGTACCCATAACAGGAACAAAAGAGATCAATACCTTCTGAGAAGAATTCTATGGGAACAACCATCCCCGTTTTGTCGACAATTCCATTAAAAAATGTATGTTTAGTTCGAGGGGAAAGTGCTACAGGTGGTAGGCAATATTTAAATGAACATGTGGTTACTATCTTTCCGTCTGTATAATGCAATACAAGGTAAAGACGGAGGGTTCATTCCAATCGGGAGCCAATGGTTCCTATAAATATTGCATTCTAGATTAGGTCCTGAGGGCAGTTTCACAAAAGTTCGTAACTTTAAGAAAAAAAACTGCGTAAAGTAAAACTTACGAAAAAGATACGAATTATTTACGTCGGTTTCACAAAGGCCGGCGTAAGTTTTTTCTTAACTTTTTCACGTATCTTTTTTCGTAAATACGTCGTGACCATTCATGACGTCATGTTGCGTCACTTCATTCAAACTTCTGTAAACAATCCCACGGTCTACATGTTGACAATGTCGACATTATAACCGCTATGTTTGATTTGATCATTACCTTTTGAAACATAAACGACGAAATGATATATTCTTTATATATACGCTAAGATGTAGTTGTGTATTTATTAATAAAATGATATTTTCAAGCCTTTTGTTTACTTGTTTTTTGTTTGCTACGTCATAGCGCGTGTCACAGTAGCATGCGCGTCTTCTGTCAGTCTGCCAAAAGCCGAAATGGGGTCTAAAATTGGACCCCTGCAGCTCTCCGCTTTTTGATTGGGGCAGTTGAGCAGAAATGTGGAATTCTAAAAGGAAAATTGAGCAGCAGCCTGACCAAGTCATCGAAAGTCAGAGTTTGGGAGAATATACTGGGCGCTATAGAAAACGCATCACTTAGTTTTTCGTGTAACAAAATGATCTTATAAACATATCTTATTTATTTTGCTTCTTACTTATTATGAACAATATTGAAATGAGAACACATCAATAACAACACATTTGTACACTTATGGATGTTTAACCTGTAAGAGGGGTCAAAATCACAAGTACGACAAAGATGGTTAATTGTCAGTAGCGCGTGTGTCCTCCACTGGCTTTTACGCACGCTGTGCAACATAATTAACCATCTTTATCGCGCTCAGTATATTTGTAAGTGTCGGTCTTTGCCGCGATAGGCTTACTCTTAAGGCCCTAGTTACTTATAGGCCTACAGGGTCTAGTAGTAGTAATACTAGGCATAATAATAGTAATACCGAGCGTTAGCCATACTCTTGTTTAATGAAAACTAACCTACCGAGATTATTTTTCCTGGGTTCCTGTTTGTGATAAACCAAATTAAATACTATGTTGTAGGCCTACTTGTAGTGTAAATGCTTGCCTACAACCGAAGGCCCACGAGACCCTAGTTTTAAGCCTGAGTCTACCAAGCCTATAGGCTATATATATATAGGCATACCTTTCCGGTACTATAGTAGGTAAACCCGATCCTGACCACAAAACTTAAAAGGCGATTAGTCTAGACACTGATGGTACGTTAACCCCATGTGCCATTAGCAATGAGTTTTTGGAAGCTACCTGTGGCATAGTAGCCTAACGTAATGCATGAAATGAAGTTGGGTTTAACGTCCTACTCTTCTACACCTAACCTGGGCTAATGGAAGACGGGCATACGCCATACAGTGTGCTATGAGGGAAATTTTGCCCGGGCAGCGGCACTACGGACTACCTTTTTATATCGAATTCCAACTGCCAAGCGATCTTTTACGTGCACGCCACTGTGTACACGGCACCTCGGTTTTACATCCCATCCGAACGACTAGACAGCAGTCCTTGTAAGCCCATCCGTTCTGCATCACTGACAAGGGGAAACCACGTCGGAAAATCGAGATGAACTTTCTCGACCAATGCAGAGATCGACCCCACACCTCCAGGCAAGCGAGCCAGCGCCTTACCCACTTAGCCACGTGATCCCCCTATCGTAATGCAATCTGGACTTGGACTGTAGTTTGTACACTACTTTCCGGCGTGATTTCCCCTCGTCAGTGATACAGGAGGGCCTGACAAGGACAGCTGCCTAGTCGTTCGGATGGGACGAAAAACCGAGGTCCCGTGTACACATTGGAGTGCACGTAAAAGATCCCTTGGCAGTTGGCATTCGATATAAGAGTAGGCCGTAGTGCCGCTGCCCGGGCAAAATTTCCCTCATAGCACACTGTATGGCGTATGCCCGTATTCCATTAGCCCAGGTTAGGTGCATAAGAGTAGGACGTTAAACCCCATTTCATTGTACACTACAGATGACAAGGATTTCGATCGGTGAGTTGCGGTTTCGTGTCACTTCATTCAAACTTCTGTAAACATTCCCACAGTCATGATGTTGACAAATTCGGCATTATAACCGTTATGTTTGGTTTTATCCTAACCTTTTGAAACATAAACGACGAAATGATATATTCCTTATATATGCGCTAAGATGTAGCTGTGTACTTATGAATAAAAAGCTATTTTCATGCCCTTTTCTTTGCTACGTCATAGCGCGTGACATAGTAGCATAGGCCAGCGTCATCTGTCAGTCTGTCAAAAGCAGAAATTTTAATAGAAAGCATGAACATTAAAAATCGAAAACAAAATTGGGACAGCTTCCGGTGTTTCGATTGACGGCGTAGAACAGAATTATGGAATTCTGAAAGGAAAATTGAGCAGCAGTCTGGCTAGGTAATCGAAAGACTGAGCTTGGGAGAATATTTGTGCGAAGTCCACGTGTCGGTCTTTGCCGCGATAGGCGTAGGCCCACTCTTTAGGGGAAATTTATTGATAATTAATCGTCAACACGGGTTGTTATTGCTCGTAAAACACGATAAATTACTCTAGACACTGATGGTACACTAACCCCATGATCAGGTGCATCAGTGATGAGTTTTTGGAAGCTAGGTGTGTGGCATAGTAGGCCTACCGTAATGCAATCAGGACTTGTAAGTTGTACAGTAGGATTTCGATCGGTAAGTTGCGGTTTTGATATCATCATTAAAGCGGCAATTTCATATTTTTAAGTTATATTTTTAAAATATATTATAATAAAGGCTTAAAAAAGATGGTATCTATAAACAGTCCAACCTTGTTAAAGAATAATCCTATAATTCACTATTGCCAGTTGAGAAATTGGCAAAAATATCAATTTCAACATTAAATTCAAATGTTTGAAGATAGCTATTGCATGGGGGGGGGGAATGGGAAAACAAGGAGGTAATTGGTTTTTATTTTCCACGTGAAGGATGTTTCAGTGTGGAAAATAATGTCTATGATTGTATAATAGTGAGTTGACAACCTATTGAGCAAAAGACATAGAAATAAATATGTTTTGACTTTCTTGGAAAATATGAAATTCCGGCTTTAATACAGTGAACAACATGTAATATAGGGGGCCAACTGGTCCAATCAAGTTTGTTACGTGAAACTAACTCCTCGTCCGTATGGGTGTCCCTAAATATTCTCTCACGCCGCAGTTGCCGATCCGCATAAAGCAATGGTTGCCAACCGTTTTGTGATAGAGTACCACTTGTCCGGAGGTCCCGTACAGTCGCCACGTAGGCTACCACCTGATTCCAGAGAAACTCAATTCGTTCAAATAAAATAAAACCAAGTACGAACAATCCAAACCATAAGACAGAATTCGAAGTTCTAAAAAAACGTAATAGGCAAAATAATTTAATCAGAAAATGAACTGCTCCCCGTATACAAAATACACGACAAACAGTGGTAACAGGTGTCCGGAAGAGTAAGCTTACCCCGTCTGGCGCCACACCCGCCATAGCTGCACTTTATTTGAATAATTTTACAAGTAGAACACACAAAAGAACTACAAAAAGAAACTCAACTCAATGCGGGGGTGTGTGAGCTATCTGCTTCTTTCCCCAAAAAAGATTAATCAATCAAGAAATAGATAAAGAAGTATAGAGATAAAATATAAGTAAGTAGGCCTATACAAAATAATAATAAGAATAGTAACATATACAAACTGAGGAAATAATGGGTATTATCTTGTGTTAGGCAGTAAACATTTTTGTGAAGTAAAAAATAACTAAAAACGTTCATGACCCCGAAAGTGCTCGCGTACCACCTGGAAGGCCCTCTCGTACCTCTCGTGGTACGGGTACCACAGGTTGCGAACCACTGGCATAAAGTAACTAGGCGGCCATTTTGTCTAAGATACGTAAAAAAAATCCAACTTACGACAGGGTGAGTGTTGCCGTAGACTTTGCGATCAAATTTACGAATTTTGTAAGTTAAAAATTTTAATGAAACGCAATTTTTTCGTAAGTTTACTTTATAAAGTATAAAGGCGACCGTTTCGTCAAGGATACGAAAAAATTCCAACTTACGACAAGGATAGAGTTGCCGTAAACTGTACGATAAAAGTTACGAATTTCGTAAGTTAAGAAGTTTAGTGAAACGCGATTTTTACGTAAGTTTACGTTACGATAAACTTACGCAAATTTTTCATAGTAAGTTGCTTTGTGAAACTGGCCCCTGGTGTTCCTAGATTATGCACATGCGTTGTGTGGGATCTAATGATAACGATACCCTCGGTCTGTCTTGTACACCGGTCCCGCAGCGGTCTGCCGTCTTTTGATAAGTCTGTCTGCCTGAGATCCATTATAACGGTCAGGGTGTTATCAACAACCTTGTTAGTATTTAGAAACCATTTATAAATTATGATGCATATTTATTAGTAGCCTTCATTTAAAGGTCAATCATACAATATTATCTAATAATATTGATGAGATGTCTTAACCATGAGATGTCTTTCCGCGACTGTCGGTTATGAGGGCACGGGAACTTGGATGGGGTTTTATAGGTACGGTTGTGAAGTCGAAGGTACACTAACGAACACATATGATTTATAGGTGTAAATATCAAATTCACAATTGAAACGATCGATCTACAAATCGCATTCCTGGACGTTCTAGTGAAGCGAAGGGGAGAGCTCCTCAAATCGAATATGTATTCTACAGGAACAGATACCAAAAACTATCTTTCGTATACACCATGTCACCCAGGCGATACCAAAAATAATATACCTTTTTCTTTAGCTAGAAAAATATGCAACATCGTGATAGACGGACGCCTCTGGGTTGTCAGCTTAAGTGAGCTAAAAAGAAATTTATTGATACAACATTACCCCCTCTAGATAAAAAAATTGTCAATTAGCCTAATGACGCCGACACCCACCCTTATATGTATATATAATGGAAACCTACCGTATAAATTTTCCACAAGATATATGTTATCGACCTACAAACAAAATGTTTACCACATTATGACTCTTTGTTATGTAACAATCTATCACTCATTCACACTGTTTGATTTAAATACGTATGTGTGAGTCTAATAATTAGCCAAAGATAGTTATTAAATCAATGCTACTAATTTAAAGAGCAAATAAAAATTCTAGCAATATAGTCTTAAACATTCGAATCTATATCTTTGATTGTTTTTTTTGTCTACAATAAAGGACACGGCTTATCTTTTAATGTTTGGCGCAATATGGCCCGGTTGGAGCAGATGTGCCATAAAACAACATTTCATTCATTCATTCTTATCTTTTAAATCTTAATTCAAATCGTTATTAAATTATAATTTTGATAACAGATATCTTCAAATCATTCCTTTTAAATTAGGAAAGAATTAACGTCAATTTCCAAAGCATTAAAATTTCATCCGCACATTGTTATAAGTTTCTTTGAAATGTCACCAGCTCTGTTATTGACCAGACAAATGAAATTCTTCTTGTTTGATTCTCTTCCAGGTGGATCATACATATATATCGAAGCATCAAACCCCCGAGAGCCAAATGACACCGCGAGAATAGAGAGTCCAGAAATGATCCAGCCTACATCTTCACAATGTTTGTCGTTCTGGTATCATATGTATGGAGAAGATATGGGTAAGAACGAACTCACGTCAGATAGTACTGTGAATCCGTTCACGCTTAGATCACGACTGACCGATTGTCTGAACAGTTGATTGGTGGGTTAAATCTTAATATAAAGCTTTCATCATATTTCGATTATTATGATAAGGATACTACTAATACGTTGTGTAACACCAGCCTGTCACATAACTATTATCTAGTCTGTAATTTTGACACCTACCGAACATAACAACATCCTTTGCGTTACTGTATTCAAATCCTAACAATACTTCATCGGGTCATAACTTCCATAAATGATTTTAAAAATTGATATTTTCAGGTGAGCTCAATGTATACACCAAAACAGAAACTACGGGATTGGGGGATGCTGTGTGGACAAAAGCTGGTGACCAAGTCGGTAAGTTCCTTTACAACTTCAGCATGTAGGAATGGAATATTCAATAAGTTCCAAAACATGTCGGACGGGATTTGGGTGATGCTTCATAGTGAGGGCGATCATAGGGTAATATTTGGACATTAATAAGGCCATTTAGTCATATTTGAATCAGTTTCATATAATGTTAGTTTCCAGATCAAGATGTTAGTGAGTTCATAAAGAACAGAAGGTTGGTTGACCGGATGATTCAAGTGGAGTGATGACAAATCCCAGTTTATATGCGACATGGAGTAGGGTCGACTTATAAACCTCTTGGCTTTCAGACCGGTCCCCCCCCCGTCTTCATTAGCCCAGTCGCAGCAGCACACGCCCGACCCCCTAGATCCTCCCATTACTTAAACGAATCGTTGACATAAACTGAACAATTTGTTAGTCACTATGGGATGTTAAACCATATTTCTAATTCTCTCCAACATAGAACACGTTGCTGTTAATATAACGGAAAAAAATGTCAGCCAGTTGAATTCCTCAAATGTATTTCCTATTATATGTAGATTTCAAAACTTGAAGGTTTTAAGATTCTTTCAAATATTAAATTATGTTTTAGATTGTATTTGAAGGAGTTAGAGGATCTGACTATGAATCAGATATAGCTATAGATGATGTTACACTTGCCGAGGGAGAATGTCCAGGTAATTATTCATCTTTGCGTACTTTGTTCGAATTTGAAACGGTCTTGGCGAAGAAGAAGATCCCTATCGAAATTACATTCAAATTTATAACGTCTTCTCATCACGCTGTTTTAGAGTTAGGTGTTAATACACGGAGAATTTTCTTTCTCTTTACATTTAACATGCAAATTGGGCGAACAGACAAAACGAGAGACGAGTCAAATTATCTTTGGTTTGTGGAAGGGATTGGCACTACCTTTACCAAATCTGTTTTTCTTCTTGTGTGCCTGCTCATGTCGAGTGTACAGACCATATATCTGCAAAGTTACCATGTATGAAAATAAACTTTAATAAGACTAACGCTCGTTTCTTAAATTAATTCGAATAAGTCCCTGTGATACAAACAACCACTGTTTAAATACTGACACCTGTAATATATCAGAAGGTTGTCTGAAGTGTAGCTGTCCTCCAAAATTTCCAGGAATCTATTGCAAGAGTACGTTGGTTTCGCTTTGCTCTCGTTAGAGAACACAAACTACTATATTCATGTGTAATATGTATCTCCCTTAGCCAATATGTTTCACTAACTTTTACTTTAGCTATTTTTGTCTATCAACTTACTTCGGTAGGGGGTGGGAATATGGCTCACTAGTTAGCGCGTGTGCGTTGTCTCATAAGGTCTGTCATTGAGTCAGCTGGTGTAGTTTCTTTTCCCCAGTTGTGCGTGACAAATAATCGGGTTTTCTTCGGTTCCTCCGGTTTTCTCCAACTGCTAAAGACCACTAAACGCAGGCGAATTATTGAATTACAATTGGACAACGTGAAGGTGGTACGTTATTCGGGATTCTCCAATAACGAATAACGAGCCAGCATGTTATTCGGGATTCGCCACTAAAACAGACCGGTCTACCTTCCATGCGACCATTTCCTCGACACCTCGGGAGGCCGACTAGCATGGAGACGGCAGCTTCTCCAGCGAGTACGGTGCTGACGGGTTTGTTGGAGTGCACGGGGCAGTAAGTGAACGCTCGGTGACCATTTCCTCGCTACCCCCGACCGTAGGGGTAAGTGAACGTTGGGTGACCGACTAGCAAGGAGAGGACTGTTTGTCGAGCGAATAGGGGGGTGACTGGTTCGTTGGCGTGCACTGGACAGTCCTATCCTGCTCTCACCTGTTTTATTGCTGAATCCCAAACGACGAGCCAGTACGTTATTCTGGATTCTGACGTAAAACAAGACGGGTCTACCTTCCATCCGACGATCTCCTCGCTACCCAACCTCCTGTTCGCTATGAATGAACTCACTACGTTAGTTTATTAAGTTGATAAACAAAGCGGCATCTCGAGTACTCCAGAAAGCACCCTTTACTGTCAGTTCTCTACAGCACGAGGTGGAGACTTCAGGGCCCCGCCCGAGTCCACTCCTGCGATAAAGTTCATAAGTAAATGTATTACCACTTACTAACACAAACAGACTCTCTTATTACATTAAGTTCAGGATATACTGACCACAGAAACTCTGTTTATGGTGTGATTATTGTAAACCAATTTGATTAAAGTCAGATTTGACGATTCGTTTTTCGTTTTATTAATATTTCGTATTTCATATTTTCAAGTGAAAGTATTCTAGTGCTCCGTGCACAAAGAATCGGAGTATTGGATTATATTTATTTTAAAATTTGTGTTATGTTGAATTGTCTTATTTTATGTCTTAGCGTAGTTATATACGTATTCTTTCTTATTCTTAAACTATCGGCTAATGTCGCCATATAACAAACTGCATAATAAAATCATAAATAAAATTAAACACTTTATGGGATGCGCTATTGATGATGTATTTGAAATTCTATTTTTTATTTTTCAGGCTTTTAACCTTGGGTAGATTGGCGCCGTTACGACTTGGTCTGCATCGCAATTCTGATTCTTTACACATATGCAGATATCACTTTGCTGATTATTAGTAGTAGTAGTAGTATACTGCGAAAGCGATGCAATGAAATGGAATTTAACGTCCTACTGTTTTGCTCCGACTGGGCTAATGAAGACGGTACTGCGAAAGCACATTGCTGTTGTTTGTTTTTTTGATATATGGAAACGTCACTTTTCTCTATGAGTTAATAATTCATTTTCGATAATTCAATATTTTCAACCTCGCGGTTAAAGAGCTGTATAAAAAGGGCCATTATGTAAGTCGGCCATTACATTCTAAATATAACACATATATTATATTGTTTACTTACGCAAATTTTAGTATTTCACAAGAAAACTCTTACTGGCAACTGTGAGATGGGAATAAAATAAAGATTGGCCTTACGGGTTGTAACCTCTTTGGTGCAAAATGATCTATTTTGATGAATGAGATAATAAGCGTCCATGTTAGAGGTTTATATTTTACAACAATAAAGAAGTTATTTATGACTACTCTGACAGTAGTAAAATAATATCGCAAAGTGTAACAGTTGATAGTAGTAGTTTTATTTATAACCGACATTTTTAAATATAGCTTTGTGAGCTGAAAAATATGTTAAAATAATCCAAGAATATATTATTTGAATATTTTAACAGTATTTAAAACAATAATCCAGACATACTGCAACCTGACTGGAAAGGTATATTTGTATATTAGCCAGTGTGTAAATGGTTTGAAGGATTGTGTATTTTATAATAAGCTGAGAAGATCGTAACAAAATTCAACATTAATATCATTCATAGAAACATCTTAAATTCTAGGGACATCCCTAATAAGGATTTGTTCAAAGTGTGCCATTTGGGTGGGGGATGGCCGAATGGTTAGCTCGCGTTATATCATACGGTCTGTCATCGAGTCAATTGGCGTGGTTTCGAATCCCCGGTTGTACGTGGCAAGGGGTAGGGTTGCCTGTCCAGCCTCATGGGTTTTCTGCGGGTATTCCGGTTTGCTCCCACTGCTAAAGACCCCTACGCGCAAGCGAATTATTGAAATAAAATTAAAACCCATATGTTAGTCCCGAAATTACCTAGTTTGTGTCGAGTGGACGTTAAAACCCATCACTCTCTCTCTCGCTCTCTGGTTCAAAATGTCGGTTATAATTAAAACTACTATTTGAAAATCAAATGTGTAACGTAAATTTAAATTAAATATCGGGTCTATATTGCGTTGTGGGTTCAAGAATCTGTTGATATAAGTTTTTCGCAAGCTAATGCCATCTGTTGTGTTTCTAATGGATGTATATCTTTGTATGTACTATATAACAATAAAACAAATCTAAAAAACCTTGTTCTATAAATCAAACTACAATAAAAGTGTATAACTTATGTTGAGTGGCTGTTAATCTCCAGATTGATTCCGGATCACGGACTGATCGTGTTTGATTACTTTCTAGATACAATAATTAGCGCATTCGCTTGGCGGTGTCGATTATTTGAAGATATATAAATGAAAATTATGTAAATATATCAGAGACATATCAATACTACTTTTAATACTTTTATAACGTGGTTATCTCCCTTTAGTATGCAGTGGGCTATGTTGACCAAGTGATGTGATAGGATGTAGTAGCTATTTTTTTGTACTTGGTACAAGGGAGTGGCTATGTGGTTTTGCACCTCTCGACATTGCTATATGATAGCGTATTTCAAACTTACAGGCCCATAATTTTATAAAACCCTGGGGCTCGAGAGAGGTTAACCACACCGAATCTCTTTCGAGTAATTAGATAGATTTAAGAATTTGCTACACATGTTAACACCGCTGTTTATCAACACCAATGCTAAAAAGAATGATGCCCGGATCTGAATTTCGATATGACTATAAGCCAAGATTTTAAGCAAGATTTAAACAAAAGCAATTCCAAGGCTTTCTATGATAGGGCTGCATTAACGTCACCCAGTAGCACTGGACTGGAGGGTGGAAATGAAATTTAAAACTGCACAAAATTATAACCGACTAAAACATGCAAGTTAATGTTTTACTTGACCTAATATCATATCAAATATCAGTGACATTTTAGCCAAGTTAAATTTGTTTGCCCAATCAATAACGCAATTACGGAAGTCCTCCAGTCCTTGCATGTCCGCATTCAGGGAAGTTCGTCACCACATAGAAAGAAGATTAACATTAACATTTCAACTACAGTATTCAGACTTATCAATAAAATTAAAATTACCTTAATCTAGCAAGAGATTAATTCTTCTTTAGGCAAAATAATACGAAAATAAAAAAAAATCGAATTAAATAACAGAACTAAAATTTGACCTACATATTGTGTGATTTTATCCCACATACAAGTAGTATGTGAAAAAATATTGTCCTCACACAAGCAGTAATATAGGTTTAATGTGTGTCCCCTAAATGATGCCAAAATTGGATTTCGTGGTGCACAACTATGAGCGCCATGTCGTACTACCATTACAGATTGCAATCTGGTCGAAGGCAATGGCATAAGTGTACGCAATATCCCAAAATTGGTATATCGGAGGGCTATTACCATATTTGGAAATTTAGATAAGGAACTCATTTTGCACTGAATTTCAGATCTTTAAAGTGAGAACCCAAATGTCCTCTATTTGTTGGTGTTCTACCTATGGAAGGCCCCCGTTAGGTTGGGAATACAAACGACCCCCCCCCACGCACATACACATTTATTCATTATAAATACACGCACATTTATTCATAATAAATGCAGAGAATATAGATACTGTTACATACATACAAACTAAAACAATCATGAGAGAATTTCAAACAACTTCATCCTCAAAGCCATACGAATTATCCTCACTAACAACACTTTTACATTTGGCGAAACAAATTACAAACAGATTCTTGGTATAACAATGGGTACCAAGGCGGCACCTCAATTAAGTAATTTAACAATGGGATTTCTTGAGGAAAAATAATACTCAATATATTATTCTATATTTGGAATGAACGAATTGTCAAAATAATAATGAATGATTTAGATGAAAATATCAAATTCACAACTGAAACGAACGACTTGCAAATCGCATTTTTGGACGTTCTAGTGAAACGAAGGGGACAACTCCTTATAACGGATACGTATTCTAAAGAAACAGATACCAAAATCTATCTTTCGTATAAATCATGTCACCCACGCCATAATTCACAGTGTCTTTTCATCCAAATCAGGTGGAGATCACGTGGCTAGGTGGGTAACGCGCTGGCTCGCTAGCCTGGAGGTCTGTGTTCGATCCTGCATTGGCCGAGAAAGTTCATCTCGCTATTCCGGCGTGGTTTCCCCTTGTCAGTGATGCAGAATGGAGGGCCTGACAGGGACAGCTGCTTAGTCGTTCGGATGGGACGAAAACCGGAGGTCCCGTTTACACATTGGCGTGCACGTTAAAGATCCCTTGGCACTTGGAATTCGATATAAGAGTAGGCCTTAGCGCCGCTGCCCGGGCAAAATTTCCCTCATAGCACACTGTATGGCGTGCGTATGCCCGTCTTCCATTAGCCCAGGTCAGGTGCAGAAGAGTAGGACGTTAAACCCCATTTCATTTCATTCCCTCCACTTCCACACACGAACACCTACACTTGCTACCCCCACCCACCTCCCCAGATATCAAAACAGTTGTCCAGGGTATCATAAACACTTATTTAAAGATGGGCAGTCCTAGAAATGTATGTCAACATTACATTCTCCCCACCCCCACCACACACACACGCCTATTGTCGACATTTCACCCCCTATATCTCGAAAACGTCCCCTCAAACGCCTGATCACCACCCATATTCGGAATCTACACAAACAATTGGTCTAGAAAAACTTGGTCTCATAAATTCGCAGCTCGGGTGGCGATCCCCCCCCCCTTCAGCCACCGGACTATCATTAAAGCCTTAAAAAAGTTTTATGACCGTCATATGTCTCTATCGGTTATTATTTAAGACTTCATAGGGTCCGAGGCGTTTTTACAAGCGCTGTCGGTACGAGGGAAGTCCTCAAGAACTGATGACATAGCATGGAAAAGGGGAATCATCCTCGTTCTCGACCTCCGGGAACATCTGAAGATCTCTATTATAACATAGGACACCCGAGAAAGAGCACCCAGCAGGATTATTATTTGATGTATATAATTATGGTTTAATGGATACAGTCACTATCCTGCACGTGCTTTCCAATGAAATACGTCATACCAGTCCAATATTTCATTTAGTACAGATAACGTACGATTGGCAAGTTGCCGGTACATTATTGTAAAGTGAACGTTGTTGAATATTGTTTATTTCTTTGTGTGTTTATCTACTGTAATACATACACTAGTCTTCCTCTTTCTCGGCATATATCTAACATCTCGACACGATACACTATGATACACTTCCCTGTACTTCAAGTACATGATGGTCGATATGCACGAAATGGGGATGTCTATCCCACATAAATTTGGTTATTTAAAACAGCAGCTGGAGGGGGTTGTGTGGCCGAATTGTTAGCGTGCACGTTGTATCACAATGTCTGTCACTGAGTCAAATGGCGTGGTTTTGATTCCTCGGCCGAACGTTGATTTTCTCCGGGTTCTCCAGTTTCCTGCCACCATTGAAATAAAATTGAACCATGTGTTAGTCCCGAAATGACCTAGTTTATGTATAGTGGACGTTATATTCCTTCTCTCTGATCACTTCTCTTTTCTTTCTATCATCTCTCTTCTCTTCTCTCCATACGTCTCTCTCTAGCCCCTCTTATCTCTTATATAATAAACTTACTTCCCTTTCTTCTCTTCTCTTCTCTCGGGGGGTTGGGATGGCCTAGTGGTCTAAAGTGTCGCGCTTCGACCTCTACCTGGTCAGTCACCTCTGGCTTGTGGCTGTGGTTTCGATCCCCGGTGTAAGCGTATGTGGCATGGAGATAGGGGCGCCTTCTCAACCTTATGGGTTTCCTCCGGGCACTCCGGTTTCCTCCCACTGCTAAAGACCCCTACGCGCAAGCGAATTATTGAAATAAAATTGAAACCATATGTTAGTCCCAAAATGACCTAGTTTGTGTCGAGTGGACGTTAAACCCTATTTTTTTCTCTCTCTCTCTCTCTCTCTCTCTCTCTCTCTCTCTCTCTCTCTCTCTCTCTCTCTCTCTCTCTCGTCTCTTCTCTCTCTTATTTCATATATAATAAACGTGCTACGTTATATTCCTCCTCTCTTAATCCTCCCTCTCTCTTATCTCTTATCATATAGTAATCGTGCTACGATTATTTTGCATTTCTTTTTTTACATCCCTTTGTTGGAAATACTTGGATATCACTAAATATATTTGAATGCTCTAATGTATTCTACATGTATTCGTATATATTCTAGTCATGTTTATTTGCTTTCTTTTTGTTATAAATCATATTATAAGATTGAATTAGGTATTATGTTCGATTCAGAAATCTTCACACATCGCCATTGAATCAGTAGACTAGTGAACAAAACAACGGTTATCTATGCTTATGTATATTTATTCTAATATGAATTTATTTTCATTGTGTAATTGTATGCTGCTCCCCAATGGGTGGGGAGGATGCAATAAGCTTACTTACTAATTCTTACTTACTTGGTGTTTTCTACCGTTTGCGAAAAATCATAGTCACGCCTAAATGAAAATTACAATGTCATAAACATATAACATGCATTAAAAGTACCCTTTTAATGGAATGCGTTGAGTTACTTTCTCGGAGACGACACTAGAAAACGTCAAAAATACCCCGCCCACCCCCACCCCCACACAGTACACACACTCTCTCTCGAGCTTCGGTTATTCTGCATCAGTATTTACATAATTATATCATCCAAACGAATCCGTCATGGCGCACTACATGACCTAGCCCATTTGGTGTAGAAAAGTAGGACGTTCAACTATATTTATTTGATATGACGCGCCGTTCCAATTGTCATGGGTTTTTTACGTGCCCTCCAACGTCCTTGCCAAGCATCCCTAACAAACGGCAACCGCACTAGAAATTCTCGATGGCCCTTGTCGGTCAAAACCAGCAGAATCGAGCACGAGATCTCGTGGTTAACGGACCGGGATATATCAATGCCTGGGCTCACACGGCATTTACTTGCATGATGAAGTGTTACTTTAATGTAACGATTTCTATATTATGAACATGGATTGCCGGAAACATGCACGGAACTAAATATATATGTATGAAGTAGGTTTAAGTGGCTATTATGAAAAACGTATCATTGACAATTGACATGTAATTCGTCCAATGGAATCTCTATTTAACATGATGTATTTATCCAATGGGACCACTCATTGTCTCCTGCCAGATCATAATTTAACTGTTATATTCTGTAACTGGTCAGATTTACCATTGATTAAAGTCACGTTGCTAGATTCATCCAATGGAATCGTTGTACCAATGAGCCTTGACAAATATCGTAGAGGTTTTATTTTCATGGTTTATCATTTTGACAGTTAAAATTAATTAACTGATCAGACCTGAAAATGTTAATTACGATAGCGGTTATCAATTTATTGGTGTCGACTGTGAGAATCGGTAAGAACGAATCTATATTAATTTCAATGTTATGTATAGCCTAATTAATTGTACTAATCACTATCTAAAGCTTTAAATAAAATGAAGTTTAACGTCCTACTGTCCTGCTCCGACTGGGCTAATGAAGATGGGCATACGTCATACAGTGTGCTATGAGGGAAATTTTGCCCGGACAGCGGTGCTAAGGCCTACTGCCAAAATGTACACGCGACCTCGGTTTGTCGTCCCATCCGAACGACTAGATAGCTGTTCTTTCTAGGCCGTACGTCCTGGACCACTGGCAATGGGAAATCACGTCGAAAAATTTCAATAAACATGGGTGTTGGATGACGGGACGGTTAGCGTGTGCGCGCTGCATCATGAGGTCTGTCATTGAGTCAACTGTCGTGATATCGATTCCCCAGAGTAGCGTCGCCTGTCAAACCTCGTGGGTTTTCTCCGGGTCCTCCACCCCCTACTGCTAAAGACCCCTACGCGCAAGTGCATTATTGAAATAAAGTTGAACCATATGTTAGACCCAAAATGACCTATTTTGTGTCGAGTGGACGTTAAACTCTCTCTCCCTCTCTTTCTCTCACTGGACTTAGAGAAGATTATCCGGGATTTTCCAGTCTTTTCAGTGGTGTAGGACATTGGCGTACACGTTAAAGAACCCCTTAAAGATATTATTTGAAGACGACTAAGCCGATACACACCTATCCGGGCAAGCACACTATATGCTCGTCTTCTTTTTATTCCGGTTGGTGTATGAAAATCAAATGCACTGGGCTAACGAAGACGGGCATAGGCCAGTATTTGTCATTTCTCTCACTACCGTGTGTTATGTACTAACTGATCTACAATTTGTGAGGAGACTGGTATTATAAATGGAATTTGTTTTGTGAGGCTTTGGGTATAGGTGTGACTGTATCCAGTGGCATTAAAGATTGGTTTATTTTCTTATAGCATCCCAACGGATACGACTAGTTGGAGGATCTGGGCCATTCCAAGGAAGAGTTGAAGTATTCCATGATAATAAATGGGGTACAGTCTGTGATGATAATTGGGGTGAAAGAGAGGCGTCCGTTGTATGTCGACAACTTGGATTTAGCCCGTAAATATAATTCAATATAATTAAAGATATATTTTCTCGGCAGATGAGACTCCTTGCTATTCTATATTACATTTAGATACTTTAGGCCATTCGCAAAAGTCTACTTTATTAGTAAGTGCAGGAGGGCTGCACCACACACAATTCTACACAAAAACAAATACACGGACACGACATCATACTCAAAGACCACAAACATAAACAAACCAAAGAGAGTGAATGGATCCGGGGGCTAGCCGTAAGCGTCCACTGCGCTGTACAGTCCCGGGCCTGTGGTGACACAGACTTCACTCAATTTGAAAACAACTGGGAATGCAACCCAAAGAAATAATTATATAGTGCCAGCATGAGTCATGATCTATTATATGTTGCAAGAATTACGAATGCAAGCATATTGTTGTATAAATTCCGCTACACAAGTAACCACATAGTTAAATGTATCAGAAGTGGGCCTAGTTATCAAATATAATTGTTGGTGGTATCACTTTAGCGGAAGTTAAATAAAGCGTTTTGACACTCTCAAAACAAATGGTTGCGTCAACAAATTATGAAATGTTTTGGTATCACAGCACCGCTTAATGACAAGCATAGGACAGGGCCTTTCTCATGCTCATCAAACATGGTTATTTGTATTCCTTATAATCTTATCTTTGGGTCTGATCGTGTTATTCCTCTGGTAATCGTTGCCTGATATAGATGAAGAGGGGACTTGGGCTTTTCAACTTTCGAGTCCAAGCTTAATCCCCCATCCTCACGACTAAATGAAGATTGAGCAGAGCCGAGGGTGTTGTCCGAAATACTGCTGTAGTTATATTTAATTAGCAAGTTTGCTTCTCGATATTATATTGTCGACTGTCATCTTTCTATCGAATATCGATGGTGTTGATCCTGATATTAATTTCAATTTTATAATCACCATGTCTGTCCGTCGGTCCGTCCATCAATCCGTCCGTCACGCACTTTGGCACACATTAACTCCCCTCCTAATGGGCTAGAATGGTTTAGGTGTTATTAGGTCAAGGCCTACATGGAGTTCGAAGCTTACCATTTTCTGCTTAGGGTAAGCAGAGATAAGACATTTGATAGGTTGATGTGGGCACGATTACTTTAGTGAGAGTGATGAAGCTTATTGTATAGTTTCATTACATCAATACCTTGAATTCGTTCGATAATGAGTATTTTCTGCTCAGGTTAGGCAGAGCGATAAGTTTTTAATTGAGGTAGAATGTTAAAACTTGATAGATGTTCATTAGGTGAATGTCTTTTATATTCTTTGAATGGCATTTAGTAATTGGAACATAATCAAATAGATGTTCATTAGGTGAATGTCTTGACTGAGTTCAATGATTAGTATTTCGAGCTGAAGCTACAAGCAGAGTTAATCAATTTCATTTATGGATGCTTTGGGACAAGATAATCTTGATTCTATTTGATAGCGAGTGGTGATACGTGCGATTAATTAATAATTGTCATCTATCTATTTTGGGATTTCGGAGGTGGGCATCAGACTCACTGTTGGCTTGTTTTAACAGTGACGGGGTTGATCCTGATTTTACTGTTGATTTTGGTAAAGGGTCGGGCCATGTTCTTATATCTAATATCGATTGTAAAGGAACCGAGTCATCACTAAATGACTGCAAGGATCCAGAATTTACATTTGGAGAATGTAGTGACAACCATGACGCCTCGGTGAATTGTAAATGTAAGTGTTTAATTTGCGTATTTAAATGCAAACAGGGCTACACCGTATTTAGATTCAAACGTGTGCCTGTATTTCCACCCAGCAAGGTTGTACATACATATTGTGGCTATTTGTGTAAAACTATCCATTGGTTTTCTTTTCTTTAAAAATACGGTGTAATTTGGTTCAACGTCCACTCTACACAAACTAGGTCATTTTGGGACTAACACATGGTTCAATTATATTTCAATAATCCGCTTACAAGGAAAGATCTTTAGCAGTAGGGGAAACAGGAGAACCCGGTGAAAACCCATGAAGTTGGAAGGTGACCCTACTCCTTGTCACGTACAACCGTGAAATAGAAACCACACCAGTTGACTCTATGACAGACCTTATGCTGACCATTCGGCCATTACCCCCCCACCCCCACCCCCACCCCCACCCCGGTAACAGTTTCGATGATTTATTGTTGCTTTCGCACACTATAACTGTGATAGGAAGTATGATAGTGAACATTTTGTGCTTAGGATGATATTTGTTTCCATTGCCTGATTCTTTATAAAGATTGATTGAAATGGGGTTTAACGTCCTACTCTTTTGCACGTAACCTGGGCTAATGGGAGACGGGCATACGCCATACAGTGTGCTATGAGGGAAATTTTGCCCGGGCAGCGGCGCTACGGCCTATTCTTATATCGAATTCCAACTGCCAAGGGATCTTTTACGTGCCCTCCAATTTGTACACGGGGCCTCGGTTTTTCGTCCCATCCGAACGACTAGGCAGCTGTCCTTGTCAGGCCCTCCTTCTGCATCACTGATGAACTTTCTCGGCCAATGCAGGGATCGAACACCCGACCTCCAGGCTAGCGAACCAGCGCCTTATCCACTTAGCCACCGTGACTCCTCTTTATAAAGAAGTAAATGTTCAAATAATTACTGAGTGACTTTTATTTTGGTATTAAGCCACTCTGTCGTTTCAATATTTGCCAATTAGCACAGTATTTATCTACTTTTTGGGGGGGTCAACCCGCTATTTCAGTTGTTCCACTGCGACTAGTAGATGGAACAGGGCCACATGAAGGAAGAGTGGAGGTTCATATTGGAGGAGAATGGAAAACAGTTTGCGATTATTTGTGGGGTGACAAAGAGGCATCTATGGTTTGTAGACAACTAGGATATAGTGGGTAAATATACGGCGTAGAATAAATCAAGCCTAATACAATAACTGATGTTTTAATTAACTTATGTTACTGCCGATTATTAATTCAGTGTAGGTTTCTGTGCATTGGATAGTTGATTATAAAGCATCATACATATTTAACCATGTTTTATTAGGACAGGAGCAATAAGTAAAGTTGACGCCTACTTTGGAGAGGGACGTGGCAGCATATTGACCGTACATTGCAATGGAAAAGAAGACCATTTCACTGACTGTGAATATAATCCTGGCGACATATTTTGTGGTCATCATGAAGATGTTTCTGTAATATGTAATGGTAAGATTATCATCCGATTAAAATACAGATCTATATTTCATTTTTATGCTTTGGATGGTCTACACTACATGAAGATATGTCAAATTGTACTGGGAGTTCTCGTCAGGGGTCAAGACACCGGCGTTTGACCCTATTGTTGCGTTCGCACACTATAACTGTGATAGGAAGTATGATAGTGAACATTTTGTGCTTAGGATGATATTTATTTTCATTGCCTGGTTTTTTATAAAGAAGTAAATGTTCAAATAATTACTGAGTGACTTTGATTTTGGTATTAAGCCACTCTGTCATTTCAATATTTGCCAATTAGCACAGTATTTATCTACTTTTTTGGGGGGTCAACCAGCTTTTTCAGTTGTTCCACTGCGACTAGTTGATGGATCAGGGCCACATGAAGGAAGAGTGGAGGTTCATACTGGAGGAGAATGGAAAACAGTTTGCGATGATTTTTGGGGTGACAAAGAGGCATCTGTGGTTTGTAGACAACTAGGATATAGTGGGTAAATATACGACATAGAATAAATAAATCCTAATACAATAACTGATGTTTTAATTAACTTATGTTACTGCCGATTATTAATTCAGTGTAAGTTTCTGTGCATTGGATAGTTGGTTATAAAGCATCATACATGTTTAAGGCCGCGGTTAATTAATTGTCAGTTTCTCATGACCTGAGTTTGTGAAATATACATGCTACATGAGGTAATTATTAATTATTAAT
This sequence comes from Patella ulyssiponensis, assembly GCA_963678685.1. Classification (NCBI taxonomy): domain Eukaryota; kingdom Metazoa; phylum Mollusca; class Gastropoda; family Patellidae; genus Patella; species Patella ulyssiponensis. Next base: position 96,189,173 of record OY783226.1, read on the forward strand.
TATTGAGATGAAATTTATTTTTTTAGTTAAACGCTGTACATATCTATTTCAGCAATAAGGTCAGTTTCTTGGTCCTTGAAAACACATGGGTAACCAGTGTCCCTGATTTATTCATATTTAATAATTTAAAAGAATATTTATGCATATCTTTTGATATTAGTGATATGCTTCTAAGTTAACAATTCGTTAATTCATTCATTCTTGGCATTTCATTTCTTTATCTATCCCTACTTTTAACAGGTTAAGAAATGACCGGTTTCAAACTATTTGGTGATTTTTTCTGACATAAATAATTAAAAGCATACCCTTGGATATACAAAATAAGTTAGATTATAATTTAACTTTTCTTTCCAAAGAATTTTCTACACACGTGGTCGTTTCTCTCTAGTCGTGATGGAAGACAGCAACAAGGGCATTGTCAATGCAATTGCCCGTGCCGTATGTTAATTGTCTTCAACTTTGAACCCATCAGCACATGGCATTATGATAATATAAATAGTTTTATTATTGTGTCTGTCATAATCAAACTGTTTACATTTATTTATATCTTTGTGTCCTTTTGAGACTGTTTATATTATAGTGCCGTGAAGCGGTGTCAATCAGTCCGTACCTCATGATCGAGCTATCTCGTGGCGACAGATTTGAGACCGTTGCCCACGTATAAATAAAATAATTTAGCAGGAATTTAAAGACATTATATCTCTCTGTGAATTTTATTACAAATGACAAGTACCTAATAGAGTTTATGTGGGCTGTGGTGAATGTTGCAGCTTCCATTCCTTGGTTTTGATGACAGATATTATACGGCTTGATTCACTTCCTGTTTTACGGACGGACTCTGTATTTACTATTTATTCACATTCTAGCCTACTTTACTTATGACCTACGGTGTCATTTTCATCAATAAATAGTGGATTTTAATTAGTCAATTCATTGTTCATATTCAAAGGCAAACAAACATAGTTTTACAGGACAAATTGTTGACCTCACTAAATTTGACCAAATAATCAAGGAAGTGCGTGATTATTACGGATCAAAACGGACATGCGGGCGGGTCATGAGAAACAAACAATTAATTAACCGCGGCCTAACCATGTTTTATTAGGACAGGAGCAATAAGTGAAGGTGACGCCTACTCTGGAGAGGGAAGTGGCAACATTTTGACCGTATATTGCAATGTAATAGAAGAGTATTTGACTGACTGTACAGATAATCCTGACGACATAATGTGTGGTCCTCCTGTTTATGTAATATGTAATGGTAAGATTATCATCTGATTAAAATACAGATCTATATTTCATTTTTTTATTACTTTCGATGGTCTACACTACATGAAGATCTATCAAATTGTATTGGGAGTTCACGTCAGGGGTGAAGGCACCGGCTTTTGACCCTATAACGTCACACATTGATTAATCATAGCTTGCAGTTCCGTGCATCAAAGCCTGTAAAATATATGTATTTTTACCTTCTTCATCTGCTATTTAAAGAGTTATTTCTCCAAGCGTTCCCATCAGTACTTTGACTCTAAGTCCTGTTACCTTTCCATTTGTATTTCAGAAACACCCAAAACTACCACAACAACAACCACCACTATTCCGACAACTACAACTCGCCTTACAACAATCACAACTAGTCCTACGACAACAACCACTACCCCAACAACAACCACTATTATTCCGACAACAACCACCACTATCCCCTCAACAACCACTACCATTCCGACAACAACCACCATTCGCACTACAACAACTGCCAGTATTCCAACAACAACAACTACTACTATCCCAACAACAGCAACTACCCCTGCCCCAACAACTACTACCACTATCCCAACAACAACAAGTACCACTGTCCCAACAACAACTACCACTATCCCAACAACAAGTACCACTGTCCCAACAACAACTACCACTATCCCAACATTAACTACCACTATCCCAACAACAACAACTACCACTGTTCCAACAACTACCACTATCCCAACAACAACAACTACCACTGTCCCAACAACAACTACCACTATCCCAACAACAACAACTACCACTATCCCAACAACAAGTACCACTGTCCCAACAACAACTACCACTATCCCAACAACAACAACTACCACTATCCCAACAACAACTACTACTTTTCCAACAACAACTACCACTGTTCCAACAACAACTACCACTATCCCAACAACAACTACCCCTGCCACAACAACAACTACCACTATCCCAACAACAACAACTACCACTGTTCCAACAACTACCACTATCCCAACAACAACAACTACCACCGTCCCAACAACAACTACCACTATCCCAACAACAACAACTACCACTATCCCAACAACAAGTACCACTGTCCCAACAACAACTACCACTATCCCAACAACAACAACTACCACTATCCCAACAACAACTACCACTATCCCAACAACAACAACTACCACCCAAACAACAACAACTACCACTATCCCAACAACAACAACTACCACCCAAACAACAATAGCCACTATCCAAATAACCACCAAGGCTCCAATTACAAGGACTGCTACCGCCACTACTCCACACCCATCTACAACTATTCCTGCAAAAACCACCACGACTCTGGATTCATTTACAAAATCGTCTGCCATTCCCCAAGATGTACCAGGTAATGATTCAGAAATTTGTCTTAATAATTTACTATATATATTTTTTAACACCGAGTTTGACCTAGTTTGTGTCAAGTGGGCATTAACACCCACCTCTGTCACTTTCTCGCTCCCCCCCCTCTCTCTCCTCTCTCTCTTACACACACTCTGGTGTGTCAACATATTCGAACAAAATTATAGGGTGGCTTTGAGAAAACCAATCTGATTAAAACACAGATCGCTGATCGTTTCGTTTTTTATAGTTCAAAATATCGTTTCACCACAATAGGATCTGGTTTATGTGAGGGATAAGCCAAAGAAGTCTGTTACGGCGAGCTCTGTGTGCACTTTGCACGGAACTGTGGGTAAAACACTAGAAACGTCAACACTGGTTGATTAATCAATGTATGGTGTCATATTGTCAAACGCCGCTCGTATGACCTCTGACGCGACCTCCAATGTAGTGTAGGGTATCGAAAGTATAACAAAACGAAACGAAATATAGGTCTGTATTTTAATCCGAATGATATGATGGGTGATTTTGAGAGGACATAATATGTGAAGATTTTTTTTATCATTATTTCAGTAGGCTCTCCCCCAAATTGCAAACCGGGGGTCCACGAATTTGAACACAATATAAAAACAGCTAATCCGCGCGGTGATATTCTGTGTTTGGATATTGGTTCATTTGATAGCAGTTCACTGTGTTCTGACGACGAGGATTCTTTAATATTTAGTATCGACGAAGATCCATTTGGTTTCTTTGATTTGTTTGAACTTGAAATAATTAAAGAAATGTCGAAGTCATGTTTGCGCCTTCAAGCGCCAGACCGGATACAAGTAGCTAAAGTGCGGGTAAGTATGCTTAACGTATGGGTTGTTTTATAAATTTTGGAGGTATGCATCTAGATTGTGGTCTACTAAAAATATCCATCAATACAAACATATCTGGGGACTATATGAAAGACGGTAATGGAACGCTGTGCATCAAGGTTGTTGCACCCCTCTGAAATGGAAATACACATAATCATACTGCTCAACCAATGTCAGCAAACATATATCGATATAAATAATGAGCCCCCACTCCTCTCCAAAAGCTTCTTGTTCCATTAGAATGTAAGCGTCGCCACGTCCCTGGAGCACATACATTCATTGTCGGATCTGAGGTACAAAACAGCTAGAGTAAATTGGCATTTTTTATGCAGTTTTAATTTGAAGTAGCCAAGTCTCTAACTCAATACCATCCAAAGTCTTCCAAATTGGAAACACGAATTATTTGTTTAATTTAAATCAAAATTGATGTTGTTGTTCTTCCGGGAAAAGATGGGTTTCTAATATCCAATATTTAAGACGAAATAAATTTACCATTGGTTCACAAATCGTGTACCATAATGCGTTTCAGCGCCATTCGTAACATGGGACTCGCAGAGCGAGGCTAGACATATTCCAGAAGTTATATCAAACGGTTATGTCATATTTTGATCTGGAGAGCATGCGCAATACATGCTATTGGTGTAGTCGGGAACTTCTGGCGTATTTCGCCGAACATAACTGATTAAATATTACAGTAAAAACATACACCATTGAATGTAAATCACTTTATATACATTCATATTACATTATTATATATGATTCGCGACCCATGGATATAAATTCAAATTAATCCCTATTTATTTTTGTACAGCTTACCATAATAGCAAAGGAAGATTCTTCACAGGGTCGAACAGAAACCCTAAACGTTATGATAACATTTAATCGGCCACCAACAGTGACACACAGAATTATTAACTGGATTGTAAATATTGCTGAACTTGGCGCACTTGATGTCATAAAACAATCACAAGCTGAGGATTCTGATAGAATAAGACTCACTTCTGTTGGTAAGTATTCGAGCAAGAATGACCAGCTCTACATCTATAAATCTTCCAGAATGCATCTTTAAAAGTTGGTAACTTTTATTTTATACAAAATAAAACATGGCGATGAGATTAAATGTGTTTATGTGTGAGTTCAACAAGAACAACCGTACTATCGATCAAGGTGGGGGGAGCGAATGGTTAGCACGTGAGCACCGCCGTGCGTGCTGTATTGTAAGGTCTGTCATTGAGTCAACTGGCGTAGTTTCGACTCCTCTATTGCACGTGACAAGGAGTAGGGTTGACTACCCACATCGTGGTTTTACCCCGTTCCAAAAACAGGGCAATTTAAAAAACCTCATTTTGAAACTCCAGACAAACGAAGCATTTTTTTTTACCTCGTTTGGACAGAAATGCCGAACGAGGCATTTTGAGGTTTATAGTGTTATGAAGATCTACCCATGGCTCTTTAATATCCAAACTGACTGAATGTTTCAGATTACCAAGACAACAGTTTGGTTTCAGCAACAATTAAAAATAATATACTACAGTTGAATCCCGTGAATCCTGGTACTACATATGATCTGAAAAGAATGCAAGTTCTAATCAAAGTAGGTTTTTGCTGATTACACTCTTTGGCCTATACCATCATTTTAGGGCTTTGAAGTTTGTCTAATGCTTTGGGGATTGTTCGTACTTGGTTTTATTTTATTTATTATATCACATCTGTTCACGCTATGTATACTAGCTGTATCGGCTACTCTTATAGAGTGTTAGACCTGTATTTGGATATTTTTTGTTGACAGTTCTCAACACTGCAACCACTGGGTTTGGCTTTGGTCAGTTAGACTTAAGAGTAAAGTGGGTGTTTTGTTAAAGAAAGTAAAAAAACATGTAGGAACAGTCATTGCTAATCAAGATATAAACACAAAAATGAAATGGAATAGAGTTTTACGTCCTACTGTTCTGCTCCGAACATGGGCTAATGAAGACGGGCATATACCACACAGTGTGCTATGACGGAAGTTTTGCCCTGACAGCGGCATTATGGCCTACTCTTATATTCAATTCCAACTCTCATGGGATCTTTTACGTGTGTGTCAATGTGTACGCAAGACCTCGGTTTTTCGTCCCACCCGAACATACTAGACAGCTGTCCTTGACAAGACTGAGGAAACACACCGGAAAATCTGGATGAACTTATGAACTTTCTCGGCCAATGCCGGGATCGAACAATCGAACTCCAGTATGAGTATGAGGCGTTCATTTCTTACACACTCCTAGGAACATTTCAAACGAAGCGTTCATTTCTTACACGCTTCTACAAACACTTCCCCTGAAGTGGTTAAAAACTCCAACGAAATGTTAATTTCTAACACACTTCTAGGAAAAAACTCCACCGACGTGCTCATTTCATTGACACTGCAAAACGAGTGTCTCATTCCACAACATGAAATTCGCACTCCTGGGAGATAGTCTATATACAAGCAGATGAAATTCGCACTTCTGAACCAGCCCCCCCCCACCCCACACCAAGCCCCAGTGAGACTGGTCATCACTGTTCAGACCAGCACATGCAGCCAGCAATGGGATTCCCAGATTTTAGTTTCTGTTTGAGCCCGCGTCGGCAGTGTGAATTGTTTTGCGTTACTCGTTATTCACCAATATATCCCTATCCAGCCTTGCAACCGAGGATGCTGAATCACAATTGCGTTGACAGTCAGTTACAAATGATGTCAAAATAACAGTACGTTTCAGGTAATAAACTGCCACCGATAAATATTCCAGTTACAACTAACTCTGGCAGGAAATAAACTGTTCTGACCAAAGGGACAGGGTTAAAGATGCAAACGACTGGGGAATGTTTGCTTTACTGAGCTTCACGTGGCTTCACTAAGCATAAAACCAGTAGTTTAATAAAATATCATTGTTATTATTAAACTCAAGTTTTGTTCTTGTATGATTCAGGTGTCAGACGATGGTATACCAAGTTTATCAACCAATGTAACAGTACAGATAGTTATAATAAGGTTAGAATGCACTTCAACTGACAAGATGGCGGTAAATATAGGAGAGTTTCAGAGCGTCAAGACTCTTCCAATTGGTCAGATTAATTGTGTGGTTTCTAGAGGATATCAAGTCCGTTATGATGTCGCAAATACTGCACTACAACAAGGTATTTGGTTTTGTAATCTTGGATTTTCGATTTTGTAAAACCGATATTGCACATACATCCGAGTCGCATTATATGTGTTTAAAAGTAAATGATGTATTGGTCAGTGCATCTGTGACAATGTCGGCGACAGATGTGTAATCAGGAACTTCCAGAAAACGGCCCGTGACACTAGGGTGACACTTATCTAATAGGAATTACGCAATTCATAACGGTGCTCGCGCGTGTTTCCGTAGATATATGCAATTTAAACTTGTAATCCCCAGAAGTACTAGATCACTTTATCCATGCATTTCCAAGGCCACTTGACCATTGATCGCTGGTATGTCGTTGAAAACGTATCATAGATTTGAATAGTTGTTGAGAACTAGAATAAAGAGCTTCACACGCAGTATTAGCCGGTTTTATTAACAGAAAAATATCTGAGATTTCCCAAATAATATTTTCTAATAAACATTTCAGGACTTGAATTGAGATGTCATGAAGGTATAGTGAGTATATTTCATGATGATGGCATCACGATCAAGAGTAAAACAGAAGACGTTGTTGTTAATGTGACGTTGGTTCAGTTCCCGTCTATACATGTCAATGTTACTTTTCAATTACAATTTGGTAAGTTTCAAACGGCTTGCGTATTCCCAAAGATAATCCTTTCAAACCATCTCTAAACCCTTTTTTTTTAACATCACGGCCTATTTCATCGTCGAACCACTTAGCCGTTAAATATGAATCCAGGCGATGTCTGATTCCACTGTGTTTTAATAGCAGTAATGTATTAATATGATTACAGCATTTTATGGGCTGATGTGGTTCCAGTCTACATACATATCATGGACAGGACAACTGGCGGATACATCAAGTAACGAATACCGAAAGGCTGCCAAGAATATCACAGACATGGTAAGTCAATATTTTTTTTCAAAAATGGAAATTGTTATCAATATGAATTTTAAATAATGTATATATTGCCTATTGCAGGTCTGTCTTTAATCCCGACATGTTATCTAAGTTATTAATTACACATTAATTAACTCATCTAGACGACCATAATAAACTCTTGGTGATAAAATCAAGAAATGGATAATCGAAACTATGTTTTTTTTTTTATCGTGCCGACATAAGTAATGATGATCAAGGTTAGGCTTAACATAACTATTATAGTGAGAACTGCCAATTCTTCATCTTATCTACCATGATGTATATTTAACATTTACAAATATCAAAGGCATATTTGTTTTTGCATCAATACGAAGCTCCAAATCATGTGTTACATTTTCCTGAACTAGCTAAATAGGTAAGAACCTATTGCATTGGCCGAGAAGGTTCGTCGGGATTTTCCGACGTGGTTTCCCCTTGGCTATGGTACAGGACGGAGAGTCTGATAAGGACAACCGGGGCTCCGTGTAAACGGTGTCGTACACGTAAACATATCTATGCAGTTGGAATTCGATATAAGAGTAGGCCATATACTGCCGCTGGCCAGGCAAAATGCCCCTCTTCATTAACCGAGCAGAATAGTAGGACGTTAAACATCATTTCATTTCAAATTTTACCTTTTCCTCTTCTATCAACAGATAAGTAAAGTTGTTGATAAAACAGTTACCATGGATATTGTACAGTTCAGGTGAGATATTTATACAAATAAGTTTATAATCATGTCAGTAATCGTTACTATGTTGACATACATCATACGTTACACTACATATAACTTAATACATTTTGGATATCAAAATTACCCACAGCAATGGAAAATGAGACGTTATATCGCATTAAATATCATCTTTAACATATTTCAAATGTAGCTTATTCCTTTCGTTTCAGGACAGAATCCTGGGTAGATGTTCAACTCACGTTTCCTAGTCTAGCTGTTTATAGAGAGACGAAATCTTTACTTCTCGATCGTAACGAGTCTGTGTTTCGCGGTAGCCACGTCGAGTTTAATAACCGAAGTAAGTTTATGTTTCTATGTTTCTTACATTGTTTATTTTGCGACCCTTGGAAATTGTTACATCGAAACAAATATGGCCAAGTTTTGTAACAAACATCCACGAATATAAAAGGAATATAAAATTGACGTTCTAGTTACGTAACGGAATTGCGATAGTTACTGGTTTAGGACCCGGTTTGCTATTCCCCTTTTTTTCAAGATTTAAATATATCTTACCGACTTTAGTAATGATGATAAAGACTACGCTTAAAATGTCAAGATCATGAACCAATTTGACTGAAATTTTCAGCAAATTCCCTTTACATTATCCAGTTATTAACTGTTATAGTGAGAACTTTCGGCTTTTTATATAATCTTTAATTTTCTTTACTTATTTTATTTCATTTTGTGTACGCAAGATGAATAAGAAGTGGCTTATAATAGTGATGATGTTAAAATTAAAATTCAAGTTAAATCAATTCCATTGATGACATGTATACTTTTAGGTAGTCATATATTTGCTCCAAATGTCGTAATATTGAACAAGACAAAACACATCCGGGGTGGTGATACTGTTGAGATCTTCTGTGAGGCTGACGTTATAAATCCCATTGGTCAGGCTTTTGTGGAATGGACATTAGATGGCGCCGTTATTCGACCCTTGTTGTCATCACGATTTAAAATTTCGACCGGATTTGAGTTTCTGTGGCGACAACAGTCTACTTTAAAAATCACAAACATTGAAATGATAGACCAAGGTAACTACTAACATCACTAGATATCACCATGTCAAGTATGTAATAAGATTTATATTAAATTGATAGATCTATATTGAACATGCAGGTCTTTCTTTAGGCCTGAAATGTTATCTAAATTATTACTTAGAAATTAATAAACTTATCCAGAACATAATCAACTCTCGATGGCATCGCTAGCATGTGATCTTTAGTGGATTATGATCCGATTTACTGCATGAATTTCCTTCGCGATTTAATGATTAAATGGTTCATAGTAGATCGATTTGACTAAAATTGTCAACATATTGCCTTCACATTATTATCTTTAGATACGATAGATGAAGGTGGTTAAACAGTGTGCGCGTCACTAGATACCATTTGAAAATCTTGCAGTGGCCATACCGTCTATGTCTATGTTACAGTCAAAGACAACAATGAGATATATCACTAATTGCTGGTTGTATTATGTCAGACATGAAATGAAGAAATCTAATGAAATGGGGTATAACGTCCTACTGTTCTACTCCGACTAGGCTAATAAAAATGGGCATAATATATACAGTGTGCTATGAGGAAAATTGTGCCTGGCCAGGGGTGCTATTATCAACTCTTAGATCGACTTCCAGCTGTCATGGGGTCTTTCCGATACACGCTAATGTGTACACGGTACCTCTGTTATCCGTCTCATCCGAATGACTAGACAGCTGTACTTGTCAGACCCTCCGTCCTGCACCACTGACAATTAAGAACTACGTCGGAAATTCCCGATGAACTTTTTCGCCCAATGCAGGGACTAGACACGCGACCTCCATGCTGGAGAGTCAGCGTCTTACCCACTTAGCCACAGTAATTCCCTATATTATGTCAGACATTAAAATTTATATTTAAAAAGGACAATTATTTCAGGTAAAGTAGGATGTCATGTAAGTGACCTAAGTGGTTATAGAGAATTTAGAAGTATTACTTTGGTAATTATTTCTCCCCCAACTGTCGGTGTTCCAGAAACTCAGTTTGTCAGGCGCGATGTAAACATCAACTTAGTGTGCGAAGTTTTAAAACCTGAGAATGTATCTACAACTTTGATGTGGCTACATAATGGAATCAATATACACAACGGTAAGTAATTATGTGTCCTATATAACGTGTAAAAGAACCTTTAATGTGTAGCATTTACCTCTGGCGTAGTCCAAGTAACGTTTAGTTATCTATGACTTAATGCCATTTCGTTTCGATGGTACTGTACTATACCGTATTCTATTCCTGTTTTCCAGGTTCTGAATTGAACAGGATTGTGACCAATGATGCAAATTTTACATGTGTTGGATTAAACATAGCTGGTGAGGGTAAAGGCAACACAACCAAAATAATCACCATTAAAGGTATTGCATTTGTATAAATAGTTCATTGTTCTGCTTTCTTTGTAATAAATAGTTAGAAAAACGTATAATAATTTATAAACAAAGAAATGATTATAATACCTAAAACTGTTAAAAGAACATTTTTTTTGTAAACTACAGTTCTGTTTCGTGGCGAGAAGTCCATGTAAATATTTCGTTTGCCTTGACGAAAATACACTTTTAAAAAACTGAAACATTTTTCCATGATTAAAGGGCCGCTTTCCTGTCCAGGCGATATCGATGACAGAGGTACACATTGGTCTGAAGCATCTCCAAATGCCAAAGCTGAACAGTCTTGTCCGTCTGGATATTCAGGTAATATTTCAGGCAATGTAATTGAAAATACAACAAACGGATTAAAACACAGATCGTATTTTGTTTCGTTTTACTTGTCTTCACAACGCTAGGATCTGGAAATGTTGTTATATAATTAACAGGCGTTCTAGCTGATTTGAGGAATCGGTCAATGAAACGGTCTGTTACGGCGAGTTATACACGGAACTTTGGGTAAACCCCCAGAAACGTCCACGCTGATTGATTAATCAATGCCTGACGTCATATGATCAAAAGCCGCTCGCATGACTCTGACTCTATCTTCCAGTACAATTAGTGAGACGAAATGAAATACAGATCTGTATGTCGTCTAGTCAATTAAACACTGTATTTTAAGCAGATTGAAAATACAACGATGTTTCAATTCATTCCATTGATTCTATGGGGCTAGGCCGACCCAATGGGTACCGAAATCTGTAATTCGTTTGGAAATGCTTTGATGGTAATAAAACATTATATCTGGGCGTGGCACAAAGAACGGTTACCGCTTATAGTCACTGAATCGCTTACTTGTTTTCGAACACCATTGTCCATGGGAACTTTTATATGCGCTGTAAATGTGTATAGTAGATCGCTGTTTTCTCCTGCCAAGAAGACGTGTCTTCTTAACCCCACTGCCCCCCCTCCCCAACTGAGACTCGGTCTTTAACCACATAATGCATTTAGGAGGTGGCGTATAGCTTCCATATTCTGCCGTAGATTTTGCCCGGACAGTGGCACTTCGCAGCGACACTACGGGCCACTCTTATATCGAATTCCAACTGTCAAGGGTTTTTTACGTGCATGTCAATGTGTACACAGAACCCTGGTTTTTCGTCCCATTCGAACGACTATACAACTGTCCTGGTCAGGCCCCTCCGTCCTGCATCCTTGACAATGGGGAACCACGCCGCAAAAAATCTGGAGGAACATTCTCAGGCAATGCAGGAATCGAACCTGTGACCTCCAGACCACCGAGCCAGCGTCGTAACCACTCAGCCACTGTGACCCCCGAGGGACAGATTAGTAGGACGTTAAATCCTGTTTCATTTCATTTCATTTCCATTTGTTCTTTATAGGGAGTGTATCTCGATATTGTAATAGCAATGGAAAGTGGTTGACGGGAGATTACGGTTCATGTATTCAAGCATCATTGATAAATATCAAGAATCAGGTTACCTTATTACGCATATTCATTTATTGGACTATTTTGATTTTATCTAAATACGGGAATCACGGTGGCTAAGTGGGCAAGGCGCTGGCTCGCTAGCCTGGAGGTCGGGTGTTCGATCTCTGCATTGGCCGAGAAAGTTCATCTCGATTTTCCGGCGTTGTTTCCCCTTGTCAGTGATGCAGAATGAGGGCCTGACAAGGACAGCTGCCTAGTCGTTCGGATGGGACGAAAAACCGAGGTCCCGTGTACACATTGTCGTGCACGTAAAAGATCCCTTGGCAGTTGGAATTTGATATAAGAGTAGGCCGTAGTGCCACTGCCCTGGCAAAATTTCCCTCATAGCACATTGTATGTCGTATGCCCGTCTTCCATTAGCCCAGGTCAGGTGCAGAAGAGTAGGACGTTAAACCCCACTTCATTTTATCTAAATACAGCATTGTTGGTTGTTTTTAGATTTGACAAGAAGATTTAATGCGACACAAGAAACAATCGATGGATAGTCAAAAATCGGTCCAGCCAGCTGAAAGTTATATGAAAGGAATTGGTCACGTTCGATCTACAATTCTACATCTGCAATTGTTTTGGGAATGACGGAAAGTCCGATATCGAGCAGTGTCTAGTCATTCGGGTGGTGCGAAAAGCCGAGGCCCCTGAACATATTATTGGCGTGCACCTAAACGAGAAATTGACGGTTGGAATTCGATATAAGAATAGGCTGTGGGGTTCTGTCTGGTCAAATTTGTATCATACGTATGACCGTCTTCGTTAGCTCAGTCGGTATTGAACAGTAGGAAGTTAAACCCCATTTTATCTCATTTTATCTTAGATTGAGCAGGTAAAAGCCGGAATAGCTGTGTCGGAACCCGATAAGTTGGTAGCCAATCTGACCAAAATAACTAAACAATCTAAGTTAGAGAAGGACGAAATACTTCATATGACAAGCGCCATAAAGACCCTGACACAAATTACTGATGAAACCACCCAAAACTCATCCACAGCCCAGAATAAAACTAAACAATTTGCTAAGGTAAGTGACTATTAGCCTATATATCATAACATTCAAACAAATTAACCACATGATAATCTATATGGTTTCCAGATTTAGTATACGATGTTCAAATGAATAACGCCTGTATCGGATTAAGACCAAAGGGGCGTGGGCTTGGAATATGCAATTAAAACAATTTCGATCCATAAATTTGATTAAATTGAAGTATATATGAAATGAGAATTTTGAACTGTAACAGAATGTAAATGTAATTTAACCTCTCGATCAACATTCCGTTTGGGGTATTTTTGGAGTAGATGTATAGCATATAAATATTTTCACTGTCCACTGAACGCTTCTTTGTTTTGTAAAAATATGTGAGTTCAGCTGTATTGACATATGTCTTTGTAGGAATCATTAATACTTGTCAGCACATTATTTGACCCAGAGCAAGCTGCAAACATGGAGACACTTGAATCCGAGGTAATATTTTATTTACCGTTTATATATTATAATCTCTAGACATACAGCAATTGAAGGCCATTGGCCAACATTCGAGAGAGAGAGGTGAGGAGAGGGAGGGGAGGGGAGAGGAGAGGGAGAGAGAGGGGGGGGGAGAGAGAGAGGTGGGGTTTAACGTTCACTCGACACAAACGCGTAGGTATCTTTTAGCAGTGGGAGGAAGCAGGAGGACCCGGTTAAGTCCCATGAGGTTGAACTGGCGACCCTACTCCTTGTCACGTACAACCAGGAAATCAAACATTCTAAAGGTACCACGATCATCCTAGAGGTCAGTAGTCGACAGTTATCTTTTTCATTGCTGTTGTATACTTTGTGAAACTGATGACTTAATTAACATCTAAGAAATATCTTTAAAATGTGTCTCTTATTTAGAATAGCAGTATATCCCACGATTTAATGGACACGATGGAGAAAGTAGGAGAACTAGTTGGGGACAACCTACCGGATGGCAATTCCGAGACAATTCAATCCGAAAATATTGGTAAGATATGCAGTTTAAAGATTGTTTAAAAATAAACAAATGGTGATTACATGTACTACCAATTCACTATTTCGGTTCGAAACATGTTAATAGATTATATAATAAAAATAATTGTGATGCGCTATTTGGTTTTGAGGCATATTATAGGTTTTGGTATTTAAATGAGTAATCCGTGTTTAGAAATTGGCGATGAACCGTAAACACAACAGATGATATTGATACAACTGTTGTACACCATCCTCGGTATCCCCAGTGGTTTCATTCCGTTCTATGGAGGAGACACGTTTTCAAATTATCCGCCCTTGATGATTGTGCTATTTTTATCGATTAATCCCGTACACCGATAATTGCTAAGGAAGTTGGCAAAGTGAAATACCTCTCACCGAACAGGGTTGTGGGGTAGCCTAAATGAGAAAAATCCAAATTTTTCTTATTGCGTATTTATTAACGTTTATATGTAGGTAGGGTCATGAGTTCCCGGAATGATAGACAAATTACAGTGAATCAAATTGCCGAGTAAAAGTTCAATAATAATAAACATAACAGAATGAACCATTTCAGAACGAATAGTAACAATAATTACAAAAGTCAAACATATAGATGTTATACATATTTGACATCAGCGAAACATACTACAGATTAAGATAAATAAATTAAATATAAATAAATTAGAAATATATACAGTAAATTGACATGGATATGATTATCTACTCGTTTAAAAACGAAGGCGAAACGATTGGTTTGTAGACTGTAGCTACATTCTGGGCCAGGGCAGATGATTTAAAATAATGGAAACCCTATGGATTAACAAAGGGTATAGTGGAGTAGAACGGAATGAGACCATGCACTGGGGAAACTGAGGATGGTTGGAAACGTGCGCAACAAGTAACGCAGTTTAAGCGTCGTGATTACGTAGTGTGTTTGCTGGGTATAATATTCTAATTGTCGTCATATGTGCCTATGATTACAGTACTATCTGTTGGTAAAACGGATCCATATAACATTACTGATGTTAATTTCCCCGGCGACATTGATGCAGTTATTAAAACAAACGCTGAACTACCAAAAGAAATATTCCAATCTTCTTCAGGTAACTATGAATGATATTACTTGCTTTGCAAATTTATGCTTGTTACGCTGACATAAATAGGTGTGTAGACAATTATATTAGTTATATATAAATGGCGTTTTGAATTTTGGAAATGCATACATATAACTTTGAATATGACGCCTACACACCCGTACATTTCCCAAATGTTTCATTTTTATTTCAATAATTCACTTGTGCCTAGGGGTCGTTAGCAGTGCAAGGACCCGAAGGACCCGTAAAAAAACCAAGAGGTTGGACAGGCGACCATACTCCTTCTCACGTACAACCGGTTAATCGAAACCACGCTATTTCACTCAAATGGCAGACCTTATGTTACAGCGCGCATGTGCTAACCATTCGGCCATATATATGCAGATCATGACGTTTTGGAGTATTTTGAAATGTATCCCTGTAACGCTCAATACCACGCCCTCATTGCCGCATATTCTGCAGAGAGAGAGAGAGAAAAAAATGGGGTGTAACGTCCGCTCGATACAAACTAGGTCATTTTGGGACTAACATATGGTTTCAATTTTATTTCAATAATTCGCTTGCGCGTAGGGTCTTTAGCAGTGGGAGGAAACCGGAGTGCCCGGTGGGGAACCCACGAGGTTGAGAAGGCGCCCCTATCTCCATGCCACATACGCTCACACCAGGGATCGAAACCACAGCCGCAAGCCAGAGGTAACCGGCCAGCTAGAGGTCGAAGCGCGGCACTCTAGACCACTAGCCCCCCCCCCCCATGTAGGCGGTTATAGTACATACTGTCATTATATAAATGTTGTTATTATTATGGAATTGTTGGTTTATTGCAGACCTGAATTCAGTTACATACTCGATCATATCTTATAAAAGTATTCCAAATCTACCAACGGACACAGATAGGTCTGATTTCCTTTTATTTATATGAAAATTGAAATTTCTCCAGTACATATTAAGACATAACCCTAGATTCTTGCTCTCATGACTAATAAACCAAAACCTTTATAAATGTCGTGGATTTGAAATTTGAGATATTCTTTACCGCTTAATAGCTAAACGTGGTATTTCTTGTTTTTTTTTAAAATTCTAATTTTGTGTACCGTCTAGAATATATGGGAGATTAGATTAAAAGCTGGCATTTCTCAGTATAATAGTTAAACACTAGATAATGTAAACAGAATTTGCTGAAAATTTATGTCAAATTGATACCCTCTGAAACGAGAATTTGGTGATTGAATGTTCGGCATTGCCTCGATCATCATTACTAAAGTCGGTACGATTAAAAAAAAGTGTCTCAATTATCCATTTCGCGATTACGTCATGAATGTAAATTAAGCAGTAAATCAGATTGTAATCAATTAAATATCGCAGGGTGGCGACGACTTCCAGAGTTTAGTATCAGTTAATTAATGTCTAATTAATAATCTAAATAACATGTCAGGCCAATTTATTTCTTGCTTAATATAATATAATGTTTAAATATAACTAATTTCATTATCCGTATAGTCGTGGGTTCTATCTAAGAATTAGACGTTACCTATAAACAACCTTTTACATGGTTATAAAGGTTAATGCTTTTGTTTTGTTTTTCGTTTTCGTTGGTTCTGTATAAGACCTTACATAATATCCCGCCTAGCTTCCCTCCTCAGTAATAATAGACATTTTTTATTTAATTTTGCAGAAATCTCAGCACTGATGAAGAAAACTCATCGACAACATTCGGAGTTAATTCTGAGATATTAGCTATTAACCTTTATGGACAGGACACGTCTAAACTTCAATCAGATATTGTGTTGTCATTCCACCATCTTAACGTAAGTAAACAATAGCACACTTTGTATCGAGTAGGATAACAATAGGGCTATGGACAGGATTTTGCTAATCTTCAAGCAGATATGGTGCTGTTGTTTCCTATTGTAACAATATCGTAGTGGTAACATAGATCAGTTTAGTTAATTTATGATATATTTACATCCGGTATATAAAAGCAACAATTTAAACTATACAGGAACTAGACTACTACAGGGACACATATAACTTTATCAAATCCACTTTCTAAAACCCCTGATTGTAGAGCACCGGAGGATAGATAAGGCACATGGTCATACATGCAATTGTCATGACATTTTATCTGAACAGTGCGTATCCCTCTCAAGTCACGTGGATCTTGTACACAGATTATATGTAGTTTGTAAATGACATAAAGGATGAATGACATACCTAATTATATCTTTATTACATACTTAATTAGTTTATACAGAGTTCAGACGTCAATGTCATATATTATTAAAAACCAGCTGAGGCCATAAAATTCTAAGCACCTAAATGAACGTACCTATTAGGATATGTGCTGCCTGTTGTTGTGCTAGATATTCCAATCTTTTGATTTTGTAAGCAGTTATACCCATGAAACAACCTAGCAACTTCCTTCATTTGCCTAGTATGCCACAGAAAACCCTATTAACTCAATAGTTAAATCAATAGATAAGCTGGGGGTTGATATTCATTCATTAGGTTTTCCATTGTTTTCTCAAAATAAGGAAAAAGTGAGTTACTAGGTGTTGCCTTTTGACGGGACATTTAGCCTAGACGAAATAGATTTTTTTTTACTTAGATATAATTTACTCCAATCATGCATGTACATATTTACTCGTGAACCTTATCTAGTGGATCATTGTATTTCAGACTACCCACGGGGATGCTGCCTGTTCATATCTAGGTCCTTCTAAGTGAGTATTATTGGGTTTCGTTCTTTCTTATTATTTCTCAGTGTGTTTGTGTTTTTAATCGCTGTTAAGGGGGACATTATAACATACACGAAACCAAGATCTTTTTGTGGGAAGGGATGGGGGTAACGGTGACCTGACACAAACTAGTCTATTGTGGGACTTACATATGGTTTAGTTTCATTTCAATAACTCGCTTGGGTCTTTAGCAGTGGGATATAAACGAGGTTGGACAGGCGATCCTACTGCTTGTCATGTACGATCGAGTAATCGACACAGCACACACGCGCTATCCATTCGCCCCCAACCCCACCCACATTACTCTTTGTAGAATATAAACACATGACACTTTTGCTGCTGATTAATTTCAGTATCTGGAGTAGCCAAGGATGTAAAGTACTGAATACCAATCGAAGTTTAACAATATGTTCTTGTGATCACTTGACTAATTTTGCTCTTTTAATGAAACCAATTAAAACACGTGTGAGTGAATATATGGTAAGTATTTACAAAGTGATTAATTGTAAAGAATTGTACAACGCTCAGCTAGAGAGCAGAAAATATATGGAGAGCACGGGGAAGAACGATCTGAGTCACTTTTTGAACGAACTCCAGTTAATGGCGTCATCTGGTAGAAATTTGTATAAGCTTTCTGTGGAACAATCAATTTCAGTTAAAAACAATCGGAGTCACATGGAACCAAGGCCCTTCTGAAATGACCTCCCGGACAAATAAGTCCATCATATGCATTATTGAATCTTAATTTGGCTCTATTATGATTCATATTAAACATCATTTTGAAGTTGTAATTAAACCCACTTGTTGTTCTGTTTGCGTCAAGCATTTTCGTCCAAAAGTTTGTTTTGCCTTTTATGTGAAAAGACTTAGATCGTACTTCCCCTAGACTCTTCATATGGGAACCGAAATAATTATTAATCGTCGTCTTCAATGTTCCCTGGGGGATCACGTGGATAAGTGGGTAAGGCGCAGACTCGCTAGCCTGGAGGCCGGGTGTTCGATCCCTACATTGGCCGAGAAAGTTCCTCTCGTTTTTCTGCTGTGGTTTCCCCTTGTCAGTGATACAGAACGGAGGGCTTGACAAGTACAACTACCTTATCGTTCTGATGGGACGAAAAACCGAGGTCCCGTGTACACATTGGCGTGCATGTAAAAGATCCCTTGGCAGTTGGAATTCCATATAAGAGTAAGCCGTAGCGCCGCTGCCCGGGCAAAATTTCCCTCATAGCACACTGTATGGGGGACTAGTTAGCTACAGTTTCGCTGTTATTTATTGTAACGTGTGGTGTATACTCTTTCAGCTGCACCACTATAAAGTGTTATCAACTATAACAATAATTGGATGTTCCATATCTTTGGTTTGTCTAACTATAACTCTGGTTATATTCATAGCTGTGTGGAGGTTTGTTACACATTGTTTTACTCTTATTATATTTGCGACTTCTTCAGTTGCTGCATAAAGCCCACCTACGACTTGTGTTAAATGAAATATATTTAATATAGCCTTATGCTGTAATCTACGCTTCATGAATACGAAATTAAAACTTGCAATAACTGTGTGGAGCTTTGTGTCACATTGTTTTACGTTTATACGTTTATTGTATTTGCGACTACCTATACCGGAGAAACTGCACTATCATGCTAGCGAAATAGGATGAATTTGAAATCCCATATTAAAGGGACAAAACTCTACTGTCTGGTAGAAGAAAATGATTGATATGCGAGAGAGAGAGAGAGAGAGAGATGGTTTAACGTCCACTCGACACAAACTAGGTCATTTCGGGACTAACGTATGGTTTAATTTTATTTCAATAATTCGCTTGCGCGTAGGGGTCTTTAGCAGTGGGAGGAAAGCGGAGTGCCCGGAGGAAATCCACTAGGTTGAGAAGGCGCCTACCCTCACACTAGGGATCGAAACCACAGCCGTAAGCCAGAGGTGACTGGTCAGCTAGAGGTCGAAGCGCGGCACTCTAGACCACTAGGCCATCCTAACCCCCCTACTGTCTGAGGAAGAAAATGTTTGATATTAGAGAGAGAGAGAGAAATGGGGTTTAACGTCCACTCGACACAAACTAGGTCATTTCGGGATTTTGAAACCTCGCAGTTCAATACGTTTTCCCGTACATTTACACCCCTGTCTATTTGTGAAAATATATTGTGGTACGTTTAATGGTAGTGGTTGGGTGGGGGAGGGGTGGGGGAGTGGCGGACCGAATATAACCGACAAACGTGGACAATATATTCTATTGTACACCGATCATTACTACATGTATATAACTTTAAATTAAACATTACATTGCTCATTATTCATATTATTAAAATCTTATTTTTTAATTTTAATAACTGTTAACTTAACCACTTTCAGATTTGTCCAATGTACCCGCACAATAATTCTGGTTAATCTATGTGTAGCCTTGATCATTGCTCTCCTCCTCTTTATACTGGGTGTGGATAAGACATATAATAAGGTAAATAATACTTTAAATTGAATTTCCTCGCTGTGGGTAGAGTTTGGTTGGCAAACATGTCTAGCGGTATTATTAAGGGTTATTTCTCTTTGCTACATATCTGATTAATTTACAGATCTATATTTCGTATCGTTTTTTATACTTTCGATGGCTTACACTACATGTACTGGGCGGGGGCGTAAGGAGTCAAACGGCGACTTTTGAACCAATGACTTCAGACGATTAATCAATCAGCGTTGACGTGTGTTGGGGTTTACTCACAGTTCCGTGCAGAGCACGCCAAGACGTCGCCGTAACGGACCGTTTCATTGGCTAATTCCTTACATCAATTAGAACGCGTGTTATACAACAACTCTTCTAGATCCTAGTGTTGTGAAGACAAGTAAAACGAAAATCTGAACTTTAAAAAAAAAACGAAACGAAATACGATCTGGTTTACTTCGGAATTTACGAATTATTGAAATACTAAGCATAGGTTAATGCTGGATTGAACTGTTTAGAGTTAGTTCCCTTTATTATATTATTGTGTTTTGTTTGTAGGATCTGTGTACCGGGATAGCTGTTGGGTTACATTATTTCTACTTGGTTGTATTCTATTTGATGTTAGCAGAGGGGATGGAGATTCTGCTTACCATCATCAACGTATTTAACAGTTTGTCCAAGTTAAGGGAAGTTGGCCTGTTGCTCTTTGGTTGGGGTGAGTATAGTTCAAGCCTTTTGAATACTTTGCAAACTACGTTATTGTGATGACTGAACCTCTTACTCTTAACGAAATATCGACCAACATGCCAATTCATAGACTGGAATATCGTGATTAATTGTGACAATGTTCTTGTTGATGGTCCGATGGAAAATATTAATCATAATTGCGGGTTGAATATACAGAATAATATGTATTATTGTTTCCAGGAATACCGTTGATGATTGTGGTTACGTCAGCGAGTGTCACACGATTCCAAGGGTATGGAAATAAGAATTTGTAAGTGTGGTTTATTATTGTTTTAGATTTTTTTTTGTTTTTATTCTGTCGATGGAGATGTAATCATACAGTTAGTAGAGATACTGGATTAGTCGGGAGATCCGCGATGGCTCCGTTAATAAGACTTTCTCCTGATTTTGCTAGGTGGTTTTCGTGTGTCCGTGGTGCGGGACAATGCGATGTCACGGAACAGCGTGCAGTCGTTCTGGTCGGAGGAAACACCTAGGTCCCGCACAGAAAAATTCAATTATGAGAGAGCAGACCATAGACCCCATAGCATGCTTCATGCAGCACATTAGAAAATGTGGTGAAGAAAAGCCGGGCATTTAGTTCAATGTCATATTCTTAATATTCGCGATGCAACGACTGTGAGTTTTACAGCATCTGGACGTGCTAGATTACTTTACAATTATCAAACTTATAGCTAGGTTTTCTACAGACACGTGAACAATAGCGTCCAATCATAGGTTGTCACATAGCGACCGAACCCCACAGAAACCTTGACAAAGAACTTTGCAACTCGATTATCACAGGTAGATATTTTTGCTTGAAAGCGCAAGACTTGGTATTCGCAATGATCGAGGCATCCCATACGGTCCCAAGCTGTGTGAATACCCAATCGAAATTAATGCCGAAATATGCAGGGTATTAGGTGAAGGCCTTGATAAGATCATTCATACGATTCGTGCCACAGTTCTGTCAATTCGGATCATTCTTTAATCTGCCAAATAGGACCCGTTGTAATTTAGTGGGTTAGATACTGTCTCGCTAGACTGGATTGGCCGAGAAAATTCATCGGGATTTTTCGACGTGGTTTTCCCTTGCAAGTGGTGAATGGCGGAGGGCTGTGTTGTCGTTCGGATGGGACGAAAACTCGAGGGCACGTGTACAATTTGACAATTTGAATTCGGTAGGCCATAGTTCCGCTGCCCTGGCAAAATGTCCGCAATGGCACACTGCTTGGCATATGCCCGTCTTCATTAGCCCAGTTTAGGAACAGACGAGTTGGAAATGAAATGGGGTTTAACGTCCTACTGTTCTGCACCTATACTAACTTGGGCTAATGAAGACGGGCATACGCCACACATTGTGCTATGAGGGCAATTTTGCCCGGGCAACGACGCTACGGTCTAATCTTATGTTGAATTCCAACTACCAAGAGATCTTTTACGTGCACTGGACCTCGGTTTTTAGTACCATCCGAACGACTAGACAGCTGTCCTAGAAGAGTAGGACGATAAACCTCACTTCATTTATAACCTATGAAACATTTACCAATTATATCTCCGTGTTGTTTTAATTTTCATTTATTAGCCTATAAAACATCTTTATATAGTATAACGATTACACGAGTCTTGTCTTTAATAGTTGCTGGCTGTCTATAAAAGGTGGTCTGATTTGGGCGTTTATAGCTCCTGCATTGGTAGTAATTCTGGTAGGTAACTATTTACTCCCAGAAGTGAATATGTAAGATTGTGTGTGGGGTGTAACGTCCACTCGACACAAACTAGGTCATATTGGTACCAACACACAGTTCAGTTGTGTGTATGGGTCTTTAACATTGGGAGGAAGCCGGAGGATCCGGCGAAAACCCTTGCGGTTGGATTCGTGCCCCTGCTCCTTGTCGCTTACAACCGGGGAATCGAAACCACACCAGTTGACTCAATGACAGACTGTGTGATACAACGTGCACGCGCTAACCATTAGGCCATCATCCAAACCCCACACACATACCCACTTCTCCTGTTCATCCGTATAAAACGATAGTCGAATTGAATTGAAATGAATGAAATTGATATCTATGAGGATTAGAATGATAACGTATCAGATGTGCAAACTAGCAACTATCACCTGGAATAGTTAATTACTTTTTAACATTCAGAGCTATATCTGCCTTTTGCAGGTCTTTCTTTAGGCCTGAAATTTTATATAAGCTGTTGATCCGACATTTTTTTAACACAAAAAGACCATAATCAACTCTCGGTGGCATCGAATACTCGAGATTTTAACTAGATTAGAACGGTTCGCAATTTAAATAATGATTTAAAAATGGGAAAGCGAGTCTCGAATATACCAATGCCATGATCCACAATGTACACATCCTGTCAAAACTTCAAACAGTGATAACATTGCTCAAAATGAAGTAACTTGAATGAATTTTTCAATATGTTCATTTTACATTATCTATTTGTGAGCTATTATAGAACGAATGGTCAGCTCTTTTAATAAATTTTGCATGTGTATTTCAATAACTGTTAATACTAAATGATTTGTTTTCCGAATTTTTGTTACAGTCTTGTTGTACTGTAATTTCTGTTTTAGTACACGTTTTGTTTGTTCCAAAGGGTTAATGAATGTTAATATTTCTCGTTCCAGGTGAATGTAATGATAGTTGTTAAGATCATCCATGCATTGCTGACAACCAGAGTTATGATAACTAAAGATACTAGAGATAAGGCTAAGTAAAATAACTTCCCATTTTTTTATCGCTTATCGTATATAAAGTTGTCCTTAACAACTGGAGTACAAAGGCTTGTTTTGTCTACCCATATTCCATTTATCTGTAGTGGAACATGAACATCCATTCAAAGGAAATCGGGATACGCTTCCGGTATTACCAGCGCCATATAAAGAATGATATACATAATCAAAAAACAAATTGTGAGACTAGAAACCGAACTGCCCAGAGTTTATCATATCTTAATAAAACACATCCCTATTATTCTGTCCAATCTTCCATCTTAACTAGAGATACGATTTCTCTCTCTCATATTAAAATCTATCATATGGTGGCTTTAAGCGTTATAGTTGGAGCAATTTGAAAGTCTGGTGGTGATATATTTGCAATCGGTGCTTGTGGTGCATTTGAAATCTGTAGATGTTATATATTTGTTATATATTTGTATCTGTAACCAATGTTTACATATCGGTGCTTGTGATATATTTAAGTCTGTATTTATAACCAATGTTTAGAGCTGCTGTAAGAAGTATTTGTGTGTTATTACCAGTAATGGGTGTGTCGTGGGGTTTTGGTATTCTTGCAGTTAATGAAGAATGGATTCTATTTGACTATATTTTTACCATCTTAAACACACTACAGGTAAATTTACTTCTTTTATATGTAATACTAATTATGATACTTAAGTTTCTGGATTTATATTCATTGATATTCGTATAAACATAAATTTGATAAGCGTTTATACTAAACTTAGCATTTAATCAGAGAGAGACAGAGATAGAGAAATGGGGTTTAACGTCCACTCGACACAAACTAGGTCATTTTGGAACTAACATATGGTTTCAATTTTATTTCAATTATTCGCTTGCGCGTAGGGGTCTTTAGCAGTGGGAGGAAACCGGAGTACCCGGAGGAAACCCACGAGGTTGAGAAGGCGCCCCCTACGCCACATACGCTGACACCAGGGATCGAAACCACAGCCGCAAGCCAGAGGTGACCGGCCAGCCAGAGGTCGAAGCGCGGCACTCTAGACCACTAGGCCATGCCAAACCCCCGCATTTAACCAGTCTCGAAAAGTGGTGTAACTGGATCTGAGAGGTTATCCAATTAACAGCAATTAATGTTATAAGGTTTAATTCAATTAATTAAATGTTACGGTACACTATGACACGTTTATAACAAGCTAATGTTAATGATGATACCTTAAACCAACATAATAAGGCAATGGTAATGATGGCACCTTAAAAGATCATAACAAATTTTAACTTGATAATTATTGTATTTGACAATAACAAAATAATGATAATTATTGTTTTTTACGTGATAATAGAAAGCTAATGATATTTATTGTACTTTTGCACTACAGGGTCTGTTTATCTTCATTTTCCACTGTGTCCTGAACAAAAAGGTAATTGAACAATGTCGTCGTTTTCTTTAAACGTATGTCATTTATGCAGAGCTGCAATAGATTCTAAAATAAATTGGCTTCACTACTATTAACATTAAAAACTCTCTGGGGAGTCGTTACTGTAATTCAATCACGGCTTAGTTTCTACAACGATTCTCTTGTTCTTTAGAAGCATAAAACTTAAAAGAGAGATGGGGTTTAACGTCCACTCGACACAAACAAGGTCGTTTCGGGACTAACGTATGGTTCAATTTTATTTCCATAATTCGCTTGCGCGTAGGGGTCGTTAGCAGTGGGGGGAAACCGGAGAGTCCGGAGAAAATGCACGAGGTTGGAAATGCAACCCTATTCCTTGTCACGCACAACCGGGAATCGAAACCTCGCCAGTTGACCCAATGACAGACTTCATGATGCAGCGAGCACGTGCTAACTATTCAGCCCCCCCCCCTCCAACTGATGGTTCAACATCTGCGTCCACTACAGTGATATCGCATATTTAATGGTGATCGTGCTTCGATTCAATGGTCTTGAGCGTTGAATACAAGTCTAAATAATGGTTTATATAATATTTGAAGACAAAGTAAAGACCTGTGATAGGCAGATTTAACTCTTACGAAATTTGTACTTTGTGTTATGTAACAGTTTTCAGACCGGACATGAAATTATTACTGTTTTATTTGCAGGTGCGGGAGGGTTTAGCCATCCACCATCGACGTTACAAAAGTCGCCATACATCTTTGTCAGAACCATCAAGTTCAAGGTCAATGTCTGAAAGTGTAAGTAGAATTATTCGTAAAGAAATGAAATAGGGTTTAACGTTCAACGATGGCTACTTTTGTACCAAATTGCTACTGTTAAGGGATATTTTACGTATACGTCAATGTATACACGGGACCTCTATTTTCGTCTCACCCGAATGACTAGACAGCTGTCCCTTTCTGACCCCCCAGGGTTTTATTTTGTTTTAGGTTTTTTCCTCATAAAGAGGGTTGGGTAACGTGCGCTCGGGTGGAGTAACGTGTACTCGGGTTAGGTAACGTGTGCTCGGGTGGGGTAACGTGTGCTCGGGTGGAGTAACGTGTGCTTTAGATCATAAGCTCTGTTATCTATGTATGTCGTGGGTTTAGTCTCGATCTCGGCCTCAGCGTGTGAGTGTGACAAGATGGAGGTAATTCCGCTAGGGACATATAAATCCACACAGTACCCCTCGCTCAGCTGACCGATTAGCACGTGACAAAGGGAAGAGCACTCCGGTATTATGCGAATTTTAAAGATCTCTGTGTAGTGTGCGTAGGTGGGTTATCTGCTTTTGTAGAAATGATTAAAAATCCGTACACAATGACACCATAAAATCAAATCAAACGAGCGTAATTATTTATTTAAAGATTCGTGTCAACAAGGCATTCTCCGGGAAATCCATGAATTCATACGCTTTTAATAATTACAACGTTTTTGCCCATACAACAATTATTATGATTAAGCAACATAACCGTTTCGGTGAACTTTTCCTTTAACAGATTCGACGTAAATCTTCTGTTGCCCTGGCTGCAAATTCACCATTACGAGCCTTCATCAAATTCAACACGAGCGCCTTTTCAGGAAGTGACGCCACGCGAAAGGTTGAAACTAAGTTTAGTGTTCCTAAATTTGGTGAAACAATTGCGGAAGTGACTCCAAGTAATTGCAATGATCCTGGTAATGCTATGGATTTAACAACAGACAACGACCACGTTGCATCACCCGCGGCCATTGAAATAGAGATTGGCATAAAACCAAAATGGGAAGGTCAACCATCAACAACCGAATGCGATGATAACTTGAAAACACAGCGTTTTATTTAGAGCTCTGCTACAAAACCCGCTATGGAGCCTGATATTGCTTTTATTGATGATTAATTGTATCCCCTGCTTTAATTTATCATTTGAGTTTTGTTTCTAGAAGCACCCACAATGCCTCTATAAAAGATATATAACTCCATAGCATATTGAAATGGTTCTAATTAGCTTTTGAATATTTATTTATATCTAATATGGTTATATTTTACCTTAGATTATATTATTTTTATCTACACAATGTCTTTTGCTGGGACTGCCGCAATCAAAGTCGCTAGCAAGTAATCTAGTAGGGGCGCAATTTCTCGGGGCGCCTTATTTTTCTGTACCCCCGTTAAAAATGGCCCTGCGTAGCTACGGTGTAAAACACTGTTGTTTTTGGTCGAATTGTTTCTTAAATCTTGATGGAAACGTGAGTGGTGGCTAGTAAATAAAGCAATTTCCAAATGTCTACGGATATCAAAACTAACCGATCTTTCAAAATAAAATATTCAATGCGTAAACTGTTACAGAATGAGATTTGGATATTTCGACACGTGTCACCTCAGGGTGTTTGAAGTATATCTAGATAAAACAAAATGATTTCGTTTTTTCTGCCATTTAGATTTAATTGATTTTATCAAATCAAATATAATGATTATTGTTCATCGGTAGTGACGTAATTGTGACAAAAGCCTGTATATTTAACCTTTAAAAGTACTATTTATTCCTTGATAAAGGCGAGAGTATCATCGTCAAAACATTGCATGTTAATAAACCAATGATTGTTATTCTATAAATAGTTTTGGTGTTTTATTCCTTAATAGTTATGAATTTTTATTTTATAACTTAATTCAACAATAGTAGAAGATATCTGATCAACAGTTTCGGATCCATTGCTCTGAAATAGCCAATATGTAGAACCATGGGTCTTTGTGAGACTTGGAGAGCGGACATAGCTCAAAGCCGGTCGCCACATCCTATCGTATGGCCATGCATCTTTTCTCACTACATATCTTAGTAGCCTTGTGATCGTCTAGTATTTTCACTTTTCTTCTTTTGTTTACCTTTCAAGTTGTGTATTTTATTCTTCTTATCCAAGTCAGTAGTTAAGACGGATGTCTTACCAGGAATAACAATGCAACAGTTCTAGTCCGGTGGCTGAAGAGGGGGGGGGGAGTCGCCACCCGAGCTGTGAATGTATGAGACTAAGTTTTTCTAGACCAGTTTTTTTGTGTAGATTCCGAATATGGGTGGTGATCAGGGTTGGAGGGGGCGTTTTCGAGATATAGGGGGTCAAATGTCTACAATAAGCGTGTGTGTGTGGTTGGGGTGGGGAGAATGCAATGTTGACATAATATATTAATAAAACATACATTTCTAGGACTATCCATCTTTAAGTAAGTGTTTATAGTTTATGATACCCTTGACAACTGTTTTGATATCTGGGGAGGTGTGGTGGGGTAGCAAGTGAAGGTGTTCGTCTGTGGAAGTCGAGGGGAAGGGGTGTCATTATGTTGACATAAATGATGATCATGTTATTTAAAATACAGATGTGACGTCAGCCTTTGATGTTGGCGTACCATTATTTCAAATAATCGTAAGGGCAACTTGCCAATAGTACTTTATTCATACCAATGAAACATTGGACTAGTGTGACGTATTTCACTACAAAAACTCGTGCGGAGTGTCAGTATTTTAAGTAGTTTAATGATCGCGAGCTTACGACATTGTTACAATATATTACTCAATGTCTCGCTCTCGACCATTAAACAATAATAAAACATAAGTTTCTAGGACTGTCAATCTCTAAATAAGTGTTTATGATCCCCCTGGACAAATGCTAGATTTGAGGGATGGGGTAGCAGGAGTGCGTGTGGGTTGGATGTCGCGGGGGGGGGGGGAAGGGGGACGTGACATGTATTTTTGTGGACAGAAGTCATTTCGTTCATAATTGAGCTTAAAGTAGTATCTCGTTAGCGTTTTCGTTCAAAATATTGAATTATAATGGTTCTTTTCAAGAGATCTGGGAATGTAAATCAAAAACATAGAAACTCAGAGATATGTTTAGTTATTAGTTTATTCTAGTCTTTAACAGAAGATTTTAAAATCGAAAGTTCATATGATTGAGATAAATATTTTCTTGGTTGCTGAGCAACAGTTCGGATATCCTTTGGATTTGCTTCAGAAACCAACTCACATTGTAAATCTTCATTCCAGCCGTGCAGCAAAAGGTCACGTATACGGCAAAGTGGTCTGTTATTTCTTTCACCCAGAAAATCTTTTTTCTGACGTCATCTACTGATGTAAGCCGCCCTTGGCGATATTTTCTTCCTTGACCCGTTTCATTATCGATCAAAATTTGTATATTTGGATCATTGTTTGCAAGAGAATGATTGGGATGCCTATTTCGCCCGAGTGAGGATGCAAAATATTTTTCAGCACCTCCATTAATTTGAAATGCGAAGAGGAGTAGTAAGATATTTTGGTGTCCTCGTGGTTGGTTGTCAGTTATCGACACTTTCAATACTAATCTTGATATATTTTGATCCGATCAAGATTAGTATTAAAAGTGTTGAGAATATCTCGGCCTATGGTACATGCTTTCAGTGGTAATGACGATCTGTCTTTCTTTTTCAAGATAATCCCAACTGGGATGACGTATTTGCTGGTTTGTACCTTGTACGGCGAAAATTGACTTACATCTGTAGATGACATTCAAAGAAAGATCTTCTGGGGGAATTTTATTGTGATAAAAAATAACAAAACTTTCTTTCTTTATTACCATCTTGCATGGGTAGTCTTTTGCTGCACATGAAACGCAATAATTATTTTGCGTTGCAACCATATGGAGACAGGCTGCAAACCCAATAGTCGATCAAGATGATCCTGCTGGAATGGAGTTTTACAATGTGAATGGGTATCTGAAGTTTATCCAAAGAATACATGCGAGCTGTTGTTCAGCCATCAAGAAGATAATATCCGAACATGTGGGTTTTTTTATGTTTAAATTCCAGATCTCTCGAAAGTACCATAATAATTTAATATTTTGAATGACAATATTGGTACAGAACGAAAAACACGAGAAAACATTTTCCAGGTCAATTTTGAAGCAAGTGGTCTCTGCCCCCAAAATACATTTATCCCACACCGTCATCATTTATATCAACGTGAACTCATTTCCCACCAATTTACCCCCCCCCCCTTCCACACCTGCTACCCCCATCCCACAAACACTTATTTAGAGAAGGGCAGTCCTAGAACATTATGTTTTATTAATAATGTGCCAACCCTGTGCCAACACCACCCCAGCCAGAGACATAAAACAGTCCACTTCATTCCATGTGTCACAGCCTTGGGGAATGTACATAACTCGTCATAGAGTGTAAAGGATAAAGCCGACTATCGTTTAATATCTTAATGATAGACTGTATATATAATACGTAATCCAAGGGCGGATGATGTCCCCCCCAAAAAAATATACCCCCCACCCCATGAATGTCATTCTCCCAAGTATTCCGAATCGTACATGAACTATGTTACACACCCCCCCCACCCCGGGAGTTTATCGTTTCGTTACATCTTCATCTTGAAGGATAACTTTAGGATAATTTTGGCAAATCGTGTCACTTTCATATCCCGTGTTGTAAAGATAAAATCTTTAAAATTAAATGAAGAGGAAAAACTGTTGTTCTAGGGTGAACAGAATCGATATAGATGGCTGACAATCACAGCAACATGAGGTAAACAAAATAAACAACAAACAATGGACATCACATGTTCATACGTCATATTGATGTTTATATTTAAAAATCAGGTTATATTGATAGGTGATTATAAATAGAATAATGATTTTTTACCTGCACAGGTTCCATCAATACATGGAAAACCCCCACAAGACCTCTCTTCACTACATGGTACTATAAATATAAGTAATATATCATTACATACACGACAATAAGAGGGAGAAATGGGGTTTAACGTCCACTCGACACAAACTAGGTCATTTCGGAACTAACATATGGTTTAATTTTATTTCAATAATTCGCTTGGGTGTAGGGGTCTTTAGCAGTGGGAGGAAACCGGAGGACCCGAAGAAAACCCACAAGGTTGGACAGGCGACCCTACTCCTTCTCACGTACAACCGGGGATTCGAAACCACGCCAGTTGACTCAATGACAGGCTTTATGATACAGCACGTACGCTTACCATTGACGTTAGAGTGTTTGTTTCAACAGGCAGATATAGTATATGAAACAGTCACTGAACACTTCCAACATTTCTATAACTAAAGACTGTCAAGACTATCAGGTACATCATTTTGATCATATCCTGACAGTTGCATTCATCACAAGCCAATATAAATCAATTAGATTTACAGATTTTTTTGCAATAGTATCTTTAAATTAAATAAATAACCCGGGTTTTATGTAAATGACCAACTGTCAATAATATAAATCATATTTACTGATACAAAGTCCACCTGTACACCTGCCTGGTTGACTCAAGCCGAAGCGGCAAGTTGCACCATCAGTCACCTCGGTACAGGTACTTGTAGCTATAATACAGATGATTTACAATAGAGAATATGGTGTTCAATTTTCTCTTTCATCAGATAAAAGAGTAACATGATCAGGTTGACAAAATCGTCTAAGATAGGGCAGTGTTACCAGGTATTCCTCTTGTTAAGGTATTAAGTGTTACCAGGTGTTCCTCTTGTTAAGGTATTAAGTATATCCTAAGTGCATTCGACTGATCAAATAGAGCGGTATTGATTATAGAAATATACGTGTTATGAATAACATAACTATATTATACTTACGCCTGCACGTCTCATTTATACATTTGTTACCATTAAAACCACAGAATCCTTCTCCACATTTTGCACCTGAAACAATTAAACTATAAGAGTGCTGGACGCTACTACAATGCATTTCTGATTTATTTACAGTTTCTTCCACCCAGACTCAAACATGAATATAGATATCACCATTCTTTTGATCATATAATAATCTAACATGGCAAAATAAATTGGTTATATGAATGGAGCTGCCCAAATAAATTGTCAAATTATTTAATGACGCTAAGAATGGTATGTTGAGTGGTTCGTAGAATCAAGCTACGATCAAGGGCAGATAATCTGAATTCGTGACTAATCCCGTATATGGATCCCGAGGTTTGTGGGTTATAACGGTGCGCTACTATTGGTAATACCGAGAATTCTCTCTCCGATGCATAAAGATGAATATAGTTGTGTATAGTTTTGTTTGAGTTGTTACAGATAGATATTAAATAATTAGTGTAAATCAACATTCATTTGATCCTATAACTCCTAACATGCCAACATGAATATAGCTAAAGTAAATATTGTCAGATTATGTTATATTGAAAGGTAGTAAAACAAACAACATACCAATAGGTTCACATACAGTTACCTTATCTAATTCACCACAATTTTCACCTGAAATAAAACCATGTATATATTGTGACATGTCGGTAAATCTATTGTGGGTGCTGACCATGTCATACAGGAAGTCACAGATTGTGCTGGTGATATCGGTATGGCGTGGTTTCGAATTCCCGGTAGTCCAACCTCGTAGGTTTTCGTCGGGTCCTCCGATTTCCTCCCGCTGCTAAAGAAGCCTTACGCGCAAGCTAATTATTGAAATAAAATTAAACCATATGTTATTCCCGAAATGACCTAGGTTTTGTCTCTCCCCCTCTCGTTCTCTCTCTCTCGTAGTTAAATTATCAACAGGTTGTAAACCCTGTGAAATCAGTAAGTCGAACAGCTCCCAAGATTTTAAGATTTATGCAACAGTTTGTAATTCTTGTGAAATTAGGAAGTCTTCACAATATCTGACTGGTTTAGTGATAGTTTTCATTAATATTCTTGTAATTGATCATCTTATGAACGAACTTGAGTTAAAATTTGAACCATTTCAAATAACATATATCTGTTTGTTTATTCGTTAGCAATTTAATTCTGAGGTACGATAATACAATTTTAATCAACGAACAGGTAACATGTTATACTTACTTTTGACTACACAAGTATCATCAATACACACTTCGCCGTTAGTTTCATTACATTGTTTACCTCGACAATTGGAAGCTAAAAATATAACCAAATTACGGGTTAGTCGATTGTCAAATTATTTAAAGTTTACATATTTAGCCATTTTGAAATAATTACATGAAATATGATAAAGCAATCCATGGAATATGTCTAGTTAGTTTTTAGATTAAACTCCAGATTATATGGTGGAATTTTAACTTTAATTTTATCAGTAAATAACAACAAATAGCTATTTAAGTCGTATGTGAATAATAAATAACTGGGTTGGTTATAAATGTGACTGAACAAAGACTAGATCTCTTACCATTGGTCTCACAACTTAAAAAGAAACATCTTCCACCTCTTTTTGGACACTCGGTCACGTTACATAATCTCACTGTAAAATAATTATAATAGTGGTCACGTGACGTACTCTCACTGTTAAATAATTATAATATTGGTCAAGTTACATACTCTCACTGTTAAATAATTATAATATTGGTAATATATTATATATTCATGATTTAAGAAATTGAGACATCCGATCATGTGATTCACCAATAGGTGAAGTGTTTATTAGAAAGACCCAAATCAAAACAGATACTTGCATTTAACGTTACAAGTAGCTCCACGGAAACCAGAGGTACAATTACAAACACCGTCACCTACACATTGTCCACCATTGAAACATTCTACACCATCGCATGGATCTACTGAAAATCACAGCAATATTTACATATAAACCACGTGATTCATCAGTACATAAAGTGTTGACTCTAAAGACACAAATCACTACAATACTTACTGTTGCACTTTGGTCCACTGAAACCAGATACACATTGGCAAACACCGTCACCTATACATTCTCCACCATTCAAGCATTCTACAGCATCGCATGGATCTACTGAAAAACACAGTAATATTTACACATTACAGTCACAGCGTAATCCACGGAAATATGTACTTAAACTGATTTTTTAAAGGACAATATTGGTGCCAGTCACTAACACATATGTGATAGAGCTGGTTAAACACATTCCAAATATACTTTTAACAGAGAGATCAATGCTACGATAGCTGAGTAATACATGTTTCCCGAATCGGAAGTGACGAACGCCAAAGGAAAACACGAGTCACCGCTTTATATAACTGACTGAAGCGACGAGTGATAGCAGATACACGGCCGAATATCTGCTCACTAATAATTCCTTCGAAGACCAAAAGTTGTTAAATGGGACTGTAAGAGGATATCTGACAATTCAATAAAGTAATTGAATGTCATTAGATAAAAAAAAACACGAGAAAAATAGAAATAGTCCGTACATTCCCTTGTTTATATTCATTCTATACCTTATAAAAACATGGTAATGCACGGACTTTTTCTATTTTTCTTTTCTTATCTAGTGACAGTCAATTCTTTATATGAATTGTCAGATATCCTCTCACAGTCTCACTCAACAACTTTTGGTCTTCGAAGGAATTATTAGTGAGTAGAAATTCGGCCGTGTATCTGTTATCACTCGTCGCTTCAGTCATTTAAATAGACCGATGACTCGTGTTTTCCTTTGGCGTTCGTCACTTCCGATTTGGGAAACCTGTATTACTCAGCTATCGGAGCATTGATCTCTCTGTTAAAAGTATATTTGGAATGTGTTTAACCAGCTCTATCATATATGTGATAATGACTGGTACCAATATTGTCCTTTAACTAAGAAAACAAAATCAAAATATCAAAGAGGTAATCTACCGACCCGGATGTAAAATTGGCCCATAAATATGATTCACGAAGTTTAAATATTGAATGGAATTGAACCATTTGTGGAATGGTATTCATATGGGAGATTCATGTTTAAACGTGGTGATATAACAGCTAAAACACTATTATATTGCAGATAAAACATGGGATTGCATAGCGCACACAATTAGTCCTTATATATAAAACGATTTTGATACAAAAAAGAAAATCCGCCTCAGTTGCGTTTAAACGTCTTTAAATCCCAACGTTTTTAATGGAGGGAAACTGGAAACGTTTAGATGGAGAAAATCCAGAATCGAAGAATTGTGTCAGACCTGATAATAGTGCAAGACACTTTAATTACGGGGCTTATTCTTTGTCAGTACTACTTGTATTTACAGTTTCCCATTTCCAAACTAGGTCATATCGGGACTAACATACGGTTCAATCTTACTTCAGTAATTCGCTTGTACATAGAGGGTCTTTAGTAGTGGGAGGAAACCCGAGCCCCCCCCCCCCCCAAAAAAAACCACACCAAAAAACACGAGGTTGGACAGGCGTCCCATCTTCGTTAACCATTCGGCCACGCAGACTCCGATTAACTTATGAAGAAATGATACAATAGAAGAGAGAATGGGGTTTAACGTCCACTCCATACAAGCATGGTCATTTGGGGACTAACATATATATAGAGTTCCATTTAACTTTAGTTATTCGCTTTCACGTAGATTGTCTTTACAATGGGAGGGAATTATGATTCAGTATTGGGTCTAATTGTGGTCATTTTCAAACTGAGTTTAAAGGTTTTAATATTCCTTGACAATTTAGAATAAATTATTTTATCCCGACCTGCTCTTGTTCAATCATAAGAAAATGATATGGCCGATCATATGTCAACTGCTGAGCATCAATTTCAGTAACTACAATTGCATTAGAATTTATTGTAATTGATAAAGTTGATTTGAATATCATCAAGTGATCAATAGAAATACTCACCGGGACAACCGGGACAACAGCGACAGAGATCAAATTTTTCAACTTTATCACAGTGTAAACGTCTTAGGCTAATTGCGGGTCTCGGCGAGTTCCACCATCTATTTCTGTGTGCCGTACAACTTGAAAATGTAAGAGCCACCGCAAGATACACCAGAATTAAAGAAGTACTCATATTGAAACTTAAAGTTGAACGCTACTGGCGGATGTTCTGTCTGTGCGTCTTTTTAAACACAAGCGAGTTGTTACAGTCTTTCATTGTGAAGAGCAAAAATACCTGGGAGGAGCCAAATATTACTATTGGTTGAGAGGAATATACATGTATTGTATTGATGACTGGGAGGAGGCAAGTATTACTATTGGTTGAGAGGAATATCTTGTATTGATGACTATTGATTACGATGCACCATCAACAATATTCGCCTATAATCAATACTTTCACAGGGGGGTTAAATAATATTGATTACGACGCACGGTTATCATGATTTGTCCATGAAGAGTATAGTTCATATTTACGGCTATTACGTGGAGTTATTCCCACTGAGCGTAAAAACAGAAAATAAATAGTAAAGGGGCCCTAATTTCCATGTGGTTTTGATTATGTATTTCTTGGTGAATATGTTTTGTATGTTTATTGTTAAAGGAAATTTCAGATTTAGTATAATCTGATCTCATCTGTCAGCGTCAAGGATGATTGGTGGCCGTTTAACGTGCGCACGTTGGATCATAAGGTCTGTCCTGTCAATGACTGGTGGTTTCCTATGGGGGCGCCTGTCTAACCTCGTGGGCTTTCTGTGGGTCCCCTAATCCCCTCACCCACAGCTAAAATTGAAATAAAATTGAACCATATGGCAATCCCGAGTAATGACGTAATCCCGAGTAATGACGTAGGCGTCTTCGTTTCACTAATTTAAATGATACATATAAATTTCATACAGATTGGATGATAACTTTTGTCGTTAGAGTGTTCACAAGGTTCAACAAAGTGAAACAAGGGCCATAACTCCAGAAGAATGAATGAATGAAATGTGGTTTAATGGCACATCCGCTCCAACCGGGCTATATTGCGCCAAACATATGATGACGTTACGAGACAAACTAGAAACAAATAATCACATTATGTATATATATAATGTTGTGCAGTGAGGGCTCGTGCGCCTCGACGTATAAACTGTCCACTGGAGATGTACGAAATGCTCCTAAACTGATTCTAAGTCCTTGTTTTTGTATGGTATCGAGCTCTTTGAGATAAGACTCGCGGGCAGACCCATACACAATACACCCATAATCGAGTTTTGATCTTATGAGTGCTCGATATAATCTGAGCAAGACCTTACGATCTGCTCCCCAGTCAGTATTTGATAAGACTCTCAATATGTTGAGGGCTTTCAGACATTTCGTTTTAAGGTTTTTAATGTGGGGGATAAATGATAATTTCTTATCAAATATCAGCCCCAGAAATTTGGTTTCATCCACAACTGGTAGGCGATTGCCATAAAAGAAGAGTTCCGGATCTGGATGTAAACCTCGTTTCTGACAGAAATGCATGCAGACAGTCTTGGATTTCGAAAAACGAAATCCATTTTCGGTTGCCCATTGTTGAAGTGAATTCAAACAAAGCTGCAACTTACGTTCGATTATCCGCATGTCTGTAGAACCATAGCACATCTGAAAGTCATCAACATAAAGAGCGCCGTTTGTACCTGGTTTAAGGCACGCTGGGATAGTGTTAATTTTTATAGCAAATAATGTTGGTGATAAAATACTTCCCTGGGGGACCCCCATAAATGGGTCAGAGAATATTGATCCCAGTCGTACCTTAAATGGCCTATCTTCCAGGAAATTTTTAATGAAGATAGGTAAGCGACCTCGTAGGCCGAGGTTATGGAGGTCGCGCATGATACCGTGTTTCCACGTGGTATCATAAGCTTTCTCCAGATCGAAAAATATTGCAACTAAATGTTGCTTCTAAATGAAAGCGTCCCTGACGAACGTTTTAAATCTGACGAGATGATCAAGAGTGCTCCTTTGGGACCGAAATCCACATTGGAGGTCTGTAAAAAGGTTGTTGGACTCAAGGTACCAAACAAGCCTTCGATTGATCAATCTCTCCATGGTTTTGCAAATACAGCTAGTTAAAGCGATCGGACGATAGTTGGTAGGATTCGTATGATCTTTACCTGGTTTAGGGATGGGAATTAAGATCTCTGGGATTAAGATGTAAACTTGGTGGAAGATATACAGAGCAGAGTGTTATAGGAATATGCAAAGTCACCCGAACTGCAACTGCCTGTAAGGGCGAGTTGAGAGTGACTTTACTCTGAGGGATATCTCCATTAAGAATAATAGAAACACCCCCATGAGCTCTACCATCACCAACTGCGTGATGATGGTAACCAACAAAATGTCTAAAAGATAGAGAGTCAGAATTCCGTAAAAACGTTTCCTGTAAACAAATAGCCAAAGGATTGTGTTTTTGAATTAATAATTGGACTTCATTAAAATTTGGTTTTAAACCACGACAATTCCATTGAATAATGGAATTTAACATTGTCAGGGAATTTTATTTTTGACGGCTTCCCATGTGGGTCCATATGGACATCCGCATAGGTAACACCGTCCATCAGATCATCCCCATATCTATTATAGAGGGAGATAGGGTCTTTTGAACCCTTCTTTCCTCCCTCTTTAAACTTTGCTAGTTTTTCTTTCTTTGAAGAACCCTTTAACTGCGACCCTGATCCAGTAGAACTGGAATCCAGGATGACAGTTTCAAGGGGAGGCGAGGGAGATGACCCCTTGCCCTTCTCGGTTGAAGTGTTAGGAATGGTCCTAACATCCTCAGTTTGAGGCAAGGAAGGTGGACCCTCGCCAGGCAAAGAATTAATGATTTTAACAGAGCTCTCACTTGTTTGTGATGAGCCTGATACCCCTTTATTATGATCTGATATTATTTTAGGCATGTCCTCTTTTTCATGCCAGGTTAAATCTGTCTGAATAGAAATACTTCTAGTAGAAACTTTGACCACACTTGAGTAAGATTTCCCTTGTGGTGCAATGGGAAAAAGTGTAGAAAGTTCTAATTGCTTTTTAGCATCAAAGTATGACATTTTCCGTTAAGACATAACCTGTTGGATTCGTTTCTCTTTTTGCCAAATAGGACATTCGCAGGTAGGTAGCGCTCTCGTGGCCATCATGACTACAGCGAGCGCAGGTGTCTTTACCTCTGCAGACGGTCTTGCTGTGTCCAAACTTTTGGCATTTATAACAACGAAGAGGGTTGGAAATATACGAATCCACAGGTATGTAATAGTTATTAGCACACTTTCCGAGGTGTATCGGTGAATATCAGGACAGTT
Source organism: Patella ulyssiponensis (assembly GCA_963678685.1). NCBI lineage: Eukaryota > Metazoa > Mollusca > Gastropoda > Patellidae > Patella > Patella ulyssiponensis. Next base: position 96,228,448 of record OY783226.1, read on the forward strand.
TTGGTCGGGGGGCTCAGCCGAGGCGAACCACCAAATAAAGAAAACTCAACCCGTTTTTCTCGACAAAAGCTTGGATTACACACCATCCAGAAAATGTTCAGCAAAATGTGTAATCAAGCTGGTCTAGAAGGACGCTTTACAGGTCATTCAGGAAAGGCAAGTTTCTTTTGATTAAATTTATTTTCTTATGGAGTCGCGGTGACTCAATGAGTGTGGCACTGGCTCAGACCTAAGGGTCCCCAGGTTCCATCGGCATTGTTCGTTTTCCCCAGGCTATTTGGGGCCTCATACGGAAAATCGCCTAGCCGTTCGGATGGAGTGAAAACCATGGTCACGTGTATGTAATTGTCGGTGCGTAAAAGAGCCCATTACTGCGGATTGAAAGCGTAGGCGTAATGGGCGCTGTCCTATCGAAATTTCACACGTGGAACACTGCATGGCTTTGTGTACAAAAAGGAGGAAGTTAAACCCCATTTCATTTTGATGGATGTTCGTACTGTTTCTTGTAGGTTACTTTGGCCACGACCCTATTTCAAGAAGGCTATGAAGAACAGCTTGTGATGGAAAGGACGGGGCATCGGAGCAACGCCGTAAGAGTCTACAAACGTACTTCTACATCTAAGCAAAAGGAGATATCGGATGTATTACAGCCGCCACCGCCCAAACAACCAGCCAAAGAGGAACATGATCTGAAAATAGAGCAGACCACATCGCCAAAACTACCCACTCCACAGATAGATGACCTAAACATACAGCCAACCACATCGTCGAAACTTGTCCCTGGCGCAGGGGACTGCAATAATACTGCAAAACTTGGGCCAATCCTCGTGAAGTGTGCATCGGCTCATGGCTCATCTGTCGAAATTTACTTGAAATAAAATTTATAAGTTTCTAGGCGTTTTGTTTTCTTCCTGCTCATTTTCAATGCTTGTATAAAAGTAGCCGTGTATCAGAAATGAACAGTACTCTTTTTAAAAAGTGTACTGTTCATTTCTGATACACGGCTACTTTTACGCATGTATTGGAAATGAACAGGACAGTTTCATCAAAGGTTGCCATTGGCAACGAGTAGAAGTGGGATGTAAGTTTAGATAACCTGCTTTGAGAGTCTTTGGTATCTCGCGACGATCGAATGTGAGGATATAGGTGCTTGTGGCAATCACCTTATCTCCTCGGCGTACACTAATTCTTTTTACATCTGAGACGCCTTGAGATGAAAGGTACTGCACCATTTCATCCTCACTGCTGCCTTCAAGATCCCGACATCTAATTACTCCTCTACTTGAATTCAGTGACCTATGTGGAGACACCTTGATAGGGATGTCTGCCAAAGATGTTGATTTAAGCAGCATGGTAACATGCTGCTCCTTGGCACATTCTATCAGTAATGTTCCATTCTTAAGTTTTTTGATAGCCTTGGGCTCACCAGCCAAGCCAGCGACGCCCTTGGTTGTCAAAAATGGAGAAACTTTAGAAAGGTCTGTAGAGGGACTCTCAATTAAGAGGAACCTCGGCCATGCCTTTGGATATTTTTGATTTTGTATTAAATAATTCAGAAACGTCCTCAGTGCTATGACGTTTCTGTTTTATTTTATGTTGTTTATTTACAACAGGTGGTGTGGGGGGGATTGGGGAATCCATGTATAATATTTTTTTGTTTCACCCCTCGTCGTCCCCCAGGTTACTTCCCTGCCTAGCGCGGATTACCTGCGCATGGCCCCATGGCTCAACGAGGGGTATACTCAAGCCAGAAAGTAAAAAACTTTTCTAACCTGATTGACCCAAGCCGTCGCTCTATAGAATGTACTAAGGACACAAAGGTAGGTATTATGCTGAGTGAATAAACAAACGAGCATTAAACTTGGAAAGGGTACATTCTACAGAGCTAAAAACGACCAAAGCCGATTGATCAGAGTGGGCCACTCTGACCTCACGTCCAGGTGAACCATGGGCCAAAGTAATGTGTTGCAGAGAAAGGGCTCGCAATCCAAAACCCCACTCAATTACCAGGATTCCACTCTCCACCGACACGGGTCGCAACGCACGGCAAACATGTTGCCCCATTACAGGGATCCTTTTTTTTATTCGCCTTTTACGACACGCAGGACATACGAAGGGTATATTCTTATCACCCCCTACACCCCAGGGGGGAACTCCAGAAGAAATTAATAGAAGTTATTGAAATTAATAGACTTTTTTTTATCTCACTAAAATTTCAAAACAATCAGATGATAAATGTGGTCTGTAGGGGGTTCACAAGAAATTGTGGACGGGGGCGATGGCAATATACGACCACAATTGCATGTGGGCGTATGAAAATTAAAACATATGTTAGTCCCGAAATGACCTTGTTTGTGTCGAGTGGACGTTAAACACCCCTCTCTATCTCTCTGAATGTCATCGAAGGAACATTATGTAATATTACATCGAAGAGCTAACAATTGTCGTTAGAAAATTTAAAAAAAGTTAAATCATCAACTGTGAAATGTCTTTAAACTTTGTTAAAATCTAGACGATGGCAAGGAGAGTTGATTATGGTGTTGGCTAGTTATAATTAATATTTCACTCGACTAAATAGTATCGTAGTATCGGAGTTTAGCACAATTTTTGAAGACAACTACGTGGCCTAATTTTTATAGAGATATTTTTTGAGTTCGTAATCCAACATCAAACCAATTTCCACAAGGCCCAGAATACGTGGGTTGCTGACCGTGCTTCGACAAGAATCCAGTGTTAAAGTGGCCCCAAATTCTAGTTCTAATGTGCCAAATAAATCTACCAATCATACTCGCATGCAAATTGCATTTGTATGTGCGGCAGACAATGACACGATAATGCCCGTATTTCGCTGTTTTTTAAAGCCCAATCCGACCTCGATTTCCACGGATGTCTTCCAGAATAGAATTTCATAGCCGGGTTAATATTTACATGGTAATCAGATTCATTTTATTTATTTAGCTATATCGAATATCATTTGGCAAAAAACTATGGTGGTAAAAAAACACCACAAATCCAAAACACTCTATGAAAATTATTCAAAGTTGAAAATCTGGTGGAATGTATTTATTTTCAGAAGTACAATATCTTGTGGAACTCTTGTGTTGAAAAATTCCCCACAAATGCACCCAAACCTTGCCATAAATGAAATGAATTTCTATGGTTAGTATACTCACGACAAATACGCTAACCGTATACCACGAACCCTATTGCCATTTATTCTGTCACTAGTAACTTCCTTGGCTAGGTTTACAGTAAACTTGTCATTAGTGAACAGAATCAATATGAAACTTGGTAGGTAGCCTTTATAAGTAATACCAGCCCCTTTGATGTTTGTTTTTCTTTACGCGTACGTCGTTTATGTCTTGATTGTTACTTTCTAACTAAAGTTATCAGAGCTGCGGATTGGATTAGTAGCATGTCTGGGAAATATTCCCTGATTGTATATTATGCCAACAAGATTCAAGTATAGGACATAATACTCAGCTGAGAAATGTAAGAAAGGGAAATATTTTAAATATTGGTTCATGAAAAACTTATTGATTATTTGAAAATATGAAACTCAATTTAACATGAAAGTTTACATGTATTTACTTGTATTTCCTCAAATTAACACAGCAATATGTTACCAACCCACGTAGTTTGATTCTGTCCACGCCCAAGTTGAATCATACTTGTGGAATTTTCCATACATAATATTAAATATTACTTCAGAATTTGATTTTTTTTAATCTGTTTCCGGTCCTTTCTGCACGAATGGGGTGTTATGGAGATTGGCATACGCCATGTAGTGTACCATCGAACTCCCAAGGGCTCTTCTACATGCACGCTAACGGGGCCTAGATAACCTGTCCCACCCCAATGACTGGACGTCATACATTGTCAAACTCTCCGTCCTGCACCAATAACATGAGGAAACCCCAACGGAAAATCGTGTGGTACTATCGCGGCTAACCCTGAGCTCGAATCGTATTCATCTTTATTAGTCCGACAGCAGATTCGAACATGGCGGGGGTGCAGAGGGTATATTGCACCCCAGCAAAATAAGGCGCACCGAAAAATACTGACTGCAAATTTGACAAACTTTCAATTACAAAGTAATACACTAGATTATATTCGTTTTAGTGTTTCACATCAAAACGAGAAGTAGTGCCGCCAAAATTGACAATGGGGTCACATGCTGGCGACTTTGATTGCGGTTTCAAGTGCGTCGCCGCTCAGCGCTCAGTAACTTCGGCATTATAGTGGCGTCCCACCATAAGCCATACAATGTGCTGATAGTGAAATTTTGCCCGGACAGCGACACTACGGCCTACTCTTATATCGAATTCCAACTGTCAAGGGATCTCTTACGTGCGCGCTAATGGGTAAACGGGAACTCGGGTTTTTATACCATGCCAATAATCTAAATCCAAGTTAAAAATAGTCCAACATTTGTCTTGTATTTTAAAATACTTACTTCCTTGTTTTAATTCGAAGGGGGTTGGATGGCGTGGTTTCGAATCCCCGGTTGTACGTGACAAGGAGTAAGGTCACCTGTCCGGGTCCTCCGGTTTCAGCCCACTGCTAAAGACCCCTAGGCGCAAGCGAATTATTGAAATAAAATTAACACATAATTTATTCCCGAAATGACCTACTTTGTGCCGAGTTGACGTTAAACCCATTTCTCTCTCTCTTTAAATCAAATATATTCACGTATTTTAATGTTTATTTTTAAAATATACTTCCTAGTGTATATATTGATTGTTTTAGGTAGAGAACAGGAAGTATCATCCATATTACCGTACTATATATTGATTGTTTATATTGAACAGGAAGTAACATCTATATAACCGTACTTAATATGGAATAGGTTTTTTAGGCCACGTCAGTGCAAGCCAGGATGAACAGTAAGACATAACAGTTTATCTATATTAATATTTGTCACTGTCGTTTGTTTGTCTGTCTGTCTGTCTGTTCAGGGTTAGCACCAACACTAGCGCTCTTCCGGGGCTGAAATTTGGTGTAAAGAGGTATCTTGGATCGGGGAGTAACATAGTCTATTTGGTGTAAGGAGGTATCTTGGACCGGGGAGTAACATAGGCTATTTGGCATCGGCCTTCCACTTCCTGCTGTGGAGTTATACTACTTTCATCCGTGCTGCGCCGGATCATCCGCTAGTGTTAAAATTATATTTCAAATGTGTTAAACTGTTCTATCACATGTGAGATCATGGCTGAGACCGCATAATTATGATCAAAAGAAAAAAATGTTTCTTAAAGATTATGGCCCGTATTTTCGAACAGTGTCTAAAATAATCTGTGATTAGGTCTAATCAGTAACTAACTAGTTAGAGATTAGTGGTTGACTAAGTTTGGTATTCTCAAAAGTCAGATTAGCTAATCTTAGACTTCTAATCAATGCTTAAAGGTTTAAACTTTGATTATAATTAAACATTCAATTAATGATTATATATAATCAGTGATTAAAAAAGCTTTTATCATTGATAAAGGGGCCCAATTACAGGAAGTAGATTAGAAAAGTACATGTTTTATAACAGTTTTTACCATCCTAGAGTCTATAAGATTATTTTTAGGGTCCGCAAAGTCAAAGGGTCCATATGGGTGGGCGGGAAAAAAATAAAATATGTGGAAAAAGTAAAATAGAGTTCGGATATGTTTAGTATATGAAATGAAATAGAAGTTACTATTGAACTCCAGCTGAGCTAAGGGAGACGGACATACCACATACAGTGTGCTGTGAGGGACATTTTGCCTGGGCACCGTCACTACGGCCCACTGTTACACAAAATTCTAACTGCCTAGGGTTACTTTACCTGTACTGCAATGTGTACACAGTACTTCGGTTTGTTATCAGATCCAAATGACTCCACAATGTCCATTGCAAGGCCCTTCATCCTGTATCATGGTGGCTCTGTTTTAGCAATCGAAATATGAATTTCTGTTGCTAATATCAAAGTCACATTTGTTCTCCTGATGCAACAGAAGCACAGGAAGAGATTAATTTTATGCCCCCTTTTTTCTATTAAATTCAGAAATTATCACTACATGTATTTTGTCTATTTTGCATGAACTTGCTATATCTGTATTCTTTATTTAGTTATCCTCTTTTAATACTACACTTTCCCAAATTGTAGTGGGATTTTGGTGGGGGCTGTTTTTTTTTGGGGGGGGGGGGGGGTTATGGGCCATTTTGGAGAGATTATAATGTAATTATTATCTATAACAAAGTTTTACGAGTAGTTTGATCTATCAAAACACAAAAAATATGCACTGTTTTTTTATATACAACTGTTGAACTGAGTGCTAAACATATAAAATGTCATTTAGCAACATTAATTATCGTATAAAAATGTTAAATATTCATTTACATTTATCAAGTTTCAAAAAACATGACTCTTTCGCTTCTTAAATCGCTTATATCGAAAACAATTCTTAAATCGCTTATATCGAAAACATTGTTTTAACAGCTAAAATTAAGAATGTAACAAATTCTTTTTTATTGACAAAAAAAAAGCTTTTGTGGATATACACAGTGTTTAAGGCCAGAAGAAGAAGGGATTGCTGATCTTTATTACAAGAGTTATAGCCCTTGATAACTTTGCAAAATCTTGTGGACACTCATAGTCAAAAGAGGCTAAAGTTAATACTTGATTGATTATAAATCTATACGCAGTGTTTAGGGTCATTACAGTAGATGACGAATCCTATTGATTTGCAATGATTTCCGATAATTACTGCCCTCGATCACTTTTGAAAATCTCATGGACGCTCTGGAAAATACAGTTGGCATCCGATTGACTTTAGATTTATGCACAATGTTTAAGGCCAAGAGATGAGGAAGCCTGTTGATTTCCAACGATTTATAATAATTACTGTTCGAGTTATATGTCCTTTGATCTTGATCACTCTGAAAAAATTTGTTAACGCTCAAGAGACTGAAGTTAATATCTGATTGACTTGAATATTTTACACAGTGTGTAAAGTTATGAGAGAAAGAAGCCTATTGATTTCGAGCGATATGCGTTAATTACTGCCAGTGTTAGTGCCCTTGACCACTTTGAAAAATCTTGTGGACGCTCCTGTGGCTAAAGTTGATATCTGATTCACTTTAGATTTATATACAGTGTTTACGGACGTGAGATGAAGAAGCCTATTGATATCGAGCGATTACCGGTAATTACTGCCAGCCTTATGGTCCTTGATCACTTTGAAAAATCTTGTGAGCGCTGTAGAGACTAAAGTAGGTATCCGATTGACTTTAGTTTTATACACAATGTCTAAGGTCTTGAGGTGAGGAAGCATATTCATTTCCAACGATTTCCGATAATTAATGCCATAGTTATGGCCCTCGATCACTTTGAAAAACCTTGAAGATGCTCTAAAGTTAACATCCGATCTATACACAGTGTTTAACTTCATGAGAGGAGGAGGCCTATTATGTTTTGTATAGTAAATGTTCGCTGAGGGCAGAACTAGAAACCAAACAAATTCTACTGATTTCTGATTATTACTTAATAATGGGTTGTTACTCGTACTTAGATTTTAGATACGTAAATGTTTTCATTACTGATCAAAAAAACCCCAAATGTGACAACACTTGTTGACTGACCGGACGACTTAGCTGCTGTGTGTTATCTTTTGTGTCAACATATTGATTTGCTCCATTCTTTGCAATTTTGTTAGTTTTGTATTTTGTTAGTTTATTCATTTTGACGAAAGTGCACATAATTATTTATATGTTTTATATTATAGAGAAAGTTTAATATTTATATTAAATTAGGCTAATCAATGTTTATAAAAACTTAGCTTAAAATTTAATCAGCTTTTCAGAATATGACTGGTTGGAAAACCAGGGATTAAATCTATGATTAGCACTAAACCACTTTCGAAAATACGGGCCTATATGTGCGTACCATTTCTTTTTTTCTTTTCTTTTTTGCAAAATTTCAGTTAATTGTTCAAGGACCAAAAACAGTCTAAAAGCGAATAATTTGACAATCGGATTAACACACAGATCTTATTTCGTTTCGTTTTTATTGTTCATAGTTTTATTTTACTTGTCTTTACTACATTATCAGTTGTTATCATTGACGTGTTCGGAATGGTGTGGGATATTAGCCAATGAAACAGTCTGTTAATCCACTGATAACATCAATGGTGTATGGTTAATCAATGTTTGACGTCATAGGGTCAAAATCTGACTCGACCTATCGCTACAACTGGTCAGTTCTTCATCTAGTGCAGGTCATCGAAAGTATTAAAAAAAAAACGAAATGAAATATCTGAATTTTAATCAGATTGTGTCACACCAAATCAGTTCTCGGTACTTGCTGGAAAATCGTAAAAGGTGTTGTTACACGTCCCAATTTCATAGTCACTTCGTTTAATTGCAGAAAGGGAAAAGTTTTGAACTAGCACAAAGTTCTAAACCATTTTCTCGTCCATAGAGTACATAAGCAGATCGCACATAGTTTGAGCCAAACTGATCAGCAGTCAAGTGAATACCCGCTAGGCCGATACAGTCACTGATAAGGATGACATCCACGCGACTTAATGAGTCCCTATTAATTTTTTCCCCCGACAATTCAAAAACATTTTTTATACGTCTACATTCATCATGTGGACGTATTATGCCGTCGCCCGTGTGTGTGCGTTTGGGTGTGTGTGTGAGAGAGAGAGGGGGAGGCTTAACAAACCATGATAGAGAGAAGGGGTAACTCAAAACAATTTAAGTAAATTTGGGACTAACATATGGTACAGTTTCATTTCTTTCCAGTAATTCACTAGTAGTTTTTAGCAGTAGTAGGAAATTAAACAATTTCAGGTCAAACAACGACTTTTTAAGTAACATTAACATAGTTGGTGGCACCAGCAACGATCAAGCAATGAAACATGGCAGCAATTTGGTTAGACAGGATCTGAGATATTGGTGTTTGACTTCGGTCTAGCTAACATATATTTGAATTCGGTTCTACAGCAGTCGGAGTGCTCGATACTAAGATAGACGCTGCTTTGGTTACACTGTGTTGTTATGGAAGCTAACTATGCCAGTCCATAAACTAACACAGATGCCTATTAAATAAAGATAATATTTACTGTGGTCTGATTCCTACGAACTTATACCCAAGTTACATCTCTTCCCTATGGAATAATCTCATTTTAAGACGCTGAGGGGGTGCTGGGAGGGTGGATCAAGAAGCCTTAATGACGTGGAAGCGGGATGACGTCATATTAGGCGTACGAGGCAGGGGTCGGGAGGGCAGCAGCCCACGAACTCGGGCTAGCTGAATTTTCAGGCAGACGGGTAATGTGCAAAAATATTTTTGATTTCATCTACTTGGCAAAATAAAGTGTCCGAAATCTAAATAAAAACGCTAATTTGCTGTCGTCAAATATTCCAAAATTTTCTTGGGAGTCCATACAAGGTCAGTTCCGCTTCATCGCCCCTCGAAGAAAACCAGCACCGCTGTCTGTAAACCTGAAATTGTTCGGACATTTCCAGTTTTGCTGTCATCGAGTCCTAATAAAACACTAATTTTACTTTTCTTTTAAGTGAATACCACGAATTTGTACTGAGTTGACTGTGAATATTATTATTTTAAGTCGAAAATCTTATGGAATGTGGTACCAGACCGGCATATAGGGGGTCAGAGAATAAATATCTTGTGGAACTCTTGTGGTATTCTAAGTCGAAAATCTTGTGGAAAGTATTTATTTTCAGAAACCCAATATCTTGTGGAACTCTTGTGGTGAAAAGTTCCACACAAATGCCCTCCAAACCTTGCCATAAATCAAATGTGAATGCTGATGTAAACCCCCTTCACAAACGGGACACAACAACCAAATCAACCCGGATATTGTGGAAGTCCGAGGAAGCTTGGGATGACCTTGTTAAATTTCATATTAGGGACCACGCGAAGAAGATATCAGGACCTAAGTTAAGTTACCCGTCTAACGCTCGATATGACAAGGGACCGAGAAATTAACCCAAATGAGTCGCAACTCATATAATAATGTAATCTGATTGTATATGAACTGATTTACATTCAATCGTTTCCGTTTTGACTCCGATTTAAAATGTCCTGGCAAATACGACATGGGTCTCAACCAATGGTAATCTGTTAATTTTGTCTTAAATATTGGATATCAGAAGCCTCCCTTTTCATGGGAAGCTAAAAACATACTTTGCCGGGAATAAAATTAGCACATTATACGACGACGCAATGAAAACGCAGCACTTTAATAAATAGATGATTGGAAATCGCGTTTTAACTCACAATACTGAATGTAACATTCGGTCGAATCGGATGTTGAAAATCAACAATATGGTGCAGGCATGTGGCGTAAAATCTATGTCCAGCCTGTAATCAGTCAAATCAGCGGTGTGTCTTCGTAACCTAACCAATTTACGTTTGCGACTTTTAGGAGTTACGACAAATACGAGACCATCTCCAGACCATCATACACCCATGTCCCTACAATAACTCTCATTTTGAATGCCATTATGGAATCGTAAAGTACAAAACGTAGTACAACACATTTTGAATTAAATTGAGTAACTGATGAGCATAAAAATGTGGCTTCAAAATCGTTACAAAAGTTGTTGAAAATGTACAATTCTAACAAGCGGCGGATAACAACGTGCAAACATCCGTATGTGCTTTCTGTAATGCGAGATTGTCAGATGATCCACGACATACAACTTCAGACGGTTTCAATAACGGCCACCACCCACCCCGATCCATGAGACAAAGTGAGCGCCCTCGAAAGACAAAGTCCTAGTATGAATGAAATGTTGTTTTATGGCACATCTGCTCCAACCGGGCTATATTGCGCCAAACCTGATGAAATATACGAGACAAGCTAAATGATATCACAAAATTTTACATATGCATAAATAAAAACAATATCACAGTATATCAAATTTAAAAATAAAAAATCTTTTATGCATACAAAAATTTAAAATACTGAAACACAAGATAAATATATATATATAAATTAAAATTTATAATAAAAACCTGTCTCTTTAAAAAAAATTAGTATTTCGCAATATAACCCAGGTTGGACAAACAAATGATGTAGTGACCGGCAACGGTAATATCTTGATCTTATATGTTTGAGATGCTTGCACTCGATCAAAATGTGTTTAACTGTCAAAGGAGCATGACAGTGTTCACATTCTGGTTGAGGCTCTCGCTTTAAGATGAAAATATGCGTTAAAAAAGTGTGACCTATGCGAGAGCGACACAAAATAACTTCACCCCTCCTGTTGGTTCTGTAGGAGTTAGGCCAATCTCCTAATAGAGGCTTAATGTGATGAAGTTTATTTGTGCCTGCAAGATCCCAAGACCGTTGCCAGCGGCCATAAATAAAATGATTTATACAAGTTTTAAAATCTGTATATGGTATTAAAATGTTTGATAGGGGAAGATCAAAAGCAGCTTTGACAGCAAAATCTGCTAGATCATTCCCCTTTATATCGACGTGACTGGGGAGCCAGTAGAAGACAACGTCTTTACTGCTGAGCTCATAAGATAGTAGCAGACGATAAACATCTGCCACTAATGGGTGTTCAAGCTGTTTATTGTTAATTGCTTGAAGCGAGGACAGAGAATCAGTAAAAATGATATGCTTTAATGATGAAGAGGACTGTATGAACTCCAAGGCTTGAAGAATGGCCTGGAGCTCAGCTGTAAATATTGAAGCAGCAGGTGGGAGACACACAGAAATGGTCTCAGATGGCGTCACGGTAGCAGAACCATGCGTTTAAATAGGAGCATAATCGCCACACTTGAGACAGAGAGATTGGAACACCGTAGAACTAGTATCTCTCTTTTTATATTGAGTAAGATCGAAATCGATCTTTGGGGGAGATATAGCCCATGGTGGAGTCGTAACGAGAGGGGTATTCGCAATACTGTCTAGGCTGACAAAGTCCTAGTCCCAATCCCATAAATGTTAAACCTCAGTTACACATCTGACATGTTTTCGTGATTACGGCGCTCGATACCATTATGTCATCATTTTCCAACACCCCATTATTCGTTTGTTCATGGAGGTTTACGTCCACCTTCGCAAAGGGTGACATCTTAAGTAAAATCTCATCACTATCATATTCACCTTTATAGTAAATCACCCAATTAGTAGTACTTCTAGTGATGTGAGGCGACATACTGTACAAATGTTATGTCTCACAAAACAGGCGATAGACCGTACAAAACAATTGGAATTGACAGGCCGATCTCTAGAATTTGTCCCATTTACAAGAATTTGCCCCCAAAAATTGACCACAGATGCAAGGATATTGACTCATTTTTTTCAAACTATTCAAAAGTTGTGTTTCATAACAGCTCATCATGAAACGTGCAATTTTTATACTATTGAGTTACCGGAATGTCCCCCACACAATGGTGTAAGCAAGCTACCAGTATATCAAACACCCAGAAAATGGGCAATCCGCGTCCTGTATCATTTAATGAACGTGGTAAAGTATATTTTTATATATCAAGCATGTTTTTTCTTTCTTACGTAGCTTTGTAGGAAATGTTTGGTAGACTTGGCGATAAGAATGCCACATCTATGTAACGTAATAAATTGCCTTTATTGGTCGAGTCCGTCGTGTACTTCGTCTCGGAGAAGCTACTAGAACCACCCCAAAATAATTTGGCTAGCTAGCTAAGCTCGGCTTAGCACCATGTATTTCGTATCATTTTAAAAATGGTTGTAGTATTCAACTGAATACACGGGGTTGTGCATGTCATCTAAACTGACTACGTACACCTTCCTTTTAAGTCTCCCATACCACACTAGTTTAGATAAGGTAGACAAGACCGGAAAACCCGATGATTTTTTAGGGCCGACATCGGGATCCAATATTTGTGTTACGGAGTGACAGAGTTCAAGTTACGCTGACCTGTCACTGACCGTGCTTATAGTATAAAATCTATCAATGATAGCCGATTCATTGATAGTTCTTTATTTAATATCAATAATATATGTATACGCATACTTTAATGAACTTTGTACGGCATCTAAGTATAGTATAAATTAGCTGTGGTTGTTTAGACAAATTAGTGGAGCTTGGAAGCTCACCGGAGAAGGATCTCTCGGTTTCGGGAAGACGGGGAGAGACACACAGACAGGCGTATGGACTCACCCGAGTTCAACCGCTGCCTTGGCAGAAAAACGGAATGGTAGAATTCATATAGTTATGTACCGTCCTGTTGCGTTTCAGTATATATAGATATATGTATATATTTAGTACCTGTATTGCTGTTGTAGTCATGTAGGTGTTGTATTCTGTCCCGATGTAAAGAAACCATACATTTGTGAAACTGGTTGCCGTCATCACTTACAATAGTGCTACAATTGGACCTCTAGATTATCGAGCCAATGTCTTATACAAGAGAGAGAGAAATGGGGTTTAACATCCACTCAACACAACCAGGTCATTTCGGGACTAACATACGGTTTTTATTTTATTTCAATAGTTCGCTTGCGCGCAGGGGTCTTTATCCGTGGGAGGAAACCCACGAGGTTGAGAAGGCGCCCCTATCTCCATGCCACATACGCTTACATCAGGGCTCGAAACCACAGCCGCAAGCCAGAGGTGACCGGCCAGCTAGAGGTCGAAGCGCGGCACTCTAGACCACCACAACCCCCCCCCCCCCGTCTTATACAATACGTGACTAAGTGGTTTATACATAGAACTTTGCTAGACTTGATATTATATTTGACGTTATCAACTCTATACAAATTCTGCTAGGCATAGACTTATTAAAACATCTAATGTGGTCAATATGTAATTTACGGGCTATACACGAATGACCTCTGCTCATTTTGCAAAAAGACACGATCTCATTAAACATCTTATTTATTCAATAGCTTTATAAGCTACACACGATCTATGTGTTTAACACTCGGCAGAACTTCGTGACTTCAAAGGAAATATGCAGTGCAGTTACTGTAATCTCATAACTAAACAATACCAAATAAGTTGATCTCTCTTGTACCATGTTTCCTAATGGCCGTATGCTTTACAAAGCCAGAGTTTACTGACAGTAAGACAGACTTGAATAAAGCTCCTTCCGATCTATGTCTATTCCATGTTCTCAATAAAGATCTATCAACTATGCTGGTCGTCTGTTATCTGCAGTATAACAAACATGTACTCGAACCGGTCTGAACAGAAAACAATTACGGATTATTAATTGAGTGATAAAGTGTTCTTTAATGTTCGTAACAATTAATGTATTGTGGAAATGGATTGCCAGAAACACACGCGGAAATAAATACATACGTATGAAGTAGGTATAATGGAAAACGTATGGATGACAATTGACATGCAATTCACAATTATTCACAGCAGTCTTCTGCTCCTCTGTGGTCTTAATACTATTTTATGAATATATTGCGTTATAATATATTGTATGTATTGCGTGCAATCTTTATATTCCTTACCCTGCTATTTACGTAAACTGAATAAATCCAGTCGTCTAACTTTTCAATGAAGGGGGGTTGGGATGGCCTAGTGGTCTAGAGTGCCGCGCTTCGACATCTAGCTGGCCTGACACCTCTGGCTTGCGGCTGTGGTTTCTAAAGCCGTATATAGATAAAGTTGCGACAACTGTGAAGCCAGAAATTTCATATGACGTCATGAAAATATGACGTCAAGTGTAAAAAGACGCCATGTTGGGTCCCAAGTCATTGCTTACTCACTATCTATTTTATGCCCAATTATATTGCTGTGTCGAAGTTGCCTGCCCCGACAGGGATATGAAATGTTGATAGATATGCTATATAATTCCGCGAAAAAGAGTCTATAGACGACAAATCATACATGTTTAAAACGAAAAGTATAGATGAACATACTATCATTATTAATTATTATACAACACAAAGAATACATTATTGTTATATAGCCGAATTCTTAAAAAAAATGAAGTAAAAGATTTCCCAGATAAAAGCGCTATCAAATATATTTAACTTGCATATGCTTTTACAAATCAGATTTTTTTGTGCAGACGGTTAAATTGAAAAACCAAAATATATATAATAATTTGGGAGATAAACCATTTTTCCTTCTAGCCGGCAAAATAAGCGCCTGAAATTGAGCGATTTTTTGGTCTGGAGCCATTCCTGTGTGTCAGTTTTCGGTCATTAATTGTATCATCAATATTTCAAAAATCGAAATTTCTTTATGTCTATGCGCGACATGTGTTTGTCTAATATATAAACGACACAAATTTAACAGATACAAATACATGTTATTCCACAGGTCGGCCTAGACAATGAAGGGGACGCAGTTAGTTTTGAGTTTGTCCGACTCCTTTGGGTATTTGCCCCCCCCCCCATTTCCAATGAAAAGAATGATGATGACATATCAGATTTGTTACAAATTGTCTCGAGTTTGTTCCACATATCCCAACATTTATCGGCTTTTTGTTCCATCTATAAAATCATACATCCCTACTAAATGTGAAACAAGAAAATTCAAAGGCTAAATGGAACAATAGAACAGGTAGGCCTAAACCTTAATGTCGACAAATACGTAAGACTTTATGAAGTAAGATATTTTTATGATATGATTCAACCGAAAGGTACATACATTATGTATATGCAACGTAGATTATTTATATCTACATTCAAGTTTAACCAACTGTGTATAATTTTTTTGATTTTCGTTGAGCTGAATAAAGTATGAATTATTGACATAAGACGTCTATGTGTGGTTAACAGTGTGTAACTAGAACTTTCTAGAACAAATCTATTCAGCTAGCGGGGGGCAAAGGGGGCAGCTGCCCCCCTCCCTGGAAAATTTCGGCACCCCCTATGGGGGCCCTTTGGCCGTTATGGAAAAATCGGCTCCGTCAAGGGCGCCAAAGCGCGCAACACGAGGTCAACGACCAAAGTTTCCATATTTGTATGGGCGACACATAAAGCCGAGTGACATTGGTTGGGCGCCCACGACGAGATTGGCGCCCAACCAATGTCACTTGGTTTTATGGGCGCCTCGCCAATCATGTCGCTATATATGAGCCGTCTCATAAGAACCCACACGATTAACACGACAACTGATGTGGTGTCCAAAACGGCCTGATTTGTGGGGTGCCTTATCTCGGAGAGGCGCCCATAATAACAATCATGATTGGTGCGGTACCTTATAATAATGGGCTGCACATAGTGTATAATGCCGAATTGAACTGGTTGGGCGCCCATAATATAATGCTAGTGAGATTAGTTAGGTGCCCACGAATGAATTGGGCGCCCAAAACGGCTTGATCTGTGGATTGCCTTATCCCGGAGAGGCGGCCATAATGGTTGGTGAGGCGCCGTATAATGTCGAATCAGATTGGTTGGGCGCCCACAACTTGATCAACGGGGCGCCAAAAACGGCATGATTTGTCGGGGCCTCATCCGGAGGGGCGTCCATAATACCGAGATCGTGAACACCAATAATATGATAATCTTTAAAATTCAAACGGCATGATTTGTGGGGTGCCTCATCCCGTAAGGGCACCCATAATGACGAGATCACTGGTGCCCACAATATAATGCTAATGAGATAAGTTAGGCGCCTACGAATGAATTGGGCACCCGAAATGGCTTGATAATCTTCAAAATTCAAACAGGTCGCTCTCATGCGGGTGGCAAAAAAAAAGTACCTGAAATGTAATAAAACACTAATTCTAAATTTACTTTTCTTATAATAGAATATTGCGAATTAGTACTAAATTGACAATGGATTAAAACATTTTGTCTGAAGCCACACTACTTTGTGCCACATATTTCAGGCATCGGTTATTATTTGTGGATGCAGCTGCCATACTCCGATCGGATGGTTGGAATTCAGGTCGGAATAGAGTGGGATTTCGGTTACAAAAAGATTGGAAAATTGGAAGTTGCTTTACTCTTTGTTTAGAATAGCCAACCCCCCCCCCCAAAAAAAAAACGCATATTAATGCGGCGGTTGTATTGGGTTCAGGTAAGCCACCATATTCCTGAACAATAACCCATGAAATCCATCCTCGGCCATTGCTGGCCAGCAACATGACAGCCTTTCGTTTAATCTGGGGTCTTCCCTAAAGCTTTGGACAGTGATTTAAGGTATTGTACCCGTTTAGATAGCCTTGTTTGTCACGCAATTATTTTTTCTGTAACATTCTGCTATGCACTGGTTAATGATAAAATCGTCCAATTTAGAGCTCTGTTGAACGCGTAATGACATTGTTACGTAGTTAGCTATTGGTTGTTAATCAGACTATTGACCAGTTATTATTTGGAGCGGAAATTTTCTTCCAATACAGCAGTGTTAAGTGGGATTAACTCTAATCAAACGAAACACTGCAAGGAGTATGGTACGCCACCCAAGGTGGACTATATTGGACCGCATTTCAGTTGCTGTATTCATAGGCTGAAATAGCAGGAAAACACGTTTGCGGCAGTCAAAATTTGCTCACGACCTCCCCATCTCCGTGGAATATAAACAATTGATTGGAATTCGACCCAGCCACCATAGTAAGGTTATATCAGACGACCCACTGAATTCAGGGACTGGAATAGCAAGAAAACGCGTTTGAGGTCGTCAAATTTTCTCAATTTTCCTGGGGGAGGTGAGCGTAGGGTCCATAGACGTCTGTAGGCCTAACCCAAAATTGGTGCGGGCATTCCAAATTCTGCCCCCTAACATACGCCTATGGAGAGCACCCTATAGATCCATCCACGGTAGGTACATCGGCGCCCCCAGAAGACTTTGCCCCGCACAAACAATTTTGGGCTAGCTACGGGCCTGCTATTGCATCCATATATTTTAAGCGAGATAACAATATATTCATTAAAATAGCATTATGCAAGAGCAAAATCTGCTTATTACAGGCATAGAAATATAGACTAGAATACCAATGACGTGTTTTACAACGACGTCATAAGTCGGCCATATTGGAAGTTGTATGACGTGAAAAGTAAACACTGCAAGTCGCGCTATAAAGTGCGAGGCGCTTTCTATAATTTGCGTCTTTATGATAGTGCAACCTATTATCTTGAACTTTGATCGTGCAGCAATTGGCGTTACAATTTCTAATGAATGTAATTAATTAAATAGTGCCAATTAATTTATATTATCTTGCACGTACGCTTATTTCAACATTTGGCGCAGAATTTGTGGTTGTTTTTGGTCGGATGACCGAGTGTGTTGTATTCGGTCAGATGACCGAGTATGTTGTTTTTGGTCAATAATTTTTTTTTTGATGTTTGATGCAGTTTAATTTAGAATATTGTACTAACAAGGAAGCAAGGTGTCACCATTATATAAAATGAACATTAAAATACGTGAATATCACTAAATATATTTTATATGCGAATTCGAATATCGTTAAAATAGGGAAACATGATGTGATCAAAATATTCACAGTACATTAAAACACAATAAATCCATGGAACAGATTTTATATACGATTTTGAAGATCGTTAAAATAAGGGAGCATGGTGCCATCAAAATGTAAAAAGAACATTAAAATACATTAAAACATAGATATGACGCCACCCTTTGATGTTTTAAACCAAGATTCTTTAACAATCGTCTATTATTTATAAAACAATTATAGTTATCTAAATATCAGATAACCATATCTTGATTTCACGTGTTTGTAAATGTGTAGAATTTACGGTTTCCATATTGTCTATTTTGTTGTCAGCGAATTTTAGTTTTTTTTCTACAAAATGGATTCAACATAAATCAGCCTGTTGCATGTCACTGATATTGACGCCACCTATGTCCACCCAGACGTCCGTCCGTTGACGTCCGTCCGTTCATATTGTGTTTTTGGACACTCTAGAGGTCATAACTTGAAATTTAGGTTTTAAATATCCCAACGATCTCGGTTCCTTTCGATATGAATTATGACCATGCGATATTGGTACATATCGAACGGTAACTTTCTGGATTACGGCCCCTGATTGAACAAAAATCGCGTTTAAAACTCGTGGAACCTATACAGGTCACAATTTTACCCGGTTCTAAAAATCGTTCAAATATATCACTGTTACACCATAATTTCGTGAATTTGTTTTCGTCCTTCACCCTGTGAGTCTGTTACTTATATCAGAGTATATATGGAATTTCAAATCAAAATTTGGACGGCTAAAACCCCTCTTTATTAGCCACAGTACTAAGAATATTATCAATATCGATATCATTTTCGTAAGAACCCTCTCCATCACAACTTTGACGACTATTAAGCCCCCTATCAAGAACATCCCAAATTTTACGGCTAGTCTCCCTCCATATCGAGTTCATCACCACATGTAATTCGTATCAATATTCCCAATATTAATATTCGACTGTGTTATAAACATGGCATCTTCACTTGAAGACATATATGACTGGGGTGTTTTGTCGCATGCATTCGTGTGAATGTTTTACGAATCCATCCATTATGTTTTTTATCGCTTTTTCCTTTTAGAAAACTATCCATTATTTGTATCTCTTTGGTGCTATATTTTAAGTTTGATAAAAGCCTCAGACTGTCCATTATGTATTAACCAAATGTTAAGACAGGAAATATGGAACATATAGCCAGCTACAGTCCAAATATATAAAAGGTTGGTGCCAGGTGTGGCGTTCTCGAGGTATACACGTATAATTTGAGCATATTTGCGATATTGAGGAGGCTTCTTTAAATATTTTAGAATCCAAAGTCTACATATTTCTCAACGGCAGTTTCATAGACCTGTACATTAAATTTAAAGCATAATTTGAGACGCATGCTTTTACTTAGCGGAATCCACATCAATTCGGATTATGGAATTGCATAAATCTTCAAGTCGGGAGTCATACAGCTAATTATAGAATATCGCACGAGAAACTCGGTCGAACAACTATTTTTTTCATTGGTCAGAGGAGTTTTCACACGGGAAAATGTACCGTTACTATTGGCTGACAGCATGCATGCACGAATCAAATCATCTTATTTGCATATTGCATACTTTATAGAATAATGGTTGGATCGATAACCTCAACGGACACCATGTATTACTTTTTATTAGTGTGCTTAGTGCTATCTAGTTTGTCATTATATACAATAAAAATAAGGAATTTTTTCACGTGAACAAACATATTTACTTGCCATTATATACAAAAATCACATTTCCAGCACCCAGAATCAAATTAAGCGATATTTTTCTGCGGACCAAAACCAAAATTCCAATTGGACAATTATTCGAAGATTGTTTTACATTGGCTTTATTTGCAGTTTGGGGGCACAGGCACTTGGAGGGATTAAAATAAAACTTCTTACTACTGCTTGACTATATAGTACCGTATAGTATATGTACAAGGTATGTCAGAGGCCATCTTTGTTATGACTCGTTGGCTAAATTGCGTCTGCTAACATCTCACAATCAAGCCTCACTCAACAACGGCCTTGCTTCGTATGGCTCCATCATTTACGGTGACCTGAGGTAAGGGAATCAAATTACTATTTGCGACAATAAAAGGGACGTGACATTATAAATTATTTTATTAAATAAAAGTAGAAGTTGTGTTCATCTATATAGATTAATTTGCCAAGTTTGTTCTCTTATTATATATAGAAAAGTTTACTTAAAATTAAAATAGTATAGGCCAAGGCCTAACATAGAAAAAGCTAGAGTTAAGAATAGACTCCGCTAGTAGTAGGCCCTACCACCGCATAACTACTAGGCTACACTTCAAAGGAAATTCCCTAAATTTAAAATCTAAGCGTAACTTCATAATCGATATTCATTGGGTCTATTCCTAATTTCATGATAACCGCTATTGTATGGCGGTACCAGCATGTGAAACCTCGCATAATAATAGGCCGAGATGTATAGAGTTAGCAATGCTATCTGTTAAGATTTATTTTTTAGAATATAATCCAACTAGTTATTACGATTGCACGGTAAAATTGCACTAGGCCTAGCCGCCTAGGCCTTGTGAGTGACACTAATAATAATTAATAGTATAATAATGTCAATATAATGAATAATTAATACTAATAATACTAATACGCTTTTCCAAACCAAATTAATTAAATGTTCATACTTACTTGTTAAAACTAACACCCTGTGCTGTCGTCGAAGGATTTTTGTGGAGAAAACACCAAAAAGCAAAACACTGTGGTCCCCGCAGATCGTTTTTCGCGTGTGGCTCAGTGGATGGATACGAGTGACCCGCCATGTTGTTTACACTGATTACACCTTCTAAGATGGCGCCTGATAGTCGCGTCACGGGACGTCAAAAGTCACGTGATTGCTATTCTAGTCTATATTTCTATGATTACGGGTCTTTCTTTAGGCCTGAGATGTTATCTAAATAATCAATTAGACATTAATTAACATATCCAGACCATAATAAACTCTTAAAGTCAAGGCTAGCCTTCGATGTTGGCGGATTGAATTCCTATATGCTGCTTAATGGCCGTTGATAATTAAATCAATCAAGTGGATAATCGAGACTATGCTGTTTATATTAATGATTTGAGTAATGATGACCGAGGCTATGTGAATATTTCAAACGCTTTTTTCTCGGCTAATAGTGGACCAATTTGACTGAAATTTTCAGCAAATTACCTTTACACTATCTAGTTTTTAACTATTATAGTGAGAACTGCCATCTCTTTATCTTATCTCCCATAATGTAACTTTAAGAGAAACTATGTCATTTCAGGATATCGTAAAATTCATATTCATTTGACGACCGACCTATGGTTTACAAAACTATGGTTTATCCCAGTGTAAACATGGATCTGAACTACGAGTACAGGGTACATCATGTTTTAGAGACTACAGTGTAGATTATGGATTGGAGGCTATCTGAACTACAGGATAATACTAACTAAGAGGGGTACACCATGGTTTGGAGACTATCCGAAATTCTTTTGCAATTTGTGTAGGATAAATTATATTCCGTAAAACGATATACCAAGAAAAAAAAACCCATTTTGTTGAGTAGTAAAGCTATATGACGCCATGACGTCATAGTTTTTATGGCGTCATAGTTGGGACCCAAAATGGCGCCTGTAAATGAGTTGTCGTAACTTTCCCTATACAGGGCTTTGGTGGTTTCTAGCCCTGGTGTGCGCGTATGTGGCATGGAGATAGGGGCGCCTTCTCTCCGGGCACTCCGGTTTCCTCCCACTGCTAAAGACCCCTACGCACAAGCGAATTATTGAAATAAAATTAAAAACCATCTGTTAGTCCCGAAATGACCTAGTTGTGTCGAGTGGAGGTTAAACTCCATTTCTCTCTCTAACTTTTCAATGAACAGTGTTTATAGATGCGAGTTTAAATAAGCAGCAAATTAAAACCATGAAGAATAAATTAACTTTCTAACGAGAATGAATATCAAGCATCTATGACATAGGTATGGTTTAGATTTGATATCAGATTAAATCGGTGTATTAAAGTACTATTGAAAATTAATGATGATGTCCACGCTAAATTTAACCGCCAAACAATTCACACATAGTCTTTAAAAACAATATACAATATCTTTTGTCTCGAAATGATTTAAATATTTACAGTGACAACAGTACATTTTAATGACATGACCAACTATACATTTATACAAACTATTAATATTTTAATTTTATTTTAGGAGTGAAAATGAAAATAATCAAAAAGCTGTCTTTAGAAAATGATTCTCTTACATGGGCGAGCTTCGTTCCCTCTTTACACAGGTTTCAGTATTAGCCCTAAGTGCAACATGCTTTAGAAAATAAGAAAGGGTTGTCAAAGTGTTGAGTATGAAGGAGGATTATACGGAGGTGGTGCTTTCGCCTAACAAATCTAATATTAAAGTAGCCAAGTGTCTCTAACTCAATATCATCCAAAATCTTCGACAATAAATTGACAGGCGTTAAATCCACCTACATAATTTCGATTGTCAAGTAATGTTTATGACTGTGGTAGGCCTATATTTAGCCTATTTGGTTTTCGAAGAAAGTTGGGGGACTATTAAAATGGGTTCGTCCGTCTGTCTGTCACATTTTTTGGGACACAATAACTCTCTTCCAAAGGAAGCTAGAATGTTCACACCACAGTGTATGTGTGTATTAGGTCAATGCCTTGATGGAGTGCGAAGATGAGCATTTTCCGCTTAGGGTAAGCAATTTGATTGGTTGATGCTTTGGGACACGATAACTTTAGTTCTAATTAAGTGAGAGTGATGAAACTTGGTGTGTAGTTTTATTACAGCGATACCTTGACTAAGTTCGATAATGAGCATTGTCTGCTCAGGGTAAGCAGAGCGATAAGCAAATTGATTGGTCAAGACTTTGGAACACAATAACTCCCCTTATTGAGTTAAAATGTTCAAACTTGGTGTATATGCTTATTAGGTCAATGCTTTGATGGAGTTAGAAGATGAGCATTTTCCGCTTAGGGTGAGCAGAGATAAGCAATTTGATTGGTTGATGCTTTGGGACACGATAACTTTAGTTCTAATTGAGAGTGATGAAACTTGGTGTATAGTTTTATTACAGCGATACCTTGACTAAGTTCGATAATGAGCATTTTCTGCTCAGGGTAAGCAGAGCGATAAGCAATTTGATTGGTCAAGACTTTGGAACACAATAACTCCCCTTATTGAGTTAAAATGTTCAAACTTGGTGTATATGCTTATTAGGTCATTGCCTTGATTGAGTTCGAAGATGAGCATTTTCCGCTTAGGGTGAGCAGAGATAAGCAATTTGATTGGTTGATGCTTTGGGACACGATAACTTTAGTTCTAATTAAGTGAGAGTGATGAAACTTGGTGCATAGTTTTATTACAGCGATACCTTGACTAAGTTCGATAATGAGCATTTTCTGCTCAGGGTAAGCAGAGCGATAAGCAATTTGATTGGTCAAGACTTTGGAACACAATAACTCCCCTTATTGAGTTAAAATGTTCAAACTTGGTGTATATGCTTATTAGGTCAATGCTTTGATGGAGTTAGAAGATGAGCATTTTCCGCTTAGGGTGAGCAGAGATAAGCAATTTGATTGGTTGATGCTTTGGGACACGATAACTTTAGTTCTAATTGAGAGTGATGAAACTTGGTGTATAGTTTTATTACAGCGATACCTTGACTAAGTTCGATAATGAGCATTTTCTGCTCAGGGTAAGCTTATATGCTTATTAGGTCAATGCCTTGATGGAGTTCGAAGATGAGCATTTTATGCTTAGGGTAAGCAGAGATAAGCAATTTGATTGGTTGATTTGTTGGAACACGATAACTTTAGTTCTGATTAAGTGAGAGTGATGACACTTAGTGTATAGATTCATTACAGTAATACCTTGATTAAGTTCGATAATGAGCATTTTCTGCTCGGGGTAAGCAGATAAGTTCGATAATGAGCATTTTCTGCTCGGGGTAAGCAGAGCGATAAGCAATTTGATGGAGCTCGAAGATGAGCATTTTCTGCTTGGGGTAGGCAGAGATAAGCAATTTTATTGGTTGACACTTTGGGACAAGATAACTGAAGTTCTAATTAAGTGAAGGTGATGAAACTTGATGTATAGTTAGCCTCACTGTTGGCTTGTTTTCTACTACAAATTAGAATAAGACTTTTAATATATAGATAAGAAGAGAAAGTCGGTAAATTCGGCAACAGAATTTTAAAGTTTGAAAGGAATGGATCAAATCAATGAGGCAGTATTGTAAATAATTGTACTATAGCCGACTTCTCCCGTTGCCTGCGTGTATTCTTGTACTTTAGGTAGACCTACGTAACTCCCGAAGCAGGCGAACAGAAAAAAAGTGATCCAATGGGGCTGCAATTCAGCTGGTTGATGTTAGCTGCGATGTTAACGCAAGTAACAAAAGAGCGACAGCGTGTTGACCTAATTACCTCACTCAATCGCGGCCTCGCCCCATAACCTCTATCATTAATAGCCGCGATCTAGGAGTATGACGTCAACGTAACTGTAAATCTCCCACGACGCCATTTATAATTAATTCGATCAATCAGGGTTGATTTGATGCTTGTTGTTTGAATAAAGATCTAATTTATCATTTCTATGACATCTGACGCCTAAATAAAGACTTGCAATAGTGAGATATAGCTCTTGCACAATGTATGTTTAATATTTTCATTTTTATCACACATTAGGTCTAAAATACTGTACATCTACACTGGCACATTTTTGGACGAAAAGTCTGTGTGCTCAGAATTAGTACACAATGTATTATGAATGCATGCACATGTATGTACTGACATGTTACCTGCATGCACATATAGTTTCAGTTTTGGGTTTTTTATTTTTAATTGTGTGTCTGCTCAAACAAGAATAGTTGTGAAAGTATGGTTTACATAGTTATAAATTTACTATGTTATCCAGAAATGTTTTCTATGACTTAATCCGCTGTTATCATATAGTATTTAATGAAATAAAGAAAACCAAAATGTTAACGTCAGATAATTTCCCATTTTCGATTCAGTCAGATTAAAAATAGGCCCATCAAAATATTTCTGTAAAATTCCTCACGTCCATTGTAAATACTGAACTTTTGGAATGTTATGCCTATTAGAAATAAAATGGGGTTTAGCGTCCTACTGTTCTGCTCCGAACTGGGCTAATGAAGACGGGCATATTCCTTTTAGAGATTCAACCATCACAATATTGTAGTTTGCTAGGAATGATTAATTCTGGTCTCCCACGTCAACTGCTGAATCTAAATTCTTATGTAATAAAAAGGTTTAAAAACATATAAATGGTCCTAAATGGATTTAATAGAAATTTGTGTAGATCTTTCGATGCCTCAATATTAACACTGTGTCTGTCTTTTTCATGAGATTTTAAACTGCTAACATAAGCATATGTTTTATCATAGAAATTGAACTTTTAACGACCATTTTTGGTGTTGGATATCTAGTAAGTTTCAGAATAATCAGAATTACCTAAATCTTGACGTAACTTGATAAACAAATCCGAAGAACTATTAAAGAAACAGCTAGGTGTTATTTTTTCATCTAATTTAAGTAGGTTGTGTAAATGTTTCAAAACCAACTGGAAGAGGAAGTTCATCCATCTTGTCCAGGCCAAAATGTTGTAAGAAAAACACCATGAAAAGAGAATCAAGAATAGTGTAAAAAAAGCATCTTGTAAGCTCTATATGAATTTTTGACATTTCCCTTCACATTTCTTAAATTCAGTATATTTCTGTAATAATACACCGTGCCCTGTCCCCAATGCTTCTAATCACATTGTTACACCATTATCGAAAACATTTGCCATGTTTTTTTGCAAAGGCGCGCCAAATTTGAAACATATCAGTTGATAACTGCAGCCCCTATCTCTCGCCATTCCAATTCTTCCCACGCATTTTGAAAAACAAATGCTGTTTCTCTGGCGCAATTATTACGGACCCTCTCTACGGTAATACCGCCAATCAGATTAACCCCATATTTAGTGAAATGGTATTTCCTTTAGGAACTGTCTTTGAGCGGACATCTCCGCGAACAGTTCCTATCGAGCCCTATATAGATGCAATATGAAAATATGGTGAAATACCGCTCTTTCCCACCTCTCTTCACGGGCTATTTTGGAACTCTTACCTTCAATTTTTCTCCGTAAATGTTTATTTTTCGCAAAAGGAATCATCTCTCATTATATCTGATGTGGCAATTAAATAAACATGTGATCTGCGCATGTTTGGGTATCGCAATGGTTGTTCAGTTCAAACGTATTTTGTGTATGTTTCTACTTGAAAATAGTGTTGAATTAATATAACAGTGTGTCAGCTGTGGCAAGAAATGATTCCTTTGGCAAACAAAGAAGTGAAAAATAGTTGGTAAGGATGCAAAAATAGCCTTAGGTGGGGATGAGCGATATTTTCATAATGCAGCTATACAGGGCTAGATAGGAACTGTTAGCGGAGATGCCCGCTCAAAGACAGTTCCAAAAGGAACCAGTGAAATGGATAATTTACCCTTCTCACGTTATTTTGCACATTTCCTTTGATGTGATGAAATATATACTTTTTCCTGTGATGGTGGGATAGCCGTTGACTGCGATCCTGACCCAGTGGACCTGGCATCAAAAGTTACAGCTTTCAGTTTATCCAGTGGAAGTGGTTCCTTGCCATTCTGGGATGAAATATTGGGAATGGCACCAAACACTGCAGTTAGGGACAAGGCAGATGACCCCTCTTCAGATATGGGCAAAGTTGTTTGGATCGAGCTCACGCATGACTGAGAAGAGCTCGAGACCCTTTTCTTTGAACTGATGTTGTAGGCAAAGTCTTCATTTTCTGCTTATCAGGTTAGGTTTTGTCTGTTTGAACAGATATTGATTTAGCAGATACTTTAACTACACTCGAAAAATGATTCCCCCTGTGTTGCAATGGGAATGAGTGAAGCAAGTTCTTCTTTCTTCCAAGCATCAAAACATGGAATCTTCCGTTCAGCCATCACCTGTTGCATGAATTCTTTTTTCTTTCTGATAGAAAAACCTTACTTTACGGTTTTGTGTACGTCCTTTGGGGACATTTCAATGGTGGTTTTTGTAGCTTTTTTTCCTTACAGCCTCAAAGAAATCCTTCACCAGCTATCTGATTAATGGTCTCCCTGTTGTCATGAAGAAGCCATCCAAGGTAAGAAACTATTCGAGGGTCTCGGACTCGGTTTGCCTAACGAATGGGGATAACACCCACGTGCATTGTAACCGACAACACGTCAAACATTGTAAAGGCAATGTAAACATTGTAACACAGCGGATGCTTCACTCATATTTTAAATCTAGTTGTGAAAGCGGGTCTTGGTTCTAGTAGACAGATTTTAAACTTACTATCAAGGTGTCGACAATCTGTTGCCATCAATATAATGCATAATAAACAACAGCGAATGGGCTATCAAGAGCACCAACTTATACAAGACGTCGAGACCCGATGGAATAGCTCGTATATGCTTGAGGGTATCCTAGAGCAACTTGCATGCAACGTTTACCGATACTGTCATAAAAGGAAACGCTCGGTCATTGTTATTGGGCGGCAACCAGCAATTATTGGCTGAAGAGGCCGTTGTATTAAAAGGTGTGAAAGAGGTTACGAAAATCTTATGCAACGAATCATCAACTTTAAATTGGTTAAACAAATGCAATTTGATTTTCCGAATCTTGCTGTACTGGCCCAAAATATCTGTCAATTCCAGCAACGTCAGTACCCAGCGATAGAATTTTCGGTGCGCTGGATTTATAGTGAACAAACAGCAGCGGCCTGTTACCAAATAATGTAGATAACCTATTTCTAAAGAATAACTTCAAATCCTCAATGGAATAAAAGCTGGTTAAAATTAAACCACTAAATCGTCCAACTTTCTGTCGTCCTTGTCAGAGTTATGAAACCAATAAGCCAAAAGAATTGGGATGTGTTATTAATTGTTTTGTATACTCTTCTCAACAATTATATTTTTTTAAGTAAATGGTTTGATATTGTTTTCTCCCCATGGCTTCAAAATAAAATCTCGATGGGTGATAACACTGGGCATGTCGGTAGGATGTTTGATAAGACAGGTGGGCGGGTGCAGACATGGCGAAACGTATTGGGGAATATTGTAATTATATGGATCTCTCAATGACCAGTAGTCAAAATCTTGAATTAAGCCACTGTAAAAAGTGTTCAGTGCATGAGAGAAATCACCGAACGAAATAAACTTACGGCGAACTGAATGAAGAATTCGTTTGGTGTGATCAAAGGGAAATAACTAAATTGAACTGATTATTTGTCAGGTTATAAGCGACAAAGATATGTCGAGCTTTCGTGGTTCTGTCTTCCAAATGAAATTTGCCGAGTTTCTTTCTACACCTTGGTTTTGCTATGGAATGCTATTGTTTTCATTGTCAAATAATGAAAAAAATTTCTACATCTATACAGAATATCACAACATAATAATAATATAATTCGTTATTGATGTACAAATTATGGCTGTGTTCAACCCCATTGTAAATCAAAATAATTTGCCGATATTATCGTTTGTTGATCGGCGATAATCGATACTTAAAACAGGATCGATTGCCAGCCCTAGTTCTCACTATAAAAGTCAAAAACTTGATCATGTGAGGGGAGTACGTTAAAAAAAATTCAGTCAAATTACTCCTCTCAGAACAACGATATTGGCGATTAATTTCTCGGCCTAGCGACCCTCAATAGCCATAATGAATTTTAAGTAACATATTCCCTAATCTAATTATACAACACTATATAAATCATTAAAACGCATCTCTTCAAAGACAAACTTAATACAATTCTCTTTAGTAGGTCTGGTTCCATACATCTGCATAACGTCTCCCTCCACAAAAATAAAAATGAATTACATACTATTATCAAACACCCAAATGAATTACATACTATTAATAATATATTTTTTTTGAAGGTATCCTCCTCCTCTACCCTTTTACACAATCCTTGGAGTTCCTTAATACTTTCACACGGATTCTCCAACCCATCGAAATCATGGTCTGGCACTTTGGATGCGTAGGGTTTTCGAACCATCTTGTTGGTATCTTGTGTCATTTCTCTTAGGGTCTCAATCTGAATACAAGCAGAGGAGGACACATAGGAAATGAATTATAGAAATATCTTCTTCAGAATCGGTTGCATCGATATAATCCGAGTCGGAAGCATTCATAAGCATTTCAACCACTTTGTCAGTCATTCACCTTCTCGACTTTGTTAAAATAAAATTACCTTCTTTGTCAAAAATGTTGACAAAAGACTTGTTTTTCTCAATGTCCCTGACAAGACAACTTCCTGACACGCATGCGTGATTATATCAATTAAATACGACACTAAATACTCAAATGCGGCTTATAAAAAAAGGTCCTTACTGTGGTCGACCGCAACATCTTGGCTATATGTTATGGTGACAATAGTCGAGAAAGATCAGTTAAAGGTAAACTAACGGCACACTTCAAAACACTGGTTAGTTTACCATTATTCACAAGGTCAAATACTTTTCTCTCCATGAAAAATCAATCTCTAAGTGACGTTTCTAGGATATTTACTCCTGGGTTGCAGGTTTCAGCTGAAATTCAAAACTTTTAAGCTTGAATGAGATATTCAACTTGTATCCATTTCTGGTGTCAGAAACACACCGCCAGGCCTCTTGGACTTAGGCGTTGACTTTTTTTGCTTTCTAAGTCCTCTCGCACAATATACAGTTGTCACATGTATTTACCATCTGGAAGCAACATTATTACAAAATTTAATAAGAACCAATACTCTTTGAAACAATCCCAGTAAAACAGTTTGCGACTTTAGAGATGAGCCTATTATACATGTAGGGTAGCTCCAAAATTGAACTCATCCTAGATCTTTTGTTCCTTAAACAATATTTAAAGGCTTGCTTGAAGCACCATTTGCATTTTCAATCTAAATACACACGAATTCATTAATTAACATTTTTTAAGACACAAAATCAAATTACGAACACTAAATAATTTCTTTTAAATTCGATGCATCAATTCTATTCCAACCAATGAAATATGGCTGCGTATTGCTATGCTCGAGCAACATAGTTCGATGAAATTTCAATCAACATGACTTTGCAAATACTGTAATCCTTTTCCCACCTTCACAATGCTGTATGCATTACATGCTTTACCACCATTTTCATGAAATTGAGGGGCCAATAAAACAAGACTGACCTTCTGTGGCTTTAGTTAAAGCAACCCTTTCTCTTTACATCGCTTGGTTCATCTCGATAGAAAAAGAATCATTAATCTTTTGTTATCCATAGGGTAAGGTGGCAATTGAAAATGTTGATGGTGCAACTCAAGTTTTTGTAATTACCTGTATTACAAGGTACTAGCACAGTACTATGTTTTGCATTAATTATTTGTACGTAGATGCTCAAAATTCTGAGGAATAATCTGGGAAAACCTTTGTGCCTTTATGACTGGACAAAGATACAATGTACATAAGGAATAGTACACGTATTCCATCTTGTCTAACTCGACCTATAACTGGAAGTTTTCCCTAAAATGAAAATAAATTCTTATTTTGTGAGAATCTACTAAAACTTGCAATTGGTGTGATATTTGTCAAAAACATGTAATAGATTAAATAAAAGCAAAATTCATTACTCTTTGCAAAATTGTTTAAGGAAATGGTTTCTTATTGTATACAAGAAATTTGACACAATTCGTGTTGGCTGCTGCTGATACTTCTTAAGATAAGGTTTTCTAAAGCAACAACTTGAACAATTAATCCTCATTGCCAATAGCAAAACTTTGTCAATCTCTCACTTCCTGTTAACATATCTTTAAATAAATGACTGGAGCTTTCCTTCTCATTGACATCTGTGAATACGGAAGAACATACCATCACTTTCACTTGGAACAGAATCCACATTGTTTGACTCATGGCCCTACTTGCTTTAGATTGAGCCTTGATGTAGCTGTCAATTTTTTAATGTATTTTACAATCTTTAAAACCTTAGTAAATGGTTATCTAAAGCAATTTTACAAACATTGGAAGAAACATATATTTGATTAGGCCGATTTTGTCAATTCCAAAGGAGCATTAAATAACTTTCAAATCTAATTATTGTTCGTCCTTCGATTCGAAGATGACCATTTGAGAATCACATCGTCATCATCAGTTATGTGATAGAGATTAGTGCTAGATTCACAAGATTAAATGATACCCGGGTTACAGTTTAACATCGAAAGTGTTGGGTTATGATTAATCATACTTCCAGTGTTAAAAATACCCCTAAAAAAACAACGGCCTAATTTGAGCCTATAAACAAACAATCATCATCCAATCCTCCAATTTTGCTGTCTGGATTATTTTTTTTTTACACAATAGATATTCTATTGGTCGAGCAATGAACAATCAATTATTTCCATTACATGAAAGTCTGTTTTCTTTCCCATTGGTATTAATGAAAATGGCAGCAATATATGTACCTTCCTTAAATTTTCTTTTCATTTAATGAATATTTCTGTTTTTAAATAATCATGACAGTTCCACAAAATCAGATTTAGACAAGGAGGAGAATAATTTATACAGATGTGAATGTTCAAACATACCGGTTTCAGAAAATATACGAAAAGAATATTTTAGCCATATGGGATCTGGAAGTTCTCCCGTCTTGACCCTATTGGAAGCATGTGTTGGAGGTCAAAAAGAATAAAAATCCCTGCCCAAAAAAATAAAACATGCAAGATACTTAAAATTTTGCGACAGATGGAAAGCGAACATGTTTTTAAAATTTAGGTTGCCATGCTACGAAACATGCACAGCCAACTTGTCCCTGCAAATGATGG
Organism: Patella ulyssiponensis; assembly: GCA_963678685.1. Classification (NCBI taxonomy): domain Eukaryota; kingdom Metazoa; phylum Mollusca; class Gastropoda; family Patellidae; genus Patella; species Patella ulyssiponensis. Next base: position 96,260,719 of record OY783226.1, read on the forward strand.
TCTTAATTTAGGGTCGACATTGGGGTTGGTTTTGAATTCAGGTTCAAAACAATGGAGATAAATTTCCTTTATAAAAACTAAATCATTCCTGTACTCACATGGACAATATATCCTCCTCCGTTTCGTCTCCCTGGAAAACAACATTTTACGATAGTAATAAGAATCCCTGCCAAAAAAACCATGCAAGATACTTAAAATTTTGCGACAGATGGAAAGAGAACATGTTTCTAAAATTTAGGTTGCCATGCTACGAAACATGCACAGATATGTCTAGAAATGTGTGTATATTACTACAGATTCTTGTTCTATTCATGTAAACTAAGTAAAAGAACCTATTTAAATTTTGTGACCTACTCACCTTGTGGCTGTCTCTTCCAGCTCTTCGAGGGTGGTTTTAATCTCCCCCACCTCCCTCTTGGTCCCCCTTTGAACCTCCATTAGTTCTTCGACGTTGGTCGATACGAATTCGAAGCGCCAAAGGGAGTGGTCAACTTTTTCTCGGAATTCCTGCAGGGTTTCCACAACAAATGCCCGAATGCCCTCCAATTTGGCCTCTACGACCAATTGAAGCTCTTCCATCTGCAAATACACAGATTGATACCACAATCAATGGGATGTTTGGGATACATGATTTCATAGCTGACTGAATGGGGTGGCTGGGCTAAATGTCATTTCATGACACGATGAATACATGTCATGATTTTAACCGCAATAATAATAATTTTATCATTTATATAGCGCCGAGTATTCAACACAAGTATTGATCAGTGGCGCTTTACAAACACAATTCGTAAAAACGAAAAATTGAAATAATAAAATAAACATAGTACATTTTACAAACAGAGACAAGCAATTACAGCACATGTAAGACACTCAAAAAATCAACACTTGAAAGCTCTCTGGAAAAGAACGGTTTTAAGGTTTTTTCGAAATGTGGTTATTGATGATGCATTTTTATACGCCCACATTTCATGGATTATGGCCCCTGATTGTACGAAAAATCGCCTTTTTTAGCTTGTGGTCCCTCTGGAGGTCAAAATTATTATCCGATTTAAAAAAAACGTTTGATTATATCACCGTTACATGGTAATGAAGGCTCTGTTCGAATTTCGTGAAAATCAAACCAAAATTGAAGGACAAAATGGCCGCCGTTTGTACGTGAATAGTGTGAAAATATGTTATATCAAGGTTGTGGACCCTATAGAGGTCACAATTTTGAACCGATTTTGATGAAACTTGACATGCATGTTTAAAACCGAAGATCTTGGTTCCTTTCGATATTTGCGCTCATTGATTCGTAACTTCCTGAATTATGACCCCTGATTGTGATGAAACTTGACATGCATGTTTATAACCCCAAAATCTTGGTTCCTTTCGATATTTGCGGCCATCGGATCGTAACTTCCTGAATTATGGCCCCTGATTGTCCGAAAAATCGCCCTTTTTAGCTTGTGGTCCCTCTGGAGGTCAAAATTATTATCCGATTTAAAAAACCGTTCGATTATATCACCGTTACATGGTAATGAAGGTTGAGTTCAAATTTCGTGAAAATCGGACCAAAATTGACAAACAAAATGGCCGCCGTTTGTACGCGAATAGTGTGAAAATATGTTATATCAAGGTTGTGGACCCTATAGAGGTCACAATTTTGAACCGATTTTGATGAAACTTGACATGTATGTTTATAACCCAAAGATCTTGGTTCCTTTCGATATTTGCACCCATCGGATCGTAACTTCCTGAATTATGGCCCCTGATTGTCCGAAAAATCGCCCTTTTTAGCTTGTGGTCCCTCTGGAGGTCAAAATTATTATCCGATTTAAAAAACCGTTCGATTATATCACCGTTACATGGTAATGAAGGTTGAGTTCAAATTTCGTGAAAATCGGACCAAAATTGACAAACAAAATGGCCGCCGTTTGTACGCGAATAGTGTGAAAATATGTTATATCAAGGTTGTGGACCCTATAGAGGTCACAATTTTGAACCGATTTTGATGAAACTTGACATGTATGTTTATAACCCAAAGATCTTGGTTCCTTTCGATATTTGCACCCATCGGATCGTAACTTCCTGAATTATGGCCCCTGATTGTCCGAAAAATCGCCCTTTTTAGCTTGTGGTCCCTCTGGAGGTCAAAATTATTATCCGATTTAAAAAACCGTTCGATTATATCACCGTTACATGGTAATGAAGGTTGAGTTCAAATTTCGTGAAAATCGGACCAAAATTGACAAACAAAATGGCCGCCGTTTGTACGCGAATAGTGTGAAAATATGTTATATCAAGGTTGTGGACCCTATAGAGGTCACAATTTTGAACCGATTTTGATGAAACTTGACATGTATGTTTATAACCCAAAGATCTTGGTTCCTTTCGATATTTGCACCCATCGGATCGTAACTTCCTGAATTATGACCCCCTGATTGTCTGAAAAATTGCCCTTTTTAGCTTGTGGTCCCTCTGGAGGTCAAAATTATTATCCGATTTAAAAAACCGTTTGATTATATCACCGTTACATGGTAATGAAGGCTCTGTTCGAATTTCGTGAAAATCAAACCAAAATTGAAGGACAAAATGGCCGCCGTTTGTACGTGAATAGTGTGAAAATATGTTATATCAAGGTTCTGGACCCTATAGAGGTCACAATTTTGAACCGATTTTGATGAAACTTTACATGCATGTTTATAACCGAAGATCTTGGTTCCTTTCGATATTTGCGCTCATTGATTCGTAACTTCCTGAATTATGACCCCTGATTGTACGAAAAATCAGAGTTAAGGTCTAAGTATGGTGATTATGCTCCTATTTTCACAGATGGATCGAAAGATGGTGATCGGGTAGCTTCGGCTACAGTGACGCCATCCGAGACCATCTCTGTTCGCCTACCACCTGCTGCTTCTATTTTTACAGCTGAGCTTCAGGCTATTCTCCAAGCCTTGGAATTCATTCAATCCTCATCAAATTTAAAACACATCATCTTTTCTGATTCTTTGTCCTGTCTTCAAGCAATTAGTAACAAACAGCTTGATCACCCATTAGTAGCAGACATTTATCGTCTGCTACTTTCATTCGAGTTGAGTAGCAAGGACATTGTTCTTTGCTGGCTCCCCAGTCATATGGATATTAAAGGGAATGATCAAGCAGACTCGGCTGCCAAGTCTGCTTTAGATCTTCCCGTATCCGATTTTTGCATTCCTTTTAAGGATTTTAAATGTGTTATAAATTCGTATATTTATGACCGCTGGCAACGGTCTTGGGATCTTGCAGGCACAAACAAACTTCATCACATTAAGCCTCTCTTAGGAGAATGGCCAAGCTCCTATAGAACTAACAGGAGAGATGAAGTTGTTTTGTGTCGCTCTCGTCTTGGTCATACCTTTTTAACTCACATTTTCATCTTAAAGAGAGAGCCTCAACCAGAATGTGAACACTGTCATGTTCCTTTGACAGTTAAACACATTTTGATTGAGTGCAAGCATATCAGATCACGGTATTACCGTTGTCAGTCACTTCATCATTTGTTTGCCCAGCCGGGCCTATATTGTAAAGCGCTAGACTTTTTAAAAGAGACAAATTTTTATCGAAAATTTTAATTGTAAATATCCGAATATTCTCTTTCATGTTTTAAATATATATACATAAAGTTTGTGATTTATTTTTAGCTGATGCTTACTGTGATATTTGTTTTTATTTATGTATATATAGATAATGTGATTATTTGTTTCTAGTTTGTCTCGTAACATCATATGTTTGGCGCAATATAGCCCGGTTGGAGTGGATGTGCCATTAAACAACATTTCATTCATTCATTCATTGTAGCTTGTGGTTCCACTGGAGGTCAAAATTATTATCCGATTTAAAAAAAACGTTTGATTATATCACCGTTACATGGTAATGAAGATTGAGGTAAAATTTTGTGAAAATCGGACCAAAATTGACAGACAAAATGGCCGCCGTTTGTACGCGATTAGTGTGAAAATACGTTATATTAAGGTTGTGGACCCTATTGAGGTCACAATTTTGAACCGATTTTAATGAAACTTGACATGCATGTTTATAACCCAAAGATCTTGGTTCCTTTCGAGATTTGTGCATATCGGATTGTTACTTCCTGAATTATGGCCCCTGATTGTACGAAAAAATGACCTTTTTTTTAGCTTTTGGCCCCTCTGGGGTCAGAATTATTATCCCATTTAAAAAAAACGTTTGAAAATCGGACCAAAATTGACAGCTGTTCTTGTCAGGCCATCCATCCTTCATCACTAACAAGGGGAAACCACGCGAGAGAATCTAGATGAACTTTGTCACCCAATGCAGGGATCAAACACCTAACCTCAAGGCTACCGAGCCAGCATCTTACCCACTTAGCAACATGATACCCAGTCGAATTTGAAGCCTACTGAAATGAACCTTTATAACCCAAAGATCTTAATTCATTTCGATATTTGCACATAGGAAAAATCACTTTCGGTATTGCTTGTTCTCTATCCATCTCTCGAAAATGTGGGCGTATCTTTCAGGGATTCATTTAAACCATTCCATAATTCAGGAGCAGCATAGCTGAATGTTCTTTTTCCGGCTATTGTCTTATTTTTTGGTTTAACAAGCAGATTACTTGAAGATGAGCGCAGGGTTCTGGATGGAGTATATGGGATCAGGAGATGTTTAGGTATTCTGGGACAAATTCACAGTTTAGAGTTGCATAGGTCATGGATAAAATCCATTTTTTGTGTATTTGTATGAAATCTGGTTTTTGAAATGGCTTCCTCGCTAAGTCTAATTTTCAGGATCTCATTTAATGTAACTTTAGTATATTATAAGTTTATAACAACATGTTTTCGGATAATGGAAATCAAGTGGGACTACGAAACATTTCATTTGGAAGATGTACGGTAGATAATATGTGCCAACGCCGAATGTTTTATTCGTTTTGTTTGTTATTGCAATATGCGCAAACTACACTAGGGGGATCGATGGTGTATGTTCACATTTACGTAAATTTATTACATTATATGTCTAGAAATATATGTATATTACTACAGATTCTTGTTCTATTCATGTGAACTGTGTAAAAGAACGTATTTAAATTTTGTGACCTACTCTTCCAGCTCTTCGAGGGTGGTTTTAATCCCCCCACCTCCCTCTTGGTCACCCTTTGACCCTCCATTAGTTCTTCCACGTTGGTCGATACGAATTCGAAGCGCCGTAGGGCGTGGTCAACTTTTTCTCGGAATTCCTGCAGGGTTTCCACAACAAATGCCCGAATGCCCTCCGATTTGGCCTCTACGACCAAATGAAGCTCTTCCATCTGCAAATACACAGATTGATACCACAATCAATGGGGTGTTTGGGATACATCATTTCATAGCTGACTGAATGGGATGGCTGGGCCAAATGTCATTTCATGACACGATGAATACATGTCATGGTTTTAACCGCAATAATAATAATTTTATCATTTATATAGCGCCGAGTATTCAACACAAGTATGCTCAATGGCGCTTTTCAAACACGATTCGTAAAAACGAAAAAATAAACAGTACATTTTACAAACAGAGACAAGCGATTACAGCACATGTAAGACACTCAAAAAATCAACACTTAAAAGCTCTCTGGAAAAAGACGGTTTTAAGGTTTTTTCGAAATGGGGTTATTGATGATGCATTTTTCAGGGATTCATTTAAACCATTCCATAATTCAGGAGCAGCATAGCTGAATGTTCTTGTTCCGGCTATTGTCTTACTTTTTGGTTTAACAAGCAGATTACTTGAAGATGAGCGCAGGGTTCCGGATGGAGTATATGGGATCAGGAGATCTTTAAGGTATTCTTGGACAAATTCACAGTTTAGAGTTGCATAGGTCATGGATAAAATCTTGATATCGATTCTGTACTTGATTGGGAGCCAGTGAAGTTCTTTCAAAATTGGACTGATTTTCTCAGATGTTATCGACCTAGTAACTATCCTGGCAGCTTTATTATATATATAAACTTAATAGCAAAAGGCGCCCTGCTCCGAACCGGGCTAATGAAGACGGGCATATTCCTTTTAGAGAATCAACCATCACAATATTGCAGTTTGCTAGGTATGATCAATTACCGAATCCCACGTCAACTTCTGAATTCTTATGTAATAAAAAGGTTTACAAGCATATAAATGGTCCTCAATGGATTTAATATAAATTTGTGTAGATCTTCCTTTCGATGCCTCAATATTAAGACTGGGTATGTCTTTTTCATGAGATGTTAACCTGCCAACATAAGCATATGTTTTGTCACAGAAATTACACTTCTGACGACAATTTTTGGTGTTGGATATCCATTAAGTTTCAGAATGATCAGAATTACCTAAATCTTGACGTAACTTGATAAACAAATCCGAAGAACTATCAAAGAAACAGCTAGGTGCTATTTTTTCATCCAATATTAGTAGGTTGTGTAAATGTTTCAAAACCAACTGGAAGAGGAAGTTCATCCATCTTCTCTTCTATCTTGTCCAGGCCAAAATGTTGTAAGAAAAACACCATGAAAAGAGAATCAAGTAATAAAGCATCTTGTAAGCTCTATATGAATTTTTGACATTTCCCTTCACATTTCTTACATTCAGTTTATTTCTGTAATAATACACCGTGCCCTGTCCCCAATGCTTCTCATCACATTATACCATATATCGAAATCATTTGCCTTTTTTTTCGCAAAGGCGTTACAACTCTGAAACAAGTTCTGGGGCGCCGAATATCCATAGGGTTTACACCCCCGTAACGCAAATGCTTAACACCAAATTGGAAACATATCAGTTGAAAACTGCAGCCCCTATCTGTCACCATTCCGATTCTTCCCACGCAATTTGAAAAACAAATGCAGTTTCTCTGCGCAATTATTAAAGGTTATGAAGTTCGCCCCTGTTTTCATTACGGACCCCCTCTACGGTAATGCCGCCCATCATATTAACCCCATATTTATTGAAATGGTAGTTGCTTTAGGAACTGTCTTTGAGCGGACAGTTCCTATGGAACCCTATATAGATGCAATATGAAAATACGGTGAAATACCGCTCTTTCTCACCTCTCTTTACAGGCTATGTTGGAACCCTTACCTTCAATTTTTCTCCTTAAATGTTTATTTTTCGCAAAAGGAATCATTTCTCATATCTGACACCAATTTATAATTCAACACTGTGTTCAAGTAAAATGTGGCAATTAAACATGTGATCTACGCATGTTTGGGTCTCGTAATGGTTGTTCAGTTCAAACGTATTTTGTGTATGTTTTCTACTTGAAAATAGTATTGCATTAATATGACAGTGTGTCAGCTGTGGCAGGAAATGATTCCTTTGGCAAACAAAGAAGAATCGGGGTGAAAAATAGCCTTAGACCAGAGGTGGGGATGAGCGGTATTTTCATATTGCAGCTATATAGGGCTCGATAGGAACTTCCAAAAGGAACCAGTGAAATGGATAATTTACCCTTCTCGCGCAATTCTGCACATTTCTTTTGATGTGATGAAATATATACATTTTCCTGTGAGGGTGGGATAACTGTTGACCTGGCATCAAAAGTTACAGCTGGCAGGAAGTATTGGGAATGGCATCAAAAACTGCAGTTAGGGACAAGGCAGATGACCCCTCTTCAGACATGGGCAAAGTTGTTTGGATCGAGCTCACACATGACTGAGAAGAGCTCGAGACCCCTTTCTTTGAACTGATGTTGTAGGCAAAGTCTTCATTTTCTGCTTATCAGGTCAGGTTGTGTCTGTCTGAACAGATATTGATTTAGTAGATACTTTAACTACACTCGAAAATGATTCCCACTGTGGTGCAATGGGAATGAGTGAAGCAAGTTCTTCTTTCTTCCAAGCATCAAAATATGGAATCTTCCGTTCAGCCATTACCTGTTGCATGAATTCTTTTCTCTTTCTGCTAGAAAAACCTTACTTCACGGTTTTGTGTAAGTCCTTTGGGGACATTTCCATGGTGTTTTTGGTAGCTTTTTTCCCTTACAGCCTCAACAAAATCCTTCACCAGCTATCTGATTAATGGTCTCCCTGTTTGTCATGTAGTAGCCATCCAAGGTAAGAACCCATGCGAGGGTCTCTAACTCAGTTTGCCTAATGAATGGGGATAAGACGCACATGCATTGTAACCGACAACACATCAAACATTGTAAAGGGGTGTTCAATGTTTGACGCCGACAAAACTAAACGCAGCGGATGCTTCGCTCATATTTTAAATCTAGTTGTGAAAGCTGGTCTCGGTTCCAGTAGACAAGATCTTAAACTTAATATCAAGGTGTCGACAATCTGTTGACTATTTCAAACGAAGCGCTGTTGCCATCAATATATTGCACAATAAGCAACAGCGAATGGGCTATCAAGAGCACCAACTTATACAAGACGTCGAGACCCGACGGAATAGCTCGTATATGCTTGATTGAATCCTAGAGCAACCTACATGCAACATTTACCGATACTGTCATAAAAGAGGATAGGCTGGCACTGCCAGGCAGGATACGCCCACATTTTCGAGAGATGGATAGAGAACAAGCAATACCGAAAGTGATTTTTCCTACATCATTAAGTTGGAATATGATATGTGCAAATATCGAAATGAATTAAGATCTTTGGGTTATAAAGGTGCATTTCAGTAGGCTTCAAATTTGACTGGGAATCATGTTGCTAAGTGGGTAAGATGCTGGCTCGGTAGCCTTGAGGTTGGGTGTTTGATCCCTGCATTGTGTGACAAAGTTCATCCAGATTTTCTGGAGTGGTTTCCCCTTGTTAGTGATGAAGGATGGATGGCCTGACAAGAACAGCTGTCAATTTTGGTTCGATTTTCACGAAATTCGACCTCAATCTTCATTACGATGTAACGGTGATACAATCAAACGATTTTTTAAATGGGATAATAATTCTGACCGCAGAGGGACCACAAGCTAAAAAAAGAGGTCATTTTTCGGACAATCAGGGGCCATAATTCACGAAATTTGAACTCAACCTTCATTACCATGTAACGGTGATATACTCGAACGGTTTTTTAAATCGGATAATAATTTTGACCTCCAGACGGACCACAAGCTAAAAAGGGCGATTTTTCGGACAATCAGGGGCCATAATTCAGGAAGTTACGATCCGATGGGCGCAAATATCGAAAGGAACCAAGATCTTGGGGTTATATACATGCATGTCAGGTTTCATCAAAATCGGTTCAAAATTGTGACCTCTATAAGGGTCCACAAGCTAAAAACCTGATATTTCGTACAATCAGGGGCCATAATCCATGAAGTTTCCATCCGATACATGCCAATATCGAAAGCAGCCGAGATCTTATGGGGATAACCCTATATTTCAAGTTTCGTCAAAATCGGATAAGAATTGTGACCTGTAGAGAGTCCACAAACAAATTGTGGACAGACGGACGGACAGGGGCGACGACATAATACGTCCACATGAAAATGGAATTTGTTTTTCCGAATCTTGCTGTACTAGCCCAAAATATCTGTCAATTCCAGCAACGTCAGTACCCAGCGATAAGAGTTTTCAGTGCGCTGGATTTAGTTACCAAATAATGTAGATAACCTATTTCTAAAGAATAACTTCAAATCCTCAAAGGAATAAAAGCTGGTTAAAATTAAAACATCAAATAGCCCAACTTTCTGTCGTCCTTGTCAGGACCTTGTCGAAGTTATGAAACCAATAAGCCCAAAAAATTGGGATGTGTTATCAATTGTATTATATACTCTTCTCAACAATTATATTTTTTTTAATAAATGGTTTGATATATACTATTCAAAAAAAGTAGGGGATATTTGATTTTTTGATATATACTATTCAAAAAAAGTAGGGGATATTTGATTTTTAAGTGTTATTAAAGTCACTTAATGAAACTGACGAAGAAACAAATGACAAAATGAAATGAAGTTCACATTCATTGATTTATTCCAAATGATCGTTAGACTAAGTAAGGCACAGACTGACCATTATAAGGGTAAAATGATACCCGGGGTCAAACAGCAAAGTTACCACAATGAATGAATGAAATGTGGTTTAATGGCACATCCGCTCCAACCGGGCTATATTGCGCCAAACATATGATGATGTTACGAGACAAACTAGAAATAAATAATCACATTATCTATATATACATAAATAAAAACAAATATCACGGTAAATATCAACTAAAAATAAATATCAACTTTATGTATATATATTTAAAACATGAAATATAATATCAGGATATAAACAATTAAAATTTTCGATAAAAATTTGTCTCTTTTAAAAAGTCTAGCGCTTTACCATATAGACCCGGCTGGGCAAACAAATGATGGAGTGACTGACAACGGTAATACCGTGATCTTGTTTGCTTGAGATGCTTGCACTCAATCAAAATGTGATTAACTGTCAAAGGAACATGACAGTGTTCACATTCTGGTTGAGGCTCTCGCTTTAAGATGAAAATGTGAGTTAAAAAGGTATGACCAAGACGAGAGCGACACAAAACAACTTCATCTCTCCTGTTAGACCTGTAGGAGCTTGGTCAATCTCCAAGCAGAGGCTTTATGTGATGCAGTTTGTTTGTGCCTGCAAGATCCCAAGACCGTTGCCAGCGGTCATATATAAATGAATTTATAATGCATTTAAAATCTTTAAATGAAATGAAAAAATCAGATATGGGAAGATCTAAAGCAGACTTGGCAGCCGAGTCTGCTTGATCATTCCCCTTTATATCCATATGACTGGGGAGCCAGCAAAGGACAATGTCCTTACTGATGATCTCATTTGATAGCAGCAGACCATAAATGTCTGCTACTAATGGGTGTTCAAGCTGTTTGTTATTTATTGCTTGTAACGAGGACAAAGAATCAGTAAATATGATATATTTTGAATCAGAAGATGATTGAATGAACTCCAAAGCCTGAAGAATGGCCTGGAGCTCAGCTGTAAAGATAGAAGCAGCAGGTGGAAGGCGGACAGAAATGGTCTCGGATGGCGTCACGGTAGCCGAAGCTTCCCGATCACCATCTTTCGACCCATCTGTGTAAATAGGAATATAATCACCATACTTAGACCTTAACTCTCTAAAGAGAGATTGGAACACCGTTGAGCTAGTATCTCTCTTTTTGTGCTGAGAAAGATCGAAATCAATCTTTGGCGGAGATATAGCCCACGATGGAGTCCTAAAGACAGGGGTATTCGCAATACTGTCGAGGCTGATACCAGCCTCAGACAAAAGGGGTTGTATGCGAATACCGAATGATGGAATGACTTTAGTCTTTAACAGATATAAATGCTCATGTAATGGTCTAAATATGGTGTTAAATGAAATATGATTTGGAAGAGATGCAATTTTCGTAGCATACTGCAGGGCCAGTTTATCACGTCTGTTGTGCAGTGAGAGCTCATGCGCCTCGACGTATAAACTGTCCACTGGAGATGTACGAAATGCTCTTAAACTGATTCTAAGTCCTTGGTTGTGTATGGTGTCGACCTCTTTGAGATAAGACTCGCAGGCATACACAATACACCCATAATCGAGTTTTGATCTTATGAGTGATCGATATAATCTGAGCAAGACCTTACGATCTGCTCCCCAGTCAGTATTTGATAAGACTCTCAATATGTTGAGGGCTTTCAGACATTTCTTTTTGAGGTTTTTAATGTGGGGGATAAATGATAATTTATCAAATATCAGCCCCAGAAATTTGGTTTCATCCACGATTGGAAGGCGATTGCCATCCAAGAACAATTCTGGATCAGGATGAAAACCTCGTTTCTGACAGAAATGCATGCAGACAGTCTTGGATTTCGAAAAACGAAATCCATTTTCGAAAGTTACCACAGCATCACAACAAAGTCAGTAACGGGTAAATCCTCCTCTGATTGTCAAACAAGCATTGATCCGACCATAGCCTGCTTATGACAGACTGAGAAACATTCATCGTCCGCGTCACAACCGCCGGTGTTGTGCCGATCTGTAGCATGCCAAGGGCACGTAACCTTTCATTTTGGGTAAGCCGACGCATATCAAAATTTGTTTTCTGGTCACTAAAACAATAAACCTGATGTTTCCACCCTGGAATTCAATGCCACAATGACGGTAACATTCAAAGTCAGAGTCGTGCAAATCTTGGGTTGGACCCCCATGATGATCCCAAGCATCACCTGCATTCCCTGCAGTAGCTATTGGTGCGTTTGGGCGTCACATGTAACTGGAAATGTTTCTTCTGTTAGGTTCTATAGTGACTTTTTTCGTAGTCATTTGCATATTTTAGTATTATGCCCTACTTTTTTTGAATAGTATATTGTTCTCCCCATGGCTTCAAAATAATATTATCTCGATGGGTGATAACACAGGCTATGTCGGTAGGATGTGTGATAAGACAGGCGGGCGGATGCAGACATTGCGAAACGTATTGGGGAATATTGTAATTATATGGATCTCACAGTGACCAGGAGTCAAAATCTTGAATTAAGCCACTGTACACAGTGTTCAGTGCATGAGAGAGAACTCACCGAAAGAAATAAACTGTTACGGCGAACTGGATGAAGAATTCGTTTGGTGTGATCAGGGAAATAACTAAATTGGACTCATTATTTGTCAGGTTATAAGCAACAAAGATATGGCGAGCTTTCGCGGTTCTGTCTTCCAAACGAAATTTTGTAGTTTCTTTCTACACCTTGGTTTTGCTATGGAATGCTACTTTTCCATTGTCAAATAATGAAACTATTTCTACATGTATACAGAATATCACAACATAAACACGCATATAATTCGTCATTGATGTACAAATTATGGCTGTTAAATACGCATATAATTCGTTATTGATGTACAAATTATGGCTGTGTTCAACCCCATTGTAAATCAAAATAATTTGCCGATATTATCGATTGTTGATCGGCGATAATCGATACTTAAAACAGAAACGATTGCCAGCCCTAGTTCTCACTATAAAAGTCAAAAACTAGTATGTGAGGGGAGTACGTTAAAAAAAATTCAGTCAAATTACTCCTCTCAGAACAACGATATTGGCGATTTTTCGGCCTAGCGACCCTCAATAGCCATAATGAAGTTTAAGTAACATATTCCCTAATCTAATTATACAACACTATATAAATCATTAAAACGCATCTCTTCAAAGACAAACTTAATACAATTCTCTTTAATAGGTCTGGTTCCATACATCTGCATAACATCTCCCTCCACAAAAATAAAATGAATTACATACCATTATTACAACACTCAAATGAATTACATACTATTAATAATATATGTTTTTTGAAGGTATCCTCCTCCTCTACCCTTTTACACAATCCTTGGAGTTCCTTAATACTTTCACACGGATCCTCCAACCCATCGAAATCATGGTCTGGCACTTTGGATGCGTAGGGTTTTCAAACCATCTTGTTGGTATCTTGTGTCATTTGTCTTAGGGTCTCAATCTGAATACAAGCAGAGGAGGACACATAGGAAATGTCTTCTTCAGAATCGGTTGCATCGATTTAATCTGAGTCAGAAGCATTCATAAGCATTTCAACCACTTATAAAAAAAGGTCCTTACTGTGGTCGACCGCAACATCTTGGCTATATAAATATGGTGACAATAGTCGAGAAAGACCAGTTAAAGGTATCCAACCGGCACACTTCAAAAATACTGGTAGGTTTACTATTATTCACAAGGTCAGAAATCCTTCTTTCTCCATGAAAAATCAAACCTCAAAGTGACGTTTCTTTGACAATTACTGCTGGGCTGCAGGTTTCAGCTGAGATTCAAAACTTTTAAGATATTAAACTTGTATCCATTTCTGGTGTCAGAAACACACCGCTGGGACTTTAGGCGTTGACTTTTTTGCTTTCTAAGTCCTCTCGCACAATATACAGTTGTCACATGTATTTACCATCTGGAAGCAACATTATTACAAAATTTAATAAGAACCAATACTCTTTGAAAAAAACCCAGTAAAACAGTTCGCGACTTTAGAGATGAGCCTATTATATAAGTAGGGTAGCTCCAAAATTGAACTCATCCTAGATCTTTTGTTCCTTAAACAATATTTAAAGGCTTGCTTGAGGCACCATTTGCACTTTCAATCTAAATACACACGAATTCATTAATTAACATTTTTTAAGACACAAAATCAAATTACGAACACTAAATAATTTCCTTTAAATTCGATGCATCAATTCTATTCCAACCAATGAAATATGGCTGCAAATACTGTAATCCTATTCCCACCTTCACAATGCTGTATGCATTGCATGCTTTACCACCATTTTCATGAAATTGAGGGGCCAATAAAACAAGTTTTGCTCAGTCAAATAATACTGACCTTCTGTGGCTTTAGGTAAAGCAACCCTTTCTCTTTACATCGCTTGGTTCATCTCAATAGAAAAAGAATCATTAATCTTTCTGTTATCCATAGGGTAAGGTGTCAATTGAAAATGTTTATGGTGCAACTCAGTTTTTGTAATTACATATATTATAAGGTACTAGCACAGTACTATATGTTTTGCATTAATTATTTGTACGCAGATGCTCAAAATTATGAGGAAGAATCTGGGAAAACCTTTGTGCCTTTATGACTGGACAAAGATACAATGTACATAATTAAGGAATAGTACACGTATTCCATCTTGTCTAACTCGACCTATAACTTGAAGTTTTCCCTAAAATGAAAATAAATTCTTGTTATTCTTTTTTTCTGTGAGAATCTACTAAAACTTGCAATTGGTTTGATATTTGTCAAAAACATGTAATAGATTAAATTAAAGCAAAATTCATTACTCTTTGCAAAATTGTTTAAGGAAAGGGTTTCTTACTGTACACAAGAAATTTGACACAATTCGTGTTGGCTGCTGCCGATACTCCTTAAGATAAGGTTTTCTAAAGCAAAATCTTAAACAATTCATCCTCATTGCCAATAGCAAATTTGTCAATCTCTCACTTCCTGATAACATATCTTTAAATAAAGGACGGGAGCTTTTCTTCTCATTGACCTGTGAATACGGAAGAACATACCATCACTTTCATTTGGAACAGAATCCACATTGTTTGACTCCATGGCCCTACTAGATTTAGATTGAGCCTTGATGTAGCTGTCTATTTTAAATTTACCTTAGTAAATGGTTATTTTAAATTTATAATAAAACCTTAGTAAATGGTTATCTAAAGCAATTTTACAAACATTGGAAGAAACATATATCTGATTAGGCCGATTTTGTCAATTCCACAGGAGCATTAAATAACTTTCAAATCTAATTATTGTTCGTCCTTCGATTCGAAGATGACCATTTGACAATCATATCGTCATCATCAGTTATGTGATAGAGATTAGTGCCTAATCCACAAGATTAAATGATACCAGGGTTACAGTTTAACATCGAAAGTGTTGGATTATGATTAACCATACTTCCAGTGTTAAAAATACCCCTAAAAAACAACGGCCTAATTTGAGCCTATAAACAAACAATCAATCATCATCCAGTCCTCCAATTTTGCTGTCTGGATTATTTATTTATTTTTTTTTACACCATAGTTATTCTATTGGTCCAGCAATGAACAATCTATTATTTCCATTACATGAAAGTCTGTTTTCTTTCCCATTAAGGTATTCATGAAAATGGCAGCAATATATGTACCTTCCTTAAATATTCTTTTCATTTAATGTATATTTCTGTTTTTAAATAATCATGACAATCCCACAAAATCAGATTTAGACAAGGAGGAGAATAATTTATACAGATGCTTATTTTCAAACATACCGGTTTCAGAAAATATGCGTACAGAATATTTTAGCCATTTGGGATCTGGAAGTTCTCCCGTCTTGACCCTATTGGAAGCATGTGTTTGAGGAGGTCAAAAAGAATAAAATTCCTGCCAAAAAATCAAACATTTAAGATACTTGAAATTTTGCGACAGATGGAAATTTAGGTTGCCATGCTACGAAACATATGCATAGCCAAGTTGTCCCTGCAAATTATGGTCTTAATTTAGGGTAGGTTTTGAATTCAGGTTCAAAACAATGGAGATAAATTTCCTTTATAAAAACTAAATCATTCCTGTACGCACATAGACAATATATCCCCTCCTCCCCCTCGAAACGACATTTTACGATATTAATAAGATTTATTTACTCTTACATTAATAGATGTAGTATATTATAAGTTTATAACAACATGTTTTCGGATAATGGAAATCAAGTGGAACTTCGAAACATTTCATTTGGAAGATGTACGGTAGATAATATGTGCCAACGCCGAATGTTTTATTCTTTTTGTTTATGTTATTGCAATACGCGCAAACTACACTAGAGGGATCGATGGTGTATGTTCACATTTACGTAAATGTATTACATTATATGTCTAGAAATATATGTATATTACTACAGATTCTTGTTCTATTCATGTGAACTATGTAAAAGAACGTATTTAAATTTTGTGACCTACTCACCTTGTGGCTCTTCGAGGGTGGTTTTAATCCCCCCACCTCCCTCTTGGTCACCCTTTGACCCTCCATTAGTTCTTCGACGTTGGTCGATACGAATTCGAAGCGCTCTAGGGCGTGGTCAACTTTTTCTTGGAATTCATGCAACGTTTCCACAACAAATGCCCTCCAATTTGGCCTCTACGACCAATTGAAGCTCTTACATCTGCAAATACACAGATTGATATCACAATCAATGGGATGTTTGGGATACTTTTGGTTATTGTGGCGTATGATAGTACCAAGAGATGATGTGTAGGTCGTTAATAGCAGGGGACCTAAGACCGAGCCTTGTGGTACCCCATACTTCACGGCAACCGTAACCCTATCATAATGAATGTCGCGTTTGTGTTAAACCATTTAGTTTGTCAGTGGTAGAATATCCTATACCGGTCCAAATGTGGCTTAGTTCCTGATACATGGGCTCATTATTTCACACCGGGTCGGATATTACATTTCACACGATGGGTTGGGGGCAGGGTTAGGTGTTACATTTCGGGGTAAGAAGTCGCAGTGCATGGTGGTACAATTGACAAACATCCGTTCTATCGTGCCAGAGCAACATTGCGCGGTTGATTTTCTTCCAAGTCATACTGTTTTGGACAGTCATGGGGATCGGTCAAAACGGTAAGTCTGTGGTATCTACTCTCCTCCATTCAAAGATAACTTTATGGAAATCAAATGTAATTGGCCTCGTCAAGTCTCCCGGTGAGCAATAAACTTTAAGTCAGAAATTAGAAACTCCGTGTCCCGGACCACTGATTAAAATTGGCATTTTTGGGAAAGTATATAATCTTCCACGGTCAATTCACGCTACAATATACTCAAACTGGTCATTTAAGAACACAAATAACGCATACCAGCGACAGCGTATCTTCCCACTCGGATGCAAAAGGATTAACATGAGGACCGCCAGAAATAAATAAAAAATAGGGAAAAGTTTGGGCGCGAAAATAAAAGAGTTAGACCTTTTCTTGTTTTATAAATAACTGTACCACATTGTAAGGCGTTACCAAGTGGCGTCGAATGAATGTAATAGTCCTCTAAATTTCATGGGCGACTCACTGCGAATGATTATTTTCTGAGTGCTAGACCCTGTTTGCAGTGGCCCAAAATTCTACACCTTAAAACTATACGTGTCCTAATTACAATGAGGATTCTGGTCCCGGTAATTTTGGCGGGTACAGCTTATAACAATACTGTTTACCGCATTGACAGCATATGCTTTTCGTTTAGAGTATGTATCAAAATTGGAGAACATCTGCAAGATTTTTAATTGAAACGCCAAGAGACCAAGCGTATGTGGATGCAGCAGGTATCGGCTAATTGGGACAGTCACGGCACTGGATGAGACACAGAGTCCTTGACACCGCTGTACTTTTTGCAGCCACCTCGTTTTAATTCACCACTTTTGCGTGTACCTGCCCGTCTTTACATTGAATCACCGTGGGGGCGGGGGGCAAAAGTGTCCCATTAATGGATGTCCTATTAAAGACCGGAAAATTAAGTACAAAGATGGCATTTGCCACCATACTTCTGGGGAGAAGGGGATTGGTCACCCGAGGTGGTGGATAAAAGAATAGAAGCTCTACCTGCCTTTTGCAGAATTATGTTATGACACCTTTCACTGTGGCTGTTAAATTTAATCGAGGGGGGGGGGGGTATTTACCCGACTGCTGCTAATTGAGAATCATGCATAGAGCGAGGGGGACCGTTTCACCCTACGCCCAATGAACTCACCTACATGCTTGACGTATTGGAGGTGTATGAGTATAATGCTCGATTATTTAACTCTGGCACAGCAAGGACATTTTGTAGGCTTTCTAAGGTCGTCCTTGTTGGGCGAAACGATCTATATTCGGGCAGGGAAGGGGTTGGGAGTGGGGGATAGGAGACATTAACTTGTCGTAGGTCGAGGTACTTGTTTGTAAGGCCGTGTTTGGGTAAATGGATTACTTTAAATTGCTCTTGTAGCCCAGGAGAGGCTAACGAGAACGGGGAGGAGTGTTGTAGTTTGAGACCCGATAGTAGACGGGACTATTTCGTTGGGCATTCTTACACCAGAGTTCATATATAAGCCGGAGGTGCATATGGAAGGTCAGAATTTATTGTAGTTTACAAAGAGTTAAAACGGTATTGTTGTAGTTTCTTGCATAGAGGACATTCTCCGTAGTGGGACTTCGGACATTGACACATTAATAGCAACCGGAACCGCATGCATACGCTATACAGCCAGTGGCGGCGCCCGCTGTCAGTGGTTGGAGGGGCAAAGCTGGGGCTAGGCCCAAGGTTAAGGGGGCAAAGGCATGAGTTTTAACAAGGGTTAGGGGGCCTCCCCCAGCAAAATTTGAAAAACGGGCTGTCGGAAATGCAACCTGGAAGTATTTGAGGCAATGATCGTTGAGGAAGTTCTTATGAAGGGTATTTTGAAAAATACACAGTCGGACAGTTTTCAGTCAGGCACCGATCGTCTAGATAAATAGATCTGACCACAGACCGTCCATCGCCTGATCACTAATTTGTCCGACCAAAGAACATAATGTCAAACGAACGGACTTGTGAGCGCACAAGGGGGCTTTGAAAAATATACTGTTGGAAATGTTGCCTGACAGTATTCAGGCACCGATCGCAGACATAAATAGAGCTGATGGGATGCCGTCTGTCGCCTGATCATTAGTCCTTCCGACCCCAGAGATGACTGTCAAATGAACGGACGTGTGAACCTCAACAAGTCCCCAACAATTTGAAAAGTACACTGCCCGATGTGCAGTCTGGTGGTATTTCAGGCATTAATAGTCGAGATTAATAGAGCTTACCTGTTACCGCTTGTCGGTAAGTCACTAGTTTATCCGACCAAGAGGAAAGTGTCATACGGGCGGAGTGAGTGACTCGAAGTGAATGAATATTTTCGCCACTTCATTTTGTGAAATAGACTGTCGGAAATGCAGCCAGGCAGCATTTCAGACACTGGTCGTCAAGATAAATAGAGCTCGTCAAATCCCCAGCTTATCCGAACAGAGAGAGAGGAGGGGGGGGGGTGTCGAGTGAATGCATATTCTCGTCGCGTTGAAGCTTTTTTTAATTTCAATAAATATTTGGGGGGGGGGCAAACACGGGGCAGGGATTTTTGTGGCGAGGGCCGTATCCCAAGGTCAAGTGTCCAAAAACTGAGCTGTTTTCTGAAACATGACCTTGACGCACGACTTTGACCCAGTTCCTTTTTTTTTGAAGGGCATCGTCACTGCTTTCACCTAGAACATAAACTTTGATAATACAGCAAGAAATAGGGCCAAGACGAGCATAAAGTCCGAGCGAGATGGGAATGTGGGGGTCAAAGTCGAGGTCAAGATTGGTAAGCCTTCAATTTCAAAATATAATTTCAAGGTATTCAACATGTTAATCACAGTTCATGACTATTGGTACAATGACATCATAAGCCAGTGGGATATTATTGATATTTCACTTGATAAGCATATTCTTTCAACAATGTTAACACATGCCAGTGTACTTTTATCTGGGCTATCCTTAAAACTGCACATACATTTAAGAAGAGTTTACATGTTTATATATTTTTATTGCGAATCCCTCAAACGATCCTTTAAGTATAATGTATCATGATATGACTTCGTGTATTAATATGAACTCATATTATACCCACGCACACATAGTCGTTCTGTAGGGTGTCCATAGCTTCTTTACACAGAAGAAAACTAAACAATTTTATGGACAGCAGGATCAGTAAGTTGAGTAAGACAGAAATGTGTCACAGAAATTGGTGCACTTTTGATTGCGTATTGATCCACAAGTGATTCTGACCTGGTATAACACATGTCTGGAATACTACAGCAAATCGAAGTAATCGCCCGAGTTTGTTCAGGCAGCAAAATACTTACTATTAAGCACCAAAACAGAAGTTAGAGCCTACATTTACGCATGTGTATAATACTTGTATAATGTAGCAGTAAGGTCAATACTTAAAATAGCATTATGCAAGAGCAAAATCTGCTTATTACAGGTCTTTCTTTAGGCCTGAAATATTATCTAAATAATCAATTATACATTAATTAACATATATCCAGACCATAATAAACTCTTGATGTCAACGCTAGCCTTCGATGTTGGCGGATTAAAATCATATATGCCGCTTAATGGCCACTGATAATTAAATCAATTAAGTGGATAATCGAGACTATGCTGTTTATGTTAATGATTTGAGTAATGATGAACGAGGCTATGTGAATATTTCAAACGCGTTTTTCTCGGCTAATAGTGAATCAATTTGACTGAAATTTTCAGCAAATTATCTTTACACTATCTAGTTTTTAACTATTATAGTGAGAACTGCCATCTCTTTATCTTATCTCCCATAATGTAACTTTAATAAAATTATAACGAAAAACAAACAATGAAAGCCAATTCAAGACAATTATGTCATGGCAACCCAAATATCTGTTGTATGTTTTTGAGCTGTCGCGATGGCACTATTATTATCGTTCGCATGTAATTATGCGGCATTCTGTATTTAGTTTGCAACCCATTTGTTTCCAATGAACAGAATGTAAAAGTAACATTATCCAACAGAATAAAAGTTCATGAAGAATCGACAGAAATAATACACCACATGCTTACGGAAGTAAATCGACTTTGGGCAAAATAAACCCCCGATTAATCTTGAATCACAAGGATACTCATCCTATTTTCCAGTTCTTTGGTATACACGGCATAAACAGATCTTATTCCTGAGACATCTACATGTTGTACATTACCTATGACTTCAAAAGACTTCCCGATATCAAGGATATAGGCATTATTTGGTCTATTGTTTTATAGTTCGTCTTTGGATGTAACATGGGGAATTTTATTGGATTCAAGCTCACTTAGAAAGATGATGCTTTCCAGACACTTTAATTTGTGTAAATGAAAATTTCGTCAACAAAATGTGTGAGCAAATCATGGACATACTTGTTGTGCTCAATAGATATATTTTCAGATACAATAATATATCTTGACGCAATATGCTCTGAACAGAAACTGTCTAAACCCTTTTCATCTGTCTACTTCATCCAGGCTTCTTGATTTTCGTTCACATGTTCTAGGGCTGCAGTCCTTTAGCTTGATTAGCATTGCACTAAATTTAGCTACATGACCAGCTAACATTCTATTTGGCTTGTCCCTACGTATCCACATGAGAAGCAAACGGTTCATAACCCCGAGACAACTTTATGATTTTCACCATAGCCCTTGCAGGAGCATCATATGCAATACATCCTACTGTAACAGTCAAAATTATAAACCATTTTCAATCAAAATTCGTAAATCGTCTATAGTGTATTCAATACATGTTCCGTCAGTTGGTTTCGTTGTACCCAAAGTTAGTAACACTGGAAAAACTAATTTCGGGTTTAAATGAATCAAGCACAAGACTGGCCACATGCATTTTGGGTACTTTCGAATAGTGAAAGTCCATCTATGTTGAATGACTATTCTATTGTTTCTAGATCGCCTAACACATTCTCGGGATACATCCTAATTGTAAGTGCAGGCAGGGGGGGGTCATCGCCACACATGATTTACACACACTAAAATAACATACACATAGAGAAGAAACCATACTGCACAATTTCATCCTTTAATGTAAATAAATATATTCAATTCCTGACTTTTTAATTGTTTCTACTTTTTTGACAGTTACTGCATTATGTTTTATCTGAAATTTGTTCGTCCACAAAACCAACCCATCTTTCAGAGAACTTTCTTCAGAACTACGTTTTTGCTCATTCGATTTTTCATCCTGCTTTCTATGAAACTGGCCTTCTGTTGGTGATAGTAGTTGGGAGCAGATGTCCAACGTCTGGTGTAACGTTGTCTCCTTTTCTTGTTTTCGAATGTAGGAAAAATGCCTTTAAGTTCACATCAGATGAATGTGGAAACTTTTAGGTACGTGTAGCCTGTGGTAACTATATCCACTTTACGGCAAGTTCACATCAATCTGTTTGAAATTAAATCAGCTATCTTCACTCTCAAAAATAAACCTCCCGTAAAAACGACTTTGCTAACTGAATCCCCCCAGTTGCCATTGACGTGATCGAATGCATTTCCGGAATGGTTATTCCTTAATTACCTATTTACAGACGGTGTATGTATTCATTAAGGCCTGGCTGATTCCTTTATCCCCTAATTAAATATACTATTCAGAAAAAGTAGGGGATATTTGATTTTGGGGGCATAATACTAAAATATGCAAATGACTACGAAAAAAGTCACTATAGAACCTAACAGAAGAAACATTTCCAGTTACATGTGACGCCCAAACGCACCAATAGCTACCGCATGGAATGCAGGTGATGCTTGGGATCATCATGGGGGTCCAACCCAAGATTTTCACGACTCTGACTTTGAATGTTACAGTCATTGTGGCATTGAATTCCGGGGTGGAAACATCATTTTAATTGTTTTAGTGACCAGAAAACAAATTTTGATATGCGTCGGCTTACCCAAAATGAAAGGTTACGTGCCCTTGGCATGCTACAGATCGGCACAACACAGGCGGTTGTGGCGCGGACGATGAATGTTTCTCAGTCTGTCATAAGCAGGCTATGGTCCAGATACCGTGATGCACAATCTGTACAGGACAGACCACGCTCAGGTCGACAACTCAAGCCCAGGATCGATTTATCCGTACCTTGGCCTTGAGAAATCGTGTCATCACAGCAAATCAGATCAGCGCTCGTCTTCAAACAGACACTGGTGTGAGAGTGAGTGGCCAGACGATTCGGAATCGACTGCATAGGGGTCACCTTCGCGCCCGACGCCCTCGCGTGATCCCTTGTTTGAGAGATCATCACATTCAGGCAAGACGTCGTTGGTGTAGGGATCGTCAACACTGGGATAATCGACGCTGGAGCAATGTGATGTTTTCAGATCAGTCAAGGTTCACTGTTGATTTTTTGGACAGACGTAGGAGGGTGCGGCGTCGTCGAAACGAGCGCTTCCAAGACGTTAACGTCATCAGACATGATCGATTTGCGGGTGGTTCTGTTATAGTGTGGGGAGGCATCACTGTTGCTGGAAGAACGGCTTTACATGTTGTTGCAGGGCGTGTTACAGGCCAGTACTACTGGGACAACATCTTGTCAGTCCATGTTGTGCCGTTCGCACGACGTCATGGCCGCCGTTTCATCTTCCAGGATGACAACGCAAGATGTCACAGGGCCAGGATCGTTACAGGTTACCTCCAACAACAGAACATCACCACATTACCTTGGCCAGCACTGAGTCCCGACCTCTCCCCCATCGAGCATGTCTGGGACATGCTTGGACAGAGGTTACGTCAACGTCAACAACGTCCTGCCAATGTCCAAGAACTTGCTGCTGCGTTGCAACAGGAATGGGGCAATCTGGACCAAAATGACCTTAGACGTCTCATTAGGAGTATGCCACGTCGGATCAATGCTTGTTTGGCAAACAGAGGAGGATTTACCCGTTACTGACTTTGTTGTGATGCTGTGGTAACTTTGCTGTTTGACCCCGGTTATCATTTTACCCTTATAATGGTCAGTCTGTGCCTTACTTAGTCTAACGATCACTTGGAATAAATCGATGAATGTGAACTTAATTTCATTTTGTCATTTGTTCCTTCGTCAGTTTCATTAGGTGACTTTAATAACACTTAAAAATCAAATATCCCCTACTTTTTTTGAATAGTATAAAACAATTGACTACTGTGTAAATGAAATGGAATCCACCTTCCGGACTAGTCTAATGAAGACAAGTTAAAAGATTAGATTGTCAATTTCATTCCGCGTGAGAGAGAGATCCACATGACACAAACCAGAGAGCCTCAACCAGAATGTCGACACTGCCATATTCCTTTGACAGTAAAACACATTTTGATTGAGTGCAAGTTTCTCAAGGATATACGATCAAAATACTTCCGTTGTCAGTCTTTAAATCAATTGTTTGCCCAACCGGGTCTATATTGTAAAATCCTAGATTTTTAAAAGAGATTTTTATAAACAATTTTAATTGTAAATATATACATATCATGTTATCTTTCATTTTAAATATTTATGTACATGAAGTTGATTTTTATGTTTATTTGTGTACATGAATACTTTATGTGATACCCTTTAATTTGTCTCATACTTTTCATCTATGTTTGGGGCCATAAAACACTATTTCATTCATGCGTGACTAACACATGCTTCAATTTTATTCCATTAATTCGCAGCCGCTGGTTTAACCATGTGTATCGTGTAGGTTAAGCAAAGCCATGTATTGATAAATCTGCGTGATATTGATAACCCTGAACAGAATCAAAGATTTCTTAAGAAAGTTGCGTACCGTATACATTAATCATTAATGAAGAAGATATGAACCACCTCCCGTGACTTCTTTTAGATAGAGAACAAACTAATTAAACGTGATTTTGCCTATCAAAATAGTTACGGTAATTTGTGGTGTAGACCACCACGGACGCCCATACTTGTTTATTATACTTTGTGATGAAATAAAAATACATTACAACTCCATGTTCCTTAAGCCGGGTGATTTATGCTTTATTATACTGTGCGTGACCTTTTCAGCAATTGTATGGTGTGCTGATTTCAGTGCCATGTACACTCGAACGAAAGTGGTTTTGGAATTTAAATATTGTACTACCAACAACAAACCGATTCAAAAGCAACAGCCATCAACTACGTTCGAATGTGTTCAGCTGTTGAAGACTGTAGACGATTTATGTATGATGAAGAAATCAAGTTATGCAGTTTGTATAAGACTGGAGAAAACTGCATGACAACTGGTGATGTTGATAAAAAAGTGTGTTACCGACAGGTATGTTATAAGTTGTTTTCTGGTTTTGGTATACATGTAGGTGGTCATAGTGGGTAAGACGCTGGCTTTGTAGCCTGGAGGTCGGGTGTTTAATCCTTGCATTGGCCGGGAAAGTTCATTCAGATTTTCCGGCATGGCTCCCCCGACTTTCTTGTCTTTCGGATGGGACAAAAACCCGGGGGTGGGGTGGTGGGATGGCCTAGTGGTCTAGAGTGCCGCGCTTCGACCTCTAGCTGGCCGGTCACCTCTGACTTGCGGCTGTGGTTTCGAGCCCTGGTGTGAGCGTATGTGGCATTGAGATAGGGGCGCTTTCTCAACCTCGTGGGTTTCCTCCCACTGCTAAAGACCCCTACGCGCAAGCGAATTATTGAAATAAAATGAAACCATATGTTAGTCCCAAAATGACCTGGTTTGTGTCGAGTGGACGTTAAAACCCCATTTCTCTCTCTTTCCCCCCACAAAGTCCCTTGGCAGTAGTTGGAATTCGATTGACGAGTAATCCTTAGTGCCGCTGTCAACGCCAAATTCCCCTCACAGCACACTGTAAGGAGTATGCCCGTATTTATTAGCCCAGCACGAAGCAGAACAGAAAGATGTTAAACCCCATTTCATTTTATTTCGTGTTTGGTATAGAAAAAGAACATGGTGCAATTGTCCTTTGATCTTTTGTTTGGAGAATGAACTCTTGTGACATCATCAGAGGTCATTATTGCGATAATTATTTCATGCAAGAAATACAATACTGATCAATGACAGCATGTATTTCAACAATACAATTAAGGGTGAATTTTGAAAGATTGGGAAATGATTTTGGGTGACTTTTTTGCTGTCCAAATCAAGAATTGGTTTAAACTAAGTTCATCAAACCTATATTACACTTGGGTTGTTTAAGATATTTTTGGTTGTGCGGGCAAGATATGATTTGGCCGGTATGGCTGTGTGAACCTCGATATAAAATGTCTACATATCTTTAATATTCTGTATAGATTAATTGTCCCCCGCCTTTCGAAGAAAGTTGGGGACTATTAAAATGGGTTCGTCTGTCTGTCTGTCCTTCTGTCCGTCACACATTTGGGACACAATAACTCTCTTCCTAATTGAGCTAGAATGTTCAAACTTGGTGTATGTGTTTAATAGGTCAATGCCTTGATGGAGTCCGAAGATGAGCATTTTCCGCTTAGGGTAAGCAGAGATAAGCAATTTGATTGGTTGATGCTTTGAGACACGATAACTTTAGTTCTAATTAAGTGAGATTGGTGAAACTTGGTGTATAGTTTCCTTACAGTAATACCTTGACTAAGTTCGATAATGAGCATTTTCTGCTCAGGGTAAGCAGAGCGATACGCAATTTGATTGGTCGAAACTTTGGAACACAATAACTCTCCTTCTAATTGAGTTAAAATGTTCAAACTTGGTGTATATGCTTATTAGGCCTTGATGGAGTTCGAATATGAGCATTTTCCGCTTAGGGTAAGCAGAGATAAGCAATTTGATTGGTTGATGCTTTGGGACACGATAACTTTAGTTCTAATTAAGTGAGAGTGATGAAACTTGTTGTATAGTTTCATTACAGTAATACCTTGACTAAGATCGATAATGAGCATTTTCTGCTCAGGGTAAGCAGAGCGATAAGCAATTTGATTTGCCGAGACTTTGCAACACAATAACTCTCCTTCGAATTGAGTTAAAATGTTCAAAATTGGTGTGTATACTTATTAGGTCAATGCCTTGATGGAGTTTGAAGATGAGCATTTTCTTCTTAGGGTAGGCAGAGATAGGCAATTTGATTGGTTGAAACTTTAGGACAAGATAACTTAGGTTCATTTTGATTGATGATTTTTATGCCAATACAATGACTGCATTCTCATTCAGTAATGGATTCGACAGTAACAGTGTATAGAAACGATTGACTCGGACACGAGGGCCCTTTCCCTTGGCCAGAGGGGCCCTTTTGTCTGCCTTTAGGGTCCCCCTAACTAGGGTACATTTTCATTTTTCTCGTCGGTTTTAGCATTTTTCTTTATAGAACACTTTTGGATGACACTTCGTGTACAGTTTGATTGCTCGATACGTTTGAAAAAAATAAATGTGCGATTAATTAATATGTGTCATCTATTTATTTTGGGATTTCGGCGGGGGACACCAGCCTCACTGTTGGCTTGTTTCTCTCTGGTTTTAATGTTTTATTTTAATATTTTATTTTTTTAATTATATATTTTGTATAATGTATTTTTTTTTTATCAAATATATTAAAATAAAGCCTCGGATCTAGAACGGTGTTGAACCTACTTCGGGTTATCAGTCCTGGGTGCTCAAATTACATGTTAACATTTTCAGAACTTTTTGTGTGAAGCTGTTAATTGTACAAGATGCCCTATTGGTTACTATGGTAATCGTTGTCAACATATTATACAAGGTAATAAAGAAATCATATGCTATCAGAAAGGATAGTTGCCACGTCGTCCGTCATAAACTTCAATTTCGTACAGAATCACAAATTGTTGACCATAAATTGTGTGCAGTCGGACATGGATTCAAGTTATTGGTATGCAAAGTCCACAATATTCCACAAGAACAATTTATCAAATACATTGCTTACTCTGTCCCTACCCCTTAACTTGATAACGGATGATTATAAATAAAGACCGCGGGGCGGAGGTTCACATGTAACACCTTACTCATTTTAATAAAATGGAATTTGAACATTTGACTTTTTAATAATTTCTTTGATCATTGGAATTTTGTGAGAGTAGATAAAGGAATCATTTCCAGTTGCGTGTGAGTAATATATGTTATATCTAAGCTTTCATGATTTATCTTTTATGGAATTATGGGGACAATCCATTGAATGTTTCCTGGGGCAGGTGCCCTTTTTCCCCTGAAAAAATCGATGAATTGAATTTACAAACTTACATGTCTATTTTACAGTAATGGGCAAATGACAAATTTGTGATGTTGATTATATACCTACATATGCCATATGACATATGCAAATATAAACTATTTCCTTGAGCTATTTGAAAAAGTACAACATTTAGCTTCAAGCATACGTAACAGCAACGAAAGGCGTATATTTAATGTTCCCAATCCGTCATCCATACTGCAAGTTAATATGATCTTAATTATCTTGTTCGAGCATTATTAGTCTACATTGACCATCAATATGGACGTGACTTATGTGGAGACACCGTTATATCTTCATACGAGGGTAATATCTGTCCTGTGTTATGTCATTTTTTTTATGTATGTTCTTATTTACTTAGCGTTATTCATTTTTATTTTCTTTATTTGTCTATATATATGTTTTATTTGTTTACTATTTATTTACATCACGTCCTCAAGTCTCTATATCCACCAAAACTAACGACTAAATACTCAAGATCTAGCTATTTGATGATTTCTCAGTCCCCTCGTGAAATACTGGCGCAAGTGCAACACTCGTTATATTTTCATCACTATTGTAATAGTTGACATTTACTATACAGTAAAACACGAGGCATCTGAGAAATCGCAATGTCGAATAACATTATTAGTTTTATGTGAACTTGATAATTTATTTCTGTTAAGTACTGTTTTAGTCTTATTACTTCTTAAATCAGGAGACGTTCATAAAAATCCTGGACCTTCAAATCAAGATTCAAATGAAAACCTATCAGTCTATCACTTAAATGCACGTAGTATAAGACACAAACTTGAAACAATATTCGACGATGTCAATGATTACCATATTTGTAGTTTCACTGAGACTCATCTTGATAACTACGTGTTGGATTCATCTCTGCAATGGGACGGTTTCCATTCTCCGTACCGGAAGGATCGGACGTCGCATGGTGGCGGTTTATTACTATATGTTAAAAAAAACATTTATTGCCAACGGCGTGATGGCCTTGAGGCTACAGGTATAGAGAGTATTTGGGTGGAATGCAAATTTCCAAACACCGTTTTACTTGTTGCTTTATTTTACCGCCCGCCAAACAGCACATTCGAATTCTGGTCATTGTTCGAAAGATCCATTGAACAAGCCTATCAAACCACGCTTAAGGTTGTAATTTTAGGTGATCTAAATGATGACTTGCTAGCACCGCGCTGCAAGCTACGGGATGTTTTATCTTTAAATAATCTCAGAAATGTTATTGATGAACCTACACGCGTTACTCTGACGTCATCAACCTTATTAGATGTAATTTTAGTAAATGATGAAATTCAGATTAGTTCCAGTGAAACGATTAATGTCACTCCTGATATATCCGACCAAAAGGGTGTTTATGCTTTATTAGATTTCCCAGTGACAACTCTCAGGAATTTTAAACGGGAGATATTTGTATATAAGGATGGTAATTATAATAGGTTAAATACTCTTATCAAAGAACACGATTGGGAGAGTACCTTTGCAGGTTCAGATATTAACGTAATATGTTCAAAATTTTATGAAATTCTTAATAGCTATATTACATTGTGCATACCAAAGAAATCAATAACTATAAGACTAACTGACAAACCATGGTTCAACACAGAAATACGTAGAGCGATAAGAATCAGAAACAGGTTACACAAAAAAGCTTTGAAAACACAAAATGGGTGCGATTTAAGAAAATATAAAGTTCAAAGAAATAACGTAAATAATTTTAAAAAAGCGTTGAAAGCAAAATACAAAGAAAAAATCACAAATTTTCTGAATTCTACCGAGACAAATAGCCAGATTTACTGGAATAATATAAGGAAAGTATTAGGCCAAAATGTATCAAATGATATTCCTCCACTATTAGACCCCAATGGAAGAATTGCTCATTCAAATTTTGATAAAGCTGAATTACTAAATAACTATTTCGGATCAATCTCAGATAATAGTCAGCAAGGTGAACTACCAAAATTCAATAAGCAAACAAATTGTCTTCTTGATATTCCTCTAGTCGAAGAAAAGGAAATCGCAGATCTTATAAATACACTGAAATTAAAAAAAGCCAATGGATTTGATAATATTAGCAACACGTTATTAAAATATACGAAAACCTCAATATGTATACCATTAAAATATATCTTTAATAAATCGTTAAAATCAGGCGTGTTCCCAACAATTTGGAAAAAAGCAAATGTCCTACCTTTCTATAAAAAAGGAGACAGCTCTCTAGCTTCAAACTACCGACCTATAAGCCTTTTAAGTAATTTGAGTAAATTATTAGAAAAGGTAGTTTTCAAACACCTGTTTAACTACTTCCATCAAAACAATCTCCTGTACAAATACCAATCAGGATTTCGACCGAACTACTCTACTGTTCTTCAACTTTTAGAAGTGTACCATGATATCTCATCTGCAATTGATAAGCAACTATATTCCTGTTATGTTTTTTGCGATATATCTAAAGCGTTTGACCGCGTATTCTTACCCGGTTTGATACACAAATTAAGTCAATATGGGGTTTCAGGCATGCTAATTACATGGTTGTCAAGTTATGTCCAAGACCGGACTCAACGGGTATTTGTAAATGGGTCTGTGTCATCAGAAATTACTCATCAATCAGGAGTTCCACAGGGATCAGTTCTGGGTCCCTTTTTGTTTTTGACTTATATCAATGATGTACAAGATGTGATTAACAATGTGGCTAGATTATTTGCAGACGATACGGCACTCGGGTGTAACAAACAGACAGTTACAGAGATAGAGCAGTCCCTAAACTACGATCTGACAAATCTCAACATTTGGGCGAATAATTGGCTGATAAACTTTAATCCAAACAAAACAAAAGCTATTTTATTTAGTTCTAAAAATAAAGAAAATTATCCAAATCTGGTATTCAATAATCAAGCACTTGAAGTGGTTAAATGTCACAAACACTTGGGCCTTACCCTTTCAAATGACGCCAAATGGACCATCCATATAGAAACTATTATCACGTCCACCTCAAAACTATTAAATATTTTGCGCTAACTAAAATTCTCCTTTAATAGACAAACTTTAAATAACGTTTATTTGATATTCATAAGGCCAAAACTGGAATACGCATGTGAAGTGTGGGATGGGTGTAACGCTTCCAATACCGAAAAACTCGAAAAGGTACAGCTAGAAGCTGCCAGGATTGTCACTGGACTAACTAAAACTTGTTCTCGTGAAGCGCTCTATTTTGAAACCGGATGGAATAAATTATCAGACAGACGTACACAAAAGCGACTAACTACATTTTTTCAAATTAGAAATCAGAAAAACCCATCATATTTATATGACATTTTAGAATATTACCAACAAACACCTCAACAATACAATTTAAGAAAAATCAGCGAATATAGAAATCCTTATTGTAGAACAACATTACACCAAACTTCGTACTTCCCTACAACAATTCGTGATTGGGAATTATTAGAGGACCCCTTAAAGGGACCATCCCGTTTTAAACGGAGTCTCAAAAATAAAAGTCCGAGTAGGTATGAAATTTAAACGCCAAAATATCGAAGACTGGTGTATTTAACTTGTCTCAAATTTTCAGCTCAAAATATTGAGTCGTTTGGGCGTGAACGTCAAAACTGCTTATCCAGACACGTAACCCTTTTAAGAATTCGGGTTTATTTTTTCATTGATGACCTGATAATCGACAACCGTTTATTGAGAGGTCTATATAGTGAATGACCCATGTACTGTACTTGATATCGAAAGGTAAATTTCACATACACATTATTGTCTATAAAAGAAGCCTGGTTTTACGTAGACACCGCACAGTACTGCTTGGGACACTTGTTTTGTATCCAGATGAAGATCGACTGGTTTAAGTTATTTGAAAACGTATCACAAATACTGAGTTAGTTTCTCTGCCCTTAGGTAGAGGGTTTAAAGCGATTTTAACACAAAATTAAGCAGTTTTATTCTCCAAAAAATTATCGGGATTAGCCCTTTAAAGCAATCAACCAACATTAAATCCTTCAAATATCTATACAAACAAAAATTGCGTTCCTTAATACATAAAGCGCCAATCTACTTCTGTAAAGGTAATAGACATGAAAATATTATTCACACCAGAATACGGCATGGGTGTAGTTCGTTGCAAAATGATTTGTATAAGATAAACGTTGTAAATGATCCCACATGCTCTTGTGGCAAATCTATAGAAAATGCTGAACACTATTTTCTGAAATGTCACTTATATGATGTAATTCGTGCCGAGCTATTAAATACATTGTCAAATTATTCTGTAATAAATATAGATACCCTATTGTTCGGCAATTCAGAATTGTCAATTGAGATGAATACAAACCTTTTCCTTGGAGTTCACAAATATATCAAACTTTCAAATCGATTTAAATAAAACTTAATAATATTAATTACTTCTTAGTATTTATTGTTAGCAATTTTTTGGTGGATAACTGTTCCCTTGCACTTTTTACAAAATTTCGTTCGTAAGGGTAATAAGAGAGCATAATTTAACCGACTGTTTAGAATTATTTAGCAAATCATTTTATACATGAATCAGTTCAATTATATCCCATTTATTAAACTTTATTTTTCATTGTTTTAAATATAATGAAAAAAATGTATAACAGTGATATTGGGATACAATTTTAAATATAATTATATATTCTCTTCATCACCTCTTCACTTATTTTTTATATAGAGCTTTATGATATAATTCATCTGATATTACATATATTAATTATAAATTATTTATTATTGTATATACTATTTCGCAATCTTGTTTATATTAAATTTTGACTATTATTTGTATGTATGGAAAGGGCTTTTCTAAGTTTTTGAAACTTGTGCTCAATCCTTTTGATACTTGTCAATAAAATATGTTTAATAATTCATCCTTTTCTTAACATTCCCACGGACCCAAACACCTGCGCTTATCGTATACATGAGAGAGGTTCACTAGTCCTCGGGTAAAGATTTTATTGTGCACTTAACTACATTCTCACACACGGTACATTAAATCATGTGAATTGACTGTCGGTCATATATAGGCGTCGGGGGGTTGGATGGCCGAATGGTTAGCGTGCGCGTGCTGTATCATACGGCTTGCCTCTGGGTCAACTGGCGTGGTTTCTAATCCTCGGTTGTACGTGGCAAAGAGTAAGGTCGCCTATCCAGCCTCGTGGGTTTTCTCCGGGTACTCCGGTTTCTTCCCACTGCTAAAGAACGCTACGCGCAAGCGAATTATTGAAATACAATGTTAGTCCCGAAATGACCTAGTTGGTGTCGATTGGACGTTAAACCTCATCTCTCTCTCTCTCTCTTCTCTCTCTCTCTAGGCGTCACCAGATTAAAGACGCCTATAGAGGACAGGCAGCCAATTCACATGATTTAATGTCCGAAGTAAAGTGGAGAATTTGTTTACTTGAACGCAGATAACTAACTCACATGATTTAATGTACCATATTATGCCAGAATGAAGTGCAGAATTAGTTTACCTGGACGTATTTTTTGTTACATAGATATTAGTGGGTTGGTGATGTTTGCGTACATTGATTGATAAGTAAAACATTGATTCCTTCACTGATATTTCACAGGTCTCAGAAGTGCGCAAATCAGAAATGAAAATGAAATGGGGTTTAACGTCCTACTGGTCTGCTCCTAAAACAGGACCTCGGTTTTCCGTCCCATCCGAACGATTAGATAGCTGTCCTTGTCAGGCCCTCCGTCCTGCATCACTGACAAGGAAGAAACAAGCCGGAAAATCTGGATGAAATATCACAAAACATTTAAAATTAAAGGAAGTTAATGTACAGATAAAATTTATGTAAAATTAATTTTTAATTCGTTGTTAATAATTTTAATGCAGGGGTTCTTGCTAATAAAATTTTCAAATTTATACATCATATCTGTGTTTTTCATATAATGGTACATTATATTTAAGGTGATCGGATAAGATCTTCTTAAATAATACACAAACATTTATTTTTGAATTGTTCATATTGAAAAAAAAAAAAGCCTGCACTTTATTATGCTTATTCTGTACGAGGAAGAAACAATGTTAAAACGGCAATTTCATATTTTTTAGTTATATTTTTAAAATATATTGAAATAAAGCCCTAAAATAGATTGTATCTATAAACAGTCCTACCTTGTTAAAGAATAATCCTATAATTCACTATTGCCAGTTGAGAAATTGGCAAAAATATCATTTTCAACTTCAAATTCAAACGTTTGAAGATCGCCATTGCATGGAGGAGAATGGGAAAACAAGGGAGGTAATCCAAGTAATTGTGTTATTATTTTCGGTGCCAGGGATTTTTATGCCTGTGAAATATTGCCCATGATCGTATAATTGTGAGTTGACAATTTTTTGAGCAAAAGACATAGAACTAATTATGTTTTGACTTTCTTAGAAAATATGAAATTTCTGCTTTAAGGAATTTACTTTGCTTATTATGTTTTCGTTTTTTGATTGAGTATCCAAACAGGAGCCAGACATTTAAACTGTACATCGTGTAACCTGTCTCTTTAAAGAAGAATGAAATACTTGATTTAACTAACTCTTGGAGGCTGTTTAGTTTTCCCTTTGTCAGTGATGCAGGATGGAGGGTCTGATCCCATGACCGTTTGAGTTCGATATAAGAGTAAAATTGTCCTCATAGCACACTGTATGGCGTACTGTATGGCGTATGCCCGTCTGCATTAGCCCAGGTTAAGAGCAGAACAGTAGGACGTTAAACCCCATTTCATTTACTTTACTTTTCTGCACCGAGTGGGCTAATGAAGACGGGACGGAACGAACTTGTAAATACATTTATACTAGCTCATTTATTTATAGCTTAGTAACTGTCATACTCCTCGCAGTGTTCCGCTTAATTATAGTTAATCCCACTACTCACTGCTGTAATGTGTGGATATTGTTGTTTTAAATTTTGATTGGTCAGTAGTCCGACTAACAACCAATGACTAGCTGCTTTACAAAAGCTTTACATTTAAAACGAGTGCCAATATTGGACCAAATATGTTTACATAACGTTACGTCATGGCTCACGATTTTATTATGCCCAATTAACCCGTGCATAGCAGAATACTGCAGTAAAACTAATCAAGTCGAATGAAATGTAAACAATGCTGTTTGGAAACCAACATACTTTCACCGTTTTTAATACCTTAAACCACTGTCCAAAGTTTTATGGAAGACCCAGATTATACGTAGGACTGTCATGTTGATATTGAACGGGAAGAATCGAAACACTCCCTCAAAAGTTCAAGAATCAGACGTCAATCCAGCAATGGGTAGAGAGGGATTTCTCTGGCCATTGCTTCGGGAATGTGGCTAACTGTAGATAAAGGGCTACTTTGCACGTTTTGATAAATAAAGGATGTAAGAGCTAAAGCTGTCTGTTGCAGGTCTTTCTTTAAGCCTGAAATAGTATCTAAATTATTAATTAGATATTAATTAACTATTTAAACCATAATCAACTCGCGATGCCATATTTACTGGATTAGGATTCGATTTGCTGCTCAACTTTCAAATCATGAAATATATAATCGAGACTATTTGTTCATATCGTACCGACTTTAGTACTGATGATCTAGGTTAGGCCTAGAATTCAAAGTTCAGAGTGGACCAATTTGACAGAAATTTCAGCAAATTCCTTTTACGTTATATAGTTTTTAACTATTATAGTGAGAACTGCCAACTCTTTTTTCTAATATAATATGGAAGGAAATTTATACGGACGAATTGATGCTAAAATAATTTTTTAAAGGTAGTAATATTTTAATCTTAACTGAAATGCATGGCCTCAAGATCTAGGAGGTTTCTGGTCCTGGGCCCGAATTCAAAGGTTTTCTCAAAGTTAAGTAAAAATATTTCATTGTTCCACTTAACCAAGAGTCTTACCTTAAATCGATATTCAAAGGCTCTATTTTACTTACTTGGCTATGTGAAAAACTTAATTCTGTAAGATTAAAAAATATGCTCCAAACACTAGAACTTATAGTTCATACTTTATGACGTGATACCAATAAGCCACCATATCAAAGCTTACCTTTAATATGCTTTAGTCGTTAAGGAAGGGAATTATTTCAAAAGATATGCCTAAACGCAGCCCCCCCCCCACCAAAAAAAATAATAAAAATAAAAGAAGACATTTCCAGAAGACAAGTAGTAGCACACCCCTCTGGTGTAAATTTAGTCTGTTTCTGTGCTTCTATTCAATCTGAATAATAGAACAAATGTGACTTGATATCAGCTACTGTAATTCATTGTCTGAATATAAAATATTCGTACCCATTTTCACAGATTCCTTTGACTTCACAGACCCAAGGTGTGGAAACACAGTTCAAAAATATTTTGCTATTCGGATGTACTTCCTATGATTGCGCCCCGTTCATAAATGATAAAAGTCATTTTAATCACTGATCATATTTATTCGAATATTCGTGCCGAACATAAATTTATCAAAATAATATTATATCTAATTATGTAAGATTAAAAAATATGTTCAAACAAACACTACAACTTATAGTTCTTACTTTATGACTAAATATCTATTTATAGCATTTGTAGCTTAAACATACATTATGCAAGAGCTAAATTTGCCTATTGCAGGTCTTTCTTTATCTTAAATGAATAATTATTTATTAATTAACTTATCCAGACCACAATCAACTCCCGATGGCATCGCTAGCCAACGATAAATTCTCGGTGCAGAGTGGATCAATTTGATTGAAATATTCAGCAAATTCTCGTGATAGTATCTAATTTTTCACTATTATAGTGCGAACTGTCTGCTCTTTCGCTTACCTACCATGATGTATCAAATATTTCACTAGATTATTGGAGATGTCTGGATTGCTCTTAAACAGACCAAACATATTTATATAATTTTGCTCAACCGTCAGACAGTGGGATTTCTGACCCATTGTGCGTCGATTTCGTGTGTCCTTGGCAAAGACACTTCATCTCTGTATTCCAGGCTACCCAGCTGGTAATGGGTATCAGATGTTAAATTTCGTAAAAACTGTGTTTATGAAAAAATATGTAAAAGATTAACTGTTAACATCCGAGATTGTGTATTTTAACAGCATATTAAAGTTAATTTAGGAAATAGATATACAATCGAACAGATTGTGCATTTTAACAGAATATTCAAGTTAATTAACTAATCGATGCTCAATCTAGCAATTACTATGTCGATCGTTTGAGCAATTTCAACGTAAATTATTTTTTAATAAATATCTGATTATGCTCCAAAATACACAGATGGTTCGAAGGATGATGATCGGGTAGCTTCGGCTACTGTGACACCATCCGAGACCATTTCTGTCCGCCTTCCACCTGCTGCTTCCATCTTTACAGCTGAACTTCGGGCCATTCTACAGGCTTTGGAGTTCATTCAATCATCGTCCAATTTAAAATATATAATTTTTACTGATTCTCTGTCCTCATTACAAGCAATACATAACAAACAGCTTGATCATCCATTAGTAGCAGATATATATCATCTGCTATTATCATACGAGTTGAGCAGCAAGGACATTGTCCTGTGCTGGCTCCCGAGTCACATGGATATAAAAGGGAACGATCAAGCAGATTTGGCTGCCAAATCTGCCTTAGATCTTCCCTTATCCTATTTTTTAATACCATATACAGATTTTAAATCTTGCATCAACCATTTCATTTATGGCCGCTGGCAACGGTCTTGGGATCTTGCAGGCACAAACAAACTTCATCACATAAAGCCTCTCCTTGGAGACTGGCCAAGCTCCTATAGGTCTAATAGGAGAGATGAAGTTGTTTTGTGTCGCTTTCGAGTTTGTCATACTTTTTTAACACATATTTTCATCTTAAAGCGAGAGCCTCAACCAGAATGTGAGCATTGTCATGTTCCTTTGACCGTGAAACACATCTTGATTGAGTGCAATCATCTCAAGAATATAAGATCACACTATTACCGTTGTCAGTCACTACATCATTTGTTTGCCCAGCCGGGTCTATATGGTAAAGCGCTAGACTTTTTAAAAGAGACACATTTTTATCGAAAATTTTAATTGTTTATATCCTGATATTTTATTTCATGTTTTAAATATATATACATAAAATTGATATTTATTTTTAGTTGATATTTACTGTGATATTTGTTTTTATTTATGTATATATACATAATGTGATTATTTGTTTCTAGTTTGTCTCGTAACGTCATAATATGTTTGGCTCAATATAGCCCGGTTGGAGCGGATGTGCCATTAAACCACATTTCATTCATTCATTTAATAAATATCTTAATTTTTCACTTTGTGTGTCCTATATTGCTATATTCGCGGCGGTTCCAGGTTTCTTGCCGTGGATATGTATCCCAACGTTGCAAGATTATATCAACTGATACTAACATTTCCAGTAACCCCATGTGGATATGAACGCTGCTTCAGTGCTGTGAAATTTGTTCACAAAAATCCCTGCGCACAACAATGACACAGACACGACTCAGTGATCTGATGATGCTTGCCACACATACCCACAGGATAGTTGGAAATACTATATATATCGCCCTTGATGAATTTTGGAATCTGGTGAACCGCCGTTGAAGTTAAATAAACTGTGTTCGAGAATAATCCATATATATATTAATAAATGCCACTATTTCAAATTCAATGATTATTTTATTTAAATTAATATTCAAAACTGACCAGTTTTTTCGTCAATCCTCCAGATATACAGAAACCATTGGATATGCAGGGGGCCGGGTTGGAGTCAAATACATTTCATTAGTTTTCCAAATACAAATACAACACAATCTTTCCTATTACCAGTGATCAAATATCCAACAAATATAAATACCTCAGTTAAAACCACTCTGATAAATGATAAACAAATCTTTATCTAAATAATATTAAGAACGTTCACGTTTGCTATAGCTAGTAAATCCCTATATATGATTGTATGCTGTATTTGATAAAATATCCATATACGGGTGTCAAAAATAAAGTCTGACCTTATTTTTAATTAAAATACAAATACATCTAAATAAGTATTTGACCATAACCCTGCCAGAGGTTGTGGTGGAAGAAGGAATGGGGGTTTCGCATGAATAAAATGGCCGCTGGTACAGACAGGGTTGTGTGTCTCTCCAACTAATGTGTGAATATCTTCATTGCACAGTGTCATGATAAACTAGAAAGTATATATAATGATGTTATATTAACAGCGAACAGAATGAAGTCAATCAAGTATCATTACTTATAATTTAAAAGGTGTAGTTTGCTAAAAAAAAAATATATATATACTGTGTGTACCAACAATTTAAGCAGATCAAACCATTGTTTTCGTAAGTAAAGCTCACTAAGTTATAATCCCCGTGATCACTTTTATCAAGTTGTCGCAACAATGTCGATGGACATAACTTCAACTCCAACTTAAATGGAAACAAGTAGCGAAGGTATGGCAAGTAGTTTATTTGATAAAGAAACATTAAACTCAATCGTAAATGAAGCAGTAAAAGCAGCCGTAGACCTGCTTGAAAAATAACTAAACAAATTAATCAATAATAGACTATCCAAAATTGAAGATCGCCTAACTGAGGTCGAACTAATAAACAACAACATTGGGACTGATGTTGATGGCTTTCACGAACGTTTCGAACGTATAGAATCATCCCTTTGCAAGTCATATAACGAAAACGAATCTCTTAAAAATAAACTCAATAATCTAGAGCAATATACAAGAAAGTCTCATCTTCGTGTGTTTGGTATCCCCGAAAATCAAGAAAATGAAAACTGTCTGCATAGTGTCCAAAATTTACTCAGATAAACTGAAAATCACCAAGGATATTTGCATAGATGTGGCTCACCGTGTTGGTAAAAAAACAACCATTGATCAACCTAACGAAGAAGGATCGAATAATCCCACAGCCGAGAAACCTAGAGGAATTATTGTGCGCTTCCTAAAGAGAGAAGACCGCCAGTATGTTCTATCTCAAAGAAGAAAATTGAAAAATTCCGGTGTATCCATATGCGAAGACATGACTCGTGAAAACGTGAAAAGGCTAACCGAAGTTCAAAATCACCCACTTGTAAAAAGGGCATGGTTCACAAACGGTAAAATCAAAGCCGAAGGTCACAGTGGCCTGATGTGTCACAAAATTGAGCTATTTCCCAGCTTAGGCCATCAATTAGCGAAGCTAACAGCATAATTCCAACGATGTCATCATAAAAAGTCTACAAATGAATAAACTTTCTAAATAAATTAATTATTCAATATTCAATTGCTGTAATGATTATGTTATATGTATTTGTGTTCTGTCGATATTACCCCCCCCCCCCATATAAATTAGAATAATCTCTCTTATAATTATCGATATTCTGTTGACAATCCACAAAAGTAAATTATTCTCCATTCTCACTTATTATAGAAGTCACGTTAGATGAGAATCTTTAGAAACGCCATCATAGGGTATACAGTGTATGAGTGCTAATTCTCCATGTTTAAGTAACAATTGTTTATCATTACATCGATCGTGTATAAGTTGTGAGTTATCTTAACTCACCGCATGAACACATTAATTGAACCTCTCATTTACTTTTATAGTTGCTCAGACTGCTCGACTTTCGAAGGAGTTATAACACTTTCGTCTTTTCGGCTACCCATTGTCTCTTTTCATGTCAATCTAAATAAATTACATTATGTAGCACAGATATAGCTTCTTTATCTAAAAGTCGAATTGTAAAAAATTCGATATGCATGTACAAATCTTTAATTTACGAGCATAAATTCGATGTTTTCCTTGGTAATGCTAGATGAAATTTATTTGAGTGTGTAATTGTTATGTTAAATGTAATCCCTAGCATCTTACGTAAAGGGATATTTCTATGTATTTAGTAAACAAAACCATCAATCTTAGCCTACACGTTATAATTACTATAACATATTAATTTACTTTTGTTAAAATAATACACTTTATACCATTATTGATAATAATGTGGCAATTCTGGACTCTTATTTTCCAAATGCTAATAATTTATCAATATGGTCGTGGTTAAAAGAAGAAAAAAGAATGGGACGTTAAGTTAGTAAATCAGTACTACGTTTACGTTCTTTTCCCTGTTTTTACGCAACAGTGTCTATTTATTACATCGATCGTGTGAAAGTGGTGAGCTTTTTGAACTCACCGTTAACACATTGAATGTACGTCGCTTTATTTACACGAAATTTGGAAATAAAAACTAACCTATGTAGAGCGGATATAGCAGCTTATCGGAAAATCCAATCACTCAAAACAACGCATCGGGACATATAAACCTTAAATTACGATGAAATGTCTGGTGTAACCTATTTAAGAGTGTAATTGTTATGTTAATTTTGTTTAGTTAGTTAGGATGTCTTTGTATATTTGGTAAACAAATTCAAATTGTTGTGATGTGATAATCCCATTAATACGCTCCTGTCTCTAGTGAGTTCTCGTTAACCAAGCCGAAACAATACAAGCCTTACACTTGTTTAATTCAACATCTTCCCCTGGCGCTCAGCTAGTTAGTCTTTAGAAGCAGAATTTCTTCTCCTTGTTGTCTTATAGCACCAATAATTGACATTTTAACCATATAGAATTTAATGTTGATATATTTATAAACCTTATCCCATATATACCTATTTACGATACTTATGAGGTGTCAGACGAAGTCATATTTGTTAATATCTCTTAGTATATAAATTGCAAATTATTATGACAAGTTAATGATACCCCCCCCCCCCTCTCTCTATCTGGTCTGCACTTAGCATTTGAATAATCCAAATATTAACCACCCCCCACAGTAATATATTATATTGTTGTACACCAATGATACTTAACATGTCACTTGCATGATGATAACACTTTCCAAGAACGTACAAAACGTTATATACCAATTATAGCTGTATATATTTTGTAAATGCGTTAGGTT
Source organism: Patella ulyssiponensis (assembly GCA_963678685.1). NCBI lineage: Eukaryota > Metazoa > Mollusca > Gastropoda > Patellidae > Patella > Patella ulyssiponensis. Next base: position 96,302,870 of record OY783226.1, read on the forward strand.
TGTCAATTATCTGTATATACCTTGTAAATATGTTAGGTCTTTCAGCTCTTTGTTTAATATGTATCTTATTTACTATCGCAGTAAAGCCCCCTTTTCCATACCTGTCCTCCTCGCGACGCCACGCCAAGAAAAATACGTACCAATCTCGGTCTTTAAATTTGATATCTTCCCTTTGCTTCCCAACAGCTATTATCAGATTTCCGTAAATCCAAAATAATGATTACTTTCCAAATGTACTGTTGTTCGCAAAGGGTAGGTACACATATTGCTATACAAATTATACATATCTCCCTCAAATCAAAAAATTATGTACCAAGTCTAATTTTAATTATTCTATTGTTATTGATATGTGGTGATATTAATCCAAATCCTGGACCCAAAAACCTATCTGTCTTGCATCTAAATACGAGAAGCATACGAAACAAAATTGATCAAATTACTGTAGAACTTAATAAGTATGATGTACTTACATTTTCCGAAACCTGGCTTGACGATTCCATTCCTCTACCTGACCTATACATTAATAGTTATCATCCCCCCGTTTTATTAAATCGCGAAGATGGTGGGGAAGTAGCTATATACGTTAAAAATAATCTATACTTCACACCACGCCCAGATTTATTTATAAGAAACTTAGAAGCTATTTGGGTAGAAGTTCAGTTCAATTTCAAAAGTGTCCTAATTGGATCGTTTTATAGGCCGCCTTCCAGTAAAATTGATTATTGGAAGTTAATTGAGGATAGTTTTGCAACTGTTTGTAATTTTAAAAATTCTCATGTTATTATATTAGGTGATTTTAATATAGATTTCTTAACCACTTTTAATAGTAAAATCCATGATCTAATTGGCCTATTTGATTTTCATCAACTAATAAATGAACCGACCCGCATTACGCCATCTTCTCGATCTCTGTTAGACTTAGCCATAACGAGTTGTCCCGACTTCGTGAAAAGTGTAAGCGTTTCAGACTCGGGCCTCAGTGATCATAGCCATATCGTTTTATATCTAAATTTCACTACTCCAAAAACCCACTGCTTTCAAAGGACTGTTTGGTCTTATTCGAAACTAAATGCCACTGATCTTATAACTCATTTTTCTAGTTATAACTGGGACGATCTTTTCCAACAATACCACGATCCTCATACACTTGCCGATAATATATCCAAATCAATTTTTTCTGAACTTAGGCTTTTCATACCAAATAAAATCGTTACAATCAGACCAAATGACCCTAAATGGATGAATGGAAAAATCAGACTTCTTATTCGTAAACGAAATAGACTCCATAAAAAAGCGAAAAAGACTAATGTACAGCTCGACTGGCAAAATTTTAGAAAATCTCGAAACGTTGTCATTTCCGAAATACGAAAATCTAAATCTTCTCACTATTCAAAAATAGACTCTAAAATTAATAATAACGACTTTAGTGAATCTCGATGGTGGCCTTTGGTTAAACAAATCTCTCTAAAGAAAGGCTGCTCAGGCCCGGAAATTCCACCTCTTAAATATAATGATAAATTATTCTTTGAAAACAGTGACAAAGCTAACGCCCTTAATGATTTTTTTGTCTCACAGGAAACTCTAGACACCGACCAAGACAACCTTCCCGACTTACCTTTCTCTAACATAGAAATTCCTCCTCTTAAAATAACCCCCCAACTTGTCGAAGATATTCTCTTCTCTTTAACTCCTAAAAAATCATGTGGTCATGACAATGTAAACAACTTTGTTTTAAAATTACTCCATAAATCCCTAGCAACTCCACTCAGCCGCCTTTTTACCATACTAGTTGATCGTTGCATCTTTCCAGATTGCTGGAAATTTGCCAATGTTGTTCCCATCTTTAAGAAAGGATGTGCCCACGACTGCACAAACTACAGACCAATTTCTCTCCTTAGTTCTCTAGGTAAAGTCTTTGAAAGAATCATTTATAATCATATTTATAATTTCATCATCCGTCAAAAGATCATTACCCCCCATCAATCAGGGTTTCTGGCTAAAAATTCTGCTACTTACCAACTTCTGGAAATGTACAACTATATTTGTAAGGCTCTCGATGAGGGACATGAAGTAAAATCTGTCTTCTTCGATATTAGTAAAGCTTTTGATAGAGTTTGGCATCGTGGCTTATTACACAAACTAAATAACTATGGTATCCGCCATGACACTCACAAATTAATTACCAGTTATCTACAAGATCGCGAACAATGTGTCGTCCTAAATGGTCAAAAATCATTCTCAAGAAATGTTTCTGCCGGTGTCCCGCAAGGCTCGATAATTGGTCCGCTTTTATTTCTCCTATATATAAATGATTTAACAAATAATATTTCATCTAATATACGCCTGTTTGCTGACGACACCTCTTTATTCGTAATAATTGATAACCAAATCTCTACTCAAAATAAATTAAACGCGGACCTCGAAATGATTTACAAATGGTCATTAAAATGGAAAGTAACTTTCAATCCTTCCAAAACTACCAGCCTTACCTTCTCTAGAAAACTTTCCCCCACCTCTCTCAACTTAAATTTCAACAATGTCCTTCTTACTGATGTTAACACCCATAAACACCTTGGCGTATATTTCAATAACTTCTGTACTTGGGATACCCACATTAACCATATGATAACTAAAATTAGTAAAACCACTAACTGCTTCCGTTCATTAAAATATCGACTTAAACGTAAAACTCTTGAAATCATCTTCAAATCTTTTATCCTACCACTTTTCGACTACGCTGATTGCGTGTGGAATAACTGCACAAAAGAAAAAAGTGACCAGCTGGAATTTCTACATTTAGACGCCATTCGAACCATTACAGGCCTTCCTCGCGGTACTTCGCATAACTTAATTTATTCTGAATCTGGATTCACCAGCCTTATACAAAGACGTTACGAACATAAAATGGTTTTATTCTTCAAAATTATCAATATACAAACACCGTCGTTTCTATTGGATTTAGTTACCTCCAACTATAGCGTCAAGCCAACCATATCAACTCAGAAACTCCAACAATCTAATGAGTATTATCTATAAATCCAACCTTTAAAAATTCGTTTTTTCCATCGTCAGTACTGGAGTGGAATCGTCTAGACGAAAGCATCAAAACTTCTGACTCGATCTCTTCATTCAAATTTAAAATTAGACAAGCATACGGTAAACCTAAACACAACGATCTCTTCAACTTTGGCGACAGGACTCTCCAGATTATTCTCTCCAAATTACGTAATTCGAAATCCGACTTAAAATATCATAAATACCTAATGCATATATCTGACGACCCATCCTGTCTGTGCGGAAACAAATGCGAATCTAGTGAACACTTCTTCTTTCATTGTAGCCTCTTCTTAGAACAACGCAGATCCACTATCCACTATCGATACACTGGACTACCATTACAAGAACATTAATTCACTATTATTTGGAAATGACAGTCTTTCTAAAAATAGAAATATCTGTTTACTCTCAGTCGTTCACAAATATATTACTTTGACTAAACGCTTCAATTCTCCGAAATAAAAATTTTAATTGATCATTCTCTACGAGCCACTTTTTAATTACCCTTCAAATTTTATATTGTGAACAACGTTTACTCACTGTCTGAGTACATACAAACTTCCCTGACCTAGCCTCTGTAACCCAGTCAAATGTGAGATATGTGTATACCAGTACCATTAAACTATAGTAGGTTGGTGCGTATTTTTTTTTTTTCTTGGCATCGCGTCCTCAACTTTATTATCCAAATCTGTACTCGGGCACCCGTTCCTTTTCCGATTTTCTCTCTTTTCCTTTGACTATTTTTCTTTTTATTTATATACCTCTGTCATCTCATTGTTAACTAAAACCCTAATATTGATAATCATTCCCATTGTATTACATTACCAGCTGATCATTAAATTTATATTCGTGTCACTCCATTCTGGAAGCAGTTTTATATAAGCATTAAGTTGCTTGTTACTGTATCCAACTTATTCATATTATTCCCTCTATGATTGTATATAAGAATTCTGAATAAATACTTTTTTAAATCAAGTTGTTCGAAATGTCTATTCAATAATTAAATCGAAGTCGAGATGAATAGAATATAATTCAATTTTCTAGTGATAAATTACAATTACCACTTAAATACGACCATTTTTCAATCATAACTTTATTGTCTCTAATCCATCGAAATGACGTTTATCGGCTTCTAATTTTAATAGCCCCCCCCCCCCGTTCGGCCAGTAAATTTATTTTACCATGAACATTGTTTATAGAAAATTGTGCCCCCCCCCCTCGCGATTTTTGTTTGCACGACGCCCTTTGTTGCACTCAAAGTATCAATATGGACGGACCGATTTTAAAAACCGTTCACGTATATCACCGCTACACTCTAATGATTTTTCAGTTCGAATTTCGGGAATATCTGCCCGTAGAAATAACCGCTGCTTGTACATAAAGAATGTGGGCCGTCCAGAGATCATAATTGGCACGTACGCGTCTTTAGCAGTAGGTGGAAACCGGGGGACCCGGAGAAAACTAACGAGGTTGACTCAGTGACAGGCCTTATGATACATCGTGCACGCGCTAGTCATTCGGCCATACAACCTTCACCCCCTAGGAACCTTTCGACGCTTGAAATTATGCATGTATGTGTATATCTTCGGTGGGGAGTCAAAAGGTCGTATCTGGCATATTTTAAGAAATTCACCCTTTTTTCAGAAAGAGAATTTTCTTGCGCATCTTTTCATCTGGTAGTCGTATACCTACGCCAATCAAAAGAGGTTTTATAGATACTGATTCAAAATGTCGTATATGGGGTGTTCCAAAAAAAAAATAAGAGCGAAAATTTGAGTCTAACATAAGCATTACATTCAAACGAAGTATAGCCAGTGTTGTTCTATGATAAAATACATATTAAAAATTATTGATGAGGCTCTATTTTCAGGAGATACGTCTTTGCTGTATTAAATTGCTAATAACTAGCTTTCACTCTTTATTACTGCACAAGATGTTGAGCTTGATATGTGCGGATAGTTACATACTGTTTAAATGGCTACACATACATTTTGTACTGTGCTAGTTTGGCTCTCCTGGACAATTTCGCAAAATCCAGATACGACCATTTGACTCCCGACCGACGATATATACTTTGTATATTGTATATAATATTACTGTGTACATGTATCAAATCAGAGAGATAGCCTGTTTTTGTCTAAGTAGTTTTTTCACACAGACCAAAACATCTATCAGCATGGACTACACAGTTCGTTTGTTCGTTTCTACAGTTTAACGTCCACTTCCATCGAGGGTGATATCGTAGACAAAACCACACAGTAGTTAAATAGCATTCTTATATAAATAATTTCATGTAACTATACACATTTTCTGCCTTATAATCAAATTAAACTATTTATAGGTAATTATTTCAGAATAAGTATTCTAAAGTAAGTGATGGCTGGATGAATTTGGGTGTATGTATAATAAACATATAAGTGAAATTCAAATATTAGAGAAAAAAAAATAATTTTTTGTCTACTTCTTTTATCGTTATCAAACGAATCGTTAGGCCATTTTAATGTGTTACTATGCTGTTATAATACCGTTACGTCATAACATATGAAATGACTATGTAAAATAAAAATTAAAACGAAATAACATTAAACATGCATTATTCAAGAGCAAAATCTGCCTATTGTAAGTCTTTATTTAGGCATGAAATATTATAAAATTGCCTTTACATTCGCTAGTTTTTAACTATTGTGGTGAGAACTGCCAACTCGTTATCTAATCTCCCATAATGTATCTTTAATTAAACATAAAAAATAATCACGATAAAAGTGCTTTTTGTTTTTTTCTAAGAGATGTGTGTGTAGGGGGTGCGGGGTCTGAGATCACTAATGTTAAGTTTAGAGGCGTTTTCTATACCATTATTTATCAAGTTTAAAGGATAATGTTGTTTTGTAAGGAATTTTGTTCCCGATAATCTTCACAATGTATATTAAGACGTTAGGTAAACTTATTCATGATCACAATCTGCTCTATCATTTTATGCTGATGAGTCTCAGCTCCATGACAGCTTCAAGCCACTTCAAATCGATCAAAATGTCGTCATTAAGAATCTGGAAGGGTGTCTCGAAAATGTCAAAAAATGGATATCATCTTATATGCTTAAACTAAACGATGAAAAGACTGAGTTTCTTCTCGTGGGTCACTTAAGAAATGTGACGTTCGATCGATCAGCATTGGAAACACCGAAATTCATGTGTCTAGAAATGTGAGATATCTCAGCTGTGAAGACCATGTGAACAACATCTGTAAAATATGTCATTTGCATCTCCAAAGGATAGGGTCCATTCGTCATCTATTAACAGAAGACGCTGCTGCAACCTTAGCTGGTGGGGGGGCTAGTGGTCTAGAGTGCCGCGCTTCGACCTCTAGCTGGCCGGAAACCTCTGGCTTGCGGCTGTGGTTTCGAGCCCTGGTGTGAGCGTATGTGGCATGGACATAGGGGCGCCTTCTCAACCTCGTGGGTTTCCCCCCACTGCCAAAGACCCCTACACACAAGCGATTTGTTGAATTAAAATTGAAACCATATGTTAGTCCCAAAATGACCTAGTTTGTGTCAAGTGGACGTTAAACCTCATTTCTCTCTCTCTCTCGCAACCTTAGCTCGATCCCTCGTCCTGTCCAGAATAGACTATGAACAAATTACAAACCTATCAATCAATAAACAAATCCGCGCCAGGTTACCTTCAAAATCTAGTATCACTGTATCAACCTAAACGATCATTAAGATCAGAAGGGAAACTATTATTGGATGCACCTGCCTATAATTTGAAATCATTTGGATCTAGAACTTTTCGACACAGCGCATCAATTGTCTTCAACGAATGACTTTGCAAATCTTATTGCGCATTGTGTATCCAGCTTATCTATTCAGTAATCTTCAACCTTAATCCAAGATCTTGTTCGATGTTACTCTATAGATTTTGAACATCTAAAATGCTGTTCGCCGTCTACAGATGCTGGTAGTTAGCACAAAACGTCTAGTCATCACGTAAAAAGCTTTTTACGTGTGTACAAAAAGGTTTTAGCATAACATCTACATATATATAAAATAAATAAAAGTGGGTGGGTGAAAGCGCTAGCTAAGGTGAAATTAGTTTTTTCTTTCTTTTAAGAAATCTCATCTTTCAAATAAACACATATATATAGGATAGATATATGTCTTTGTTTACGGTAGATAAATACATATTTAATAAGGTGAAATTAGTTTTTTATTTCATAAAATCTCATGTTTCTAATAAACACGCATATATAGGGTAGATATATGTCTTTGTATATAAAACAAATACACGCTCAGGTGAACAATTCTGCACTTTACTTCATCATCACATACGGTACATTCAACCCTATCAGATACCTGTCGGCCCTCTATAGGCGTCTTCAGATTTTAATCTGATGACGCCTATAGAGGGGCGACAGCCAATTCACATGATTTAACGTACAGTATGCGTGAATGAAGTAAGGAGCAGAATTTGTTTACCGGGACGCAGACAACTAACTAACGTGATTTAATGTACCGTATGCAAGAATGAAGTAAAAAAACATAGTCTCTTTTATCCGCTTTTTGATTTAATCATAGATGAGGGTTGAACAAAAGATCGGATCCCAAGCTATTAAATATCACAGGCTAGCGATGACATCAAGCGTTGATTATGGTCGTTAATTTATGTCTAAGTATTAATTTCTGTAGCATTTCAGGCCCAAAGAGAGACCTGTAAAAGGCCGATTTACCTTTTGCATATTGTATGGTTAAATCATAAACCATAAAAAAGTCAGGGGGATGGCCGGACGTGCGCGCTGTATCATAAAGCCTGTCATTGAATCAACTGCCGTGGTTTCGAATCCCCGACTCTACGTGACAAGGAATGGGGTCGCCCGTCCAACCTCGTGGGTTTCCCCCGGTCCTCCCCCACTGCTAAAGACAACTACGCGCAAGCGAGTTAGTGAAAAAAAATTAAAAACCATATGTTAGTCCCAAAATGAATCAGTTTATGTCAAGTGGACGTTAAATGCCATGTCTCTCTCTCACACCATAGAAAGTCTTTGGACCTCTTATACCACACCAAATTACCTATCATACTGATACCTTTATGTTTTAAAATATTTGTTGGAACAAACAAATTACTTGTACAATAACATAAAACACATAATATTTATAATTCTAGGCAGGCGTATTTTACTACAAAACAAAAAAAAAAAACACATTTGTGTATATCCGGCTTCAGTCGAGTCCTTGGGAGGAACTAAAACACAACATTGGTTTCAGTGAATATAAACATGAATTTCCCGTTTTTATCCAAGCCTATCCCCGATCATAAAGGCAGATTTTTTACCTTTGGCTGTTTTGGCTAAACGAACACATCGTAACGCACTGTTTTTGTAAAATGAAGTGAAATGGGGTTAACGTCCCACTGTTCTGCCCCGACTGGACTAATGAAAACGGGCATACGGCACACAGAGTGTTATTAGGGAAATTAAGGCTCAACGAATCATTTACGTGGACGGCATGTGGCCTCGTTTGGCTATCCATCCGAACGATGGACTGTTTTTGTAAGGCCATAGATCACAGTACCCTACACATACCAGAACAGTATACTTTCCTCTGAATTACCGTCTTGCCTATAGATGTAAGTATTGCAGGCACTGTGAGGAGCCCTATAGGCAAAACACAATTTATTTTTTTTTATTATTTTTTTTACTTTTCTGACAAATGACACATCCCGTTGGCATTATATTTGAACCTGCCATGTAGGCTGCCTGGAAGGAGGGATTATGATAATTCTTAACCAAGGCTTTAACCCTCTGCATTCTACACCAGAGGCAGGCGGACGACCTCATATTATGACTACTCGTGCCCTTCACATATACTGTCCTCCAGTGTTTCCGACAAACTAACATTTGGGACACTTCCCGCTTACGGCAGGGGCGGTAACTCAGTGAATAGTATTCTTTCCTCTGAATTACCGTCTTGCCTATAGATGTAAGTATTGCAGGCACAGTGCTTCCGCTCCGTAATCCGTTTACGAATATCAAAACTAAGACAATGACAACAATTCTAACTTTATTAACATTCAATACCAACTCAACCCACTTCACCCCATAACACACTTCACTTCTCCCCATAACACACTTCATCCCATCACATATTTTCCTAACCCATTTTTGGTAATCCCGGTCAAATTATTCCGTACATACAGGCTTTGAAATTTTATACATTCTGTTCCCACTTTGAAGTATATTCGTTCATTCCCGATAAATTAACCCCAATGATTCTAGCTAACTTTAATGCCGCAGATAAGTGATACGTGGCTGTTATACTTATAGATGACTACCCAAACCCCTTTGCCCCATTTGATTTCACACCGGTAATCCCTTATTGGCTTCCACATAAGTAAGCGCATTGATTTGCTTCCAATCAGGCAAGCTCACTTACTTACTTTGCTTCCAACACAGGCAAGCCTCTTAATTTGCTTCAACAAAGGCAAGTCTCTTACTTTGCTTCCAACACAGGTAAGCACCTTAATTTGCTTCCACACAGGCAAGCCCCCTTTAATTGGCTTCCATCTAAACTATGCTCCCACACAGGTAAGTCCACTTTAATTTGCTTCCATCTAAACTATGCTCCCACGCAGGTAAGCCCACTTTAATTTTCTTCCACACAGGCAATCCCCCTTAATTTTCTTATACACAGATAAACCCCTTAACTTTGCTTGCGCACAGGTAAGCCCCGTATATACTCAAAAATGTTGACCTTAGCTTATGTTCCAGGTTAGATTGTGGAATAACAAAGCTGAACAGTCTCACTTAAATCATTAAAGAAAAAAACAATCACGGTACTACTTGCCGACACAGCAGAAATAATTTAAAACGGCCTTAGTGTATGTCCCATTTTAGATTGCGGAACAACAAGGCTGGACAGGTTCCAAAATTATTAAAGAAAACATTCGCATTACTATTTTCTTCCACACAGGTAAGCCCCTTAACTTTGCTTCCACACAGGTAAGCCCCTTAACTTTGCTTCCACACACCCTCTTATATACTCAGAAATAGGTCAACCTTAGTGTATGTTCCATGTTAGATTGCGAAACAACAAGGCTGGATAGGTTTCAAAATTATTAAAGAAACCATTCGCATTACTATTTGCTTCCACGCAGGTAAGCCCCTTAACTTTGCTTCTACACAAAAATGTAGGGTTACGAAAAAATAGGTCAGCCTTAGTGTATGTTCCATATTAGATTGCGGAACAACAAGGCTGAACATTCATGTAACACTTGCCGACACATCAGAAATAAATTAAATCAACCTTAGTGTATGTCCCATGTTAGATTGCGGAACAACAAGACTGAGCCTTTTAAAGGAAAAAAAAATTCGCTTTGCTACTTGCCGACACAGTTGAAATAAATTCAGACAACCTTATTTTGTGTTCCATGTTAGATCGCGGAACAACAAGGTTGAACATAGCACACATAAGTTATTAAAGAAAACACTCACTTTACTACTAGTGGATGTTCCATGTAATAATTATATTGCAACAAAGCCGAACAGGCTCCCCCCCCCCAATAATAAATAAAGACAAACATGCATTTATTACCGTGTTAAAGTTGGCAAATATCCTTACCAGTTAACCACTGTTAAACACACGTCAAGCGTTGACACACGCGCGTGACCCATATCAGAGTCTTCGTTCAAATACCGACCTACTGATGTTACGTATAATATGCTATTACTATACCTTCTAGATTCACATTCAGATCTTATTGTCTAACATTTTAATAGCCGCGACAACTAATGTTAGATTATCCTCCATTCTAGCTTCTATATCAAAGATTTTCTCTGGCCTGTTCATCACCAAAATTTATGTCAGTCGCAAACCATTGTCGATCTACATGTATTACGTTCAAAGTTTCGATATTTACATCAGGGACGATATTGGTCAACTTCTTCGGGGGTGAACCATTTCCTCAAAACGTGTACATAAATTTATTTGCAAAAGGGTTTACTTTCCCGTTCAGAGCTGTTTGTGAAATTTTAAAGCAGATCGTGAACTTCACTTGATGACTTAAGTGTTTCAGACAAACTAACATTTGGGACACATTTGCACTGGTTCGATCTTTAATTTTATCCAGACTCCACTATTGCAACAGCCTTCTATTTGGCATAAACAACAGTCTTATACACAAATTACAACTTGTACAAAATACCGCGGCTAGAATTGTCTGCCTATCTAGTAGAAATTGCCATATCACACCTCTGTTAAAGGATTTACATTGGCTTCCAGTGGAAAGTAGAATTAAGTTCAAAATTCTGTGCATAGCTTACAAATGCCAGAGAGGTGAAGCACCAGAATACTTGACCTCAATGCTCATTGATTATGTCCCCAAAAGAAATCTTCGGTCCCAACATGAACTGCGTCTGGTGGTACCCAACTATAGGCTTAAGACATTTGGTCGTAGATGCTTCTCATACACTGTACCAAACCTATGGAATTCATTACCCTTGACCTTAAAGAATTCACAATCCCTTAGCTGTTTTAAGAAGCAATTAAAGACTCATCTTTTTAAGACTGCTTATTAGTTATTAACATCTTGTGATAGTGGAAAGCTAAAAGCGCCTTGAGCATGAATTTTAATGGATTTGTGCGCTATATAAGAACTCACTATTATTATTATTACTTCCCCCTTACGGCAAGGGCCGGTAACTCAGTGAATAGTGATTTGTTATAGGGAGGCAGACCACCATTAATTTCCCCATTGACTTCAATGTTAATTCTGGACTCTTTGCCCACCTCCAACTTATCCCCAAATTTTCGTTGGGCGAAATGCTTTTCACTACAGACAGAGGAACAAATGGCCATGTCTTTGCACTAAAATTTTTATGAGGTTGACCACCAAAATTTTGAGATACACGAACTTGAAGAAGCATACTCAAAACATGTATCTAGTTGCCGTACATATCACCGTAGCCAACCTCATAACGCCGTTATCCTTCCGCCTCAAAATCATGAATATTTACCAAAACCTAGCAGAAAATATTAATTCAACCCCTCTTAGTCCATCCTAGGCCAAAAAATCAACAAAAATGGGCATGCAAAAGGGGAGAAAAGAGACAGAGACAGAACTGCTATAAATAGACGAACTACAATTTGTGGGTACCGAGATGTAAAATTTAATGGTGGTCTGCCTCCTATATGTTTTTAAAAGTTCATATATCATCAAAATTCTTTTCTTTATAGCTTCACATTTATTTTTGCAAAATTATTATAATACAGAATCAAAAAAAAATAACTGCAGAAGAAATGGTGACCCTTTAAAGTTATGTACTGTTTTGCATGCTGGGTTGCAGATCAGGTCCATGGGCCTTTTGTTCTAGAATTGAAGACTCTTTCTTAATTTTGTCAAAATGTGAGTTTCGCAAAAAGATTTAAAGAGTTTCAAACAAGTCTCATCAAAAATATTCAAAATATTGGGATATTTTTCAAAAATTGACCTTATTTTACCTTTTTTTACAAAATGGCCCATTCTTTGACACTTTGTATGTCTCCAAATGCCAATAATTCCCTATTTCTTGGAAACTCTGAGGTGAAAGGCATTTATTTCTAGAAACCTTGGCCAGTATACAAGAAGACAAGCTGCAAATTGGTTGCATTGAGGGTAACTGTAAGGAACTATAATGAAACTTGTAAGCCCACCCCCTGAAAATGTTGCTGTGATAACAAATCCAACCTGTGTCCACATAAGTAATACTGTTGATGGAATATGGCTAAAAGCCACATTTTTCTATCCCTGGCTTGTATACATACATACAAACACAGGTACTTGTAAGAAATATGAATCATTTATTAAAATATGGATTGATAAATGTAAAATAAATGCTGTATTTAGTTGACAACCAGCCACTCCAACAAAAGGGTCACAAAGCTCTATTTTTTTTTAAAAAATGGGAATATTTCAGTATTCAAAACACTTTAACAATCAGAGGTATCCTTGGAATTATATAGTGTCAATATTTTGTGGAAGCAAGTTGTTTTAATCTTTACATCAATTTCCTGACAAAATGAGGTGGAAAAAGGGAGTTATGACATAATTCATTGCATAAAAGGAGTATGAAAAGGCTATTAATTAATATTTCATTGCTCTGTAAGTGCCACTTTTCAAAAGATCACCACAAATAATAGATTTACATCAAAAATGTCAAACATTAAGCTGCAAAAGACACATCTACAACATATCCATTTTGGGGTGTGGACTCATTTGGGGAAAATGTCATAGAATAACATGTTTGGCCATAAACAAAAAGTCTTAAAAATTCATGGAATCTTTTATGTAACTATTTGTTTGAGCAAAATAAAATGCTCGGTTACAATTCAAGCACAAAATCCAATTACTGTTAATTCGGAGTCAATATATTTTCAATTGAATATCCAAATATCATGTTCAAGAAAATGGGTGGGGTGGGGAGGTTGAGCCAGTCTAAATGAAATGAAGACAGAGAAATTTCCCTGCAGACACACAGATTTTACTTTCTCGAGAAGGGAAATGCAACAATTGCAGGTTTTAAAACATTAAAATTGTGTTAAGTCTGAGGAACACCCAAGCAAAATGCAGTTCACTCATGTTTTGAAAATTCTAACATGCCTCAGCAGTACATAATTAGACCAAATTTCTTAATTTTTAAATTTCTATTAAAATCATAGATACTTTTTCAATATCTGACAAACACATGGCTCCTTTCCAAGTTATTTAACAATGGAAATAAAGACATGCAAGACATTTTGTTTCATTTTAAAACAGATGAATAATTAAAATTTTGACAGTAATATTGGGGGTAATCTGAAGAATTTCAGACAAATTATCATGATTTTTAGGCAAAATTGAGTGAAATTATTATACTTTCTTCCCATCTAACCTTTACCATGCAGAAAAAGTCAAAATTACACATTAAAATATTTTTCACTCATTTTGAAAAGCAAATAAACACTGAAAATCACAAAATTTGGACTAAAATCAAATATTCCCCTCCCAAATTTGTCAAATATTTTAGAAATTTTACCATTTCACTTTTTTTATTATCAAAATGTCATATATCACATTTTCTGACAAATTGGAGCTCATAGCATCAAATTTAGACCTCTCATACGCCGTCAGTTTGTTTACATACAGGAGGCAGATAACCATTAATTTCCCCATTGACTTCAATGTTAATTCTGGACTCTTTGCCCACCTCCAACTTATCCCCAAATTTTCGTTGGGCGAAATGCTTTTCACTACAGACAGAGGAACAAATGGCCATGTCTTTGCACTAAAATTTTTATGAGGTTGACCACCAAAATTTTGAGATACACGAACTTGAAGAAGCATACTCAAAACATGTATCTAGTTGCCGTACATATCACCGTAGCCAACCTCATAACGCCGTTATCCTTCCGCCTCAAAATCATGAATATTTACCAAAACCTAGCAGAAAATATTAATTCAACCCCTCTTAGTCCATCCTAGGCCAAAAAATCAACAAAAATGGGCATGCAAAAGGGGAGAAAAGAGACAGAGAGAGAACTGCTATAAATAGACGAACTACAATTTGTGGGTACCGAGATGTAAAATTTAATGGTGGTCTGCCTCCGTTTGCTAAACCCCATTTCATTTCATTTCATTATACGGTAGAATAAACATGTTTAAGGGGAGAGTACTCTTTACGCTCATGTTTAAAACGACGTCTGTGATATTGGGTGAGGGTATTTACAAATTCAAATGGAACGCCTTCAAATTGTTAAAGAAGCTTTAGGTTAGAGGTAAATAATATTATGTTTATTGCATGTTATGTTAGCTTCAAAAGATATATACACTATTATCTTACATTTATTCACATGCCAAGACTGAAATCAACTCTCTAGATCATCGTTCAAAATGGAGTTATTTGAATGAAATATTCAATATTCATTTTTGAACTATAATATTAAGAACGACCGTCTCTATAAATATTACATAATACATCATTAAAATCGTGACACGTCTTGTTAATTTCTCCGTCGGACGAACTTTCCGTGAATAAATTTTTCACGCCTTCAGTTCCACCAGCCTGTCCAGAACCCTTGCAAATGCGTTTGTTTAAACCTTGCTTAAGTTATTGGCTTATAGTCATATAGAAATTCAGAGTCGAGCATCGTTTTTAGCAGTTGTATTCCTTTGCAATATAAGTTTTGTAAACGTTCTTGAGGTGAGTGTTACTGAATATTTCCAAACAACTATCCCAAAAGCGGGTCGGTTTCTCGGATTTATCAAACGCCCTTCTATCAAGCATATTTATAAAATCAATGTGCGACCAACAAGTATTTGTTTACTGAAATCTTGTAAACCCTTCAATTATTCAATTATGTTAGATGTTTCAACAACTTTTAAACCACCGAAAACCTTATAATTAAATTGTTTGAGTGTAGGCCTTTGCTTTGCCAATGCTAGGTTCGAAATGTCATGCGATCTGATAGGGTCTTACGGGTGCATTAGATCGTGCAGTCGGCGTACTCACACATTACAGGAAAAGGCTATAGCTCAACAAGTCTGTACATTGAAACAAAACAAATTATAAAACAACACTTTTTTTGTGAGAAAGGTGTCATGCTCATGTGCTTATGTTATGGTAGGGAAAGAAAGGCAGAAGAAAATAACCCGAGAAAAAGAAAAACCGAGCCCGGCAGGTCGAGGTTTTTCAAACGAGTTTTTTTTAAGCCGTCTTCTCAGCATTACCGAAGTCGGGAACTTTATCTTTTTAATAAACCGTCTATGTTCACATGTATGCAAAATGGGAATATCCTAGAACTCTCGTAAAGTAAACCTTATATCATGTTTTCTTGCAGAACAAAAACCTACCCTTAAAGAATAATCCGTTATAGGTTTAAAGAAAAACGTTGAGAACAATAACTCCAAATTCCTCTGTATATCCGAAGCCCCCTAGACTTCCAAAGATCAATGAGATTTACCGTTATAGGTTATAATTCATCATCAGAGGATTGGATTGATATTTAAAGGGCAATTAATACTTTACATCAATGAAATTGAATCACAATTTGATCGTATTAATTCAGAATAAAAAATGACGCTAAACGGGTGTTTGATTTCTCTCTTGGAAGATTCAGTGTGTATGTTTGCCTACTTAATTTGGAGACGATGATGGCATCATGGAAATGAAATAAAATTAAATGGTGTTTAACGTCCTACTGGTCTGCTCCAAACTGGGCTAATGAAGACGGGTATACGCCATACAGTGTGCTATGAGGAAAATTTTGCCCGGGCAGCGGCGCAACGGCCTAATCGTATATCGAATTCCAACTGCCAAGGGATCTTTTACGTGCACTCCAATGTGTACACGGGACCTCGGTTTTTCATCCCATCCGAACGACTAGGCAGCTGTCCTATGGCATCATGGATTGTCAAGTGTCAATTATTCCTTAAAATGGATGTCCTATGTAAGAGGAAATCGGATGTGAGAAACGAAAGCGAAATATGAAACTTTCAAGGCCAAAGTGGGAGAAGCAACAGGAACCCCCAACCCCTCTCCCCACCCCAGCAAAAAGATACATTGCCCCCCCCCCCATGAAAATATAAAAATTCCTGTATCCGCCCATGTTTCTCAGATATACAGATAAATTAGCAAGAATTATACGCATCTTGTACGTTTAGTTTAATACTATCAGTTATAATGTAGCGTGTTTCCTGTTCGACTCTCTGTGTCATGATACTACTCTGTACCATAGTACGACTACGTACCAATCAGTTGTCTTTTCCAATCGATCGTTTACACCGACTGACTGACAGAGGTGAATTGGTCGAAGAAAGTTCAGAAAGACAGTCATGGAATCCTTTATGATCACAAACTTTACAAATACGAGTGATATATTTACCATAAGCATTTCGGAATCGCTGATGATATTTTTGTATGGTATTATATGTTTTGTCGCAGTCGTTGGAAATGGGTGTGTTTGTTATTTGGTGTTTTCTAAGAGACACATGCGAACAGTTACCAACTTTTTTATTGCAAGTCTTGCTGTAAGTGATATGCTTATGGCGATAGTATGTATACCATTTACATTTGTGGCGAGTCTGTTGGGGCACTGGCCTTACGGGCACCCTTTTTGTCCAGCCTTGACATATATCCAAGCTGTGGTAGTATTTTTAAGTGCTTACACTATGTTAGCAATAAGCATCGATAGATACATGGCCATAAATCATCCGTTTTTAAGAAGGTTATCAAAGAAGAAATCTGTGTGGGTCATATTCCTCTGTTGGATATTATCGTTTTTAACACCTCTCCCGACGGCAATTACATCACGAGTTATTCCATACACGGATACTGAAGATAATAGCACTACACTTTATTGCTCTGAAGATTGGTCTGCAAATAGTGATAGATTTTCATACACTTTAACAATTATGGTTCTTCAATATTTTATCCCTTTGTTAGTATTGATATATACTTATTCCCGTATTGTACATATCGTTTGGCTTAAAGATGTCTCTAATTGCGACGATACCATCGAAGGCGATCCGAGAAAAAAGGTAAGTTGCAGCTATGCGTATCAATAGATTATAAGCATTTTTTAAATTATTTTAATATTCCTTATATTTAATGTCGTATGATGGTCTTCGATTTATAGGGGATCACGGTGGCTAAGTGGAGTGGGTAAGACGCTGGCTCGCTAGCCTGCATTGGCCGAGAAAGTTCGTCTAGATTTTCCGGTGTGGTTTCCCCTTGTCAGTGATGCATGACGTAGAGTTTGACAAGGACAGCTGCCTAGTCGATCGGATGGGACTAAAAACCAATGTCCCGTGTACACATTGGCGTAACGGAAAAGATCCATGGCAGTTGGAATTCGATACAAGAGTAGACCGTAGAGACAGTGCCCGGGCAAATTTCTGTCCTAGCACACTATATTTGTATGCCCACCTTCATTAGCCCAGTTTAGGAGCAGAACAGTAGGACGTTCAACCCATTCATCTCATTTATTTCTTCGGTTTATTTCTGTCAAGTTATCTTTTCAATAAAATGCAATAGGTTCCCATTGGTTATTCCAGTAAAGAGTCCTGCTAGATTAACCCCTAATTACCCCAAAACGAACTGCACACAAGGAACAATCGGCAGCTGACTAAATAAAATTTGAGTCCACCAGATCAATTTGCACGAATGCTCTTTAAATGCTGTGTAATTAATTGATTTACATGTGGCTAATGACTAAATCAATGAATAATTAACGCATTTTTTGCGATTCTTTGGTTTATGAGCAAACACTATGATTAACGCAGAACAAATAAACGTGTGTGATGGAAATATGAGTAGGATCCAATCTAAAAATCAATAATGAGAGAGGGAAAATGGGGTTCAACTTCCACTTGACACAAACTAAGTCATTTTGAGACTAACATATGGTTCACTTTAATTTCAATAACGCGCTTGCGCGTAGAGGTTTTTAACAGTTGGAGGAAAGCGGGGACCCGGATAAAATCCACAGCAGGGTGGGACAGGCGATCCTACTCCTTGTCACGTACCACGCCAGTTGACTCAATGACAGACCTTATGATACCATGCCTACACGCTATCCATTCGCCCCCCCCCCTCCCGTCAATCGTTGGATTGCGTGGAATGATTTTTCGTTTTGGAGCAAAATGTATATAGCAGATAACAGCTTCATGTTCATTTGGAATTATCCGATCACAAGAGGAAAGTAATCGCGAAGATTTGGATTTTTTTTATTATTATATATTCCGACATCGCACTTCCCACTAGCGCCTAAAAAGGCATTTTATTCCAACAAGGTCTTGGTCGAGGGAATCGATATTGTTTTGAATAACTCATCCTGTGAATTACCTTACGTGATAAACACAAATAAAATGGTTTTCAGGCGCTGTTGTTCTGCCATGACCTGTATTATGAAAACGGGGGTACGCCAAGCAGTGTATTTTTTCCAGGACAGCGGCGCTACGACCTACTCTTTTAGGTCAATGAATTCACAGAACCTTGTGTTTTGTCCCATAAGACTATAATTCGATTGTGCGCAAGAGTCTTTAACTGTGGGGGTGGGGACCCACGAGGGTTGGGCAGGCGACCCTACTTTTTTTTACGTTCACGCGGGGAATCAAAATCACGACACCTGACTCAATGACAGACTTTGCGATTTCACGAGTACGCGTTGCCCACTACCCCACCCCCTCCCTTCCGCCCCTTATCGCTAAAAAGTGGAGCCGTGTATACATATACCGTACACTATACATTTACGTAGAATCCTAGTTTCCGAATTCATGTTTTCCTGAACAACACTTAGGGCTAAAAAATAATCAGAAGTTTCCTTTAACGCGTTGAGCCATTGACTCTGTAATCGCTATAGCGTCTCTTTCATTAATAAAAAATACGCAAGTGGGTTGCAGACAAGTTACTTTAAAAAGTATTCCACTGTAATTATTTTGTTTTTTATGAATCCTATCCGTTCTGTGTTATAATTTGTGTCGTTTAATGGGGTATTTCTACACGGATGTTCTTTTAGATATTCGTTAAAAAACTAAATGCCAAGACTTGGTGTATTTTTGTTATACTAAATTAGATTTTGTCATTAACGCCGGCAGTCGAATGATGGCATGGTATGATGCTGTGTAAAAATAAGAGAACTTGACATTTTAAACATGTGTAACGTGTTTTCAAAATTGGTGTACAATGTTAGAGACAGAAGAGCTCAATATACAGCAAATCTAAACAGTCTTTAAACATTGTCGACCGTTCATATTGGCATGCACGTAAAAGATCCCTTGGCAGTTGGAATTCTCTTTAAGAGTAGGCCGTAGGGCATATTTCTGACAGCCCTTCATGCGATTGTGGTCACGCCTTTAAAGACTCCGAAGATTTTCTTTTAATTTGTCCCCTACGTTCAGATGCACGATTATTCGGAACTGAAGACAGAAACAATTCTGAAGAATTTTTTTTCGTCAGTACATAACTTCCTCGACATCTCCCAACGATTTTGAAAATTCCGCATGAAAATGTATGAAATAGAAACATTCTAATTTTGGTCTGTACATATCGTGTATATAGTGTATATAGCTATCTTATAATTTAATCGTTACTCTACTTTACTTTACCTTTCAATAAATATTTATTTTTGTACGGTGATAGAGAGGGGGTTTATAGGCTTCTGCCCGTTCTCCAATCCAGTTTCTGTGAATAAATATTGCTTAGAAAAAACATGCCCTCATAGCACAATGCATGGCGCATGTCGGTCATTATTAGTCCAGCAGGAGCAGAATAGTAGGACGTCATACCCTACATCATTTCATCGGCTTCCAAGTGGACAATGAGGTGGATGCTATTTGAGTTTATCATTGATAATACCCACGTCTAAGTCTCGTTTAGTCCCGAAATAACCTAGTTTGTGTCGAATGGACGTTGAACCCCATTTCTCTCTCTATCTCTTTGAGTCTCGTTGCATTGTTAATGCAGTCGTTTTTCCGACACATGAAATTATTATGAAACGATTGCTTTATTATAATGGACTTTCAAATGACATATCAACTTTTGTTTGTTTAAAATGGTATAGAACGATAGCTTAATGATAATAACCTTTCAAATTACACTGTGGCAAAGAAACCGATTTAATTATTACTTTGTGGTTTATTTTTCAAACAAAGTATGCTTTTACAAATAATGACCGGGATGACAACCGCGAAGATTATAGAAGTCAATTCCTTTCCATATCTCTTAAGTTGCTATATGTGATAGTTATCATGAAATGTAATTTTACCCACATCAAAATCTCGTATCTTTGACGGGTATAAAGAAGAGGCAAGTACAGTATCAATATATTTCCTTTCACTAGATCGCTACTTAGTGTTACAGCCATGATGACCTCTTCTCGGTTATGAGATTAATTAAACAGCCATCATTCTTGACACGATAAACAATAATTACCTTATATGCCGAGATAACTGGACAAAATCAATTACGTTTATGCTAGATTAGCCTTAGAATTCGGCAATGATAGTATTCAGGAGATGGGTCTGGGTTTGAGGAAGCTTATTGATCCATATAGCGCAACACCGGAAACGTATGATGCAAGTGAAATTCAAATTGCAAACATAAGGTATATTTACTATATTTTTTTTCTCTGGCGTAAAAAAAGAAAACGCAACTTATCTGTCGAATAATTGAAATATGACTAGGATTAAATCATCCAACTTAAGTGTTTCTAGAATTGATTGACGGCATCGGAAGTTTGCGGAATATGGTGATGATAAAGACCTTTACAAAGCACGTGAAAAATACACGAAATATTCACACTGATTCTAAACTGAATGTTAAACAAGTTCTTGCCACATTTCGCAAGAGATGGGCAGAGTACAGGCTAAAAAGCAATTTTTCGTATAATGAGGTTCCATTATCCAGAAAATTACTACCCGTATTCTCGAATATCTCTGGCTTGTCAACATACATGTCAAGTTTCATGAAAGTCTGATAAAAATTGTGACCTCTAAAATGTCCCCAAGAAATTAACGTAATTTTTCGTACACCCAAGGGTGTTACTCCTTAAAGTATACCAATATAAAAATATCGAAAGGAACCGAGGTCGACGAGATAAATAAAATGCTGGATATTTAAAATTTTGTCAAAATCGGCTAAACATTGTGACCGGTCCACAAACAAACGTTTAATGTTGAACGGATCGACATCCAGATGGGCATAGGCGACGAAGATATAAGTCCATATGAAAATGTGGGCGTATGAAAAGTTATTTTAGAATCTAATTACACTTCGTCGAAAGAGTCAATTACAACATGTCATTCACACCGGTTAAGGCGCCAAGAAGTCAATTATGGTATATAATTTTCTTGTTCTATTATGAACTCCTCTATGCACTGTTCCAATTTGTGTATGTCATTGCCATGCTTCCCGTGAACTCCTCTGACGCCAGTTTGTTATTCTGGGGGTCCTCCGGTTCCTCCGACTGCTAAAGGCCACTACGCACAGGCGAATTATTGAAATAAAATTAAACCATATGTTAGTCCCGAAATGGCCTAGCTTGTGTTGAGTAGATGTAAAACTCCATCTCTCTCTCTCTCTTCTGGGGGTCACGGTGGTTATGTGGGTAAGACGCAGGCTTGATAGCCTTCCCGGGTATTCAATACCTGCATTGCCGGAGAAAGTTCACAGATTTTTCGGCGTGGTTCCCCCTTGTCAGTGATGCAGGACGGAGGACCTGATAAGGTCAGCTGTCTAGTTGTACAGATGGGACGAAAAACCGAGGTCCGTGTACACATTGGAAAGCACGTAAAAGATTATTTGACAGTTGGAATTCGATATAAGAGTAGGCCGGAGTGCGCTGTCCGGGCAAAATTCCCCTCGAAGCACATTGTATGGCATACGTCCATCTTGATTAGCTCATTTCGGAGCAGTACAGTACTCAGCAGGCATGGAAATAATGATCTAAATTGTACCTGACAAAATGACAAGCACTAATAATGACATTTATACTTTGTCCCGAACATATTAAAAAAAACATCCAAAAAGACATTAGGCGCGGATCCAGGGGGGGGGGGGGGGTGCAGGGGGGCGTGCCCCCCCCCCCCCCCCCCCGTTCAGCCCCAGTGACATAGTTGAAGTTCATTTTCGTTTGCTTTGTTACTGTTGTAGTCCACATATCTGCTCTTTAATAGATGATATAAACATGATTTACGCATCGTCTCCGCCCACACAATCCAAGGTTGCATCATATTACCCTTTGCTCCAATGTGTCCCCCCCCCCCCTCGACAAAATCCTGGATCCGGGCCTGGACATCGCATCTAACAAAGTCTGAATTTGTGATCGACAATCTCTGTGATAGGTACATTATTTCCAGGCTAAGAGTAGGACGTTAAACCACATTTCATGTATTTTTTTGTTATTTGCAGGTTATTAAGATGATGATTACAGTGGTTGGGATATACGCCTGTTGTTGGTTACCGCTTCATGTCATCACGATCGCTGAAGACGTCAACCCCCATCTCTACGATGCCGAGTATATGCAAATGGTCTGGACTGCAGCACATTGGCTGGCAATGAGTAGTTGTGTTTATAACCCAATTATATATGGATGGATGAATTCAAAATTTCGAGAAGGGTTCAAGAATATTATTCTTTCGTTGAGAGGAGAACCTAGTGTCCGTCGCAAGCCTTCATGGATTTTGCCAGAGAGAAAGCCATTAGATCATTGTGCTCATAATTCGAAGGAAATCTTTGGAAGTAATCAAAGAGCTATTCACCTTGTACTGGTTAGTGATAATTCTGAAACCCACCCAGGGAAAGACACGGAGAATATCCCCTTGTCTGCTTACACAAAAAACATCTCAAGTGAACATTTTCAGAAATCGGAAATTGTTTAGGCAGGTTGAATTGCAATTTAAACATTCCATTGCTAGTTTAAAAGTCTCAAGACGTTGATAGCATTTAATCTATAAACTGTCTTGTAGATTGTTCGTAAACCTCTTCTATATGTGTTCTGTCAACAAATCAAGCTAAGTTTATTTTAACAAACATTTTTTGTCGACTCTTATTATTCAAGGTTACTAGAAAAATAATTTTAAGTCACTCATTGTGCAACACTATTGATTCATTTGGGGTTTTTGTAATAAATAACAGTTGTTATTCGAGGATTCATCTATAATCGTCCGACATCTAAAAATAGACTTTAATTAAGCAGTTTTACATTATTATTATTATTTATTGTTTATTTGCATGTACGTATTTGCTTAAACACAAACGAGCAATTAAACGACCAATTTAATAGAAGCTGAAAAAGCTACTATGTTTGAATTCAAAACACAAATGTCGATAAATTGGTGGGTGGTGCTGTTTACTTTTATAACCTTGCTTTAAATAAGAAAAAGTAATTCCTTCTATGTGTTTGTTGGAGCCACCGTGGGTCAGCGAGTAAGATGTTGGCTCGCTAACCGTTAGGTTCCGTGTCCGATCCCTGCGTTAAGGACTGATTTTTGCTTAACGCAACATTGAACATTGTGCAATTATGTAATTGTGCACAATGTGAGAAATACCAACAACATTTTTGTAATGATCGACAATATTGTTTGTACACCACTTTACATTCTATTCTAAGCAGCTCTTGAATTTGAGAGAAGTCGGGGGTTGGGATGGCCAAGTCGTCTAGAGTGCCGCGCTTCGACCTCTAGCTGGCCGGTCACCTCTGGCTTGCGGCTGTGGTTTCGATCCCTGGCGTGAGCGTGTGTGGCATGGAGATAAGGGCGCCTTCTCAACCTCG
Source organism: Patella ulyssiponensis (assembly GCA_963678685.1). Taxonomy (NCBI): domain Eukaryota; kingdom Metazoa; phylum Mollusca; class Gastropoda; family Patellidae; genus Patella; species Patella ulyssiponensis. Next base: position 96,327,202 of record OY783226.1, read on the forward strand.
TGGGTTTCCTCCGGGCACCCCGGTTTCCTCCCACTGCTAACGATCCCTACGCGCAAGCGAATTATTGAAATAAAATTAAACCATATGTTAGTCCCGAAATGACCTAGTTTGTGTCGAGTGAACGCTAAACCCCATTTCTCTCTCCCTTGTATCCGAGTGTATTTCATTATTATGCACGTGCTGGATATTGTCTGTATTTTAAGTTGTTTAAGCGTCTCGTGCAAGATATTGCGTAATATATAGATATTGCCCACGCACTCGACCATTAAACTGCACATAAAATGAATGTGAATTTGATAATACTCAGGGAGAGAGAAATTGGGTTTAACGTCCACTCGACACAAAACATGGTTCAATTTTATTTCAACAACTCGCCTACGCGTAGCGTTCTTTAGCAGTGGGAGGAAATCAGAGGACCCAGAGAAAACCCACGAGGTTGGACAAGCGATCATCTCCTGGTCACTTGAAATCGAAACCACGTCACTTGACTAAATGACTGACAGACCTTATGAAACAGCGCACACGCGTTAACCATTCCGTCACACATCCCTTCAGTTTTGAGTATCAACTATAGTATACTGCTCATATTGTTGATTAAATGTAAACACAAGATAAATGGCTAGAGGATGACATGGTTCGAGCAAAGAGAATCGGGTTTCAGTCCCTGGTAATTAGAAATATAATATGATAGTGAACTGTCCAAGACTTTAGCAATCATATCAATCTAAGAAAGCATATTGCTACCAATCTCAAACAGCTATACATATATCAAATTAATAGCCCAGGAGCCTATTTCACGAAATTTTAACTAAGATAAAATCCGAATTCGAGAAATTTGATTGGATAATATTACACTGATTTTAGCGCTTAGTCAATCAAAATTCAAGTATCTACTAAATTTTGGATTTTGCCTTTAGTTAAGTTTTCGAGAAACAGGGCCCAGAAGCATTATTGGAGTAATTAGCGAGTAGCCTTAAGGTCACGACCAATAAAATATCTACACAATGTCTAAACGGAATCAGACTACTGATCACTCTCGAAAATAGACTTAGATAATACTGAGTCGCTTTTGGCGTACACAGAAGCATTATTTGAGTAAATGTTGCTGTCTTCTAAGCGGAAAGAAAACTTGAATAATATTTCTGGATCTCAAATTGTTTCCAAAAGGCTTCCACACACTCCTTATATAAAATTATGATCAAACAATGGTGGAACACGTAAACAATACCCAATATACAAATATCGAAAGTATACCAATATACAAATACCGAGAGGAACCAAGGTGGTTGAGATAGAAACCTATATTTAAAGGATTTGCTCGTTAATAAACAATAGTAGTATGGAAGTTGAATTTTAAAACGAATATCAATCCACAAATTAATGTTTCAATTCCGTTCCGTATTTACAAAGATATAATGCATTGAAAATCTGTAAATATCCGGTATCTCTGCCCGGTCCGAGTTTCACCTCAACACCAAATTCCAGCCTCGGGACAGCCCAAGTGTAGCCACCAACCATGATCTAACAGACAGACAAACTAACGACAGCCACAGAATATGAGCACATATAGACATGGTCAGATGCAGGGTAGATATGATATATATCAAGTATATATCGACACTAAAACAACAACAACATCACCGGAAAAGCTTCATAATTTTTTTGAAATTGGAAATGAAATGAAATAGGTTTAACGTCTTACTCTTCTGCACCTAACCTGGGCTAATGGAAGACGGGAACACGCCATACAGTGTGCTATGAGGGAAATTTTGCCCGATCTTTTACGTGCACGCCAATGTGTGCACAGAACCTTGGTTTTTCGTCCCATCCGAACGACTAGACAGCTGTCCTTGTCTGGCCCTTCGTTCTACATCACTGACAAGGTGAAACCACGCCGGAATATCGAGATGAACTTTCTTGGCCAATGCAGGGATCGAACACACCACTAGTATTAATGTATATGATAATAACATAATCATTTATAAAGTGTGTTAATACTGGAGAATGGTTTCTAATTTGCTGTTCAGATTCTTGTATTCAGAGAATACTTGTGTTTAAACACAGATCAAACACAGATCACATGTTATATCAAGTATCGATACTAAAACAATAGCAGGCGTTGGTCAGTGTCATATATGGTCTTGATACTCACGTGGCAAGGCAGTAGATTCTATTGTGAACCGACAGCTACCGGAAATCTGGGTAATCAACAACTGACTTAATTATGACCATTTACAACTCATGTTTCGCACTTCATCCCCAAAGGAGTTTCTGGTACTAATGGCGCATTGATCACAAAAAAGATTATATACTATTTGATATTGAATATCCTCTTAATGGCCACTTCAGATCGTTTTCATTGTTCTGGTCAAATAAATTAAACACACGGCACTTACAAGCAGGCTAAATTTTTACTTCGCCCACAAATAGGTTTCTGTTGATAATGGCACGATGGTCACCAAATAGAGTATATAGTACATAATATTTATGACCACTCAAGATACTTTTTATTAAATACACGGCACTTGATGTCAGAAATGTTTACCAATTGTTTACAATCTACAGCTGTTTGGATTAATCGCGAAAACGGTTTTCTCGTTAAAAGAGAGAGAGAGAGAGAGAGAGAGAGAGAGAGGGAGAGAGAGAGACTGTTAGTGTCCACTCGACCTGTTAATGTCCACTCGACACAAACTAACATATGATTCAATTATATTCCAATAAATTGTTTGTGCGTAGGGCTCTTTAGCAGTGGGCGGACCCGGAGAAAACCCTCGAGGTTGGAGAGGCGACCTTCCTCCTTGTCACCCTCTAACTAGGAACTGATATGTTCCTTATTGATCGAATTCGTGGGTTTTCGTCGAGTCCTCCCACTGCTAAACAGCTCTACGCGCAAGAGAATTATTGAAATATAACTGATTCACATGTTAGTTTGTGTCGAGTGGACGTTAAACCCCACCTCTCTCTTTCTCTCTGCATTTTTTATTGGAGCAAACTCTAATATATATAAAGGTTGTCAATGACTACCAACAAATATCGAAATAAATACATTGATAACACGGAAATTCTTTTAATAAAGCAAATCTTTAAAGAAAGGCATGTCGTGTAACATCATAGCCCATAATAACTAATTCGATAATTCCGGGTTGAACTCGACTGTATAAATGAGAAAAGCAGAACGTTCATTCCTGCAGTATATAAAGGTCACGTCACTAAAAAATATTTAAGACGTCATCTAAATAAATAATATGATTTTCTTTATCTGATTAAAACACAGATAATACTGCGTTTCGTTTTTATCATAGTTCAAAATTTCGTTTCGGTTTTTTTCATAATTCAAAATTTTGTTTACTTGTTTTAACTACACTGTAGAAGGGGGGGGGGGTCTAGTGGTCTAGAGTGCCGCGTTTCGATCTCTAGCTGACCGGCCATCTCTGGTTTGCGACTGTGGTTTCGATCCCTGGTGCGAGAGTATGTGGCGTATTCGCGCAAGCGAATTATTGAAATACAATTGAAACCATATGTTAGTCCCAAAATGACCTAGTTTGTGTCGAGTGGACGTTAAACCCCATTTCTCTCTCTTTATGTGAACTCCGGTATACATTAGGCATTGCCAATTGCAAAGCCGAAATCGAGCAGACAGTAACTTCAATGCCCTCGGATTTTTCTTGTTTTGTATACGCAAATAAACCGGGTTTAACGTCCTGTTTCGACTGGACTAATGAAGACGGACTTTGTGCTATGAGAAAAATTGTGCCTGGACTGCGGCACTACGGTCTACTCTTATTACGTACACACCAATGTGTATGTGGCCCTACGTCTACTATACACTTAATCATATTCCTGAAGTAGAGGCCAAAGAAACCCCTCTCTGGCCTGGATTGACTTATGATACTTGAGCTTTTGATGGACTTTGTCTGTTCGTCCCATTTAATGAAATCTATTCCAAGTACAGCCACATGACAGCCCTCCGTACTATCTGGAGTCTTCCCTGAAACTGTGAACAGTAATTTAAGGTATTAAAAACGGTGAACATGTGTTTGCTCATTACCGATTGTTTACATTGTACACGTTTTTGATAGTCTCGTTTGTCACACAATTGTTTTTTCTGCAATATTCTGCCGTGCACTGGTTAGAGAAACATAATACATTTTGTGTGTAATGATGTAAACATGTGGAGCTATGTTTAAACACGAATGATTTTGTTACGCTGTAATGTATTGGTTGTTGATCCGATAGTTGACCGGTCATATTTTGGAACAAAAATTGGCGGTTATTACAGCAGTGTCTGAATTTGATAGGTCTAATCAAACGAAACACTGCATGGAGTATGACACTTACTAGGTACTATCTCAAATATATTACATATCTGTTCAGGAATACGAAATGAAATGAAATGGGGTTTAAGGTCCTACTCTTGTGCACCAAATCTGGGCTAATGAAAGACGGGCATACGCCATACAGTGAGGGAAATTTTGCCCGGGCAGCGGCGCTACGGCCTACTCTTATATCGAATTCCTACTGCCACGGGATCTTTTACGTGCACGCCAATGTGTACACGGGACCTAAGTTTTTCGTCCCATCCGAACGACTAGCCGGCTGTCCTTGTCAGGCGTTCTGCAACACTGACAAGAGGAAACCACGCCGGTGAAATGAAATGAAATGGGTTTAACGACCTACTGGTTCAAGAATACACCAAAATTAATAAACTATAATACATTCTTATGGACAACTAATTACTGGTTTATTTGGTCGACATTTTGAAGAGTATTCTCTCAATTGTTTAGTCATTTGGATGCGACGAACACTGAGGATCCGTGTATGCATTGGCGTGCACGAAAAAGATGGTGCCGATGTCAGGGCAGAAGCAAAGTTTGCCTCATAGCACACTGTATGGCGTATGTCCGTCTTCATTAGCCCAGTCGGAACGGAACCGTAGGACGTTCATTTCATTTTTGAAACAGAATGCTGTATTCGCATATGATCGAAAACTCTCAGGTATTATCATTCATGGCGATTAATTTATATGAGGACTTGCTATTAAACTGTAAAGTCCATCATCAGTCTGGCGGTCTTGCTTGCTCTGTTGGGGTTTCCCAATATAGAATATTAAGCCGCGTGTTTAATTGTGTTTCTTTCAAGTAATCGGATTAGTGTGTCATCAAAAGGTGGACTAAAATAGCGTGGATGGCCATGGAGGGCTAAAAAAATATGCAAGACCTGGCGCCGAGTTCACAAAGCATTTTCAGAATTCAATTAAGAATTTGCTCATCTTTTGATCACTGTTTATGAGAAATATCTTTGATTCACAAACATTAAAACTGTGCACATAGTTTCTTATTGATGTATTTGATTCATTAAAACGACAAACGTTTTATAAAAGGCTATATATTTGTTAGTATAAGGCGAACAATTTTGAATAAATTCGTAACTTAAGTCTGAGAATTTTTTGTAGTCATAAGAAAACTAAACAAAAAACCTTTAAATATTCAATAGAGATAATAATAATTTCTAATAAAGTAACTTCTACAAAACAAATTATTCTTGGCATTTTTTAGATTTTCGTTTTCTCGGTAACTAATTATCTATAATGGCCTAATTAATATTTTATTCATCATGCCGTTATTTCTCTCTCATGTCATTTTTTTTTTTCTTTTCACGATCGAAACACTTTCACAATATAATCCCGTCTGAAAACGGTTTGTGAAGGCTTCTCAGAGATGCCTTGACAAAAGGGTAGAATGGTTTTAAGGAAGCACACTATGAAGTAGATATTCATTGTCAGACCAACAAAAAGTTCTATTGAGATCGTACACACAATAGAAAGATCTCCAATATATGATGTAGTTTATTATTAGAACATATATACCTACATAATAGGTCAAATAAGGTCTAATAATTTAAATCCTTGACAAGTATCTAAGACCAAACTGCTCTTTATTCAGTACTCGTAGTCCTTATTTCTTAATTCTTATTTCTTCATTAATTGTTGTCGTATGTTGATTTTAGTGTTAAAATGTCGAAATACGACAACAAATGAAGAAATAAGTATTAAGGACTATTAATTAAGAACTAAGAACCCTGAATAAAGAGCTGTTTGGTCTTCCATAGACGCGTGATTCATTATATCACGTTGATAGACAATTTAAAAACAACATCACAAACTAAATGGCGTCAGGAACGTATTTTTTTTATAACAATTTAGTTTCCATAGTGATATATTATCTGGTATCTTGAAAAGATCTTATACTATAGTATACAGTGGCGTAGCATATAAAACAATTAAAAGATGGTTTGTTTTGGGACTAACAATAATTCACTTGCGCGTAATAAAATAAATAAGCAGTCTCTGTGAATACCGTCACATTAAATATAAAAGAATAATCCGTTGAAATATCAGAAAGTTTATTAATATTATTATGCAAACAAAATTCACATAACAAAGGCAAAGGTCACGGTTCACAAATCAAAAAAGGTTGAAAACGGCATGGTATAAAGTTGAAAACACGCTGTCTTCTGATTAATTACACACGCCGTCAAACCATGTAGCACACACGTCGAATTAAAGATACATTATGGGAATTAGCTATTCTTACTATAACAGTTCAAAAATAGATGATGAAAGAAGAATATATTGAAAATTTCAGTCAAATTACTTTACTCTGAACATAGTTATCACCACTGTTATTTTGAACTAGAAATGGTTTGATTGACAGGCGTTTTAACTCCACCTACATAATCTCGATTATCAAGTAATGTTTTCAATAACCGTGGTAGGCCTACATTTAGCCTACTTCGTTTGAGACGGGGCTGCAATTCAACTCGTATTACATTTATGTTCTACTACTATTTAGAATTAAGTCTTTTCAACAGAAAGTCGGCAACAGAATTTTAAAGTTTGAAAGGAATGGGCCAAATCAATGAGGCAGTATTGCAAATAATTGTACTATAGCCGACTTCTTCCGTGGTCTGCGTGTATTCTTGTACTTTAGGTAGGCCTACGTAACTCCCGAAGCAGGCAAACAGAAACAAGTTATCCGATGGGGCTGCAATTCAGCTGGTTGATGTTAGCTGCGATGTTTATCAATTTCCATAATTTTACTGTAAACCCAAGTAACAAAAGAGCGACAGCGTGTTGACCTAATTACCTCGCTTCATACACTCTATCATTAATAGCCTCGATCTTGGAGTATGACGTCAACCTAACTGTTAATCTCCTCTCACGACGCCATTTATAATTAAATCGATCTATAAAATCCTGTTTAAATACAAGCTCAATCCAAGCCATCCGTGGGTCTACAGAGTTTATTTTATGCTTGTTGTTTAAATAAAAATCTAATTTATCTTTTCTATGACATCTGACGCCTAAATAAAGACTTGAAATAATCAGATTTAGCTCTTGCATAATGTATGTTTAATGGAGAGAAACATTATTTAGCTTTAACAATCGCTAACAAGCGGTTTTCATACATTTTGGAAACTGCTCCCTTGCCATAATACAGGCAATAAAATACTATTCTTCACTCATCTTGACACTAAATAATACAAAATCATAAGTTGGATTCAAATGGACATGGATCTATAATTGTTAACTGAAGAAAACTATAAAAATATCTAGGTGATTAAATTTGATAGCTCCAGTCTTATGTTCAAATAATTAAGCCGAGGGACCGCTTCGAATGGCAAGTAGAAATCTGTTTTAAAAACCTTTAGGTCTTGATAAAAAAAATCAAATTGAACAGCGTTTAACGTTCTACATTTCTAAACCTACAGAATCAATGAAGAATGCCGTTGCACATTTGTGAATTGTAGGGTGGTCTTGGGAAAGTTCCATCGGATGCACTAACTTCAAATCCTTAGGAAAAAAATGAGGTAGTATATATTAAAACATTTTAAGGAAACTATACTAAATTGGGTTTAACGCCGATTTATCACCACCAGTCAGGTTGATTATGAAGACGGATAAACGCCAATCGTGCCAGGGCAGTGGACTTTCTACCTACAACGAATGGTTTCAAACAAGCAATTACGAGCCCGTTGACTTCAATGTTGAATGGCTTTAACACCAACCACCAGATACCAAATATGCATACATTGATACCATATATAGGAGAAAATTGGTATACTTTTCGGCTAGGTTGACCTTCCCCCGACCCTATTTTGCTCAAATCGAAAGAGATACTTTTTTTAATGAACTTACTTGCAAGAAATATTAATAAGTTGGTGAGAAATGGATTTTAACGAAGTATTTGATTTAATTGTCTATCAGCTGTTTAAGAGCACTGACGAAATTACGATTTGTTATCCACGTGGCAGAGACAGAAATAGTTGTCAAAAAAATCAGACGTCACGTGGGCTCCTTAGAAGGACGTTTCGACAGCCTCCTCGGCTTAGAGGCTGGGATGCAGACATCATACGTGGTTTCTAGAGAGACATATTACCTTTAACAGCCACAGCTATGATGTCCTTGCTAAATATAAGTTCTCCATCAATGTTGCGCTCTTTTTTTCCAAATTGTTTGTAGCTTCCTGTCTATTATCTTTCCATTATGGATGTTATAAAAATATATAAACATGGTAATAGCAACACAGTGTTCCATGGTTAAATGGTCCTTAAAAGCTTACCACATCCGTCGTCGGATATAATCTATACCACAGATCTTGTTAGCCGGTGATCGTCTAGATATTATCTCTGGTGTATTATATTGTAATTTTCTACTCCAGGCTTTCTCGAGGGTTGTATTTATTTTCGACAGCAGCTAATTGTGTGGTTAACAACTTTAGCATCTTTACAAGAAAGCAGCTTACATAATATGTTACATTATAATACTCAAAATTGGCATGACGTTAAGTCTACCACACTCCCAGATTACATAATATGATTCATTATACTATTCTAAATTGACATGACGTTAAGTCTACCACACTCCCAGATTACATAATATGTTACATTGTAATACTCTAAATTGACATGACGTTAAGTCTACCACACCCCCAGATTACATAATACGTTACATTATAATATTCTAAATTGACATGACGTTAAGTCTACCACACCCCCAGATTACATAATATGTTACATTATAATACTCAAAATTGGCATGAAGTCTACCACACTCCAAGATTACATAATACGTTACATTATAATATTCTAAATTGACATGACGTTAAGTCTACCACACCCCCAGATTACATAATATGTTACATTATAATACTCAAAATTGGCATGAAGTCTACCACACTCCAAGATCGAATTTGCTGATAGAAATATCTACATCCTGTCTCCCCTCAGAACCAGCGGTATTTCCCTGACGCGCACATGACAAGACGTGACAGAATTCGATATTACGTGGTTTTCAAATGGACGTATTGTCGTCGCCCTGTCCGTCCGTCCACAATTGTTTGTGAACAGTCTACAGGTCACAATTTTTATCAGATTTCAAAGAAACTTAAAATATAGGTTTATCACCCCAAGATCTCGGTTCCTTTCGATTGGCATGTATCGGACTGTAACTTCATGGATTATGCCCCCTGATTGTACGAAAAATCACGTTTTTAGCTTGTGAACACTGTCGAGGTCCCAATATTGAACCGATTTTGATGAAACTTGAAAAGCATGTTTATAACTCGAAGATCTTGGTTCCTTTCGATATTTGCGCATATCGGATCGTAACTTCCTGAATTATGGCCCCTGATTGTCCGAAAAATCGCCTTTTATGGCTTGTGACGCCCTGGAGGTCCCAATTATTATCCGATTTAAAAAAAAAACATTTGATTATATCACCGATACACCGTAATGAAGGTTGAGTTCGAATTTCGTGAAAATCGGACCAAAATTGCCGGACAAAATGACCGCCGCTTGTACGTGAATCGTGTAACAATATTGTATACCAAGGTTGTGGACCTGTAGAGGTCACAATTTTAACTTGATTTTGATGAAACTTGAAACAGAGTTTAAGGTCTTGAGACAAACAAGTATATTGATTTTCAATGAATTTTTATAACTGTACAGCTAAATCCATAACATTAAATGTTTCGTAAACTAAACGTTAGCATGTGGCAGATCTTTATAAAAAAAAACCAAACAAATTCTAATGATTTTTGATAATTACTTAACATTCTAATGATTTTTGATAATTACTTAACATGCGACAACTCTTGTTGACTGCCTGGACGATTTAGCTGCTGGTGGGCGTATGTTTCGTTGCCTGGCAACCTAAGTTTTTTTTAAAATGACATTATATTATCGAATTTGGCAGCCATTTTGAAAGAAATACCCGGCATCATATGAAAAATACATTTTATTAATTATGTTTGGCAAATTGCGCTGGCATATCTACACTGTATTTGAGGAATTTAAAAAGAATTTATTGATCCTACAACCAATAAAACACCCTGATTACGAGATATCGCTCTCAGATAATTCCTCAAGCAAGCCAGAATGCCACTGCACTACCCCTTGCTGGTAACCTATTAACCTTAATTGCATAGCCACACCATTTCTTAAACAAAACTTAACAAATGAGGTGACCCTTTATTTCCATGGTAATCATACTGGAAAAATAATTTTTCTTCAAAAACGTAAAGCAAATAGCTAGATAAAAACACCTATTAGGAACTAGACCATAATTATTTCAGAATCCACAGTGCTATTCATCGAAATGTTTGATATAGAAAAACAAGGTTTGGAATTGAGAAAAGGTTGAAATTCACATACAGTTCGGGGCGACCGAACTACGATGTAAATTGAGAAAGAGAGAGAAATGGGATTTAACGTCCACTCGACACAAAATAGGTTATTTTGGGACTAACATGGTTTCAATTTTATTTCAATAATTCGAATGCACGTAGGGGTCTTTAGCAGTGGGAAGAAACCGGAGTGCCCGGAGGAAACCCACGAGGTTGAGAAGGCGTCCCTATCTCCATGCCACATACGCTCACACCAGGGATCGAAACCACAGCCGCAAGCCAGAGATGACCGGCCAGCCAGAGGTCGAAGCTCGGCACTCTAGACCACCCCAACCCCCACGATGTAAAGTAGCATAGGGTGTAATGTGGCCCGACTATGGTTCGAAATCAGGCTATAATCTTATTAGACTACGATTAAGTCGAAGCCATTTGATGCAAACTTGATATAGTTTATAGCGAAATGTTTTAAATGTGCTACATCTGGTCGAATTCCGGTAATTGACTTTTAATGTAGTATCTGATATCACGGAAAGGGTAATCAGATCTGCCCCGGCAAATGAATTAATCTTAGCTGTATAAGGTGACTTTATGTGGAAATACAAAATAGCCTATATATCAACTTGTTTTCCAGTCAATTTTTTTGCCATTTGAAAAACATTAAATCTAGAACTGAGACGGAGTATGTACGTGTTCCGGTAAAACATGTCAATTCAAGCGTCCTCAAAAAAGCGATGGTTTAGGTTAATAGTTTATATAATATTCTTTGAGAATGTAAATCATCATATAACGCCGTAACAATATTAATCTACGTCAGCGTACCACGTAATATGGAATCCTGTCACGTCAACTCACATCTTGTCACGCCAGCGCAGTCAATATGTAGTCACATGAAATACTTATTACATTGGAACTTGATATTTTCAATATTTAATACAACCGGAAGCTATACTTCAAGATCGAGCTTTTGAATATGACAAGGTAGAATACCTTTTAATGCAAAAGTCACTGATCACAGAACTAGCAGGTCACGTGATAGGAGGTTCGTACAGTCTTTAGAAAGGATAAGTTTAAATTGAAGTAATCAAAGTCTAAATTCAAATAATAGGGGAAGGATTTGGAATGTTCCGGAAGACATATTAAAAATGTTTGATATACATTTTTGAAGGCATCGGATTTGTTCCTTGTTACTAGCAAATTTAAACCTGGTATCTCATGTATTTACGGAGATAGGCCATTCTGGTTGTCACACACATCAGGAGGAAAATGTGCGGAAATCTTTGATTCTAAAAGTAACCGGACGTACTTTCAAATTTCGAAAAACCACTAGTCAGGGTCCCTGATTGGATTTATGGAACGAATCTAAAAATGAAAACCCCGTGAAGAACTGCTGATGCATAAACGAGATATGAATGAATTAGTCTTATATTTTATATACGCATGTATGTGCAGTAAGTAAGCACACTTAAAGGACACTATTGGTTTCAACGTTATCACACATGCGAGAGAACTCGTTACACGCGGTCCTTTAAGCTTTATCATTCATGTATTTTATTCTGTCCAGTGACGAAGTAGTTAAGGTGAGTGCTAAAACATGCTTAAAAAGACGGAGGCAAACTTTATATCAATGTTTGTGAATGAGTTGTTATTTTTTGCCTAGTCTAAATATTAATTTAAGAATTACCGTCGTAAGTGTATTTTGTTTAGCCCCCCGCCTCTCGAAGAAAGCAGGGGACTATTAAAGGGGTTCGTCCGTCTGTACGTATGTCAGTCCGTCCCACTTTTTGGGACACCATAACACTCTTTCTAATTGAGCTAGAGTATTCAAACTTGGTGTATGTGTTTATTACACCAATACCATGGTGGGGTTTGACGATGTAATTTTCTGCTTAGGGTAAGAAGAGATAAGCAATTTGATTGGTTGATACTTTAGGACACGAGAGTGATGGAACTAGGTGTATAGTTTCAATAGCTTGACTATGTTTCAGGGTAAGCAGAGCGATAAGCAATTTCATTGATCGAGACTATGGAGTTAGATGATGAATATTGTCTGCTTACTGTAAGCAAAGATAGGCAATCTGAATGATTGATGCTTTGGGACACGAATAACTTTGGTTATAATGAAGTTTGAGCGATGCAACGCCGATCTATATTGTTACCTTGACTAAGTTCGATAGTGCGAATTTTTTTCGGTTTAGGCCATGACGCGAGAAGCAATTTCATTGGTCAAGACTTTGGAATGTAACAACACTGCTTCTTAATTGAGGTAGAATGTTTAACAAACTTGATATAGATGTTCATTTGGTGAATGTCTTGACCCGTGTTCAATGATTAACATTTCGAGTCTGATAGAGAGTGATGAAACTTAGTGTATAGTTTGTTTGCTCAATACTTGTGCGATTAATTAATATGTCATGTATTTATTTTGAGATTTCCACGGAGGGGAGTGGGGCATCAGTCTCACTGTTGGCTTGTTGTTTTTTTCAATTTTACTGCTCATATTTGTTCCTTTATACTGTTCATTTCGTCTCTCATAATTCTTTATAAATGACAGTTTTTCTTAATGTTTGGTAATTTATGATAAGAAATAGAGTTTAACGTCCTACTGTTCTGCCTCTAACCTGGGCTAGTGAAGACAGGCATATAATAATAATGTATATTTATAAAGCGCATATATCCATCCATAAATGCATGCTCAAAGCGCTAATCCATGCAATGTGCTATGAGGGAAATTTAGCCCGGGCAGAGCCGCTACGGCTTACTCTTATATCGAAATTCCAACTGCCAAGGGATCGTTTACGTGTACGCCAATGTGTACACGGGACCTCAGTTTTTTGTCCCATCCGAACTACTAGACAGCGGTCCTTGTCAGGCCCTTTACCCTGCATCACTGACAAAGGAAATCAGGCCGGAAAATCTGGATAAACTTTTTTGGCCAATACAGGGATCGAACAATCGACCTCCGGGCTAGCGTCGTACACACTAATTTATGAACGTGATGTATTTAGAGCTGGTGAGACGTAAATAAACAACTTCGACTGCATTAACGTTTTCTCATGGACATCTTCTGAATAGTATGTCGGTATCCAGTGTGCTCTACATTTAGTGTTAAATTGCTTTCTTTTAGTGTACTTACATGTATAACTAATTACACTCTACGGGATTCATTTTGTGCTGGTCGGAAAATCATTCAAGTAATCTAAATTGCTGAACTGATTTTATTTTTTCACCTTTTCATATTTGTGTCGCAGGTGAATGTGACATTCGTCTGAAACATGCTCCCGCCATAACACCTGCCTGCTGAATAAGACAACTTGACGTCAGATTATCTGTCCTTACTGGGGATTATATACGTTTACAAAACTTTGTGTGATTTGCTGGACTAGGAAATTAAATTGAAATGAAATAGGGTTTAACGTCCTACTGTTCTACTCCGACTGGACTAATGAAGAAGGGCATAAACCATACCGGACAGCGGCGCAACGGCCTACTCTTATATCGAATTCCAACCGCCAAGGAATCCTTCACGTTCCCGCCAATGTGTACACAGGACCTCCGTCCTGCATCACCGTAGTCCCGAAGTGACCTAGTTTGTGTCGAGTGGGCGTTAAACCCCATTTCTCTCTCTCTCCTGCATCACTGACGGAAAATCTGGATAAACTTTCTCTGTCAAAGCAGGGATCGAACACCCGACTAACGAGTCCGCGTCTTACCCAACGTGGCCCCCAGCTGGACTAGGAGACGGGCTGTTAATTTTTTAGAACGCGATAAAGTTAGCTTTCAATTGATTTATATAGAGGGATAAATGTGCGGGTCAATCTATTCCAGACATTCTTATATTAACAGATTCTCGGGATTTTATGGAATAGCATCGTTCATAATTAGAAGGCTTGATGGTGATTACTATAAGCAGAGTTGCATCCCCTTAATCCCAGGTCAAGAAATAAATGGCTCAAGCAGATAATAGAATTGTCATCGCGTGATTTACCGCCTAACCAAATAATCTCAGTTCACTCGGAAATTGAACAATTATCATACTAAACTTAGGTTGCCTCTATACAGTTAGCTCCGCTAGGGAACAGACAGACACTAAGCTAGTTTAACGACATTTTGAGCACTAAACCGACGATTTTTGTCGAAAATTACTAGGAGTATATATTCTACTTTCATTTAAGGAAATTGAAAAGGTCTAATTGGTCTTTTTGTGTATAACAGATGTGAACCGGAGGAGGTCTGCATTACAAAATAGTATATAGCCCCCGGATCCATACACTCTTTTTGAATTGTTTTGTTTGTGGTCTCTGAGTGCGATGTCTTGTCCATGTAAGTTCATCTCGATTTTCCGGCGTGGTTTCCCCTTGTCAGTGATGCAGAAGGAGAGCCTGACAAGGACAGTTGCCTAGTCGTTCGGATGGGACGAAACACCGAGGTCCCGTGTACACATTGGCGTGCACGTAAAAGATCCCTTGGCAGTTGGAATTCGATATAAGAGTAGGCCGTAGCGCCGCTGCCCGGGCAATAATTCCCTCATAGCACACTCTATGGCGTATGCCCGTCTTCCATTAGGTCAGAAGAGTAGGACGTTAAACTCCATTTCATTTGATTTGTGTTTTTGTGTAGAATTGTGTGTGGTGCAGTCCCCCTGCACTTACTATTAGGATAGAGATCTATTCTCCAAGTATGCAGTAGATGAATCTCTGTGTGCAGAATGCACGATTATATGCAGCGAGTGTAAATGTATTAGTAGATTACATGTAATTGAATGAAATTCAATTTCCAATTTTGATAAAATTAGAGATTTCTGTCACATCGCTTGTCAGAAGAACACAAGTATGATAAAGTAAAACCGTAAAACCCAGCCGAAGACAACATCTGGGATCAGCGTTTTTGTTAGTCATGTGATTAAAGAAATGCCATTTGAACATGATTGGTTATTTAGTTAGCTGCATGTCATATTTGTGGAGATGTGTGAGTGTTTGGCGATTGTCATATCGACCTCATTCAATTGATTTATTATATCAATATGATTGAAAAAAAAATCATATAAGATGAATACAAACATATTTAGGCCCCGGACAGCCATGTTCAGCCCCCTCTCAGCCAAAATACATTTAAATTAAAATTTTAATTATGCAATTGGCCCGATTCTATTACAGGGAAATGGCTTGAAAATGTGGCCCGCCGACATTCCACGTCAGTTGATGCGCGAGTATTATTATTTGGGGGTGGGGGGGTATGTCTTGATGGAGTTCGATGAGGAACATTGTTTCCTTACGGTAAGCAGAGATAAGCAACCTGATTGGCTGATGCGTTGGGGTACGATAACTTTGGTTATAATGAAGTGAGAGCAACAAACAAAACTCCGAATACGTATTTATTGTCATTACTTTGGCTAAGTTGGATGGTGAGAAATTTCTGCTCAGACTAAGGAGCGATTAGCAATTTGATTTGTCAACATAACAAGTCTGCTTTTAATTTAGGTAGAATGTTTAAACTTGATGTAGATATAAACCAAGTACGAACAATCCATACCATTAGACAGAATTCAAAGTACTAAAACAAACGTTATAGGCAAAATAGTGTAATCAGCAAATGGACTTGATGTAGATGTTCATTTGGTGAATGTCTGGGCTGAATTCAATGATTAACATTTCGAGCTAAAGCTAAGCAATTTTTTTAGTCAATGCTTTGCGACAAGATAACTTTGGTTCTATCTGTTAGAGATTGATTAAACTTACAACGTAGTGTATAGTTGATAATCAGTTTGATTGTTCGATACTTTTGAAAAAAAAATATATGTGCGGTTAATTAATGGACCATCTATTTATTTGGGAATTTCGGCAGGGGACATAAATCTCACTGGTGGCTTGTTTGAAATACTAAAGTGAATACTTCTCTTGAAGTGGATTTGAAGAAAAAATGTGATAAAATTATATTTTATGTAATGAGCAAAATCTTGATTCTCATAGCTTAAATGATATTGAGACACTATTTGAAAGCCTATCAAGAATGCTGCTGTTTTAAATTTAAGATGGCAAAGGCAGTTTTAGATGAATATATTGTAGAGTCACAAAGTGAAAAACCACCGGAATACCTATACGCCGCTGATTTTAATTCTATGTGTTCATTATCCATTGCAATACCTTTTTGTATCTCATTTTAATTCTACACGTTTTTTTTATTAATATATACAGCAGAATGCGCGCGTTAGCACAAATCGTTGGTGATACCTGCATATCAAAGCCATACTACTCCTCCCGAAGCACTGAAAAACATCTTCAAGACATAAAAGCGGAGTGGGGAATGTTACTGAACAAATTATATCACGTTACTAAATCGTCAGCTAACGGTTGGATGAAGATTGTCAAACAGACATACTGCGAGATAACCATCGGTGAAGACCCGGTAAGTCTTTGGAATGCCGGTTACTCTTCCCACTAATACCCACATAAATACAGATCAAGGTAAATCCATAAATGGTGTTTATTTTAGACACCCCGAATAAATACCAGAACCTAAAGTCGTCCACTTATCAAACACATGTACGGTTGATAATGTGCTAAAACTGATAGAGAAGATACTTCCCCACTGCCCACAGATTTATGAATTGCTTCCAGAGCCATACAGAGATCGATTTGGTTTAAGATTATTGGATATTATACATACTTTGTTTGTAGCAAATAAATGGTCTGAGGGTAGAACACTGTGGCTACTGAAAGTTATCGTAAGATCATCAAACATGAACTGGAAGATTTCGGGTAGTGATGCTGAAATGTTTGTAAAGCACTATGAACCAGTCCAGGAAATAGTGTCGAAGCGAACGTGTACAGTACAAGTAACTACAAGAACAAGCTGATATTACTTGTATAAGTATTATTAGTTTATATGACCCTTGTTGTAATACCTAATGTATAAAGTTAGCATGGATTATATGCTGATGATGTGGATTTAATGCATTTGTAAAGAGCTTCCAAAATGATTTCTTATATTAAAATAGCCAATTTGTCATGTATTTCCTCTTGTAATGTCGTTTAAAGTAAAAATGAAAGACGTCGTGTTATTTTTTTAAAATTTTACTTAGGTGCATCGCTAGCACTGTTCCATGTATATTTTTCCTTCTGGGGTGAAGGATTTACCGTTCCCAAATCATTTCAATATGGCATAAGAAAGTGGGCAAAATGAAGAATGTCATCGAGGTAAGCAACCCAAAATTTTGTTTTATTTTGTGTTTAGGGGCCACGATGGCACAGTGAGTAAGACGGTAGCTCGCTGTCATAGCGTTGTCCGAGAAAAGTGTCCGCTAATTTGCCGCCGTAGTTCCGCCTTGTCCGTAGTGCAGAACAGATAATCGTCCAGGTAGGACGATAAACCGAGGCCCTGGCGTTCACGTTAACGATCATTTGGCAGTTGAAATAGTGGTGAGCATTTTCTGCTTGCAGTAACTTGAGTAAGCAGAGATAAGCAATCTGATTGGTTGATGCCTTGTGGCACAGTAATTTCGGTTATAACAAAGTGAGAGCGATGAAACTCAGAAGGTAGATTTATTATATCATTACCGTGATTAAGATTGATAGTGAGAATATTCTACTTATGCCATTTGATTGGTCAAGACTTTGGAACATAAGGTGAATGCCTTGATGGAGTTCGGTGGTGAGCATTTTCTGCTTGCAGTAACTTGAGTAAGCAGAGATAAGCAATCTGATTGGTTGATGCCTTGTGGCACAGTAATTTCGGTTATAACAAAGTGAGAGCGATGAAACTCAGAAGGTAGATTTATTATATCATTACCGTGATTAAGATTGATAGTGAGAATATTCTACTTATGCCATTTGATTGGTCAAGACTTTGGAACATAACATCTCTGCTTTTGATTGTTCAGTTCCTGTGTAGTGAAAACGTTCCGCTAGATTGGCAACAATATCGGCCATATTTGAAGAATGGCCAGTTGAATGTATCTTGGATGATGAAAAGTAAATGTGCATAAATAATTACCCACAGCACTATGTCTAATATAATCATGACCTCTGTGTTTTGTCATTCCGCATAGACCACATAAACACCAAGTTTGAATAGTTTTTGTTCAAATAGAAAGAAAGTTATTGTGAGGGGGGGGGCGCTCTTCTTCAGTTTGCAAAAAACAATTCAAATATGAAAATTAAATGCTATAACTGTGCACAAATTAAATCATTTTGGGCAAGCGATTTTTCACGGCCGTCCCAGGCACAACGTACTGATCCAACCCGAGGATTTGTGGACAATTCGTGCTGGGTATATTGCCCATTGCCTGTTGAGTACTTTGTGAGACTTAAATATATTCAGCTGCCCGCCAAGTCCTAAATAAACTCAAACTAATCTAAACATCTGATAGCAGGAGTTAGTAATATTTTCTATTAATCATGTGAAAAACGTCGAATAATGGTCTTAATACCTGACACCATAGCCCCTCCACGTCATCTGAGCTCAGTTTGACCTTCAGATTCGTTCCTCTTCTACTTTTCTGTTTGCGCTTCTTGGTTCTAATGGTGTTAGTTGTACTGTATTTTTTTTTTCTAGTATTTAAACAAGAAGTACTTAATTATTTTTAACAGCAATGTGATCTACCAAATTTGTATTTCTGAATTTCGAATTAAAGTTAAACAGATGTTCCCTGCAATATAACTGATGACAAGACGAGAACACATCTTGATGCAACAACATTGCTAAGGTTCTTGTCTGGTGAAACACAGAGAATGAACACAAATATTCTTCTGATCCGACAGGGCTAATGAAAACGGGCGTACACGAGGGAGATTTTTCAGGAGTGCCCGGAGGAAACCCACGAGGTTGAGAAGGCGCCCCTATTTCCATGCCACATACGCGCGGCACTCTAGACCACTAGGCCATCCCAACCCCCTCTTTTATTTGCACGCCAATAATCTTCATAGTGCAATACATAACAAAAATTTTAACACAATATTGTTAGATGTATATACAATAGCTATCTGAATACAGATCCAGATACCCGTGGAGGGGCTAGTATATTTCTGTAAAACATGCAGGAGTCACAAAAAGCTCCTGCACTTAAATTTCCGGGAACACATAAAAACACACCCGCAAATTTGCTCCCAAGAGCTTTTTTTTACCATCTATCCAAATGGTGTAAAAAAAACTGTTAAAAATCGAATTTATTTATTTAATAGTACTTAGTAGTTATTAACTGATTACATACTTTTTTGGGTTTGGTACATATTCCCTTTAACCCCTTTCTGCCCAAGCAGTGACATGAGTTGTGACCTATTTATCGAGTCAAAGGCCTTTAAGAAGTCAATATATAAAAATAAAATAAAACCAAGTACGAACAATCCAAACCGTTAGACAAAATTCGAAGTCCTAAAAAACGTTATAGGCAAAATAGTGTAATCAGCAAATAGACTGTTCATCGTGTACGAAATACACAACAAACAATGGTAACACATGTCCGGAAGAGTAAGCTAACCCTGCCTGGCGCGCCATAGCTGCATCCAAACTACTGGGCAAAATGTCGGTAAAATAGCGTGATTGGCCAATGGACTATCGGTATGCAAAATGCACGTGATGAACATTGTTAACGGTGTAGTAGACATAATCAGAGAGATAGTAAATAGGATACGCGTCAATTAAATATATCAAGAATAATAGCTGAGAGCGACATGTTACATTTACCAATCATGTCAATATGACGGCCATAAAACTTTTTAAAGGATTTTATAAGTTTAGTGCGCAAGTATCCTTGTGGTTGAGGCTTAGTTGACAAATGTCTCGATATAAGAAACTGAACGGAAATATCAATAGCCAATAGTTATTCTTTCTTTTAAAATATCACTATCGTAACCTATCATAAACTATTATAAAACTACCTGACTGATCGACCGATTTAACAAAAGAATGACAATTGATTGTGAATGTTAAAGGTAATTGATCTCAATCAGTTTTTTAAGTCAATCAAATACTAAAACATAAACAAAAAATTCAACACAAACAAAAATATTCAAAATTCAACACAAGCAAGGTATTCAAAATTCAACACAAACCATTCAGCACAAATATATTCAAAATTCAACAAAAGCAAAATATTCAAAATCCAACAAAAGCAAAGTTTTCAAAATTCAACACAAGAAAAATATTCAAAATTCAACACAAACAAACCATTCAGCACAATTAAATATATTCAAAATTCAACACAAACAAAAAATTATAAATTCAATACAAACAAACTATCTTAACTGCACAAACAGAAATAATTATCAATGGATGTATTTTTAATTGCCTCATACTGTGAGTTGCCATAAATGAATGGAATTATTTGTGCTGTCTTAACATCAAAACTGAAATGTTTTCATACCTTATAACATGAATGACTTAACCAGTATTACAAATAATAAATGGAGCCGGCACAAGCACAGTTGGTAGCGTACATAACTTCGAATCCTGAGCATGGATGTCTTCAGGCACATGAAATATACATAGAAATTCGTAAACAAACCGTAAAATATCAAGTTGGTAGACAATTGAGTGAGTTGACCTCTGACCCCCACTGGTCTCTTGCTATGGAATGTCATACAAAAAGTTGATAAATATTGTTTCAAGGGAGATAACTACATGTTTCAGTAACAATTAGTGGGTTCAGACTAGCAATTATTTGCCCATTGACTTCAATGTTAAATGACTGTAACATCACATATTGTAGCTATTTGCTCAACATTCCGTTGGTTCCAATCTTTATCGAAACAAAGTTTACCAAATTGGACAATCTCCTCCTCATAATTTTGTAGGAGGTTGACCGTCTAGATGTTTTGCTACGGGCATTTGAAGTTAGGATAAGCCGAGCGTTAAAGGGACAATAACACTCTTGCTGGCTTGGCAGCTCTAGAAAATAAATAATAGTCTTATTCTAAGTACTAGATGTTTATTTGTCATCCCTCTTGTGTAAATTATCCATTACATCATATTTTACTTGTTCAGAGGGTTCGAAAATATTTTAAAATCCAAGTCACATTTGAAAAGGTTTACGTTAACCTTTTCAAATCATGTAGTTGAATTTTTCCAATTCTTTAAATACGAGTAGACTTTCCCAATGCAATCTACTAAGGATACGCCTGTAATTTTTAGGGTCGGATTTCGACTCTTTTTTTGTAAAGGGGAACAATCAAAGCTCATTACCCAAGTTAAACACTTTGTTAAACAGTTCAGGCAAAATAACAGCAAATATTTTAGGGCATGACTTTAAGAAATCAACACCAATGCCACCAGACCCGGGTGCTGTACCAGGTTTAATTCTGTTAAGAAAATTTAATACCTCTGACTCTGATATTGATTGATTGATAAAGTCATGTCCACAGGTTTCACTTTATTCATTAAATTCAGCAATACTGTCACATATTGCAGTCATTACTGCCGCGTGGAGTTTACACATTTTGTAGGCCTTCAAAATAGCTTGCCCATACTCCAGGATTGATACCAATTGCAGTGTGTGACTTTGTTCTGAATTTTCTTAATATACTGTTCAAAAAAAGTAGGGGATATTTGATTTTTAAGTGTTATTAAAGTCACCTAATGAAACTGACGAAGAAACAAATGACAAAATGAAATGAAGTTCACATTCATCGATTTATTCCAAATGATCGTTAGACTAAGTAAGGCACAGACTGACCACTATAAGGGTAAAATGATACCCGGGGTCAAACAGCAAAGTTACCACAGCATCGCAACAAAGTCAGTAACGGGTAAATCCTCCTCTGTTTGCCAAACAAGCATTGATCCGACGAGGCATACTCCTAATGAGACGTCTAAGGTCATTTTGGTCCAGATTGTCCCATTCCTGTTGCAACGCAGCAGCAAGTTCTTGGACATTGGCAGGACGTTGTTGACGTTGACGTAACCTCTGTCCAAGCATGTCCCGGACATGCTCGATGGGGGAGAGGTCGGGACTCAGTGCTGGCCAAGGTGATGTTCTGTTGTTGGAGGTAACCTGTAACGATCCTGGCCCTGTGACATCTTGCGTTGTCATCCTGGAAGATGAAACGGCGGCCATGACGTCGTTCGAACGGCACAACATGGACTGCAAAGATGTTGTCCCGGTAGTACTGGCCTGTAACACGCCCTGCAACAACATGTAAAGCCGTTCTTCCAGCAACAGGGATGCCTCCCCACACCATAACAGAACCACCCCCAAATCGATCATGTCTGATGACGTTAACGTCTTGGAAGCGCTCGTTTCGACGATGCCACACCCTCCTTCGTCTGTCCAAAAAATCAACAGTGAACCTTGACTCATCTGAAAACATCACATTGCTCCAGCGTCGATTATCCCAGTGTTGACGATCCCTACACCAACGACGTCTTGCCTGAATGTGATGATCTTTCAAACAAGGGATCACGCGAGGACGTCGGGCGCGAAGGTGACCCCTATGCAGTCGATTCCGAATCGTCTGGCCACTCACTCTCACACCAGTGTCTGTTTGAAGACGAGCGCTGATCTGATTTGCTGTGATGACACGATTTCTCAAGGCCAAGGTACGGATAAATCGATCCTGGGCTTGAGTTGTCGGCCTGAGCGTGGTCTGTCCTGTACAGATTGTGTATCACGTTATCTGGACCATAGCCTGCTTATGACAGACTGAGAAACATTCATCGTCCGCGCCACAACCGCCTGTGTTGTGCCGATCTGTAGCATGCCAAGGGCACGTAACCTTTCATTTTGGGTAAGCCGACGCATATCAAAATTTGTTTTGTGGTCACTAAAACAATTAAACTGATGTTTCCACCCTGGAATTCAATGCCACAATGACTGTAACATTCAAAGTCAGAGTCGTGCAAATCTTGGGTTGGACCCCCATGATGATCCCAAGCATCACCTGCATTCCATGCGGTAGCTATTGGTGCGTTTGGGCGTCACATGTAACTGGAAATGTTTCTTCTATTAGGTTCTATAGTGACTTTTTTCGTAGTCATTTGCATATTTTAGTATTATGCCCCCAAAATCAAATATCCCCTACTTTTTTTGAATAGGAAACTTGCCGAAAATGGTCTTTGTTTTCTATGTTAACTAACAGCTCATTATAAATATTTTGATTATACGTTTTCTTTTACAGTTTAAAGATATTCTTCAATTTATTTTTGGTATTTTATATGTCATTAATTCATTGTGGGGGTTATTTTCTCTGAATACCTTTAAATACTTATATTTACTAAGTTCAAGTTCTAGACAATCACTATCAAACCAAACCAAAGTGGTTGTTTCCCTTTAAGTCTATTTATAGGTTTGTGAACTGCACAGTTCTTGATGTAAGATATAAGAAACTGAACGGAAATATGACTAGCCAATAAACCCTTAAATTCATCATAAAATTTTATAAAGGTTTTAGTTATTCTTTCGTTTAAAATATCACTATCGTAACCTATCATAAACTATTATATTACTACCTGACTGATCGACCGATTTAACAAAAGAATTACAATCGATTGTGAATGTTAAAGGTAAATGATCTGAATCAGTTTTAAGTCAATCAAATACTAAAACATAAACAAAAAATTCAAAACAAACAACAATATTCAAAATTCAACACAAGCAAAGTATTTAAAATTCAACACTAGCAAGGTATTCAAAATTCAACACAAACAAACCATTCAGCACAAACAAATATATTCAAAATTCAACAAAAGCAAAATATTCAAAATTCAACAAAAGCAAAGTTTTCAAAACTCAACACAAGAAAAATTTTCAAAATTCAACACAAACAAACCATTCAGCACAAACAAAAAATTATATATTCAACATAAACTATCTTAACTGCACAAAGAGAAATAATTATCAATGAATGTATTTTTAATTGCCCCATACTGTGAGTTGCCATAAATGAGTGGAATTATTTGTGCTGTCTTAACATCAAAACTGAAATGTTTTCATTCCTTACAACATGAATGACTTAACCAGTATTACAAATAATAAATGGAGCCGGCACAAGTACAGTTGGTAGCGTACATAACTTCGAATCCTGAGCATGGATGTCTTCAGGCAAAACATTATTTCTCTACAGGGACACATGAAATATACATAGAAATTCGTAAACAAACTGTAAAATATCAAGTTGGTAGACAATTGAGTGAGTTGACCTCTGACCCCCACTGATCTCTTGCTATGGAATGACATACAAAAAGTTGATAAATATTGTTTCAAGGGAGATAACTACATGGTTCAGTAACAATTAGTGGGTTCAGACTTGCAATTATTTGCCTATTGACTTCAATGTTAAATGACTGTAACATCACATATTGTAGCTATTTGCTCAACATTCCGTTGGTTCCAATCTTTATCGAAACAAAGGTTACCAAATTGGACAATCTCCTCATCATAATTTTGTAGGAGGTTGACCGTTTAGATGTTTTGCTACGGGCATTTGAAGTTAGGATAAGCCGAGCGTTAAGCATTTTGATTGTTTGGGACTTTGAAACACAACAACTTCTCTTCTAATTGAGCTAGAATGTTCAAACTTGGTGTAGGCATTTATTACGACAATGCCTTGATGGAGTACGAAGATAAGCATTATCTGTTTACGGTAAGCAGAGATATGCAATCTGATTGGTTGGGGCACCATAACTTTGGTTATAATGTAGTGAGAGCGACGAAACTCCACATATAGATTCATTAAATGTCATTACCTTGACTACTTTGATGTTGAGATTTTTCTGCTTAGGCTTAGGAGCGATAAGTATAGTTTGATTGCTATGTACTTTTGGAAAAAGTAAATGTGCGATTAATTAATACTAATATGTGTCATATATTTATTTTTGGATTTCGGCGGGGGACATCAGCATCACTGTTGGCTTGTCCATTAAATAATATACGGACAATTTCTATTTTTTCGTAGCAAGTTTTTAAATGGCAGTAAAAGGTTGATGTTTCTGACGAAATAGCTTGGCAGCTCCAGAAAATAAATAAAAGCCTTATTCTAAGTACTGGATGGTTAAGTGCCCTACCGGTTGTGTAAATTATCCATTACATCCTATTTTACTTGTCCAGAGGTTTCGAAAATATTTTAAAATCCAAGCCACATTTGAAAAGGTTGACGTTAGGCTTTACACATCATTTAGTTGAATTTTTCCAATTTTTTTAAATTAGGTGTGTTAAGATGAAATTTGTATCATCAACTGATTGGAATATTGTAAAATAATACAATTTGTTGACCAGAATAAAGATTGAGGCTTAATCGAAATGCCCCTCGTTGATATACAACACACGAGAGAGAAAGAGGGAGTTTAACGCTTCGAAACGATACAAACTCGGTTGTTTCGGACCAAAGTATGGTTTAATTGTATTTTAACAATTCGCTTGCTCGTAGGTGCCTATAGCAGGGTGAGGAAACCGAAAGACCCATACAAAACCTGGACGATCATAATCCTTACAAGCGTGGAAGCAAAACCACACCACTTAAGTCGATGTCAGACTTTATCATCCAACGTGCAGGCGTTAAGCCACTTCAACAATTCGTTTTAGGTGTCTGTAATAGTGTGAGAAAACTTGAAAACCCAGAGAAAAGCTATGAGATTGGACAGGGGATCATAATTCTTGCCACATACAAGCGGGCAAGCGAAACCACGCGACTTGAGTCAATCAACGCGCATTTGTTAAACCACTTGGACACTCAAATCCCCCTGTTAATAGATGGCATTAACCCCCTTTCTATTCGCATTCCTGTTCTTGTTGATCGTGATGTCTTAAAGTCTAAAAAAAACCGTTATTATTCATTGCTCGTTAGTATTGTATATTTCGACACTGTAAACTAAATGAGATATTAATCGAGAATGTGTTGGTCTTAAGGGACATAAAGCTGAATTTAGGTTTAAAAACAATTTCTGTTTCGTTTTTCTTTTCTGTTCAAAGATTATTTAATGTGCGGTGGTATCTCTTGTGACCTTCCATATTTTCATAATATCTATTAACATTATAACATATACACACTACCAGGAAACAAATTTAATTTTTATTTTTGTTTTCCCACAAGAGAGAGACAGAGAAATCAATTCTTTTAGTTCCATAAAAGAAGTGACAACAAGTGAAAGGGGGCTTTCGGGCAGTGCGTCGAGTTCATCAGAAAATATCCCAGCAAGTCATGACAACTGAAACATAATTCGCTGGGTTTAATGACGTCATGATTCTACTCACACCTCCTCAGTTTTTGGGACTGCTAGAACATTTTATTGGCGTAATGACTGCTTTAATACCAAGGTATAGGGGCCAGTGGCAACCCATTACAATCCCAAAAAGGGAGATAAATGGGGTTTAACGTCCACTCGACACAAAATAGGTGATTTCGGGATAAATACTTCTTGAAAGGTATTTTCCGGCGTGGTTTCCACTTGTCGGTGGTGCTGGAGAGAGGGTCTCACAGGGACAGCTGTCTGGTCGTTCGGATGGTACGAAAACCTGAGCACGTAAAGGGTCCTTGGCAGTTGGAATTCGTAGGTCGTCGCCCAATCAAACCCACTCTGTGCACGCAACTGCATAATTAAAGTGTCGAGGTTTCATTCTTGAAGTGTGAGAGTAAATATGACATGTAAATAAAGGCACTACCTCAGACAAAAATAGATGAAGGTCTATTTATACTAGTCTATAATTAGTTAGATTTGCTTTACATAATTTGAACCACGAACAGAACTTGAATTTTGGATACTATTGCTGGAGTGAAAAAAAGTATATCATATTTCGTGATTGTACTATTTATAATCGAAAATCAGCAGCTTAAAGTAGCCAAGTTTCTAATTCAATTCCTCCAAAACTACTCATAACTACGTCTACATCTCTGAACGACAGAATCAATTTAAATTGAAAAATAAACCTAAAATAATTTCAACAGTATAAATGTTGAGGATTGCGCATCTATATAAATGAAATCAAAGATGTGTGTGTGTGCGTGCTCGCCCATCACGTTTCATTGTAGATTTTATAAAACTGGTTCTGTGGATTTTGTTGACACTGCTTTTATAATAAGCTCAGATGGTAAATTAGCGTTTAATGTCAGCTTCCATCGAAGGTGATATCGCAGACAAGTCTTATTTTTCATTTTTATTATCCTAGCGCACGCGCAGGGGTCTTTCCTGTGGGAGGAAACCGTAGTGCCCGGAGGAAACCCACGAGGTTGAGAAGGCGCCCCTATCTTCATGCCACATACGCTCACACCAGGGATCGACACCACAGCCGCAAGCCAGAGGTGACAGGCAAGCTAGAGGTCGAAGCGCGGGACTCTAGTGGTACATCAAAAATAAAACGTAACGCAACTGAGATTAACCAATGCTATCAGGAAATAAAAATACGCTATAATACAATCATACATGTATATTAATTTGTTATAAATCCTATTGTTAATATAATTAATAAAATAAATCAGTTATTGGCAAATATTCGCATTCTACTGTATGTATTACTTTTGTCGTTAATATCGCATCATCTGCAAAAAACGTTAACCTAAAAAACAGACTCAATTGAAATCACTCTGAAAGATAACGTTGATATAAATGTTTACTAATTGAGTTACTAAAGTCATTAATTTCTCATCATTTTCAAACAAACATTACGGAAAGATTTCCACAGATACCTTAAAGCCAGAATTTCATATTTTTTTTTAAGAAAGTCAAAATATAATTATATCTATGTCTTTTGCTCTATAGGTTGTCAACACACTATTATACGATCATAGGCATTATTTCCCACACTTATAAATCTTTCACACCGTAAATAACACTATTACCTCCCTTGTTTTTCTATTCCCGCCATGCAACACCTTTCTTAAAACGTTTGAATTTGGCAATAGTGAATTATAGGATTATTCTTTAACAAGGTAGGACTGACTGTTAATAGATACCATTTAATACATATTAAAAAAAATAACTTTAAGATATGAATTTTTCGCTTTAAACAAAATTGGCTTTATCCCCTTTTTTGTTGTTTTTCAGTTTGTGTAGTGGAGATGTTGACTTGTTATTTCGAGCCGTATTTAAATGAGTTCCATTTGAAATATATGAAGTATTATAGTTGTAACCGAGTTACTTGTGTAGAACGATGTTTGTGTTCGACGAGTCATTATAGAATTAGTTATAACGCGCGAGAAGCATATAGACTTAAGCTTTATATATATGTCCAATCTCTTATCAACCTTAATACAATTGTACAGCTGTGCTCCTATAGGACAAGGATGAATGAAGTTGTTAATTCGACATCTATGGAAACAGGAGTCCTGCAGTTTATTAAGCTTCTCCAAACTTGCTCCGAGTGCCCTTTGGAACTTTTCAAGACAAATGAATTTTTTTCATTTACATATTGATCGTGACTAGTCGGTGTTTTGTTTATGACATTAGTTGTGGCGTTTGCTCTGAATGATTAGATGAGTCGTGTCTGATTGACAGGGTGTGATAAGACGATGCTGTAATTGGCACAATTTGTAGCAGCTTCTCGATACCACTTAAGGTAAATGTTTCTTTTTGGTCTTTATATAGATAATAATGTACGCAATTTTTGATTGACATTTAGTAATTCAACATATTAACGCAAGGTACAATTTATACTGTCGTCTTTATCAATTCGCTTAGTATTAAACTCAGTAATTTTGTATCCATAAAATTGTACTTCTGTAAATAAAGTACGCGTTGGTCATGTTCGCTATTTAGTAAGGGTATTTTTATTATTTTAGTTCATCGGTATTTTCCGACGCGGTTCCCACCTGTCAATTGAGTACGAAGAGGGCCTGACAAGGATAGCTGTCTAGTCTGTCGGATAGGAAGAAAATCCCTGAACCTCGTGTATACATTGTTTACACGTAAAATATCCCTCGGCAGTTGGAATTCGATATTAGAGTAGTTATTATTATCACTATTATTAATGAAATTCCAGCCTGTCGGAAAATCGTTTTGAATTAGTACAATAGCTTTATATATATGACCCGGCAAGGACAGACGTCTAGTCGTTCGGATGGGACGGAAAACCTAGGTGTCGTGTACACATTGGCGTTGGAATTCGATATAAAAGTAGACCACAGTGCCGCTGTTCAGGAAAGATTTCCCTCATAGTATAGAGTATGCCCATCTGGAACAGAACAGTAGGACGTTAAACCCCATTTCATTTCATTTCACAATAATTATATGAATTTCCCAGACGTTGAGCATTGAATCGTGCGGAAAATTAACCTGCAATATACAATTCTTGTTGGGGATCTGATCCATGACATTAGAAATTGCAAAACGGACATCCTGTGATAGAGAGAGCTAAGCCTCGTTGAATACGGTAAAAATCATGTCCTAAGGCACTCATTTTTTTCATATTTTGAGAAAATAATAGGTTGCCAGGCAACGAAACATACGTCCACACAGCAGCTAATTCGTCCGGACAGTCAACAAGAGTTGTCGCATATTCAGTAATTATCAGAAAATCATTAGAATTTGTTTGGTTATTATAAAATTCTGCCCCATGCTAACGTTTAGTATACGAAACATTTAATATTATTTCTAAAATTGGATAATAATTGAGACCTCTAGAGGGACCACAAGCTAAAAAAGTCAATTTTGCGTACAATCAGGGGGTATAATTCAGGAAGTTACAAACCGATACTATCCGTTTAATATCGAAAGGAACCAAGATATTTGGGTTATAAACATGCATTTCAAGTTTCATCAACATCAGATTAAAATTGTGACCTCTACATGGTCCACAACCTTGATATACCATATTTTTATAGTATTCGTGTACAAGCGGCGGCCATTTTGTCTGTCAGTTTTGATCCGATTTTCACGAAATTCGAACTCAACATTCACTACATTGTAACGGTGATATAATCGAACGGTTTTTTAAATCGGGTAATAATTTTGACTTCCAGAGGGACCACAATCTAATAAAGGCGATTTTTCGTATACAATCAGGGGCCATAATTCAGGAAGTTATGATCCGATATGCGCAAATATCGAAAGGAACCAAGATCTTTAGGTTATAAACATGTATTTCAAGTTTCATCAAAATTGATTTACAATTGTGACCTCTACAGGTTCCACAACCTATATACCATATTTTTTTTACACTTTTCCGTCAATTTTGGTCCGATTTTCACAAAATTTGAACTCAACCTTCATTACCATGTAACGGTGATATAATCAAATGGTTTTTTAAATCGGATAATAATTTTGACCTAAAAAGGCGATTTTTCGGACAATCAGGGGCCATAATTCAGGAAGTTACGATCCGATGGGTGCAAATATCGACAATAACCAAGATCTTTGGGTTATAAACATTCATGTCAAGTTATTTAAAAATCGGTTCAAAATTGTGACCTTTATAGGTTCCACAACCTTGATAAAACATATTTTCACGCTATTCGCGTACAAACGGCGGCCATTTTGTCCGTCAAGTTTGGTCCAATTTTCACGAAATTTGAACTCAACCTTCTTTACCATGTAACGGTGATATAATCAAACGGTTTTTTAAATCGGATAACAATTTTGACCTCCAGAGTGACCACAAGCTAAAAAGGATGATTTTTCGGACAATCAGGGGCCATAATTCAGGAAGTTAGAAATATCCAAAGGAACCAAGATCTTTTGGTTATAAACATACATGTCAAGTTTCATCAAAATCGGTTCAAAATTGTGACCTCTATAGGGTCCACAAGCTAAAAACATGATTTTTCTTACAATCAGGGGCCATAATCCATGAAGTTTCGATCCGATACATGCCAATATCTAAAGCAGCCGAGATCTTATGGGGTTAAACCTATATTTGAAGTTTCGTCAAAATCGGATAAGAATTGTGACCTCTAGAGAGTCCACAAACAAATTGTGGACGGACGGACGTCCAGACGGACGTCCGGACGGACAGGGAAGACGACAATATACGTCCACATGAAAATGTGGGCGTATAAAAAGGTAAACCTAATGAATGCATATTAACCCCTGCTTATCCATTGATGATTTGACTATTGGGTTACTAGGTTTATCTGTGACATAGGCGAATTAAGGAAGTTGCTTGGTTGTGTCATGGGTGTAACGGCTCACAAAATCAAAAAATTGGAATATCTAGTACAACAGCAGGAAGCACATACCATAGTATTTTGCGTAGCATGAATCTTTTTGGGGTGGTTTTGAGAGAGTTCTTGAATTTGAACATAAAATGTATTGCATTCAATGAAGACTTGTTTTTTGCCATACAGTGTGCTACGAGGGAACATGTGCATGGACAGTTGCACTACGGCCTACTCTTATATCGAATTTCAATTGCCTCTGTTTTACGTATTACCTGAACGACCAGACAGCTGTACTTGTCAGGCTCTCCGTTTTGCATCACTGACAAGGAGAAACCCTACCGGGGATCGAACCCGCGATCTATAGGCTAGCGAGCCAGCGTCTTACTCACGTGACCACCGTGGACCTAAATCGACACCATAGAGACAAGAAGACTAAGTTAAATACACAAGATAATTTAATTGTATTATAAAGCATTCGGTAATTAGAGCCTCATTCACTGGTATGGGTGATTTCCAATGTAGGTGAAAGCTTTCCATAAATTATTGATCGTGAGTGACACACTTTTGGGGATCGAACGTATAGATCCAATTAACCACTTCTTCAGAAATTGCCCAATTGAATATTTATGGAAGGGTATTACGGGGCCAATAGCGTGTAAGTTATCGCGATATTAACAAAGTAATATTGTGGTCGTTGAGATGATTTTACCCTCAATGGGGCCTCGTTTTTTTCTACCGCGACTGAATTCCAGGTAAGCGAGACAACGTCTTACTTTCGGAGCCACGGTGGCTTCCAATTGTGTCTAACATTAATCCGGGATCAACAAGGCGTATTGGCAAAAGCCCAGTTTCTTGCATAGTAATCAAACATTATTTACTGAAAACCGTTTCATGTACATGACTTAAATATCATTAATTCTCCCCAGAGAGATTAGCAAGGATCTTCTGGATCCAGACTACATATAATCCTGCAATCGGATGAGGTAATGTACATGTAGTTCTTCTGAACATAGAAGATGGATGAGTTGGTTACCCGCAGACATCTGCAACATTGGCATGTGATACGTATCATTGTTGCCGTAAGCAGTGTTAACCGCATTCTGAACACTACGATCTCCGTGTCAGCTTGATCTATAATAAGTACTTCATTTTCTTGTGTCATAAAATTTCCAGATCGCAGGTTCTACAACAGCTTATCATGCATCGTTTGTTGAGTATATATTAAAGTATCGCATTTTTCTGTCTTTTATGGGTGACTTACTATCAAAGCATTCTAGAAAATCCAGAGAGAGAAATTGGGTTTAATGTCCACTCGGCACAAACTAGGTCAATTCGGGAATAACACATGGTTTAATTTTATTTCAATAAATCGCTTGCGTTTAGGAGTCTTGAGCAGTGGGAGGAAACTCACAACCGGAGAAACCCCACGAGGTTGGACAGGCGACCATACCCTTTGTCACGCACAACCGGGGATTCGAAACCACGCCAGTTGGCGTAATGACAGGCTTTATGATACAGCACGCACGTGCTAACCATTCGGTCATCCAACCCCTGTAGAAAAGTCAGACATTGTATGGCTGGTAAAATATGACTTGACGGGTCGAAGACGGGTGGCACTTACTGAAAGATGGAATTGAATTGAAACTTACTCAAAGATGGGATTGGAATTGAAATGAAATTAAATGGGGTTTAACGTCCTGCTTTTCCTCCCCGAACTATGCTAACAAAGACGGACATATACCATACAGTGTGTCATGGGAGGAATTTTGTCAAGACAGCGGCGCTACGGCCTACTGGTATATCAAATTCCAACTGCCTATTCTGGTTTTTTCTTTTACATGCACGCCAATGTGCACACGGGACCTCGTTTTTTTTGTCCAACCCGCAGGCGACATCGTTTTTGTCCGTTTTGATTATTGCATCTTTACGTGCACGCCAATGTGTACATGGGACCTTGGTGTTCCACCCCATCCAAACGACTACACGTTGTCCCTTGCCAGGCCCCGGTCCTGCAGCACTGAGGAGGAACAACGCCGAACAATCCAAATGAACTTTCTCGGCCAAGATCGAACACGGGACCCAGGCTAGCGAGCCAACGTCTTACGCATTGAGTCACACTTGCTCCCCAGATGGAATTAACACCTGTTTTATTCAAAATACTACACCAAAAAAAAAAAAGAACTTTATAACACCTTTCCTTTTCACTTACGATAATATAAATACTTAAAATATAATATAATCCGCATTATGTAAATTGTTTGGTCTGCTATTTGCAGAGTTTATACAAGAAATCGTTCATTTGTGCCAGGTTTCTTTGTTAATGACCTCAGTTTGGAAGTCATAATTTTAGACGTTACTGCCACCAACAAGTGTTTGGTCTTTGGGGAGCCACGGTGAATAATGGAAAGACGCTGGCTCGCTAGCTTGGAGATCGGATCAGAATAGTAGGACGTTAAACCCCATTCCATTTCATTTCTGTGGTCTTTGGTCTCCCAGCAACAAAAAAATGCTCCAAAAAATACAGTAGAAGGTTGCAAGTAACTAGTCACATCTAGCTCCGAATTATCACATGCCATCAACCAATAATCGCATGTATCCCCAAATTAAGTACCGCTGTTACAAGTGTAAATTTCAATACGTTAAATTTACCCCAGAAGAATGATACGATCGACTAAGTAGCTTTCCCATGTCTAAAGTTGTCTCCGCTTGAGAACAGACACCAGCCGTGTCGACCAACACAGAGTCTTGAATCGACCATTTTACTCGAAAGCGCTTTGTATACTTTGAGAAGAATTTCGTTAAGTATATTTTCGGCTTCTATTAATTAGATTGAAAAGGTTTATTTAGTCTATGTGTGTGTGATAGATGTTTAAATGGGGTAGAACTCCATTACTCAACAGTTTACTCATTTTTGGTTATGGCGGCGATTTAGGGTAGAGATCTATTCTTGAAGTTCTTTCTTGATTTGTTTACTGCTACCATTTAAGTGTCGGCTTGATTTGGTTGAAACAGTATTTATTTCGAGAATATTATACCATATAAAAAGCATAACGTCGGTGGGATTCCAAAAAGTCGTATCTCTGAAAAACCAACTTTTCAGGAGCAACAAAAAACTGTTTAAAACTTGTCTCAATTATTATAAGTGAACTATTTTTGGCATGTACACTATATATGCGATACACTATTATGCAGTATGAAGATTTTAAATGTATGTCATGTATTTCGATTTATACTGGACTTACGACAATTTGGAATTTATATCGTGGTATTTTCCTGGAGATATGAGTTTTCAGACTTAAAGTAGACTTACTATTTCATGAAAAGGTCGAGGGTTCGCTTACATTATTGGCCGAGAAAATGCATTGTGATTTTCTGGTATGGTTTCACCTTGTCAGTGGAGCAGGACAGAGGGACTGGCAAGGATAGCTGTCTAGTTAGTCGGATGGGACGAGAAAACGAGGTCCTGTGTTCACATTGGTGTGCACGTAAATGATCCCATTGCAGTTGGAATTCGATAAAGTAGGCCAGGGAGCCGCTGTTCGGGAAAAAATTATAATATTGTGTAAGGGGATATATCTCTATTTATTTTAAAGGTTTTTTTTAAAATTATAAGAAATTCAATAACGCCGAGAAAGTAAGATAATCAAAACAAGCTATCAGTTGTTGAATTCAAAAATTTAATATGGAATGCTTTACATTGAAAATTAACACAAAATAAAAACATTGATGTCTTTAGGGCGCTGTAAACCTGATGACTTTAATGTGGAATACTTCACATTGAAAAAATTAACACATATTAAAAACATCAATGTCTTAACGGCGCTGCAAATATGATGACTGTAAGCCTTTATGCATGAGCTAATCCATCATAAAAACCATGATAATCCACAGGAATTACACTTTTAAGTTCTTGAAGATGTCGATATTTGGATGTTTTGATGGGTAGGGGTTCTGGATACAACTGAGGAACAGTATTTTCATCTGAAGACACAGCGGATGTAGACCTTGATCTTCTGGGTAAATCCCCAAATTCGTCATTGTAATCTAACTTATACGTGATCGTTCCATCAGGCGAATATTTCAATACCCGGATGTCTGTTACAACTGGATCACCAGATACTCTACCAGGACGTATAGATGTTATTGTCTTTAGACTTGAAAACTCTTTAAAAAATGTATGCGACAAGTAGTTTACTTTGTATGATTTTTTACATGATGTGATTATATCTATATAATTTTGGGGTGAGTAAATCGGTCGTTTCTTTATTTTCCGTTCTATTACACTATGTACAGAATCAACTTCCATTTGTGTATGGCCCTTTTCAAGGATCTTTTGCGTGATGGTTATGTTTTTGTCAGATGCCACTTTTAGGAGCATGTTAGCCAGCACAACATTGCGGTTTTGGTAAGTGCAACCATCGCTGTAAATGATAATTAGTTTGGTGTTAGGTGACTTCTCAAGGACTGTTTCGATGTAGTCATAGAGGCATGAAGCAAAAGAATTGGCTGTTAATTCCCCCTCCCCCTCATGCCAAAAATAGCATACACACTCTTTTGTTGCTAAGTCGTACACAGTATAATTGTGACACCCTAATTTCGTTTTATAGTACATTGCCGAAGCTTTTAAATTTGGCGCTAATAACACGGCTTGAAGGTCAAGAGTGATGACTTTAACTGTTGGATCTATCATAGCCCTTTCCTTGTCCGTATCTTTCTGATTTCTGGCATCATCTTTCCGTTTTATGTGAGCTTTATATCTGTCCTCTTGCACATTGCCTGCTTGATAACCACAACATAGGTCGCATTGATCTTTTTTTGGTGTATAGATGGCAAGGTTAAGGTCATGAAAAAGTTCTCTAAAGGTACGTCTGCTTACTCTAGAAGTGTTATTTTCCTCGCAGTACTCTGTGTAAGCCTTATAGACTTCCGTCATATCTGCAAAGACGGGTTCCAAGTACTGTTTGGAACTTGAAGCTCGACAATAATGGCTAGGAAGACTTGGTAAGGATTCCAAATATGATTTGGCTGCTTGGACTTTTTGAGACACTGTTCTCTGTGATGTGCGGTCACTGGTGTGTTCACCAACAGAAATATTATGTTCGTTGGAAACTGGATTGTTGGTATGGCCACCATTTCCATCTAACCAGTTATAGAGGCTTCGTTCTCCTAAACATAAAGTTGTAAGGAACATTGTTTTACAAACTTTGAGTCTTACACCATTTTTTCGGAAATTGTAAACTAGACTTTGATTCCTTCTAGGTTTTGTTGTTGTTGGTGTCACTTTTCTCTCTTTTACTGGTACCTTATCAACCATGTCTACTATAAACATCTTTTTGGCAGTCCAATCTAATTTCCAGAACATATCAAAAATATTTTGTCTATCATCTTCACTGAAACTTGAGCATGATTTTCCAGATTTACATCTTTTACTACATTGTTTTGGCTTAACCATTCTCTCGTCTTTTTGAAGAGTTGAATAACCATACTCATTCCGCTTTGTGCTTTGAAATTTCTTTCCGTGCATTCTGTTCATTTTATTCACTGTTTTCCTCCACTGCGATGGATCAGCTTTTCCCTTTCTGGCTCTTTTTCTCACAGGCTCATTGGCAACATCAGTTCCTTGTATTATTTCTTCTCTTTCTACCCTGATAGTCTCGCCCATATCTTCAACCTCCTGTAAAATTCTTTCCACCCGTTTATCGCCACCCTTTTCTCTGGGAGGTTCATAACTATGTTTTCCATCTTGTTCAGGTACAGGTGCGCACACTTTCTCTGGTACAAAAACATCTGTTTCGTCATCAGTGTTGGAATCTCGATCTTCTGGTATCCAATCTGGGTCTCGTACTTCATCATCCATATCTATTTCCATACTTTCTGTGCTTGAGGATCTTGATTTTTCTCCAGTTTGAACAGGAAATACAGTTGGGTTAGTAGTATGCTGTTCCAAGACGATATCTGATGTGTCTTCTTCTTCATTATCAGGCAATATAAGATCTTCGAAAATACTAATATCTAATGGCTGGTAAAGGTCTTTTGAGATGTCTTCTTCCATTAAACGGCAATCAGTTGCAGGTGTTGAACTTAATGGTAGACCAGAGCCTGAAGCTTCTATTGGTGATGATGGCCCCATACATCGATCAGAACCTTTGAAACTATGCGAAGTGTCTGTGGTATTTGTAGGTTTCTGTGGCACTATTATTGGGGCTTGACTATTATTTGCAAGATGAACAAGCAATTGCCCTCTAGAGTAGAACTGCTTTGGTTTAAGCATGTCTAACCTGTTCCTGTTACCTGAAATATAAAAGTAAAATCTATTTGATAACAGCCAAAATGTCGTAACTCGATATTTATTTTAACATCTCGGTTTATTTCCAAAAGGTTGTATGTTATTGTTTTGATACTTTTTGTTATTATTTTCATGAATATGATGCAGATCACAATTCAAAAGGAATAAAAAAAATATAACAAGGCTAATGTTGTACTATAGAGGAATTAGGCAGTTAATTAATCACTAAATATTTTTTCTAAGATCCAAACTGAAGAGAAATGATCCAGTGTTTTTGTGAGAGATGATCTCATTGTCCTTTGATTTATGCATAAACACTGTATGATGAAATAATTCTAAAAAATAAACATTAAGATATGCTAGAGAAAACTTACCATTCAAAAAACTATAAAAATTGCTTAAATTTGTAGCAGACGATGCATGTGGTGCAGAGAATCTGACATACGATTTTTTGGAAGTAACAAACTTTTCATCCAATGAAATGCGACTTTTCATTTTTCGGCTGTAAAACAAAATCTAATTGGCCTAGAGCTCTAAAATTTTCACATGACATGTGTATCTAAAAATAGATCAGGGGAATCCCAAAAAGTGATTTTCCACAAAATTGGACTTACAACTTTTTGGAATCCCACCGACGATAAGTAATAGGATACAAAAACAAGCCACGCTGTCTTATATCAATTTGCTTCCTTCTGGTTTGGGTGTATAATATAATATGTACAATGCCGAATTACCTGGTATATATGATACAGACAACAACTAATCACATTATTTTAGTTATGGCACAAATCAACAGACAAATAAATAACTAGGTAAATAAATAAAAAAAATAAAATAATAATAAAAAAATAAATAAATTTTAAAAAATAATAATAAAAAAAATAAATAAATAATAGAAATAAAGATTAAAAAATAAATAAAATAATATTAATAATGAAAACATAAAATTAAAAACAAAAATAATAATAATAATTAAAAAACTAATAATATTAATAAATAAATAAATAAATAAATTCTTCAACCCATGGTTGTATTTTACGGAGCAGTATTTTACGGAGTAAAACGTTTCGTATCTTTAATATATTTGTAAACACTTTAAAAAAATTACGCTGTTGACGTCTGGAGATAATTCGGCATTACCATAGAGTAGGCCAGTGATATTCCTAAAATACATTTGTAATAAATTAATGGTATTATTTCGCTGAAGTGTGTAGTAGTATGGACAGTAGAGTAAAAGGTTTTCAGTGGTTTCAAGGTCGAGATCAAAGTCACATCGAGGATTGTCATATATTTGCATAAAGAACTTATGGTATCTTAAATCAGTTTTATTATTACGTAGTTTACAGTGGATAATTTGGAATTGTCGTGCACCGTAGAAAAACAGTTTAACTTTGGGAAATAAGGTTGGATACAGTTTAGTTTTAAAATCAGAGACAGATGATGCCTTTTTTATTTCATTATCTAAAGAATTCCTCGCTTTTATAGCAGAGGGCAAAAAGGAGTTTAAAAAAATAGTTTTACATTTAATTTGTGTAATGTGGTCGGAGTCACATAGGTTGTAAGGGTTGTTGGAAGAGGTAATTGTTGGGATAAGACAACAAAGATAATTTGGAGCTATATTATTTATCATTTTATAAAACATTATTAATTTATGAGCTTTACGTGGCACTGATAAAGATTAGAATCCGGATTCAATATAAAGTGTATTATGGGAGGTTCCACGAGGCAGGCCAGTTATCGTTCGTAACGCGTCTAAGTTGATATTTTCTAATTTTTGTGATTTTATTTCAGTAGTGTTGTTCCAGACTATATCAGCGAAATCAAAAATAGAAAGAATAAAAGAATTATACAAAATACTCAATGATTTACGCGATAGTCTATATTTCAAACTTCTCAGACAGTCGACAATGATTGAGGTTTTACTAATTACAAAATCCACGTGATTGTCCCATTTACAATGTTTGTTAAAAACAACACCCAAATGTTTATGGGTATTTGCGTCGTATAATTGTATCGTTAAAAGAAGCGACAAGCAAAGTTGGGTTGTTTTTTCTACTATATGTAAGACTGATTGTTTTGTCTGTGTTGAATTCGACCTTCCACTTTTTTGACCAATCATGAATTTTCTTTAGATCATTATTCAAAGTATTAAGGGTGTCGGGGGGGGGGGGGGTATCTATAATGGTTTATCGTTAAAAGAAGCGACAAGCAAAGTTGCAAAGTTGTTTTTTCTTTCACTTTTTTGACCAATCATGAATTTTTTTTAGGTCATTATTTAAAGTATTAAGGGTGTCGGGGGATTATCTATGACCAAAATTAACAAATTATCATCTGCGAATAATCTTAATCGGTAAATAATTTCATTTGTAATATCGTTAATAAAAATTAGAAAAACGCCGGAATATACATTTTTAAAAGATGAGGAATCATTATTAATAATAACTGATTGCCTTCTATTGGATAAATAATTTTTAGGAGATCTAAAACACCATTTCTCATTACAACTGAGTTTAGTTTGTGTATCAACCCACGATGCCATACTCTATCAAATGTGCTTATATCAACAAAATAAAAACAAGTACGAACAATCCAAACCATTAGACAGAATTCGAAGTCCTAAAAATGTTAAAGGCAAAATAGTGTAATCAGCAAATGGACTGCTCCCCGTGTACCAAATACACGACAAACAGTGGTAACAGGTGTCCGGGAGAGTAAGCTTACCCGCCATAACTGCATCCAAACTATTAGACGAAATCTTGGTAAAATAGCGTGATTGGCCAAAGGACTATCAATGACAATCTACACCGGTAGTATTCCCAAAAAACCGGTACAGTGTAATCAGGTAAGATAGTGTAATCAGCATTTCCCTTTATAACGAAATTGTCTTTCATCGTTATGATGGGTTTTTTTTTCCAAAAAACGAAGCCGACTTTATAGCTCTTTAGACTTTAAGTAATTTTAATTATGTAAATGAAAATATAATTCGAAAACTCCTAATGTGTAAGCAGTCTTACGTCATGCCGCAAACCTGTATGTCTTTCTCTCTCTACTGTTCCCTGAGAGAAGCTTCCTATCTTTAACCATGCTCCGTCTTGGAATGTTAATTCACTTCTCTAAATGTGACGGAGTGTGTGTGTCTGCTTTTGGCCATTAAATGGTTTAAAAGATTGTGTTCTTCTTTAAGATTTTAGTGTTCCCACAGTTATAAGATTAATGGTTTAAATCTAGTGTCAGTTATTTCATCAAACAAAGGGAATCGTAATTCCAGGATCTATAAAGTTCAATTTGAATCTTGTATTGTGAGTATTCGCGAATGGTAATGTTTATAAATCTTTAAATTATGTTGTCGCGATTCGACTTCGTATACATTTGACTCAGTGAGTTTGTATTAAATGCAAAACTTGTGTAGAATCCGCGATCAACAGGAATATGAAGACCTGGATCGATGACTCCAATTCGGAAGTGTCCGTCACTAAATAAATATTGAATTAGTAGCAACACTACCACTAAAAATAAACACAGCAGTTCTATGGATAACAATTACTATATTTCTATCTAAGCTATCAACTTGTGGGGTTTAAAGTTCTACTGTTCTGAACTGGGATAATGAAGACGGGCGTGATGTGGGGGACATTTTGCGCGAATCCAAATTATCAAAGGGTCATTTACGCCAATGTGTACGGTTTTTCGTCCCATCCGAACGATTAGACAATTGTCCTTGTCAACCCCCCGTCCTGCATCACTGACAAGGGGGAACCACGCTGGAAAAGCTGGACGAACTCTCTTGGCAAATGCAGGGATCGAACACGCGACCTCCAGACTAGCGATCCCGCGTTTTACCCAATTCGAATGATAAGTAATGAAGAAAAGTATGTAATTAATTAAGATATACAACACCCAATCAAAGCTTTATATGCTAATAATATACAATCTGATTTTTGAAAGGCAATCTAGCATCATGTTTCTCCACTCTGTAAAAGAAAAGTGATGCCCCTCCCCCGGACACAACAGAGCAAAACCATCTAACCGCAGGGCGTAAAACCCAATTCCATATTTACTTCATCTAATCTATTCCTGAAACTTTTCCTAAGATAAATGAAACGCTATAACCTGTCCGGTCCCGTGTACACATTGGCTTGCACGTAAAAAGATCCCTTGGCAGTTGGAATTCGATATAGGAGTAGGCCGCAGAGACTCTGTTCTTGCAAAATTTCCTTCGTAGCACACTGCGTGTTGTATGCCCATCTTCATTAGCCTAGTCCGAACAGAGAGAGTGGCAGAGAGAGTTTAACCTCCACTGGACAAAAACTCGGTCATTCCGGGACTAACATATTGTTCAATTTTATTTTAATTAAAGCTTGCGCGTAGGGGTCTTTAGCAGTGATAGGAAACCTGAGGCCCCGTAGAAAACTCACAATGTTGGACGGGCGACCATCCTCCTTGTCACGCACAGAAGGGTGGGGGGGGGGTCGAAACGCTAGCTGACTCAACAACAGAACTTGTGATACAGGACACACACACACACACATTTGCCCCCACTCGAACACTAGGACGTTAAACCCCATTATATTTCACTTATAACCTTTACACGATCCAGGTGATAATGAATGACATACACAATGCAGACTATCAAATATAATCTCCGCTTGTTAATATGCTATATCAGTTATCATATATAGTATACTATTAATTACCACTAAATACATGTAATACAATACTGTTGACCTGTAGATGATAGACCAGTAAATAAGTTTAGATGATAGCCTTGACTAACACTGGATACCTTTAATCATTATTGAACAATACAAATAATATGTTATTAAATACGCTACATGTATCTTATTTCTATATATGATAGGATATTAATGTGGTTATATAGATTGTAGGATAATGTATATATATTTGTATATAGTTAACCCTTTAGTAACGTGGAGGTGGATGACCGAAGGGTTAGCGTGTACGCGTTATGTCGTAAAGTCTGCCATTGAGTCAACTGGCGTGGTTTTCATTCCACGGTTGCAAGTGACAAGAGTAGGGTCATCCCTCCAACCTCGTGGGTTTTCTCGGGGTCCTCCGGTTTCCTCCCACTGCGAATGTTGGCTCTGAAATAGCCTAGTTTGTGCCTTCTGGACGTTTACCACCCCCACCCCACCACCTCTATATCTGTCTTCTCCCGGTCGCTCTCTCTCTTTCCTTCTTTCTCTTTAGTTAGGACGAAATAGGTATGAAGGGCAGATAATTGTTTAAAACGTGCGTATGCTAAACAGTCATCAGAAATGATTTAGAAAGCACGTGAGATGATTTCCGTTTATCATCGTCCAAGCAACACACGCCGACATCCAACATTCCACAATGAAAATAATGGCATGTGAGTGATCTGCGCTCGATTAGATATTGGTAAGCGAAGTGAGATATTGAATGCTTCGGTTAGATTACATCAGACCAATTGGATTAGACGAGGTTTTAGTTCTACGGATGAATGACCTTTCCTGAAGCAACGACTGCGAGTTTTACAACATCTGGACGCTTCTAGATTACTTCAGAATTCCCGAACGTATAGCTAGCTACCTTATATACAGACGCGTGAACAGTAGCGCCCAATCATGGGTTGTAACATAATGACGTGTACGGAAGCCTTGACATTGAACGAACCACAGGTAGACATTTGGACACAGATCACTAAATATTTCTACGCCGGTACCCACAAATTGTAGGGCCAAGTTATTTTTAGTCTTTCTCTCCCTTTCCCCTTTTCCCCCTTTTGCATGGTGATTTTTGTTTACTTTTTGGTGTAGAATCGACGAAAAGGGTTTGAAAATACATTTTCTGCCAGGTTTTGGTGAATATTCATGATTTTGAGGCGGAAGGATACAAGAGTTGTGAGGTTGGTTACGTTGAAAGGGGGGGCCGAAAATTGCCTGGTTAGCTGTCTCTACTTCCAGCTTGTGTATCTCAAGTTTTTCATGAAGAACCTCATACGTGCTTTTGGGCAAGAGTTTGCCACATGTTGCTCCATCTGTGGCAGAAAGCGTTCTACCCAACGAATATTTGGGAAAAAGTTACAGCCAGTCTAAGAGACGAGAATTAACATTGAAGTCAATGGGGAAATAATTAGTGATCTGTGGCCATTTTAGCTTGAAAGCGCTAGCGGCGTGAAGCTAGCTTGTTGTTCGTTGTTCGTTGTTCGGTATTCGCGAATACCGAACAACGAGCTGGTTTGTTGTTCGTTATTCACCAGATATGGAATTAGTAATATAATAAAGAAATATTTGTAAGGAATACGCCGGGAGTGGGTTTTTAAGCCCAATTGGGTTTTAAAACTTCAAAGTTTTATTGCCTATTTAGGCTCATAAAAACCCGCCTGTGGCGTGTTCCCTACAAAAGTTTTTTTTTATTAGATTACTAATTCCATATCTGATGAATACCGAACAACAAACCAGCTCGTTGTTCGT
Source organism: Patella ulyssiponensis (assembly GCA_963678685.1). Lineage (NCBI taxonomy): Eukaryota > Metazoa > Mollusca > Gastropoda > Patellidae > Patella > Patella ulyssiponensis. Next base: position 96,371,639 of record OY783226.1, read on the forward strand.
TATTCGCCAATACCGAACAACAAACTGGCTCGTTGTTCGTTATTCGCCAATATGAAACTGCTCTTTCTTCGGATAGACAGAGAAGTTGTTAGAATCTATTTCCCAGAAGTTTGAAGTTTTATTGTCTATTTAAGCTCATAAAAACCCGCCTGTGGCGTGTTCCCTACAAAAGTACCTTTATCATATTACTAATTCCATATGCGGTGAATACCGAACAACAAACCAGCTCGTTGTTCGTTATTCGCCAATACCGAACAACAAACTGGCTCGTTGTTCGTTATTCGCCAATGTGTAACAGCTCTTTATTCGGATAGAAAGAGAAGTTGTTAGAATCTATTTCCCAGAAGTTTGAAGTTTTATTATCCAGTTAGGCTCATAAAAACCCGCCTGCGGCGTGTTCCCTACAAAAGTTTTTTTTATTAGATTACTAATTCCATATCTGATGAATACCGAACAACAAACCAGCTCGTTGTTCGTTATTCGCCAATACCGAACAACAAACTGGCTCGTTGTTCGTTATTCGCCAATATGTAGCAGCTCTTTCTTCGGATAGAAAGAGAAGTTGTTAGAATCTGTTTCCCAGAAGTTTGAAGTTTTATTGTCTATTTAAGCGCATAAAAACCCGTCTGTGGCGTGTTCCCTACAAAAGTACCTTTATTATATTACTAATTCCATATACGGTGAATACCGAAAAACAAACCAGCTCGTTGTTCGGTATTCGTGAATACCGAACAACAAACCAGCTCGTTGTTCGTTATTCGCCAATGTGTAACAGCTCTTTATTCGGATAGAAAGAGAAGTTGTTAGAATCTATTTCCCAGAAGTTTGAAGTTTTATTGTCTATTTAAACTCATAAAAACCCGCCTGTGGCGTGTTCCCTACAAAAATACCTTTATTATATTACTAATTCCATATACGGTGAATACCGAACAACAAACCAGCTCGTTGTTCGGTATTCGTGAATACCGAACAACAAACCAGCTCGTTGTTCGTTATTCGCCAATACCGAACAACAAACTGTCTCGTTGTTCGTTATACGCCAATATGTAACAGCTCTTTCTTCGGATAGAAAGAGAAGTTGTTAGAATCTATTTCCCAGAAGTTTGAAGTTTTATTTTCCAGTTAGGCTCATAAAAACCCGCCTGCGGCGTGTTCCCTACAAAAGTTTTTTTATTAGATTACTAATTCCATATCTGATGAATACCGAACAACAAACCAGCTCGTTGTTCGTTATTCGCCAATACCGAACAACAAACTGGCTCGTTGTTCGTTATTCGCCAATATGTAGCAGCTCTTTCTTCGGATAGAAAGAGAAGTTGTTAGAATCTATTTCCCAGAAGTTTGAAATTTTATTGTCTATTTAAGCTCATAAAAACCCGCCTGTGGCGTGTTCCCTACAAAAATACCTTTATTATATTACTAATTCCATATACGGTGAATACCGAAAAACAAACCAGCTCGTTGTTCGGTATTCGTGAATACCGAACAACAAACCAGCTCGTTGCTCGTTATTCGCCAATACCGAACAACAAACTGGCTCGTTGTTCGTTATTCGCCAATATGTATCAGCTCTTTCTTCGGATAGAAAGAGAAGTTGTTAGAATCTATTTCCCAGAAGTTTGAAGTTTTATTATCCAGTTAGGCTCATAAAAACCCGCCTGCGGCGTGTTCCCTACAAAAGTTTTTTTTTATTAGATTACTAATTCCATATCTGATGAATACCAAACAACAAACCAGCTCGTTGTTCGTTATTCGCCAATACCGAACAACAAACTGGCTCGTTGTTCGTTATTCGCCAATATGTAACAGCTCTTTCTTCGGATAGATAGAGAAGTTTTTAGAATCTGTTTCCCAGAAGTTTGAAGTTTTATTGTCTATTTAAGCGCATAAAAACCCGCCTGTGGCGTGTTCCCTACAAAAGTACCTTTATTATATTACTAATTCCATATGCGGTGAATACCGAACAACAAACCAGCTCGTTGTTCGTTATTCGCCAATACCGAACAACAAACTGGCTCGTTGTTCGTTATTCGCCAATATGTAACAGCTCTTTCTTCGGATAGAAAGAGAAGTTGTTAGAATCTATTTCCCAGAATTTTGAAGTTTTATTATCCAGCTAGGCTCATAAAAACCCGCCTGCGTAGTGTTCCCTACAAAAGTTATTTTATTAGATTACTAATTCCATATCTGGTGAATACCGAACAACAAACCAGCTCGTTGTTCGTTATTCGCGAATACCGAACAACAAACTGGCTCGTTGTTCGTTATTCGCGAATACCGAACAACGAACAACAAGCTAACTTCACGTCGCCGAAAGCGCTAGGCGTGGTATTCGCGACGATCGAGGTATCTGTTAGGCTCACAAGCTGGACTTGTTCCCAATCGAAACTAGAGACGAAATGTTTAGGATATTACGTCAAGGCCTTGATAAGATGTACGTAGTTAAAGCGAGATCAAGTCGTCTGTTGAAGAAAAGGTAAATGCTACAACATAAGTCTGGAGCGAATCTAAAGGACAAAATAAAAAAGGTTACTATATTGAGAATACTTAATGTGTTTCTGAAGCAAATGTCTATTTGAAGCCGAATGTAAAAGCGTATACTCAATATTTATTACGTATTTCTTTTACTTATTGCATTTGTTTGTTGCCGGCGAATTTTTGTTTAGAAATGGCACATGTTTGACACTTGCGAACTTCTAAAATAGAAGATATCGTGCCTTGTGTTAGAACATTAGATCGGTTTGCGACTGGTTATAACGATTCGAGTGCCGCTGATTTGTTTATATTACTTAAAATATTATTTTTTCGTTTCGTTTTTGTTATGCTTTCGGTAGCCTACACTACATGAAGATCTGCCCGGTTGTTTTGATAGATCACGTCAGAAGTCATACGAGCTTCTTTTGACCTATGGCGTTAGACATGTGATTAACCGATCAGAATTGATGTTACAAATTGATTGATCCTGGTGTTGGGCGTCATTTCCCCTTATCATTGGTGGGGGGGGGGGGGGGGCTAGTGGTCTAGAGTGCCGCGCTTCGACCTCTAGCTGGCCGGTCACCTCTGGCTTGCGGCTGTGGTTTCGATACCCGGTGTGAGCGTATGTGGCATCGAGATAGGGGCACCTTCTCAACCTCATGGGTTTCCTCCGGGCACTCCGGTTTCCTCTCACTGCTAAAGACCCCTACGCGCATGCGAATTATTGAAATAAAATTGAAACCATATGTTAGTCCCAAAATAACCTAGTTTGTGTCGAGTGGACGTTAAATCCCATTTCTCCCGCTTTCTCTCCCCCTTATCATTGGCACCCCCATAGTGGTTGCACAAGATTATTATTATTATCAGTGGAACAAGGAACATCGTGCACGTAAAAGAATCCTTCACAGTAGGATTCAATTTTACGGCCGATATTCCGCTCGGAGCACATTGTAAGGCCAACCCCATTAATCAAGTTAGTGCAGAAAGGTAAGACGTTAACACCACTCCATTTATTCTAAAATATACTCCATCTAAAACAGAAGGGGGGGGGGTAACGCGTGCGAGTGGGACCAGAAGGTCTGTCATTGAGTAAAGTGACGTAGTTTCGATTCCCGCCTGTACGTGGCAATGAGGAGTGTCGCCTGTCTAGCCGTGTGGGTTTTCTCCGGGTCCTCTGGTTTCCTTCCACGGATAAAGACCCCTACGTACTAGAGATTTAATGGAATTTAGCCCCGAAATCCCATACTTTGTGTCGAGTGGGCGTTACACCCCATTCCCCCTCCCCCCCCCCTCTCTCTCTCTCTCTCTCCATCTAAAACACCAAAACATCATCCGGTTTTATGCCTGCAGCAGACAATTGTGTGGTTCTTAACATTTCTTGTGGTTTGTAATAAGCCAATACAAAACATTATCACAGATTACATATCAGTATATTATATGCAAGAAAAGAAATCAGTTAGAAGTATATTATATTAATCGCGAATGATACTAATCATAGAACAAAATAACTATTGTCCGCGCAATTTACAATCTCCTTTCAAACGTTGTGTTGTGTTTAGCGTAACCAGAATATGTGATAGATTAACTTGTGTTCCTGGTAATCAGAACATGTGATAGATTAACTTGTGTATGTGTATTTAAGTGTTATATAACAAGCACGTACAATGTATGGATTTTATTATGATGAAGGTTAAGCCCACTGTGTCTATATACATGATATAGTAAATCTATATAGAAACATGTTTTTGGACCAATATATGCCATCTTGTAGAAAGTATTTGAGATATTTTGAACTGAAAGACACGAGGTAAAAACACATCTTGATACGAAGCCAGAATCGGCAATATTTAAAGAGAGAGAGAGAGAGAGAGAGAGAGAGAGAGAGAGAGAGAGAGAGAGAGAAATGGAGTTTAACGTCCACTCGAATCATTTCGACTCTCACATGGTTCAATTTTATTACAATAATTCGCTTGCGCGTAGGGGTCTTTAGAAGAGGGAGGAAACCGGAGGACGCGGAAAAAACCAACAAGGTTGGACAGGCGGCCCTACTCCTTGGGACATACAACCGGGGAATTGAAACCACGCCAGTTGAATCAATGATAGGCCGTATGATACAGCGCGCGCATACTAACCATTCGCCGCCCTAATATTTGAATATGAATGCGTATTAAAATACACCTAGTATTACAGACACATTGGGCAGATTGAATAAAAAGCTAACAGTTCTCACTATAATAATTAAAAGCGAGATAATGTAATGTCAATTTGCTGAAAATTTCATTCAAATTGGTGCACTCAATTTTAGCGTTTGAATGTTCGGCTTAACCTCGATATCAGTACCAAAAACGTCGCTTCTATAAAAAAAGCATACTCTTGATTATCCAGTCCATGATTAAATCATGAATGAAAATTTAGCAACAAATGAGACCCAAATCCAATAAATGTTGCAGCGTAGCGACGACATCTAGAGTAGATCATGGTCTCGATAAGTTGAAAAATGTCAAATTAATAATTTAGATAGCATTTCAAGCCTAACGGAAGACATGACTGGCTCTTGCAAATGTACGTTTATCTCAATGTATGTTTAAGTTATCACATAATGCATGTTTAAATTATCTCATAATGTATTTTTATCTCATATGTCCCATCTGGACAGACAGTTGTCCTTGTCAGTCCCAACTTCCTGCATCACTCACAAGAGGACACCATGCCGGAAAACCCGATGAACTTTCGCGGCCAAACACCGTGGTCGAAACCATGACACCTTGTGGTTTATCCTAAATTATTATTTGTGAGATTTTCGTGCATGGTCATGGTGACTTCTAGAAGAATTAAAAAAAAAACACGATTTCCCTCAAATTGAAGTGGATTCAAAATCGCTTATAGCATGGTAGGCGCTTAACGCATAATGAACACGCACGTAGCTTTTAGTTACTTGTAATAAACTATTTTTAAATCATTTTGTATACTTGTCTTGTGTACGTTGCACAACCTTTTAGTTGATAGTATGAAACTATTTGATCATTTGGTATACTTGTATCACTGATGTTGAATCCCTTAAGACAATGACTGATAATGTGGCATCTATATGCCGTGATACCAAACGGACCAATGACTTAATTTACGATCTGACCATGCTAACTACCTATTATTTATTAAAGACAGTCTGATAGAAAGATTAGACCACACCATTGGTCAATCTATAATCGAATACTGTACCATCGTGCTGCAGATAACTCATGCCTCTTGTTTAATCTTGGGGGTTGGGATGGCTTAGTGGTCTAGAGTGTCGCGCTTCGACCTCTAACTGGCCGGTCACCTCTGGCTTGGGGCTGTGGTTTCGATCCTTGGTGTGAGCGTATGTGGCATGGAGATAGGGGCGCCTTCTCAACCTCGTGGGTTTCCTTCGGGCACTCCGGTTTCCTCCCACTGCTAAAGACCCCTACGCGCAAGCGAATTAATAAGATTAAACCATATGTTAGGATTTAAAATGTTGGTCACCTAGCTTAGGGGATGCTCGATTCACAGTTCCGGAATTAAATTCCAAAACTGGTATCAATCGAGTGAAACGGAGAATTTCGGAGCACAGCGCATGTGTCGACTGTATAAAAAATATCTCAACCAATTATGACAGATGAAACATATTTTTTACCTAGAATTACGTTACGATTTTACTCACTCCACCTCAGTTTTTGATACTGGCAGAACTGTGACAGGACTGAATTCTGCTTCACTCGATTGTAATTCTGTCGATTCGGGACGTTCTGGGCTGTGAATCGAGCATCCCCATTGGGTCTGTTCTCAAAGGGAGCTAACTGTAGACAGACAGCTTAAGTTTAGTATGTCTACAAATATATCAACTCTCTTCCGGGAAATACTCAGGAGAGTATCATCGTCGAAACGTTGCATGTTAATAAACCAGTAATTGTTATTCCACAAAACCAAATCAAACATCATTGAACTTTACTGAATTCTTACAACAAAGCCAATAATGTCTTTGGTCCTTGACATAGATAGGTAATCGTTTTAGACTGGTTTCCAAATTACCAAGATTGGTCCACATGCGTCTCTTCCTGAAATTTCACGTGTTCAAAGTATAATGCCACACATCGACTACTTCGTCCGGTGATCTTATATATCTGTGCATGTGGACGACTTTTAATGCAACCCTGTTTTGATCACAGCCAGCCAGGTCAACAGTAAATAATATCTAGTATCTTAGAGACGTTTGTTATGTAATTAGACAATACGTTCGTGTTCAATGGCTTAGTTCTACCAGCCATATTTCATTTTCCAAAAGCAAGATGACCCTATATTTGTCCGAAACATTCTCTGGCGTTTGTACGATGAAGTAGGGTTGTTTTTGTCACCTGTTACCTTAGTGTCATAAAGACCAGGCGTGTCCCCTATACTATTCTACCATAAAGACAAGGAGTTTTCCATATTCCATTCTACTAGATGTGCTGTAACTGCCGGAAAAGTCAATGCCTTTACCCCCAAAGAAGTCGGGTGTACAAACCGTGGGAGGAGAATCTATATCAAGGGTTCTTGTAGGTGCACCACCCCGATGTGGACGACTTCTAATGTCGACCTGTCATGGGTTCTCATTAATCAATGGACCTATTTGTTATTTTCCACAAATTCACCTTTTCGACATTTGGTGAGAGTACAGTCGTGCTAAAAATAAGCTACAAACACAACGCGAACCATCACTTGGAGAAACTCAAAAAATGTGTTTAATCGCAATCATCGCATCATTGTTCAACGCATAGCTCTAAATAATGTATAGATACAGAAAGATAAAACATGAAATGTAATTAACCAAGTATATTATGCAAGAGCCAAATATCGATTAATGGTCTATCTTTAGACCTTAAATGTTATCTAAATTAGCAATTAAACAAAACTATCTTATCCGGATTATAATAAACCCTCGATGTCAGCGCAAGCCTATTGACTGGATTAGAATCATATATGCTGCTTAACGCTCATTAATGATTAAATCAAAACTTGGGTAATCGAGACTATGCTTTTATAGTCCTGACTTTAGGCGGAAATTTCAATCGCTTAAATCTCGGTTCATAGTGGATCAATTTGATTGAAAGTTTCAGCGTATTACCTTTACATTATGTAGTTATTAACTATTATAGTGTGAACTGCCAACCCGTTATTTAATTTCCCAGAATGTTTCTTTAACAAAGATAGACACAAGAGTAATGGATAAGCCACGAGTATGTAAACAATACGTGGTAAGCATAGTCTATTATTTCACTATATGTACCTTTAATACCAACCCGGTGTACTAAATTAACAAAATATACATTTCAAAAGACCTTTACTTTGAATTTAGAGTGCACACGTAGTACGTGTCTGTGAGTCGTATTGATACAAGAAAATACTTATATCTGAAAATGTCAGTCTGCATATGTCAAAATTCTTCTCGAGTCACTTGACGAAACACTCCGCCATAATTGTGTGTATTTCTGTGTTTCTCATAGACACCTTGTATAACTGTTAACTATATATGAACCAGTTTAACCAATTGATCACAGTGTGTGTATTCAGTACTGAATAGAACTCTGTGAGCAACTTAAGGAGTGATAAAATTATTTTAATAATTAAGTAAGAGAATTACGCTAATTAATTTTAACTCGGAAGTACTGTTGATGTAGAATTCACACCTTTTATTCTCACTTATTCATGTATGACTCGCCGTTCATCTTTCCTGGAACACCAAACGAGAGGTAACCGAATTTTCATTTTGAATAAACTCCTGGGAAGTAGTATTAATAACTTAAACGGCGCTAAACTCAATCATTTTAAGCATGCAGTATTTGTTCTGTCTTTTTTTTCAATTCCCTTGAGAAATATTGCCGTGTCAGGTGATTAGTTTTGTAGATTTCTTATTTTTGAATGGCCGTTAAATCAATATGAAAACGAATTGTTCTTGAGTTGGGCTAATGGTAAGACTAAAGTAACAAGTATTTGGATGACGTTTTAATTAGAATAAGGATTGCATTGAAACGGACAGACGTGGGGTACGCCATCACTGAAAAAAGAAACTCTCACGAAAGCACATTAAAGGGTGTATAGCTCTAATTTTTGAAAGCGAGAGAGAGGGTGTGGGGGAGAGAGTGTAAGTGTGTGTGTGAGGGTGTGTGTGTGGGGGGGGGGTAAAGTCCACTCGACACAAACTAGGTCATTTCGGCACTAACATAACAATTAACTTGCGCGTAGGGGTCTTTAGCAATGGGAGGACCCAGAGGAAACCCATGAGGTTGGACAGGCGATCCAACTCCTTGTCCTGTACAACCGGGGAATTCGAAACCATTCCAGTTGACTAAATGACAGACCGTATAATACAGTGCGCACGTGCTAACCATTCGGACATCCAACCCCCAGTTCTAAACACATGTTAATGTAATGTGAATGCATGCAAAGTGATTTATATTCAACTTTTAAAAAATATATTATTGTAATTTTTGATCAATTATGTTCGGAGAAATACGTGAACAGTTCAAATTGAACGGCAGTCGTTTACGCCAGCCAGCTTCGTGCATTATTTTTTTCCTTTGTTAATCAACCTTTACTAATTACTTTCATATTGTGTTGTAGGGTACACTCGAAACCATAGGGTACACGACTCGTGTACTGGTTATAAAATCTTAATTGTCTCATAAATATTGAATATCACCTTCCCCTAGTTCACGTCAAGAAAACAATATCAGTATTTAAATTCTAATTCGTGTTTGTAATTTCAAATATTATGAAAACTACTGAGTAAGAGACTTAGCTACTTTAAATCTTCTAACACGCAACTGAGCAACAAATTGAAAGTAGTTTGTCTTATGTACACATATATTGAAGCTTCGTTGAATTTTATATTGACTGTCGTCTTATTAAAGATAATTCATGTTTAATAGTGAAACAAAAGACTATGTCGTAAATAAAAAGAAAACAGTCTGGGTCGTCTTGGTAACCTTACAATAAAGGAGCATCGATGTGTTTAAACAGGCTTTCTATGCGGCGTTTATTTAAGTGTGAAACCCGACTTTGATGAACGTCTGATGTTCTAACAGATCAATTAATGGTGTTACGCCCAACGAAATGAAATGAAATAAAATGAAATGGGGTTTAACGTCCTACTCTTCTGAACCTAACCTGGGCTAATGGAAGACGGGCACACGCCATACAGTGTGCTATGAGGGAAATTTTGCCCGGGCAGCGGTGCTACGACCTACTGTTATATCGAATTCCAACTGCCAAGGGATCTTTTACGTGCACGACAATGTGTACACGGGACCTCGGTTTTCGTACCATTCAAACTACTAGACAGCTGTCCTTGTCAGATACGCCCAACGAAGATCTGATAACATTTCGTTGCCGAATATTGTTTTCCGACAAACGTTAGCCGATGCGCGTTGGATTTCAGCATTGATTGGTGGCCGGATAATATTCGTGAAATAAACTTGTTTTATTGCAAAAGTTTGCATCAGTATGACATACTAAAATCTCCTATTTTAGTGAATGGTAGCAGTATGCAAATTGTAACGGACTTTAATTTGTCAATTTTTTGCATCGATGGAAATGCGACATACAGTATGCTATAGGAGATAATTTACCCACACTTCTTCGACACCTGGACCTGGATTTCACGTACTATTTAGGCGATAATGTGTTTTCTTCTTTCTTTTACCGCTGAGATGACAAAACAAAGTCTGGAGATGTCGCGGAATTTGCTAGACCAGCGCTGTATTCACCGTTAATAATTCAGTAGATATTTTTGTTGATTGTTCAAATAAACATGTTATTTTTACGTAACCATTGGTTACATAAACCATCATTCATATTTGATCTATAACACGTATTCTGGTTTTGAAAATTGTCGCGGCTAGCAGAGCCATACTCACCAAACGAACGTGTTACTGTTAATAATTAAGCAGAAGTTTGTGTTGATTGTCCAACTAAGCCGTCTATTTCCATGTAACCATAAATCTTCATCCATAATTGATCTATAAACCTCATTCTGGTTTTGGGCTTTTACAAAATGTAGTTTAAGTTAATATTTTAACCCTCAACGATTTTATAAAATATGTAATTAATTTACATGAAAGGCCTTTAATACGAATTGATCCACACGATTCTGTGCACTTTGGGCATAGTTGATGCATCTACGTGGTGTACTCAACGTGCTGCATAATTTCAACTCAAAATATTAATTTGTTTGGACGTGAACGTCAAAACTGCTTATCCGGGCACGTAACCCTTTTAAGATTTCGGGTCAATATTTTTTTTTAGGTGACCGTTTGCCGTTCCCTTAGCGGTACATGTATATACAGTGAATGACCCATTTGCTGTACTTGATAACGGAAGGTAAAATTGACCTAAACGTATTTTTTTATATTAAACAACGCTTGTTATATCCAGAAACCGCATAATACAGCTTGGGACACCGTGTCACATATATTGAGTTAGTTGCTCGGCCCTAAGGTAGGGGGTTTCAAGAGAATTTAACACAACATTAAACAGTTTAATTCTCCAAAATATTATCGGGATTGACCCTTTAATATGTCAGGCTGAATTATTCTAAACGTAGACCTTGATGTATGCTATCACATTAAGTTACATGAAAAACTTCTAATACGTTGTTCTATCTACGTATATTTCATATATTTGGCCAAGGCTGAATTATTGTAAACGTACACCATGATATATGTAACCTATATGATAGAAATTCAACGATTTTATGACATTGTTTTTAACTTGACATGAAAAGCCTTTAATACGATTTGATCCACGTGCGTCGGTGCACTTTAAGGATATCTGTTACATCTAGATATGTTTAATATATATGTGACCTGGGTAGAATTATTGCAAACGTAGACCTTGATATGTGCTACCCATATGTTAACAATTCTAAATGTCCGGGCCCTGTTTCACGAAATCGTCAAGCAAGAATTTCATATGTTCTAAGAAAGTCAAAACATTTTTCTTTTGCTCAATATGTTGTCAACTCACTATTATACGATCATAGACATTATTTCCGAAATTTAAAACTCATTCACACCGGAAATAATAACATAATACCCCCCCCCCCCTTGTTTTTTTATTACTCCCATGCAAAAGCCATCTCCTATATTATCCCGTCAACTTACCAAAATTTGGATTTTATCTTAGTTACAATTTCGTGAGACCGGTCCCTGTATTGTAGTATTGGTGTTAATTTACAACTTATATGTTATGATAAAACAGCACATGGTGTTATGTATTTTAGTCTGTGTGTAATAAAACATGCATATACCAGATGTTGTCCATGTGGTAAAAAAAAAAACATTTTCTTAGGTACGTTCTCTGTATAATTTAAAGGAGCTAAATCGCAAATAATGTGACACCTAGAAATTGATACAAATGGATCGCAACGCATATAATAATGTTTTATGGATGTATATAACCTGATTTACGTTCGTTGGGGATCACGTGGCTAAGTTGGTAAGATGCTAGTCTGGAGGTCGGGTGTTCGATCACTGCATCCAGATTTTCTGGCGTGGTTCCCCTTGTCAGTGATGCAGGATGGAGGGGCTGACAAGGACAGTCGTCTAGTCGTTCGGATGGGACGAAAACCCGAGGTCCTATGTACACATCGGACGTAAAAGATCTTACGGCAGTTGGAATTCGATATAAGAGTAGCCCGGGCAAAATTTCCCCCATAGCACACTGTATGGCGTATACCCGTCTTCATTAGCCCGGTCTGAGTAGAACAGTAGGACGTTAAACCCCATTAGATTTCATTTTCATTTCGTTTCAATCGTTCGGTGAAATACGTCAGAGGTCTCAATCAAATGGCAATCTCTAGTGTCTGGTTATTCCAGTCTTCACCGATATAGTATTTATTGCGTACTCTCCAGATAAAAAAATGCCGTCAGCGTTTGACATGGTGTGTGCAATATGTCTAGCCTCGTCTTTCAAGTTCCTTGTAACAAATGGCCCTGAAACGCATTATGGTGCACGATTCTTGCATCAATGGACGGTAAAATCTATATTTTGTCTTAACTATTGGATATCAGAATCCCAATAAGATCACAAGATCAATGTGGATTTCAATTAAAGACTTTGGATAATATTGTGTTTGAGACGTAGCTACTTTAAGTTGTGGTCATGTGAACTGAGGGCTTTAAAAAGAAGCTATCACCGTGAATATACATTATACTATCGATCGTATCAGGTCATCAAATTACATATCTCGAATCCGTATTGTTGCCATATCGTAATCATAATCGAAACCAAATTGTTGTATACGTTATGAGTATGATGGAGCTACTAAAATATCAGTGAGGAAATCGTATGGATAATTTTAGTGCTCGACTGGAACTTAATTATTTTGAGGCGAAGGGTTAAGATATTTTGGTTTTGAAAAGTCTAGAACTGTATGTGTTTATATAACTTATTAACCAAGAATCAGTTTATTTGTGGCTTTGTCCAGGCATGAGGTAAAGTGGTAAGACATATTTTTTATATACATATTCGCTTTGTGTGATCATTCTATTTTTGGGATTAGCAATGTGGGATCTGTGTAGGTTCATCCTTATTTTGAGCTGTGATTCATTTTGCCGATATATTCTTCATTACAACCTGGGCATATTATCAAACATTTTTACTTTTACGGGTCATAGATTGTTTTACTTTAAAATTTACATTTCCATTAATTATATATAATAATTATATTATATTATTTATACTATATAACTTATATTTTTGTAGTATTAGTAGCACATTATTCTGGAAACCTGTTCTATCAATTATGTGATTTCGTACTAGATCAAACAGAATAATCAAATATTACTCTCATTAGTATGTACTTTAGAAAATTACATCTTTTAAGTAAGTACATCACCCGATATCAAACTTCACGCCAGCTAACGATGATTGACAGAAGTCTTTACTGGTGAAAGATGTTCACTTACTCTGATTTTCTGTGATAATTAGTTTCCAATAAGTCGGCCACTTCATCAATATCCCTGCCGTGTTTGTCTTCTCGAGAGAGCACGGGTTAATCCGAACGAATACACGCCATTGTGTAAATTGGGAAACCTGTCAATCAAAATTTCCACATTAACGTTAATATATTTATTGACAGGGTCAGGGGGAAAAAAACCTTTTATTTTTAGTACTTAATATTTTTATTTGTAGAGGTGTGTTTTTTTAGCCTGCAGAAAAACACAACCTTTTTATTTTAGCATTTAAAATATTTATTGGCAGACTTGTATTTCTTCAGGAAAAAAACAAAACTGTTTTAATTGTAAAAGAAACGATTACATTGTTAAATGTTTATTTAATAACATCTTTGTAAAATAAACGAAGCGCGGCATAGATTAATCAATGTGCGATAATATTTATTTTGCTCTTATGGTGTAAAATCAGTTCATTTAGTACTGTTCACAATCGATTTAAAAACAGACAAAAGATTAATGAAGAATAATCAGGGAGTTATAATGAAGGGAATAGAAGCCGCATGCATGGACTTATTATTCCAAGATAATAGTAGCTCTTGCATGGACTTATTATTCTAAGACAATAGTAGCTCACCATGGACTTATCATCCCAAGATGATAGTAGCTCATGCGTGGACTTATTATTCTAAGACAATAGTAGCTCACACATGGACTTATCATCCCAAGATAATAGTAGCTCATGCATGGACTTATTATTCTAAGACAATAGTAGCTCACACATGGACTTATCATCCCAAGATAATAGTAGCTCATGCATGGACTTATCATCCCAAGATAATAGTAGCTCATGCATGGACTTATTATTCCAAGATAATAGTAGCTCATGCATGGACTTATTATTCCAAGATAATAGTAGCTCATGCATGGACTTATTATTCCAAGATAATAGTAGCTCATGCATGGACTTATTATTCAAAGATAATAGTAGCTCATGCATGGACTTATTATTCCAAGATAATAGTAGCTCATGCATGGACTTATCATCCCAAGATAATAGTAGCTCATGCATGGACTTATCATCCCAAGATAATAGTAGCTCATGCATGGACTTATTATTCCAAGATAATAGTAGCTCATGCATGGACTTATTATTCCAAGATAATAGTAGCTCATGCATGGACTTATTATTCAAAGATAATAGTAGCTCATGCATGGACTTATTATTCAAAGATAATAGTAGCTCATGCATGGACTTATTATCCCAAGATAATAGTAGCTCATGCATGGACTTATTATTCCAAGATAATAGTAGCTCATGCATGGACTTATTATTCCAAGATAATAGTAGCTCATGCATGGACTTATTATTCAAAGATAATAGTAGCTCATGCATGGACTTATTATTCAAAGATAATAGTAGCTCTTGCATGGATTTCTTAATTACTCCAAAATGAAATGAAATGACGTTTAACGTCCTGCGGTTCTGTTCCGAACTGGGCTAATGAAGACGGGCATACGCCATACAGTGTGCTATGGGGGAAATTTTGCCCGGACAGTGGCACCACGGCCTTCTCTTATATCGAGTGCTTACTGTCAATTAATCTTATACGTGCACGTCAATTCTTATTCCAAGATAATAGAAGCTATGCATGAACTTATTATTCCAATATAATGTTTATCGTCTTAAAACTGGATGGACTTATTATTCGAAGATAATAGAAGCTCATGCATGGACTGGACATTGTCTACGGTACCACCCTTAGAGGAAGTGGGCGTAAAACTCTAGGAACGAACGATGCATGGACTTAATTTTCCAAGATTATGTTCATCGTCTTAAAACTGGAGCTGGTAATTTTAGGGTATTAAATTTTGATATTTAAAATTTTACCAATGGAATGTTTAGTGTCTTAAAACTGGAATGTTTAGTGTCTTAAAACTGGAGTTGGTATTTTTTTAGAATTGTTTAAATGTTGATATTCAACACCTTTCAACCAAGAGAATGTTTATCGTTTTAAAACTGCAATTGGCATTTTTTTCAGAACGGTAATAGATCTAGATCTTCAAATTCTTTCAATCTGGAGATTGTTAAGGTCTTAATACTGGAGTTGTTTTGTTTAAAACAGTATTAAATCTACTTATTCAATTTCTTTCAATTCTGTTAATTTAAAGGTTGAACCACCGTGCAAGATTATGAATACATTTATCGATGTGTATAAATGACTGTTATTTCGACATTTCGGGGGGGGGGGGTCTGTCATTGAGTCATAATGGTGATGTTTCGATCCAACACCTGTACGTCACAAGTAGTATGGGCGTCTAACTTTAGAAGTTTTCCACCACTGCGAATTAATAAAACATTGTACAATCTGTTAGTGCAGGAAGGATCTGGATATTACGCCTCCCCCCCTCTCTCTCCCTCTCTCAAACAGGAGATAATATTGTCTTCAAAACGGGTTGAAATATCCTCATTTACTAACCAGAAACTGGGTACCGACATTCATCCGTACTAACCAAAACGTAACACCATTTCATTATTGCATTTTGTTTTATTGATAAGCAAATTGTTCATGACCTTGTCAGAAATAATTATTGTACAATCCGCTGTCACAAACAGGTTACTGACATCTTACCTACAATAATAATGAATGATGTTAATGAATCTATTTTTGTAGATAAAATGTCAGTAATCTTCTCTTGAATATTTAAGAAGTATTTCAGATGTCAGTAATCTTCTCTTAAATATTTAAGAAGTATTTCAGATTAACAGTGCTAATAATCTTTGTCGAATACAAAGTATGTTAAGCCATGAGACATTTACCGAATATCATTTACCGAATAACCATAGATATTACTAGTGTCCAATGTTGCTCTAATCTTAAAGGTACCGGTAGCACATTTGCCAGATGTTAGCGGCTTAGCGTGTATTCAAAATTGATAAATTGCATGAATTTATGTTAAGTTGCGTGAATCATCGACTATACATCTTAAATGTTTGAGCAGCATGGAACAGAGAGAGATAAAAGGATTTTACATCCACTATACACAAACAAGGGGGTGGGGCGGAGACACCCACAAGATTGGACAAGCAACCGTATTCATGTATATTTTTGTTTGGACATCATGAAGCAGGGATAGATAAAGGGATTTTACATCCACTCGACGCAAACAAGACCATTTCAGGGTTTATCTTAATGATCTCCTTGTACGTGGGGGTCATTAGCAGCGGGGTTGGGGCGGAGAAACCCAAGCGACAGTACAAGCAACCGTACTCCTTTGAATCGAAACCATTACACATATGCTCTAGAGTCACTAGACTATCGCCCCCACCCCTCACCCCCTCTCTTATTATAAATAAGAGAAACACAAATTATATTTATGTTTAAAACTATAACACTGTGTAAACTATTCAACTATTTGAACGTCTAACTCTGATCTAAAATTAGCTATATATTCCAGAGTATTACACAAAGACCAGTCCAAAAACATTTTGTATTTTTAAAAGATAAAATTATATTCTGTACTTCACCGGAATTCTTGACATTGGCAGGAATAGCTAGGAAATATACGTTCTTGAAGATGTTTAAACCAAAACAACACTTCAGTTATTCTTACTCGAAAATAAGATAATAAATTGTATGGGTTAGCTTTGGAGAACGAAATGAATGAATATTGTTTTAGCTATAAAAATAGTAACACTGGAGTTATATTTATATTCAAGAAGATTGGTTGTCACTGTCAGTAATCTGCTTCGCTGGGCCGGATTCTTTCAAAGAAATCTTGAGCGATGGTGAAGCTTATCTGTAAATAGGCTTTGTATCATCAATATGCGGGATCGACATTGTTCATCCATTATCTCTTTAGGGACACATGATTTGACATTTTTCACAAGTATTTTGTATTGCGCCGTGCTCTGTCAATAAATCTCCTCTTGAAGTCGTTTGCCCATCATTAACACTTTTGACGTAGGAGGAAATAATGACACATGTTATGTCTTTTAAATATTAACACATCGGAAGTAATTACAGGCAGCCATGACCGGAGCTCCAGGCACATACACTAAATCGTATTCCACCACGGACGGTTACCCATAATCAAAGGATAAATGTTAATATGTTCCGCGTAAGAAAGATTCAAAATCTTTTTCATATTAAAAAAACACTAGAAAATGAGTAGATCTGAAATAGCTTTTATTAAACACTGCTAAAGACCCCTACGCCCAAGCAAATTATTGAAAATAACAAAGAAATGATTTAGTTTGTGTCGAGTGGACGTTAAACCCCATTTCTCTCTCTATCTATTCAATACCTACGCCGTCCGTGCAATAATTTCCTCCACTACTCAATGCACGGTGCAGTGTATGTCCGGCTTCTATAGCCCCGTTGATGCAGAAATCCAAAACGTTAAACTTCATTTCTTAAAAATCTAAGAAATATTATAATCATATTTTAATCTCTTAATTAGCCCGATTTAGGTAAAAAGAAAGAAGTAGGAACTTATACCACATTCCATTTATTTAAAGAGAGTCACGGTAGCCAAGTGGGTGAGACGCTGGCTCGTTATTCTGGAGGTTGGCCGGTACCGTTCATCGGATTTTTCCGGCGTGGTTTCTCTTTGTCAGTGGTGCAGGATGGAGGGCATGACAAGGACAGCTGTCTAGTCGTTCGGATGGGACGAAAAACCGGGGTCCCGCGTATATATTGGCATGCACGTAAAATGTCCCCTGGCAGATGGAATTCGTTATCAAAATGGGCTGCAGTGCCGCTGACCGGCCAAAACTCTCCCATAGCACACGTATGGCGTATGCCCGTCTTCATTAGCCCAGTCGGATCCGAACAGTAGGACGCTAAATCTCATTTCATTTCATTTATAGTCCCCATGACAAAAAATCGTCTTCACTTTGTATTTTATTAATACGCCAATTTTGTGCAAGATCAATTTTGTGCACTAAAAGCTTTATTTTTTAAAATTATTATATAAAATCTATTATCACTCTTTTTACAGGTTAGCTGTGGTTTATCAATGAGATGCTTTAAAGCGTGAACAAAGAAGACCGTGGTATCTTTGATTAGGAATAATCCATACCAAAGCTTTTCGCCTTAGCACCAATCAATAAAATTGAGGCTACTTATATGTAAAGACCACCTACGTTTTCAAGACAGCTGATTCCACCTCATTAGCTATACAATGACAAGAGAGTTCGGAGAAATAAACTACCTAGCCACATTGTTTGATTGGACTTCATAAAAGGTGTCTTTTGTGGAAAAGGCGGCAGCATTATCTCTAATTTGAACTGTAATGGAATCTGAGAAAGGTTTGCAACTTCTATAACTTTTAAAAGTGTAATAACATGTGATTTATAATAGAGGAAAAACTATATTTTGCATCGCTATCTATTGTGAGATATAAAAATGATAGCTAAAAAAATGATCAAACTTTAATGGTTTTCAGTTATGGAGTATAAAATTGGTGGAGAAAAAAATATGTCCGTCGAGGAGACAAGTGGTGCGGAAAGTTCGGTTTCAGTGACATGGCAGGCCATAATCATTACAGCCTATACCACGGTGTCTATTGTATCTGTTTGTGGAAACAGTGCGGTTTGCTACTTGGTGTTGTCTCAGCGGCGTATGAGGACCGTGACGAATTATTTTATCACGAGTTTGGCAGCCGGTGATATTCTTATGGCGGTGGTCTGCATCCCATTAACATTTGTTGCTAATGTTTTGCTGAATTACTGGCCATTTGGTGACGCATTGTGTCCTATTATAACGTATTTACAAGTGGCTATAGTGTTCCAGAATGCTTATACACTTTTAGCCATTAGCCTTGAGAGATATATCGCTATTTTACACCCGTACAGACCTCGATTACCTAAACGAAAATGCCTAATGGTAATTATTTTTTGTTGGTTGTTAGCATTCCTAACGCCGCTTCCAACAGCCATCACGTCAAAGACTGTCGACTTTATAGAAGGTAATAGCACCAAATGCTATTGTTATGAGGTTTGGCCAACTGAATCTGGCCGTGTCGGATATAGCACCACTATAATGGTTCTACAGTATTTCTTACCTTTAGGTGTACTTATTTACACTTATGCTAGAATAGTTCACGTAGTTTGGATGAAGGACATAGGTTACCGAGCACGTGGTGAAATTGATGGAAAAGAATTTGACCCAAGACGAAAGGTAATTAAAAATGTCTTTAATAAACAAACACACAGTTCCATGTATTTGAATTCAGTACCTTTCTCTTTATCAGTTAGTCTTGGCACCATTTGATCACACATTCGTACGTAGTCACCGTTTCCTTATACCCACGGATGACACATCTGACATGGGAGAACCGAGTGTAATTTAGTTTACACTGGGACATAACAGAAAAGATGCCGTGGCGATGCTGGTAAAATTTTTAAATGGTAGTAAAAGTTGACGAAATAGCTTAACACAATGCCATGCCCCACTTTAACATATAACACGAGAGAGAGAGGGAGAGAGAGAGACAGAGAGATCACACGAGGTTTTACAAAGAGATTCAATGTCATCATCTACATTCCCACTATGCCACAACCAACAACGTTTAAATTTACACATTTCGTGGAAATACGATATTACGTTAATCTATTTATACGGCTGGCGAGGCGCCATTGTCTGCATTTCCGACTTTAAAGGGGAAGTTTCCCTAACCCCAAAATGTATTACCACAGAGCCGTTGCTGATGATGTGGAAATCATCATGTTATTATAAGAAGGCCGGCCAATCGTTTCCAGCAAACGTGATCTCTAGAGATCGACAAAGACCTAGACGACAACGTGGGAAAGCCCATATGAATTGTTGTTGAAATGCAGATCGTTTCCAGTATACGTGGTTGCTAGAGATCAGCAAAGACCTAGAAGCCCCCGTGGGAAAGCCCCCGTCAATGTCAATAAATGTGCAGCCTACGGTCATGCTAAAAATAAGATTTCGGCTACATTATGTCTCGACAATTTAGTTTCGTGCGGCCCTTGTTTCTTCTACACTGGCGCGTGTGTTGCAATATTTTGCAATCTGTCAACTTCAGAACTACAAAAGGCCCTAAACTAGGTGAGAAGAGTAACTATTTCATGCCCCTTGGGCTTATCATACTCACATGCTATGTCTCATTCCATCAGGTTACATTTAGCCATGTCGGAACCAATATTAGATTGCAAATTCTTATAACTGTATTCGTAACCGATTAAACTATTTCACTCCGGTGAGAGCGAGAGAAAGAGAGAGATAGAGAGCGAGATGGAGATTTCGTCCGCTCGTCTATGTCATTTCGAGATAGCCATGTACAAGCGGGGAGTTGAAACCGCTGAACCTGACTCAATGACAGACCTCCACTTGACTCAATACAACACGCACGCGGTAACCATTCGACCCCCCCCCCATCACCACCCCACCCCAACCCAACCCCGATAGTACAAAGACACACGAAACCAACAATGATGGAATGGACATTATTAAGAACGTTTTAACCCAAAATGATATTCAGTTTACCCGGAGATTCTATTTGATATGCGTTACAATCCATACGAAAATAATCGACATTTTTATTCTATTTCCACTGCCGTATTAATGTACACCGTCTTAGCTGTTTAAGATTATTCTTTACGTCGGAGATGAATTTAGAAGCAGTATCAAACGGGAGCAAATGATTTATTACACTGTGGCTATCGAAAAAAGATTTCACGAGCTGTAAGAATCCTGAACAATTCTGATAAATCAAATTACGAAAATATTTTTCTATCTACTTTCTTCTTCCCCATTATGAAACATTCAATCTCCTTCCTCTTAGAGTCTCTTATAAAACTTTTGTTGTTTTAATGTACCAAATACATAACAAAGAAACAGTGTGCAAAGGTTTGGGTTTCCCTAACAAACATATTTCACGAGAAATGATTGAAAGTAGAATCAAAGTTTTAGTCTGAAAGTTCTTTGTAAACCCAGAGATTTTATCAAGAGATAGCCCATGGTCATTACTTGAGAATGTAACAATTTATATCGCTTGAATTAATATTCCTATTCAATAATTACGAAAAGAGCGTTCTATCTTCTTTTTTCTTCACCATTATGCAACATTCAATCCCCTTCCTTATTGTAAATATTCTTTTGCAATCCTGGTTGTCGAATAACAATGATAAATAGTTAGTCGATAGTCAAAATCTGTATTCGAGTGTATTCAAGGATGGAAACTATCCTAAAGGGGCAGAAAATGTTCTCCATAGTACATGAAGTGCGTTTTCTTGTGTTAGTCCATCTCGAACCAGGTAGGCTTGAAGTACACATGCACAACATAACAATGCTACCCAAAGTTTTGTAACCTAAGCATTTGCCACTTGAAGTAATTTCCTGTTTTAACAATGTTTTCATAATCGAATCTTGTCTTCTTCGCAATCCCATTCTCTTCAGAAGTCACTTCAAGTGCTTGGCACTGCTACTTATTCCACGATTAAATAAATGGCTCAAACCAAGCTTTGAATATGAATAATCAAGTCGAAAAGATGATGAAAATATTTTTTTTCTCGAAACGAATTTTAAAGATACATTATAGGAGACAAGATAAAGAGCTGGCAGTTCTCTCTATGATAGTTAAAATTAAGATCGTGTAAAGGGAATTTGCTACAAATATCAGTCAAATTGATCCTCCCTGAGCCGAGAATTTAGCGATTGATTGTCAGACCCAGTCTCGATCATCATTAGTAAAGTCGGTATGATAACAATCAAGGTCTCGATTATCCACTTTTCCGTGTAATTGTCTTTCACAAAATGTATTCCAGTCCACTAATCGAGAATTGATTATGGTCTGGATAAGTTCATTAATTTTTTAATTGATAATTTATGTATGTTTAAGTTAAGAATGTTCTCAAAATTGTTCAATTTATTGCAAAGCTTTTGTTGTTTTAATTATCAAATACATCCATATGTGCAAAGTTTGTGGATCAAAGATATTTATATAGTAATTGAAAGTTGAGTAAATTGTTAAGTTAGGTCTGAGAATGCTTTGTGAACCCAGGGATGTTATCCGAGATAGCCAATGGACATTACGTGAGAATATAACAGATTCACGTGTGTGGAGAATAAAACACGATACTTCGGTTATGCTGGGGAAAGAAAACTGAAGAAAACAACCCGAGGACTTTGTCTTCCTTATAAACCGTCTATGTTTACATGTGCGTAAAATGAGAATATCCCAGAATTCTAGTAAGAAAAACTTCATATCATGTTAATTTCATATCATGTTTTCTTATGGAAAAAACCCTACCCTGGAAGAATAATCCGTTACAGCTAGGTTTACAGAAAAATTTTCAGACGAATAATCCCAAATTGCCGTGTAATTCGCCCCGACTTTAAAGCGGCAAGTTATTCCGGGCATAGAATATACCCCCAAAGATCAAAAAGGATTTGCCGATGTAGGTTTATACATTGCATAAATTAATATTCATATTCAACAATAAAATTAGTGATTATTCTTACATGTATAGAGGTGTTGAGATCATAGAGGAATCGTATTAATAAATAACTTTATCAATCAGCGCAGTAATATTACATTTACCTTTACAAGACAGTGCGGTAATATTATATTTACGTTTACAAGACAGTGCGGTGATATTATATTTACGTTTACAAGGCAGTGCAGTAAAATTACAAATTAATGCCTTTACAGGTTTCGTGCAGTAATATTCCCTGTGTTGTATACAGATATTGTCCCAAAGTTAAAATAATTAAATTCGTACTTGAAAGTCCCGTACCAGGTTTAAAGTATACCGTAATTTGCAGCGAATAATTGAAATGAATTTTAACCATGCGTTAGTCCCGAAATAATCTAGTTTGTGTCGAGCGGACGTTAAATCCCAGGTCTTTCTCTATATACGTGTATTTCAATTATAAATTCCTTGACACGAGAGCATATTCTAAATTTGAAAACAGTGATCTTGAGAAATCTGAATAATCACACGTCAAAGAAATCGAACAATACCGATTCAATAATTATTCTGAATGTTTTCTCTCCATGTGAATGTCTGGATTTCTTATCAGAGTTATGGAACACGTTGACAGTTTCCTAGAGCGCGCATGCTGGATAACAATACTATAAGGATGAAATAATTTAATACATTAGATCTGCGTTCATTCTCTCATTTGGAAGTGTTCTTTAACTCCCTATAAAATTTAAGACTAGTATCTGAAAATCGTCAAAATCTTTTACTCGTAGAACTATCGCTCAGCCCGAAATCGGAACTGACAAAATCACAAAAGCGCTTGCCCCTAAGATGAAAGGACGGATAGGAAAGGCGAAAATAAGCCAGTGAATAAAAAATTCTTAGTTTCGTCAATAATATATGAATCGACTTAAACGGACGGACAGATTGGGAAGGAGAGCATAAGCCTATGAATAAAGCTCTTAGTTTTTATAATATTTCACGAATCCCGTTAAACCCCAAACTCATCTCAGAAAACACAAATTTAAGCTTGTGAATAAAACTCTTAGTTTTGATAATATTGTACGAATCCCGTTAAACCTCAAACTTATCTCAGTAAGCTTTCACAGTACGCCATATTATTATTTATCTGTTTCCTTAAAATCTGATGGAAAGGTTAACTCCAATGGTTTTACAAGCTATTTGACCAAACGCATATTAGCATCGGGAATAATCGATGCACCATATTTAGTTTCGATCGCCTTCAAGCGCACTGATCCACGGTGATTGATTTAAGTGTCAAATGAATAAGATAAATTAGTACAAAAACAGTGTAATACTTCAAAATTATCAATGTTTCCGGTGGGTTTTTTTAGTTTGAATTGATAGAAATACATGAAACTTTTCAGCGTTAAAGGGAAACCCCCAAATATATTCTTGACGATAAATCTTGCTATTTATAAGATTATTTTAAAGATCGTATACAACGTCCGGTGTAGCTGCTATTATTCTAAGATGCACGCGTACTGTTAACTTTTGTCTACAGCTGAAGGATCACGTGGCTAAGTGGATAAGACGCTGGCTCGGTAGCCTGGACGTCGGGAGTCCGATCCAGGCATTGGCCGAGAAAGTTCATCCAGATTTTTGGGCGTGGTTTCCCCTTGTCAATGATGCAGAACGGGGGGCCTGATAAGGACAGCTGTCTAGTCGTTCGGATGGGACGGACAACCGAGGTACCGTGTACACATTGGCGTGTACGTAAAAGACCCCTTGGCAGTTGGAATTCGATGTAAGAATAGGACGTAGCGGCGCTGCCCGGGCAAAATTTCCCTCATAGCACACTGTATTGCGTATACCCATCTTCATTAGCCCAGTTTAGGAGTACAACAGTGGTACGCTAAACCCGGGTCATTTCATTCATTTTGTCTACAGCTTATCGGCAGTTACTCCAGTACTAAATAGGTTGCCCGGCTTGGATTGGGTTATTGCGCTTGGGTTTGAAGACGGCTCATATTTAATAGCAGATGAAAATCAATTTATCCCGTGTATTTCCATTGTATACTGCTATTAAATTTCTTATTTTATTAGGCCTACCAATTTACATGCAAAACTGCCATGGGTAGGTTACTTATTTTTGTAATCATAGAGAAAGTGTGGTGCATGGTCGATCGATGGTATCTGACAACACGTTTAACCTATAACCGATTGGTTAACCCAGTGACCGAAAGTTTCAGGCAAATTCCTGGCGTACTTTCGGCGAAATTCACAGATAGCGTCAGAAATAAAACGTTCATTTGGGTCTTTGGTTGTTTGCATATCCAAACTCACCGGGTCAGCGTTATAGAGACAGTTTCTTTAATTTCTTGTTTTATTTGGTTAAAATAAGATCTATGAGTAGGCGAATACTCTTGGAAGTAAAATAGATTCTTAATAACAGCAATATTTTGATAGTTGTATTTTTCAGTTTACCTCAGAAATAAAAATCATTATTTCAGGTTATCTTCAAATAAGGTGCATATACGAAGGCGTGGGGCTTTGTTGTTGTTTTAAATGATCGAACCAAGGCATATAAAGGTTACAACAGATTTTTAACAAATAGGATGAAAACCACTGTTAATAGTCACCATGACTTTCTTGGTTAACTAGAAAATATAAAATTTAGAAATTGGTTAATTATTTTATTTTAAGTGGAAGTAAGACGTCTAGATTTCCAAGCCTGGAAATATGGCACCTGTCACTGACAATGTCAGGCACAAATTCAGGCTTTCTCAGGCACAAAACCTCTGGTGCCTGTCATTTTGTCCGGCACTGATTTGTCTTTTTAAATGATATTATTAATACATGTCCGCCAAAAAGTTGAAAATGCCAGGCATGTTTTCATTAGTGCCTGACATTCGGTCAGATACATCTAAAACCCTTAGATATCTCGTAAAAGAACGATATTCATAATAAGTATTATTTCGCCAACGTGTCTTATGAACTATTAATTCGTACTATGAGAAATACAGTCGAACTATATCATCATATTTAACACTGTAAATATAGTTTTTGAAAATTTCCATGTAACAAACCCAGGGTTGGATCCAGCTACATAAAGAATTTTGTACAACAACACTTCATCCTTTATGATCAGATAATGGGTTGGGCATTTAAAGCGCGAGATAATGATGGCAGTGGCTATTTGCCACATGTGGTAAGCAATAATTTCATAATATCCTCACGACTACAGACTGCAATTACCAACCCATTTCAATGAAACTTGCAGAATATGATAACAATCATAATATCTCGGAGTAGCCAAAATTTCGACCACTTCCGGTCAGCAGTTTCCGAGATATCAGGTTACCACACATTTCATGTGGCACGCATACAGACCACAATTATTAACCGATATCCACGAAACTTACAGGATATAATAACAATAATAATATCTCGGAGTAGCCAAAATTTCGACCACTTCCGGTCAGCAGTTTCCGAGATATCAGGTTACCACTGATTTCATGTGGCACGCCTACAGACCACAATTATCAACGGATATCCACGAAACTTACAGGATATAATAACAATGATAATATCTCGGAGTAGCCAAAATTTCGACCACTTCCGGTCAGCAGTTGCCGAGATATCAGGTTACCACACATTTCATGTGGCACGCATACAGACCACAATTATTAACCGATATCCACGAAACTTACAGGATATAATAACAATAATAATATCTCGGAGTAGCCGAAATTTCGACCACTTCCGGTTAGCAGTTTTCGAGATATCAGGTTACCACACATTTCATGTGGCACGCCTACAGACCACAATTATCTACCGATATCCACGAAACTTACAGGATATAATAACAATAATAATATCTCGGGGTAGCCAAAATTTCGACCACTTCCGGTTAGCAGTTTCCGAGATATCAGGTTACCACACATTTCATGTGGCACGCCTACTGACCACAATTATCAACCGATATCCACGAAACTTACAGGATATAATCACAATGATAATATCTCGGAGTAGCCAAAATTTCGACCACTTCCGGCTAGCAGTTTCCGAGATATCAGGTTACCACGCCTACAGACCACAATTATCAACGGATATCCACGAAACTTACAGGATATAATAACAATGATAATATCTCGGAGTAGCCAAATTTCCGACCACTTCCGGTCAGCAGTTTCCGAGATATCAGGTTACCACACATTTCATGTGGCACGCATACAGACCACAATTATCAACCGATATCCACGAAACTTACAGGATATAATAACAATAATAATATCTCGGAGTAGCCAAAATTTCGACCACTTCCGGCTAGCAGTTTCCGAGATATCAGGTTACCACGCATACAGACCACAATTATTAACCGATATCCACGAAACTTACAGGATATAATAACAATGATAATATCTCGGAGTAGCCAAAATTTCGACCACTTCCGGTCAGCAGTTTCCGAGATATCAGGTTACCACACATTTCATGTGGCACGCATACAGACCAAAATTATCAACCGATATCCACGAAACTTACAGGATATAATAACAATAATAATATCTCGGAGTAGCCAAAATTTCGACCACTTCCGGTTAGCGGTTTCAGAGATATTAGGTTACCACACATTTCATGTGGCACGCCTACAGACCACAATTATCAACCGATATCCACGACACTTACAGGATATAATAACAATAATGATATCTCGGAGTAGCCAAAATTTCGACAACTTCCGGTTAGCGGTTTCCGAGATATTAGGTTACCACACATTTCATGTGGCACGCCGACAGACCACACTTATCAACCGATATCCATGAAACTTACAGGATATAATAACAATCAGGTTACCACACATTTCATGTGGCACGCATACAGACCACAATTATTAACCGATATCCATGAAACTTACAGGATATAATAACAATGATAATATCTCGGAGTAGCGAAAATTTCGACCACTTTCGGTCAGCAGTTTCCGAGATATCAGGTTACCACACATTTCATGTGGCACGCATACAGACCACAATTATTAACCGATATCCACGAAACTTACAGGATATAATAACAATAATAATATCTCGGAGTAGCCAAAATTTCGACCACTTCCGGTTAGCAGTTTCCGAGATATCAGGTTACCACACATTTCATGTGGCACGCCTACAGACCACAATTATCAACCGATATCCATGACACTTACAGGATATAATAACAATGATAATATCTCGGAGTAGTCAAAATTCCGACCACTTCCGGTCAGCAGTTTCCGAGATATCAGGTTACCACACATTTCATGTGCCACGCATACATACCACAATTATTAACCGATATCCACGAAACTTACAGGATATAATAACAATAATAATATCCCGGAGTAACCAAAATTTCGACCACTTCCGGTCAGAAGTTTCCGAGATATCAGGTTACCACACATTTCATGTGGCACGCATACATACCACAATTAATAACCGATATCCATGAAACTTACAGGATATAATAACAATGATAATATCTCGGAGTAGCCGAAATTTCGACCACTTCCGGTTAGCAGTTTCCGAGATATCAGGTTACCACACATTTCATGTGGCACGCATACAGACCACAATTATCAACCGATATCTACAAAACTTATAGAATATAATTACATTAATAATATCTCGGATTAGGCAAAGTTTCGGCCACTTCCGGTTAGCGGTTTCCGAGATATCACGTTACCACAAATTTCATGTGGCACGCCTACAGACCACAATTATCAACCGATATCCATGACACTTACAGGATATAATAACAATGATAATATAGCGGAGTAGCCAAAATTCCGACCACTTCCGGTCAGCAGTTTCCGAGATATCAGGTTACCACACATTTCACGTGGCACGCATACATACCACAATTATTAACCGATATCCACGACACTTACAGGATATAATAACAATGATAATATCTCGGAGTAGCCGAAATTCGGACCACTTCCGGTCAGCAGTTTCCGAGATATCAGGTTACCACACATTTCATGTGGCACGCCTACAGACCACAATTATCAACCGATATCCATGACAGTAGCCAAAATTTCAGCCATTTCCGGTGGTCTGTAGGCGTGCCACATGAAATGTGTGGTAAGTAACCCGACATCTCGGAAACCGCTTACCAGAAGTGGCCGAAATTTGGGCTACTCCGAGATATTATCATTGCCATTCATTGGTATTATATTCTGTAAGTTTCGTGGATATCAGGTTATCACACATTTCATGTGGCACGCATACAGACCACAATTATTAACTGATATCCACGAAACTTACAGGATATAATAACAATAATAATATCTCGGAGTAGCCAAAATTTCGACCACTTCCGGTTAGCAGTTTCCGAGATATCAGGTTACCACACATTTCATGTGGCACGCCTACAGACCACAATTATCAACCGATATCCATGAATATAATAACAATAATAATATCTCGGAGTAGCCAAATGTGTGGTAACCCGATATCTCGGAAACCGCTTACCGCAAGTGGCCGAAATTTGGGCTACTCCGAGATATTATTATTGGTATTATATTCTGTAAGTTTCGTGGATATCGGTTGATAATTGTGGTCTGTAGGCGTGCCACATGAAATGTGTGGTAACCTGATATCTCGGAAACTGCTAACCGGAAGTGGTCGAAATTCCGACTACTCCGAGATATTATTATTGTTGTTATATCCTGTAAGTTTCATGGATATCGGTTGATAATTGTGGTCTGTAGGCGTGCCACATGAAATGTGTGGTAACCTGATATCTCGGAAACCGCTAACCGGAAGTGGTCGAAATTTTAGCTACTCCGAGATATTATTAATATAATTTTATTCTGTAAGTTTCGTAGATATCGGTTGATAATTGTGGCCTGTATGCGTGCCACATGAAATGTGTGGTAACCTGATATCTCGGAAACTGCTGACCGGAAGTGGTCGAAATTTTGACTACTTCGAGATATTATTATTGTTATTATATCCTG
This sequence comes from Patella ulyssiponensis, assembly GCA_963678685.1. Lineage (NCBI taxonomy): Eukaryota > Metazoa > Mollusca > Gastropoda > Patellidae > Patella > Patella ulyssiponensis. Next base: position 96,401,478 of record OY783226.1, read on the forward strand.
TCAGTTTCATGGATATCGGTTGATAATTGTGGTCTGTAGGCGTGCCACATGAAATGTGTGGTAACCTGATATCTCGGAAACTGCTAACCGGAAGTGGTCGATATTTTGGCTACTTTTAGATATTATTATTGTTATTATATCCTGTAAGTTTCGTGGATATCGGTTGATAATTGTGGTCTGTAGGCGTGCCACATGAAATGTGTGGTAACCTAATATCTCGGAAACCGTTAACTGGAAGTGGTCGAAATTTTGGCTACTCCGAGATATTATTATTGTTATTATATCCTGTAAGTTTCGTGGATATCGGTTAATAATTGTGGTATGTATGCGTGCCACATGAAATGTGTGGTAACCTGATATCTCGGAAACTGCTGACCGGAAGTGGTCGGAATTTTGGCTACTCCGAGATATTATCATTGTTATTATATCCTGTAAGTGTCATGGATATCGGTTGATAATTGTGTTCTGTAGGCGTGCCACATGAAATGTGTGGTAACCTGATATCTCGGAAACTGCTAACCGGAAGTGATCGAAATTTTGGCTACTCCGAGATATTGTTAATATAATTTTATTCTGTAAGTTTCGTAGATATCGGTTGATAATTGTGGCCTGTATGCGTGCCACATGAAATGTGTGGTAACCTGATATCTCGGAAACTGCCGACCGGAAGTGGTCGAAATTTTGACTACTCCGAGATATTATTATTGTTATTATATCCTGTACGTTTCTTGGATATAATTGTGGTCTGTATGCGTGCCGCATGAAATGTGTGGTAACCTGATATCTCGGAAACCGCTAACCGGGAGTGGTCGAAATTTCGGCTACTCCGAGATATTATTATATCCTGTAAGTTTCGTGGATATCGGTTGATAATTGTGGTCTGTAGGCGTGCCACATGAAATGTGTGGTAACCTGATATCTCGGAAACTGCTGACCGGAAGTGGTCGAAATTTTGGCTACCCCGAGATATTATCATTGTTATTATATCCTGTAAGTTTCGTGGATATCGGTTGATAATTGTGGTCTGTAGGCGTGCCACATGAAATGTGTGGTAACCTGATATCTCGGAAACTGCCGACCGGAAGTGGTCGAAATTTTGGCTACCCCGAGATATTATCATTGTTATTATATCCTGTAAGTTTCATGGATATCGGTTGATAATTGTGGTCTGTAGGCGTGCCACATGAAATGTGTGGTAACCTGATATCTCGGAAACTGCTAACCGGAAGTGGTCGATATTTTGGCTACTCCGAGATATTATCATTGTTATTATATCCTGTAAGTTTCGTGGATATCGGTTGATGGTCTGTAGTCGTGCCACATGAAATGTGTGGTAACCTGTATCTCGGAAACCGCTAGCCGGAAGTGGTCGAAATTTTGGCTACTCCGAGATAATATTAATGTTATCATATTCTGTGAGTTTCGTGGATATTGGTTGATAATTGCTGTGCGGAGACGTACAAGTGGCAAATAGCCCCCGAATTGTCTTACCACATGTGGCAAATAGCCCCAGCCGATAATGATAGAGGCATATATGATATCACAATTAATGCTTTGCATCAATGGAATTGAATCACAATGTGATCCTATTAGTTCATAATATAACTTGAAGTCAAACGGGGTGTTGGATTTCTCTCTTTAAAAAACCTATACGTAATTTAGAGATGATGATAACATCATACATTGTCAACTGTCACATTATCATTAACAGGAACCTGCAAAAATTCCTGGATCCGCCCATGAAACTCATACTTCATTATTTTTGTCGATAATAGTTTGGATAAGTTTCAGCAACATCGATGTTGCCATGTAAGCTAAAGCTCGACACATTGCTTGTTTCGATCCGATGACATGTGTTGATGCTAGTTCTTGGAGGTTAGAAGTTTTGGTGTTGTTTATTTTTAAATTAAAAAACCGTAGCATTCGTAGTTTGATTGAATGAGTTGCACATCAATTGTATACAGATATTCTTTTAATTATAGTCCACAATAAATTACGTTTGGTAAGAATAGTCAACGGACATTATTTCTATACCCCGGCTGTACGTGTCAAAGTGTACGGTCGCCTGTTCAACCTCGTAGGTTTTCGCCGGGTCCTCGCGATACATCCCACTGCTAAAGACCCCTACGCACAAGACAATTGTTGGAGTAAAATTGAGCCACGTGTTAGTCTCAAAATGACCTAGATTGCATCGCGTGGACGTTAACCCCTTGTTTCTCTCTCTCTTAAACACGAAAGACTATACTGATCATAGATGACCTGAATCAAGACATCAACCAGAATGGATGTAAACCAGACTCAGCAACATGTGACAAGTGTACAGAAAATAGTATATATTACAGTCTGTAAATGATTAAAGGGGACATCCCGATTCGAGCAGTCTGAGTACGTATTAAATTTAAGTGCCAAAATATAGAGGAATGGTATATTTACCTCGTCTCAAAATTCCATCTCAAAATATTGAGTCGTTTGGACGTCAAAACTGCTTATCTGGAAACGTAACCGTTTAGGATTTCGGCTTATCTGGAAACGTAACCCTTTTAGAATTTCGGTTCAGTTTTTTTTTGTTGTGCGACCTGTTAATCGATGCCCGTTCCTTTTGAGGCTTATACAGTGCATGAACCCCCCCCCCCCCCCATGTGCCGTAGTGTACTTGATAACGAAAGGTAAATTTCACCTACACATTATTTTTTATAAAATATAAGTCTGGTTTTATCCAGACACCCCATTATCAAGATTCGGACACTGATCTCTATTTCCAGATGACGACTGTCGGGTTTAAGTTGTTTGAAAACGTATCACATATGTTGACTTAGTTGCTCGTCCCTAAGGTAGAGGATTTTGAGAGATTTTAACATAAAAATTTAGCATTTTTATTCTCCAAAATATTATCGGGATGGACCCTTAAACAATGCTCATTTTTTTATTCAATTTACCGAAAGCAATATGTCCTTTATATAACGCCCACATTGTGTTTTTTGTCAACCCATTTATTTCATCCCGTTGTCAACAGGTAAACGAATTAGCCACTCAAAAATAAAATAATTAACTTTGGTGGATTTCATTGAAACCAGACCTGTTGACAGGATATGCCCTTATGATCTAGAAAACAAAACATAAAACGCCACCCGCCTTTACGTATATTTAAAAAATGCTATAATTGCGATTTCCACTTGGTGGTATTCATAGATCTTTTTAACGAATTACCATATGATTTAACATCCTATTCTTTTGAGGCTATCGGACTAATGACTGCGGACACACACCATCTAATGAAATGGAATGAAATCCGGTTTAACGCGCTACTGTTCTGCTCCGACTGGACTATATAGTGTGATAATTAGGTAATTTTACCCGGACAGTGGTACAACGGTCTACCCTTATATCGCGATTTCCACTTGGTGGTATTCATAGATCTTTTTAACGAATTACCATATGATTTAATATTATATTCTTTTGTTGCTCCCAAACTTATGGAGGCGGACACACACCATCTAATGAAATGGAATGAAATCCGGTTTAACGCGCTACTGTTCTGCTCCAACTGGACTATATAGTGTGCTAATGAGGTAATTTCACCCGAACAGTGGCACTACGGCCTACCCCTATATCGCATTCCACCCGAACGACGAGACGGTGCTTACTTGCGATATTGACAAGGGGAAACAACGGTTTAAACTTTCTCGTATCAAACCCTGGACAACAAACCAGTGTCTCACTCTCTAGGTCACCGTGGCTCCAATCTTGGTAATGCTCATGTCAACAAAACTGGTGTTGAAAGCCATGGTGTACGTGTACGTTCCTTCAAAGTAATGTGGGTTAACTACTTAAAGAAACAGAACATCACTCTTTTAAACTAACTGCTACATACACTTACAGTTGTTAAGTTTTTGGAAGGGAAATGAAATGGAAATGGGTTTAACGTCCTACTGTTCTGCTCCGAACTGGGCTAATGAAGCAGGGCATACGCCATATAGTGTGCCATGGCGTAAATTATGCACGGCCAGCGACACTATGGCCTACCCGTATACCGATTCTCAACTGCGGAGGGATATTTTACGAGCACTCAATATCGAATTTCAACAGTCAGGCATCTGTTACGTGCACGCCAGTGTGAACACGGGTTCTGTTTTTGTGCCATCCGAAAGACTAGACAACCGTCCTTGTCGGGTCCTCTGCCCTGCATCACTGACAAGGGGAAATATAACACATTGACATATGTCATAGAGGCGTCCTGCCATATTAAAATACGTGTTAGTGATTGTAACATAAACCTGTCGCTATCAATACCCGGCTGGAGATCTTGGTAGTATTCCTTATGTCATTGCGTAACTATAACTTGTTGTTGGCATGTCTTATCTAACTTTCTCTGTCTGATAAACTATATTGAATGTTAAACCTTCATATGATGCTTGATACATTAGACAGGTGTCTAATGAGCTCCTTTGTCTCGAATACGTTTATAAACTCAGAACATAAACGAATGGTCAGTCAGGTCCAGGAGGCCATACTAGGCGGGCCATGGGTGCCTTGGCCATGGGTGCCTTGGCACGAGACGAGACGAGACGAGAGCTTCTGGAGTTAGCACACTCGTGCTAAGCCAAGCTAATTAAGTCATGACTCCTTCCATATAGTTAGTTCTACGGTCGTTTACATTACGATGTTTGTACTTAATATGTTAGAAGCAGAATAAAAGCATTATTAGAAGTATATACAAGTGTTGTCATCCCAGAACCTGATTAAAGAACTAATGAAATACTGTCACAGAAAGAACACCGGAAAATCCGATTAACTTTTATTTAAGCAATATTTTATTCATTTAAATTTACAAAATTTATATAATAAATAAAGGATACGATAACAAGCTTTATTAGTTTATATAAAATCGCTTAGCGACCAATGCAGAGTTTAGGAGACAAAGTAGATCGTTTTATCTCATAACAGAAAATGCATGTTGTTCGTCATGTTAAGTGCTCTTTATGCATGCAGTGAGTCTGGGTATTTTCTTCTCGAGTGTCTTTGAAGTTCTCAATAGCTCTTAACTATATTGAACTCGGATTCCGTTCAGTCTGCAAATGTTTTTTTAGTGGGATTCACAATTTCAACTGATGTAAAGTGAATCAAACATTTTTGTGGTACGACGCAAAAAGAATGATCATTTAAATATGTGGTGTAGTGCCTGAATGGCTACGATGTTAGCTATAAAAATGTTTTACATGTATTGGAGGAATTCCTAACGTGCTATTTACCCAGTGCTGATTTGGCATCGATGAGACATAATGCAAACGGCAAAGCTAACGCTAATCCTAGCCCTAACCTGGACCTGGCCATCACGCTTATACTAACTCTAATCTACAATCTCGCTAACAATCACGTGCCCTAACCTTATTTAAGCCTCAGCGACCTTGACGAAAACTGAGTTGGCCTTAACAATTAGATCTAGCCCTGCACCAGCCGGGTTAATGAAGACGGGCATACGTTATACAGTCATCCTCGGTATCCCCAGTGGCCGCATTCCGTTCTGATCCACGAAAAGGTGTAAACAGGACAAGCGCTACAAACCAAATACTTAACCACAACACTAACACCAACCCTGGACCTTACCTACAATCTCGCCAACCATCACGTGCCCTAAACTTATTAAAATCTCAGCAACCTTGACGAAAACTGAGTTGGTCTTAACAAATAGCTATAAACACCAAACAAATTTGATAATAAGAGTTCAGATTTTAACCGAATCAGATTGAAGCTTATCACAGCTGTCTCTTTAATTGCAAATTTTCATCGGGTATTAACTCAATTGTTTGTGTTATACACGATTTATAGAACTCTATTGATATCCATGACCAATAAAGCCACCTTTTTCTGTCGATATTTTGTTATTTAGTTGTCTGCAAAGGAAAGACATTTATTAGTTTAACCCCAAATCTACTTACAATGCACACCTTTTGCATCGATAAAAGAGTTGTATGGAATAGATCCCCATCGGTGGTAATTTACAATTGAATATACCTAACGAGGTTAGCCAGGAACGGGCGTTTGGGTCATTTTTCATCAATTAAGTTAGTCGCCTACACAATTTACATTGTAAAGAAACAAACAAATAATAACATGGTTATACAAACAGGACCTAATGAGCCTGTCACACTATAACGTTTTAGACAACTTATTCCGACGTATGAAATAATTATCCAACACGCTGGCATACGCTGAACTTGAATTCAAAAATCAAGTGGACGCACTTTTTGGACGCATATATAACGAACTTCTAACGCGCTGAACGAATATACCAATGTTAACGCATGAGTTACTTATTCATAACTTATCCCCAACGTAAACATAACTTATACACGTATATGACAGCGTGTGCCCAACGAATTTTTATTTTAGCCTTCTTGACTTATGAAGAACTCATGTACAACGTTAGTCTAACTTATGCCTAACGTATCCATAACGTGTTTGAGCTTATTTTGACTACCACGTGAGGTCAAATATATACGCTGGGGCTCGCTAGAACCACAAGACATTATAGGGCTGTCACACATTGACGTATAGCATCAGCGTATGCCGACGTATGAGAAATTTAACGAGCACGCTGGTGTACGTTGAATACGTTATGGGTACGTTTTTAACAAGTTACGAGCATGCTGAAATGCGATGGTATAAGTTGCTGTACGCTGAATGCGGCCCAAAATTTTGTGCATGCATAAAATTTTCAGCGTATGCCGACGTATTGCTTACACGTTAGGCGTAAGTTAGAAGTGCGCGACGGGTAAGATATGCACACGTTCACGCACGTTACATGTAAGTTACTTATAAGTTGACATACGTCAGCGTTATTTTCATATTGCAGCTTAAACATACATTATGCAAGAGCTAAATCAGCTTATTCCTGTTCAGACAGAAAGGACAAGACACCTCTTCTTTAATACTCCCGTCAGACCGGGTGACGCCCTGCTCTGCTGCTACCGCGACGGAAAATGGTCTCATAGCGCGTAAAGATCGCCATAAGGGTGGTAAAAACGTGGTGGAAACGCCATATATTGTGATGTGGTCTCTATGGTCACCAATGATCGTCGAGTCACGGAGTTTGTTTTGGGGATGTTCAAAACAAACGCCAATGTTCTGCGATCTGACCTACAAAGCTGTGAGAACGCGACTTTTCTCAAGTTTGTAATTGTTTTGGATATTTTCTCACCCTGTGTTCACGTTTGCCGACGACCTTATGCATTTTCAGGTTGCCGCACGGTCGCAGCAATGCAGTAAAGACGCCAACCCGGTCTGGTGGGGGGGGGGCTTAATCTGAAAACAAAATAGTTATCCTTATGTTAAGTTCCAACTGTCAGGTGATGCGTTACGATAGGGTTGTCCCTATTGAGTCGACGATCCGGTATTTGCAGATCCATCCGTGCACGTTTCGATACGATTGACGCGATTTCTACGACTGACTCATCCTCGTGGGTATTCTCCGGTTTCCTCCCACTGGTAAAGACCCCTGCGCGCAAGCGCATTATTGAAATAAAATTAAACCATATGTTAGTTCCGAAATTACCTAGTTTGTGTCGAGTGGACGTTAAACCCCATTACTCTCTCTCTCTCTCTCTCTCTCTCTCTCTCTCGCTACGACTGGTCTCAATATAAGATAAGACCTGATAGGATCACCACGATTCGTGTTACGATTGAAACCACGATTTCAATCGTAACACGAATCGTGATATAGTGGCAACTTGGCATAAGTCGTCTCAAATCAGCATTAAGCACACTTACTAGATTTTTTCCAGATTACAGGAGAAGTGTATCGAACACCAAGGTTTTTAAATGTTAATTATTCAACATATTCATTCATATAAACCGATTATTTTTTTGTCCCCCGCCTTTCGAAGAAAGTTGGGGGACTATTAAAATGGGTTCGTCCGTCTGTTTGTCTGCCCGTCACACTTTTTGGGACACTATAACTCTCTTCCTAATTGAGCTAGAATGTTCAAACTTGGTGTATGTGTTTATTAGGTCAATGCCTCGATGGAGTTCGAAGATGAGCATTTTCCGCTTAGGGTAAGCAGAGATAAACAATTTGATTGGTTGATGCTTTGGGACACGATAACTTTAGTTCTAATTAAGTGAGAGTGATGAAACTTGGTGTATAGTTTCATTACAGTAATACCTTGACTAAGTTCGATAATGAGTATTTTCTGCTCAGGGTAAGCAGAGCGATACGCAATTTGATTGGTCGAGACTTTGGAACACAATAACTCTCCTAATTGAGTTAAAATGTTCAAAATTGGTGTATATGCTTATTAGGTCAATGCCTTGATGGAGTTCGAAGATGAGCATTTTCCGCTTAGGGTAAGCAGAGATAAGCAATTTGATTTGTTGATGCTTTGGGACACGATAACTTTAGTTCTAATTAAGTGAGAGTGATGAAACTTGGTGTATAGTTTCATTACAGTAATACCTTGACTAATAAGATCGATAATGAGCATTTTCTGCTCAGGGTAAGCAGAGCGATAAGCATTTTGATTTGCCGAGACTTTGGAACACAATAACTATCCTTCGAATTGAGTTAAAATGTTCAAAATTGGTGTGTATGCTTATTAGGTCAATGCCTTGATGGAGTTCGAAGATGAGCATTTTCTTCTTAGGGTAGGCAGAGATAAGCAATTTGATTGGTTGATACTTTGGGACAAGATAACTTAGGTTCATCTTGATTGATGATTTTTATGCCAATACAATGACTGCATTCTCATTCAGTAATGGATTCGACAGTAACAGTGTATAGAAACGATTGACTCGGACACGAGGGCCCTTTCCCTTGGCCAGAGGGGCCCTTTTGTCAAGCGTGGGGGCCCTTTTGTCTGCCTTTAGGGTCTCCCTAACTAGGGTACATTTTCATTTTTCTCGTCGGTTTTATCATTTTTCTTTATAAAACACTTTTGGATGACACTTCGTGTACAGTTTGATTGCTCGATACGTTTGAAAAAATAAATGTGCGATTAATTAATATGTGTCATCTATTTATTTTGGGATTTCGGCGGGGGACATCAGCCCCACTGTTGGCTTATATCATTTATTAATACACCGTATTGAGATCACTTCAGATTTAGTCTTGGATTCTTGAGAACTGAAACTCATGGGTATCATAATTTTATCACGAAATGAATAAAGTCTGTCGATTTACACATATTTGAACCCTATTAACCTAGGATAAATGATTAATTACAATTTTTCTGTCAAAGTCGTGGTCATTAACATCATTAAGATGACAAAACTGTCAAAGATTCCGTAATTTAATCATCTGTGGTGTTAGACGGCCAGGGAGAGCAAGAAATAAGAATCGGCGTTTTTTTTGTCAGCCTTTATCCCGGAAAGTTCGCAGGTTTTGATAATTTTCACATAGATTCAAAATCTTATTCTATGAAAAATGTGTTCAAGGGAAGACAAATGCTGTGGACACATGAAATGAAAAGGTATACTGTATGAACTGCCGAACAATCATGTGATACAAAACCTTTGACGAAATCAGTGACCTAAGTCCTGACCCTCTCTCTCCCCCAATCACAATGGCCATAAATAAACAGCAGAGAGAGAGGTTGGACAGTCGACCCCACTCCTTGTCACGTACAACAGGCGAATCGAAACCACGCCAGTTAACTCAATGACAGACATTAGGCTACCCCACCCGCACCCCTGAGAAACCGGGTTACGGTACCGAACAGATGCAAGTAACGCCTAAGTCTTACGCATGGGTTTACTACCCCACGATATAAGACATGGCCATATTGCCGACGTCCGGACAAAATATCACTCATAGTCTACTACATGACGTATGCCCGTCTTTATTAGCCCAGTCGGAGGAGAACAGTAGGACGTTAAACCCCATTTCATTTCAGCTTAGTTTACAGAACATAACTCTGTACATGTGCTGATTTGGTTGGTGTTGTATATGAGATCACCCTATTATTTATACTACATAAATGATAGGAGATTTAGGAGAATATCTATTGTCACGCAGACGCTAAACATATTAAGTCAAAACGTCGGAAAACGGAAAAACATATTCACAAATCTGTAAACGTAAAGAAACACAAGAAAATAAATGTGCGGCACTTAGTTTTGTCAATATGTATTTAACAAGGGCTAAACCCTGTCAATTCTATTCTGTGAACCGTTTAGCAATCAAACTCACTTACAATATTGATCATGTCTGCTCTCGCCGACCATTAAGAGCCATACATATAGACATATTGGTTACAAATTACACGCCCGGAAGTGACACGGAATGACAAATTAGACGTAACCTTAATGAAAAAGACTGTGAACAGCCAATTTTCTTTTCTTGTACCAACGGGAATTAATTGTAAGTCAACATTGCCTAAAGTGAATATTAAATTAAATGTGTTTCATTTTGATTTTAGAAATATCTACACAGTTTAATATAAACATAAACTTTTCATTATCCAAATATTTATAAAAATGTGAAATCGAATTTTCCGTCTCGTCAATATTATAATTACACTTTTCTTGTACAAACGGGAGCTAATTGAATGTAAATATTGCTCAGAGTGCATATTAAATTAACCATTTTAGAAATTTTTACATGATTTAATACAAACATGTACTTTGCATTTTCAATATATTTTACACATACTCTGAAGCCATCTCCGTGACATATTAACGCGTCTGTATACGTAAATGGCGTTCTTACTGCGCTGCTACGACGAAAGAAAATTATCTCAGAACTCGTCAAGATCGTCGACATGAGCTTGGAAAAAGCGGGGCGGAAACGCCAGATATCGTGCTGTGGTCTCAATGATCGCCTAGTCACGGCGTTTGTTTTGAGCATGTTCAAAACAAACGCAAGGTTCTGCGATCTGACCTACCAAGCTGCGAGAACGCGACGTTTTTTTCAAGTTTGTAATTTTTTGGGACGATTTCTCGCATTGTGTTCATGTTTGCCGGCGACCTTTGCATTTTTTGGCCGCCGTGTGGTCGCATGAGCGCCCTAACCCCGGTCTGGCGGGGGCCTAAATGACACACGTCTTTCTGTGTGTTATAGGATGAAGCACGAGACTGATTTTATGTTCGGGAAAGAGAGACTGCGGTATGTTCTCCAGTCTTTCTTTCCCCAGCATTACCGACACCAAGGACTTTATCTTGTTTATACACCGTTTATGTTTACATGCACGTAAAATGAGAATATCCCAGATTTCCAGTAAGAAAACCCGTTACAGGTTCTGAGAAAAACATCAAAGGAATAAAGCCAAATTTCCCTGTATATATTCAAAGCCGCCCCCGACTTTCAGACCGCAAGTTATTCCGGGCAAAGAATATACCCCAAAGATCAAAGAGATTTACCGTTATAGGTTGACAATGGATTATAAAGATGCCTGTTTATGAATATTATTAAATCGACTGACTTCATTAGAAATTGAACAAATACCATTAGTATGCTTGCACAAAGTGAATGTTGAAAGATCACCACATTTAAAGTTCAGCACCAGGAAAAGAATTACCCGGTAGATTCCAAAATGCAATACATATTACGTAATGTTTACTCCGGGGGGAGCTTAATAATTTATCTTGACATTTTAAAATCTGTGTCGTTTTTGTCAATGACGCGGGGATCTTTAAGTTATTACAATTGTCTTTTAAATCAGAACCACAGACGCCTCAAATAAAATGGTACCATTGTTGGGATATTTGTTGTCGGTCTTATATGCTCGTTAATAAATCCCATTTAATAAGGAAGTGTCTGGAATATTTTTTCTTTCTTGGGTTAATTATATTTGTTCAGTTCTTGTGTCAACGAAAGGGGAATACTTGATAATAATTTAATGGCATGGATGACAAACTGGTTAGTGGTTTCTTTCAAATGGAAACATGTGATCACTTTGAGCAATATACTATTTAAACCGACATAAATATGTAATCAATATGAGAGAGACACACACAGAAACGAGAGAGAGAGAGAGAGGGAGAGAGAGAGAGAGAGAGAACTTTACACCCTGTCACGTTCAAATGGAGATTCAAAGCCACGTCACCCGTTTTACCCCCGCACCCGCCACGAATATTTTAATCGAAAAAGCATTGGTGGATGGAATTCCATTTTTGATGTGATGTGATGATACAATTCCTTGTTCATATAGAACTATCTTAATTCCTTAACCTTGTCAGTGGTGGAAGGGGGCAGATGACAACGTACATTCGCTCGGATAAGACAATTAACCGAGGTCCCGTGTACACATGGGAGTGCAGGGGGGTTGGGATGGCCTGGTGGTCTAGAATGCCGCGCTTCGATCTCTAGCTGGCCGGACACCTCTGGCTTGCTCCTATGGTTTCGCTCCCTGATGTAAGCGTATGTGGCATGGAGATAGGGGCGCCTTCTCAACCTCGTGGGTTTCCTCCGGGCACTCCGGTTTCCCCCCACTGCTAAAGACCCCTACGCGCAAGCGAATTATTGAAATAAAATTGAAACCATATGTTAGTCCCAAAATGACCTAGTTTGTGTCGAGTGGACGTTAAACCCCATCTCTCTCTCACATGGGAGTGCACGGAAAAGAACCCTTGGTTGTTGAGATTCAAGATGAATGGTTGTAGCGCCGTGGTCCGAGCAAAATTTCACTCATAGCAAACTGTATACCCGTCTTCTTTATCCCAGTCGGGGCAGAACGGTGGCGCGTTAAAACACCAATTCATTTCACTTGGTAACCATTCTTAACGATATTTCCTTTTGTATTTCAGGCTGTTTTAATGATGATAGCTGTTGTTGGGATTTATGCTATTTGCTGGCTGCCATTACACGTAACAACAATAGTGGGTGACGTGCACCCCAGTATTTATGACGTAGATCACACGCGTTATGTTTGGGTTTTTGCCCACTGGCTGGCAATGAGTAGTTGCTCTTACAATCCGTTCGTTTACTGGTGGATGAACTCGAGATTTCGACAAGGTTTTAGAGGCATAATAACTTTTGTCATACGATGTGGTTCAAAGAATGATAAAAATATGTTTGGACCAGATAAATCATTTACGGAATTAAGTGCTAACACCAAACACGTATCAGAAACTTGTGTCAGTTCTTTCAACCCTAAAGAAGATTTTATGTGAATTGGGAATAAGTGTTAAATTCCTCAGATGACTGTACAATGACAGCATAATTCTTACTATAATTGTTAAAAACTAGATAGTGTAAAGGTAATTTGCTGAAAATTCCAGTCAAATTGATCCACTATGAATCTGGTTTTAAGCGATCGAAATTTCCGCCTAGCCTCGATCATCATTACTAAAGTCAGTGCGATTAAAAGCATAGTCTCGACTATACATTTTTGGTTTAATTACCAATGAGCGTTAAGCAGCATATATGATTCTAATCAAGTCAATATCGAAGGCTAGCGTTGACAACGAGAGTTCATTACGGTCTGGATAAGTTAATTATTGCCTAATTAATAATTTAGATAAAATTTCAGGCCTAAAGAAAGACTTGTAATAGGCAGATACAGCTCTTGCATCATGCATCCATGACATAACAATTGATGTTTCCAGTTTTAACTCCTTGTCCGATGCTGTTTCATATTACTGAAAAAACATGACATCGTGTAATTCTACAGCTAATATTAATTTATAAAACACTTGCAATTAATTAGTTGCCTTTGTTCATCGTGATAAGTTTGTGTCGAGTGGACATGAAACCCCATTTGTCTCTCTCTCGCTCAACCACTCGGCGAGTCAATCTTCATCAGCAAAACAAAGACCAAGCCTCGAGTTCACGAAGCATTCTCGTGATTAAGTTCAGAATTAACTCAAACATTTTCGCCTTATTTTAACTAAACTATAGCCCCTTATAAAAAAATTTGTTGTTTTAATGTATCAAATATATCAATAAAAACTACGTGTGAAGTATCGTTTTTCTGAATCAAATATATTTCTCATAAACAGAGACTGAAAGTTGAGCAAATTCCTAACTATCGTCTTAGAATGCTTTGTGAACTCGGGGACAGATCTTTTTGATTTGGTTAAACAATAAAAATGGTTGAATACATCGGATTTTGATGTTAATTATTTAGCCGGAAGACAAGCTGTGGAGACAAAACAAGCCGACTTCTGCATTCAAAACAAAACTTTAATCATAAAAAGCTAGCGCAATCACAACAGATCACCCCAATTTAACACCATTGTGTCCAAAATTAATGAAAAGTAGCTGTTGACATGTTTTTGATTTGTAGGCGTATAATCTACATCTTACTTCCAGCCTCGTGGGTTTTTTCCGGGTCCCCCGTTTTCCTGCCACTGCTACATACCCGTACGCGCAAGTGAATTATTGAAAAAACCCATATGTTAGTCTCGAAATAAGCTAGTTTGTGTCGAGTGGACGTTAAACCCCATTTCTCTCTATATATGCAACGGTCATTTTCTTTACTTCAATCCCGGCCTTGGATCAGCAGAAGTGTAACTAGTCGTTCGAAAGAAGTGCACATTCAAATGGCATGCACGTAAAAGATCCATTATCAGTTGGAAATCAGAAATGATTATGCGATAACTTATCAGGATATTCCGACCTGGTTATTCCTTCTCCGTGGTGTAGGACGGAGGGCCTAACAAGGACAGCTATCTATTCGTTCGGATGTACACATCTGCGTGCTCGTAAAAGGTCCCTTGGCAGTTGGAATTCGATATAAGAGTATGCCATAGCGAAGCAGCCCGGGCAAATTTCCTTCATAGCACTCTGTATGGCGTATTCCCGTTTTCAGTTCAGAGCAGAACAGATGGACGTTTAACCCCTTTCCATTCCATCTCCTGGCAAAACACAAATAGTATGCTTGTCCCAAAATGACCGAATTATTGGGTTGACTAGCAATCCAAGACCATTCCGCTGCTGGATTCGGATATTCTAGAGACACTATTGTGTATGTCTCCAAGTAGTTTCTTATCTCCAATCTCGATAACATATGTCGACATTATTCTCCTTTGAACGCAATTAAATTCATTAACATGGTGTTAGTTGTCTGTTTTTAGACGAAGACGAGCCTTAATAGTCGCTAATGGACGAATCTATACCCTAAACTATTTCTTTGTGAACTCCGTTTTGCCTCCGGCGAAGCAATATTTTCTTAACTATTGTCCTTATATAAAAGCCCCTCAGGACCTGGAATTTATGGAATCATGGTCAGATAAAGCATGCAAATAGTCAACATGTTAACAAGCCCAGACAGCGATTATGACAATGGATTGAATAATGGTACTCGGGGGCACCCGCCATAACCGTTTTATATCAATATTAGTCAGGAATGTAAATATGTCTGCATAGAATATTTCAAAATGTAATTCACCATTTGTCAGTAATTTGTAAATACAGTCTCGAGTATGGGTATTGTGAATTTTTTTAAAAATTTTTTTATACTATTAATCATTAATAACCAAAACTATTTTACACTGGACATTTCCTATTAAATTCAGGTTATTAAATTTATTTCTCATGGATTTTCAAAATATTAAATCCTTTATAACTATAGTCAAAGAGTTATTAATTTTGACATTTGGTTTTTTCTTTCTATTGTGGGGGGTTGGGATGGCCTAGTGGTCTAGAGTGCCGCGCTTCGACCTCTAGCTGGCCGGTCACCTCTGGCTTGCGACTTTGGTTTATGCTCATGGCGTCTCCCCCTCGCCCAATGGCCATAGGAATTGTAGCACCATTTTAGCAATCATAAGTGGATACCAAAGCATGTAGCCCGGAATTAGTAAATCCCGAAACATATAAGGAATTCTGACACATGTTGTCGGTATTTTGTTCGGTGGACTCTTTAATTTGTTTTATACAATCTTTTTGAAACAGAGATCCTATTTCTTTTCGTTTTTACAGTTCAAAATTTCGTTTTACTTATGTTTACTACGCTAGGATCTAGAACAGTTATAATGTAAGGATGTGGAAGAGTTACAATGTAACCCGTGTACTGGTTAATGTAAGGAATTAGCCAGTGAAACGATCTGTTACGGTAAGTTCTTGTCGTGAAGTGCAGGATAACTGTATGTATCTTACATTAAAATACAGATGTGACGTCACCCTTTGATGTTGGCGTACCATTATTTCAAATAATCGAACGGGCAACTTGCCAATCGTACCAGTGAAACAGTGTACTAGTGTGACGTATTTCACGTGCGGAGTGTCTGTATTTTAAGTAGTTTAATGGTCTCGAGCTTAAGACATTGTGTAATATATTGTAAAAACATTCAGGCCTACGACCATCATGCTGTTACAATATATTACTTAATTTCTCGCTCTCGACCATTAAACCACATATTCGAGCATTAGATATATGAAAAAAGAAAGAGGGACAGAGAAATGGGGTTTAACGTCCACTCGACACAAACTAGGTCATTTTGGGACTAACATACGGTTTCAATTTTATTTCAATAATTCGCTTGCGCGTAGGGTAGCAGTGGGAGGAAACCGGAGTGCCCGGAGGAAACCCACGAGGTTGAGAAGGCGCCCCTATCTCCATGCCACATACGCCCGCACCAGGGATCGAAACCACAGCCGCAAGCCAGAGGTGACCGGCCAGCTAGAGGTCGAAGCTTGGCACTCTAGACCACTACGCCACCAACCCCCCTATTAAAAAAGAAATGATATATAGCTGTGTATTTTAATCAGATTAGTTTATATAATATTTACATATCGTTTCACTTAAAAAAAAAACATATTTTTAAAACGGTTTAATTGCCTGTTGTAATGTTCCAGACATGAATTGTGTAGGAAGAGTCTTCGTTATATTCTCCAGAGAGACGCCTCGTTATAATGACAGACCAAATTCACATCTAATGCTTATATAGATATCTTCGACCCGGGGCACTCGATTAATGACTGATGCGTATTTTACAGGAAAGCCATTATTCAAGGCTACCCCATAATAGTTTTAAAGTGATTAAACATGCCATGACCATACAGGGGTTTCTTATTTTCTTCAACATGCCCAGTGGACGCTTACGACCCTAACTACTTCTCATCCCATCCGATCATTATGAGCCCACGCGATATTACGCCTATGATTTCAATGTGTCTTCTTGTATTATGTGAGTTGAGATGAGTGTTAAACTATTCGCGGGTTCTAATCTATGGATGGACCAAAGAAAGTTATCAGTTAGGACCAAGTTTTTCATTATTCGGTATTGTAATAACCTGGAAGGTGGAACGGGATTTTTCGCCTATATTGCAGCCTACTTAGAATTATGCACAAGGG
Organism: Patella ulyssiponensis; assembly: GCA_963678685.1. Lineage (NCBI taxonomy): Eukaryota > Metazoa > Mollusca > Gastropoda > Patellidae > Patella > Patella ulyssiponensis. Next base: position 96,418,706 of record OY783226.1, read on the forward strand.
ATGGCAACCAGCATAATGTAGTACCTCAATACTATAGTGGTTGACTCGTGATAGCACGGGCAGTCATGAACCGGAAGTAGCATAATCCCGAACCGGAATTGGTTTGCCTATCGCCACCAGGCCCGTGTTACTCTCCGTTTGGATCTACCCCAACCCTAACCCAGGGGCACCCCTACACACCACATTTCAGCCCCAGTACAGCTCTGCAGCTGCCTAACCTGAATAGTATTCGATTAGTGCTTGACCAAGCTCTCTGATTACATTGGTGTTTTTAAAATATTAATCTATTTGCATAGATGGTTATTTGACATGTAACGTTTCTATAATCTTAAGGGTCGAAACATCTGCAGCCGACGAAACGTTCGTGGTCGATATGGCCTTACAAAAATAAAAATGAACTTTCCTCCACAAATACAATGAAAATGAAATAAATGGGGTTTAACGTCCTACTGTTCCGCTCATAACCTGGGCTTATGAAGATGGGCATATGTCATACATCAGTGTGCTGTGAGGGAAGTTTTGCCCGGGCAGCGGCGCTACGGTCGACACATATCGAATTCCAACTGCCAAGATATCTTTAACGTGCACTCAAATGTGTACACGGGACCTCGGTTTTTCGTCCCATCCGAACGACTTTGCCTAACGCCCTTAATATGTTATATTAATACAACTGCACTGATTACAACATGATAACTTATTTTCAAGTATTGAACAACCATTATTATTGTATTTTTCATCGATCATATACGTCGAATATTCCCTATTCGGCGATTTATTGAGCTCTAACCTGGCCAGTGCCTGGGCTAAGTTCCATCGAATTACATAAATACAACAGTGGTTGTCGGCAGGCGCCCTTATCGCTGAGTTCCCAATCAACTTTTTTTCATGGTTGTGCGATAGCTCAGTGGTAGAGCGTTGGACCGGCAACTGGACCGGCAACTGCGAGGCGAATTGGTGCCGTTATGGGTTCGATTCCCGTATGGGTTAGGAAACGTCAGACCCGCGGCCCGTGCTTTCTGTGGGGGATGCTGTAAAGAACCCTCCCCTCCCGATAGCCCTTAATATAACGTTATATTAATAAAACTGCACGGATTACAACATTATAACTTATTTTCAAATATTTAACTGCCATTGTTTTTGTCATTTTCCATCGCCCATATACGTCGAGTATTCCCTATTCGGCAATTCTGTTGAAACTATTGGAAAACTTAATGCACACTTAAATCCAATGTGTATAATTTGGAAATTTGAGGATATTAAGCGCACGTTTTGTCATGATCTATTGGTGTTATTGCAACACAGATCATCGTTTAATAGGTTTCTGTCAAAAGGATTCAATTGCCATAATTCTCATACTTATATCTTAATACCCACTGTTTTCACAACTCGAGGCCGGTGCCAAGTTTTGAAAAGGCTTTATTTTTTCTATTATGGACTCTTTTATTGGAAATAATTCCTGCAAGTCTTTGATAAGATTTATTTTCAAATTTTAATGAAATAATAATATATCAGACAACATAACAGGATTTATGTTGACGTATTCTAATCGTAAATGTTCTCGGTGGTTGATTATATCAAGTCATTGGGCTGGTTAATTTTAGACTTAGGATTTATGCTATCTATTTATAACTATTATAATAATAATAATTTATTTATCTAGCGCCCAGTAAACTGCTCAATGGCGCCGAGTTTTCTGTTACAGAAAAAATTATTATATTGCAGTGTGAGAGAGAGAGAGAGAGAGAGAGAGAGAGAGAGAGTGTGTGAAAATGGGGTTTAACGTCCACTCGACACAAACTAGGTTATTTTGGGTCTTTAGCAGTGGGAGGAACCGGAGTGCCCGGAGGAAACCCACGAGGTTGAGAAGGCGCCCCTATCTCCATGCCACATACGCTCACACCAGGGATCGAAGCCACAGCCGCAAGCCAGGGGTGACCGGCTAGCTAGAGGTCGAAGCGCGGCACTCTAGACCACTAGGCCATCTCCCTCCCCCCTATATTGAAATGAAGAGATGAGTCTTGAATCTCCTTTTGAATTCTGCAATAGTTCCTATTTCTTTTACATATTGAGGTAGGTTGTTCCAGAGGACTGGTGTTGCTACAGAGAAAGTCCCTATCACCACACGATACGAGACTTGATCATGGAATATGACGTTGTTGTATATTTGACGACCTGGGCCCTGTTTCTTGAAATCTCAACTAAAGATAAAATCCATATTTCAGTAGATACTTCAATTTTGATTGGCTAAGCACTAAAATCAACCTAATATTATCCAATCAAATTACTAAAATTTGGATTTTGTCTTAATTAAAATTAGGCCCTTCGTTGTTCTTTGATGAGGTGAAAGCGAGAAGCTGTGGCATGAAGACACTATTAACCCTCTTTATTTGAAAGGGACATTAAATGACAAAATTGTTGATTAACGTAAAGGTTTACAGTGTCTACATAAAAAAGATGAATACGCACAAACAACCATATTCATTGACAACAGCACAATTTATATTACTACAGATCACGTTTCGGTCAAAAACTCTTTAAATATATTGAACGAGATTGTTTTCCTCATGTGGGATAAATTTGATGTTTGGATTTAATCCCATTAATGCGATATCTAAACAAAAGTTGCACGTTGCTGCGTAGTTCATGAAATAATGACGTCATCACTGCAATTATGTGTGCAGGTGTTTTTGAAATTATTAATCAATCGTTTTGAAACTAAAGGAAAACACACAGATTTTCTTCGATGAACATATGTCGGTGGTGGTATATTAGATTCTATCGTGCTATCGTCTAACTTTTATTCGAGTGAGTATTAATCTAAGATAATGTATAATCTAATCTTTTTTATTTGTAGATGGGGCTTCCAATTTGTTGATTTTATTTCATGTTATTTCTATTACTGTGTGGAATTACTGCGCATGTAGTGTGTGACGACACCAAACGACGTCATAAGAATGGTAGATAAGCACTTATTGGATGTTTATTCTAAACGAAGAGAACACATTTATTTTCACTAATAGAAAAAAACATGAAATAGAATATAAAATACTAGATTAGAAGCCCCATCTACCACTCGGCAAACCTCGGCAGATTCCTGAACCTACATCTAGCCTCGTCTGTATGACGAAGTCTGCCATTAGAACTATTTTCAAGTTCCCGGACTACCAACGGCCCCTTTGAAGAATGTTTTATCATACAAAGTTTGAAGCTGCTTTTCTTTCAAGTTTATCCGATTTTCTTTCAACAAGGATAAGTTTGCAGTGAAAATTCTACACACCCTTCGAACGACGCAATTTTGAGAACTTCTTTCTTAAAGCAACAAGTTTTCCTAATAAGTAAACCGGCGCCGCATCGCAATTGTATAGGCCTAGGTACATATCACTTACTGTCATACAGCCGAGGCTAGATGTAGGTTCCGGAATCTGCCGAGGTTTGCCGAGTGCCCCATCTACTTGAAACAAATAAAGAGATTAGTTTATACATTGTTTTAACAGATTAGAAATTACATGAATAGAAGAAGTAAGACAATAATACGATAGAATTTTGAATCTAAAAATACCGCCATACCGCATAGACTCAGATTATTATCCCATCTTTCGAAAATCGCGTTTGTTAATAAGCCTTTCTAAAGCCAAGACAGCAACTGTCTTTCAGTTGATCACGTGTTAGGTTACGCCCACTTAATTGAGACGCTAAAACACCCACTAAAAGCAACAACTGTTTACTGACTTAGAAGAACCCGATTATTGGCGTGCCAGCCACGGGTGGGGGTAGCTTCCTCCTTAACTTTTGGGCAATCTGACTTTGCGGACTGACGGGTAAAGTCGAAAAAAATATGAATTAATCTAATTGTTAAAATACAGCACACGAAGACAAACAAAACACTGATTTTACTTTTCTGTTTATTAAATAAAACGAATTTGTACTGAACGGACTATGGATTAAACCATTTGACCTGGAGCCACACTACCTTTTTCGAGCATTGATTACCTTTAGTGAATGCATCTCTGACAGTCCAGAATTCAGGCCGGTATAAAGTGGGATTTCAATTCGTGTTTAATCAGTCTCACCCAAATAGAATCAAAGTTTGGAGCACGACCAATTAAATCATGTGTCTCCACTTGGTGAAGAAATTTCTTTACCTTATAATAGTAATTGCAGGGGGACTGCACCACACACAATTCAAGACATCGCACTGAGACCACAAACAAAACAATTCAAAAAGAGTGAATGGATCCGGGGGCTAGCCTTAAGTGTCCACTGCGCTGTACAGTCCCGGGCCTGTGGTGACACAGACTTCACTCATATTTGAAAACAATTGGGAATACAACCCAAAGAAATAACTATGTAATGTCAGCATGAGCCATATGTTGCAAGAAACACGAATGCAAACATATTGTATTAATTCCGCTATACAAGCAACCACACCGGTAAATTTTAATGTATCAGAGATGCACTAAATCAATAAAGAAGAGGATGGAAGTATATTAAATGCATTTTGAGCAAATATTACAACCGTCACAGAAACAAACCAAGCTTTATCATTCGACCTCAGTTTTTGGACCAATGTAATTGTTTATCTTTAATATTAACCTAAGCAAAAACTACTCATTATGGAACTTAGTCAAACATGCATTATGCAAGAGCAAAATCTGCCTATTGCAGGTCTTCCTTTAGGCCTGGAATGTTATAAAAACTAACCTATTCAGACCATAATAAACTCTCGATGTTAAGGCAAGCATGAGATTTTTGTTGGATTGTAGTTCGATTTGCTGAAATATTTTCCTTCGTGATTTACCACTAAAAATGGATAACCGAGACTACTGGTTTTGTCTTACCGACTTTAGTAATGATGACCGAGGCTAAACGGAAATTCAATCGCTAGGTTCAAAGCTAATAGTGGATCAATTTGACTGAAATTTTCAGCAAATTGCCTTTGCATTAGCTAGTTTTTAACTATTATAGTGAGAACTGCCAACTCTTTATCTTATCTCCCATAATGTATCTTTAATGTATTGGTGTACTGAAACTATTCGCCCAATGACACCCATCTTACCCGTATTCAATCATTTTTATCATGTCCTATCACATTGCTTATCTCCGCTACGTCTATGAAGAAATTGCCCATCGTTATGTATTTACCCAAATAAACACCAACACATTTGTAAATGGTTCAGCTCAATTGCAAAAGCAGCATTATTGTGTGGTAGAACGTGAGACATGCATGCCTTAATCAATATTCTCTTGCTTTCGTAAAAATTTGGAAATCAATATCATTTTCTGCTAGTATATGTGTTATTAACAATGACACCAAAGCTCCTCAGTGAAGAAATCAATCCCGCAGAAACGAACAAAGACATAAAAAATACGTCGAGTTGGAAAAGGCTGTATATTATATATTCAAAATACAATTGTCAAACGAAGCATGAAAACGAATATGAAGGTCACGGTGACTAAGTTGGTAAGACGATGGCTCGCTAGTCTGGAGGTCGGGTGTTCGATCCCTGCATTAACTCCTAAACTGGGCTAATGAAGACGGGCATATGTCATACAGTGTGCTATGAGGGGAACTTTGCCCGGTCAGAGCAACGGCCTACTCTTGTATCAAATTCTAACTGCCAAGGGATCTTTTACATGCACGCCAATGTGTACACTGGACCTCGGTGATTCGTCCCATCCGAACGACTAGACAACTGTCCTTGTCAAGTGATGCCCCAAATTTGTGGAATACGCATGGCCTGATTATTATGTCTGTGGAACTATATTACTATCCCTGATAAATTTCACCCTGTCAAGGGAAAACCACACCGGAAAATCTGGATGAACTTTCTTGGTCAATGTAGGGATCGAACAACCGACCTCCAGGTCAGCGCGTCAACGTCTTACCCACGTGATTCCCCAAATTTGTGGGGCCTGATTATTATATCTGTGGCAGGAACTTTATTACTGTCCGTGATAAATTTCACCCTGTCATAGAAATTGAGAAAATAATAATAGTTGAAAGACAACCTATAATATTAAGATCAAGAACAGTATAGTGTAATTGTGTTCGACTTGTAAAGTGCACTTAAAGTAGCTGAGTCTCTAACTCAATATCACCCAGTCTTCGATACTGAAACACGAACTATTTGCCAATTCAAACCGAAATTTATGTCGTGATCTTACAAGAAAAATATGGACTTCTGATATCTAATATTTAAGACAAACTAAACATTTTATTATTGGTACACGAATCGTGTACCATAACGCGTTTGTGCGCCAATAGTAATAAATAACGCGTAGAACAAGGCTAGACATATTCCACAAGTCTTATCAAAAGGTGACTACATATTCTTATCTGGAGAGCATGCGCTATAAATATACCAGCTGTGTAGACTGGAATAACCAGACGCTAGTTATTGCCATTCGATTAAGACTTATGGCGTATTTCGCCGAACATACCTGATTTGAACTAGAGTAGCACGGAAACGATTGAATGCAAAAAAGTTTATATACATTCATTTGACATTATTGTATGCGTTGCGACCCATTTACGTCAATTTTTAGATACCAAATATAAGCGATTTAGCCCCTTTAAAAGGAGTTATAGTAATCAGATATTTTGTTTTCAATTGCTCTACAAGTATTTATGTTTGTCACCTCAACTTTAAAGTCAATGGACCTTTATTATATGTATAGAATTAAGTCTTAATTTGATCAAAGTTAGGAAGCTCTTTGTAACAGTATTTGATCATATTTAGGGTGTTCGAGGTGCTGTCATTGTCCGGTGTCCATGTTACTTACCCAGCCCCGTTTAAGAAGACTAAACTTTGATCCAATTTACCTTTTAACTTGGGTTAGGGTTAGCATTCCCTAAAATACTCATTGTATATAAAGCGGCAACTGTGAAAGAGAAAAAGTCAAATTCCAGATGAACGCTTTACGGTAATCGGTCCGGCGGCGCGAGGCCGGAGACTGAGCTTCTCGTCAACCTTTTCTGTGAAGTTCCACTCGGTGATCGGTCGACGTTTCTAGACTTGTATACCTTTCGGAACGGCCTTTCTAGTCAGGCCCAGGGCCCTAGTCAGGTTCAGCTGAGCCCATCTCTACGAGACCTTCTGTTTGGTTCTTTTATATTCGCCGGATGTAGACCATGTTATAGAATAATAAGATAATTTAACATACATTTAGTTGAATGTTTCTTAATTTATGTTCGATATACTTTTAAACATTATATTTATGCATTTTATGCTATTAATCATTTTATTGTAAAGCGCCCTTGAACATTTTATGAAAAGGGCGCTATATAAATCTATGGTAATAATAATAATACATTATTAAGAGCTAATTAACGTAAAAGGACCATAATCGACACTCGATGTCATCGCTAGCCTGCGATATCAACTTTCATTCATGATTTAATCGTGAAATGGATAATCCAGACTATGTACCGACTTAAGTAATGATGATCGAGGCTAGGCCTAAAAATCAAACGATAAAGCCTCGGTTTAATTTGACCGAAATATTCAGCAAATTGCCTTTACCTGGTCTAGTTTTATAGCACTATAGTGAAAACCGCCAGCTCTGTATATAATCTCCATTAAAGTATTTTACGTTGAAAGAACAATCTAATAAAAGATAATTTACTTGCGCTCGTGATACATACATAATGGAACCGGTAATTTATAATATTAATTACGGTATAAACCAGAACGTATAAAGGCTAATGCACCATTCCGAGTCTTATTAACAATTAAGAAGACAGACTTGAGAATCATATGATGTAATATTGTACACGGCGTTTTTCGCATCGAGTTAATGTACGTAATAAGACAATAGATCGGGTTCTTTCGATTTTAAATGGGCAGATGAAGGATAAACGGATCTGATAACTATATATAATATACTTATATAGAAAAAATAAACCGCATAGCCAATTTTTCATCATTTTGTTATTTGAACGGGGACGTTGTTTCCATAAATATTACTTGTTTTTAATGTCATTACGTACGGATAAAAGAAATTCCTTCTTGGTTGTAAATTTGGGGTCACTAATACGTGTTCGAGTATTTGAACCAAGATACACGAGTTTATCAACGTTTTTGGCATGGAAACCGAAACTAAAGCCTTTAAAATTCCGAGGTTCTCGACGCAAGACATCTATCAGCCGATTACATGTAGGTGAAGCCCAGACAGATATAACCAGGCTGCCGAATGTTTCCCAGGCTACATGTGATAGCCCACGCTTAAGTCGACCAAACTGTCCATTATCGTCACATCCGGTCACGTCATTTGCGGGAACGGTTCACAACCTCTACTGCAGAAAACGATTTCATGATGACATAGGAACACAGACTAGGCAATCTAACGGATTTCGAGCTACTCTTTTGACACGCCGACACGGTCAACACGCCGACATCGTGAAATCAAACACAAAACACAGGGTATGGTCACAGCAACACTAAGGAGGCGTTTGATTCAGCGACGACTCGCGGTTACTGTTAAAACGAGCCAAAAAAGGTACAGTGAGGGCGCACGGGTTCCAAATTTAACTAAGCTTTTCTTTTATTGAAAGTATATTTAAAGTACAGCACTACAGAATTTAGGTGATTTATTTTCGCAACTAGTTAATGTGCCCAATAAGCCAATATACCGAGTTCTTTCAAAGTTAATCAAGCAGACGAAGGATATTAAATGAATCTCAGCGATTTATATATACTATGTCAAGTACAGCACTGCAAAAGTGATGTCATTTATATCTTGAGGCGAGTATTTAATAAACATGTCATTTTCTATTGTATGGATAAATAGGAAATTGCTTCGAACTGAAAGTTTATGAAAGATAATTTCTGATGTTTATTTTGCCAAAAAACTGTCTGGTTTTATTAAAATTGAAAACGAAATTATATGAAATGTGTTTTCTCGTGATAGCGTCAGGCAACGTGTATAACGCTTATGTTTAAAACATAATACTACTGAGATTTGGTTCATATGCTTAGATCATAAACTACGCGAGCTTCAAGCAAAAAATTTTAATGACTTCTCACTTTTAAGTGCAATCCATGCCCAAATGATTCAACATAGCGTGTGTGGGTGTGTGTGAATCAGGGGTTCCCCTACATACAAAAATGGTAAAGCAACGGTTTGTTTCAGAAAAGTATTACGGGCGTATGTTTTGTCCTTTATCTTCGGGTCATTCAAAGCGCGAGATAATGACTCGATATCACAATTAATGTTTTACTTCAACGAAACTGAGTCACAATGCCATCCTATTTATTCACGAAAAAAATTAACGGCAAACGTGGTGATGGATTTCTCTCTTTAAAACCTCAGCGTGTCAGCCTACGTAATTTAGAGACAATGATGGCATCATGTATTGTCAAATTTTCTTAACAGGAACCTGGCAACCCCCGCCTCCCCTTCTCCTGCAAATAAACATTTCTGGGTCCTGTGAGTGAATAATACATAGTTCAATATTACTTTCATGGCTCATCAACGAATATGTACATAGATATTAATGTGGTAATCGTCGTGGAACACCGACTGGTCATGGTCTTAATGTTCACGATCCATAAGAAGTACAGGTGCTTGTTCTAAATTGAACATAAAATGTCTGAATTCCGACAATCATTGGGTGGAAGTATATTTACATAACTAGAAGGAATGCAATATTTGATGTCAGAGAATAGTCTCCAGGTTGAGTGAATAATACCAAAACTAATAGAAATAGAATTATTTGTGCCTCATATTAGGCCCATAGTCGTATTATAATAATAGATTGAAGGCACAAATGATTTTCGTTTAAATGGAGTACTGAAAATGTAACAAGCAAACACATACTTATGGTAAACAGCTACTAGTGTATTTCAGGAGGAGCGTGTCGAAGAGTATTCTCTCGAGGTAATCAAAGTAATTTAGATAGGAGGCAGTATAGAGAGACAATAAAATAAAACCAAGTACGAAGTCCTAAAAAACGTTATAGGCAAAATAGTGTAATCAGCAAATCGACTGTTCATCGTGTACAAAATACACGCCAAACAGTGGTAACAGGTGTCCGGAAGATTAAGCATACTCTGCCTGGCGCCACACCCGCCATAGCTGCATCCAAACTATTAGTCGAAATCTCGGTAAAATAGCGTGATTGGTCAATGGACTATCGGTATGCAAAATGCACGTGATGAACAGTGTTAACGATATAGTAGACATCAGAGAGATAGTAAATAGGATACGCGTCAGTTAAATATATCTAGAATTGTAGCTGAGAGAGACATGTTATATTTACCCATCAAGTCAATATGGCGGCCATAAAACTTTTAAAAGTTTAAAATACATTATGCAACATCTTTCCTTAGGCCTGAAATGTTATGTAATTTATTAAACAGACATTAATTAACGTATCCAAAACATAGTTAACTATCGATGCCATCTTCTGTATCGGATGTTCACTGGATTTGAATCCTTTCTGCCGCTCAACGGTTATTGATGATTAAATCCAAAAATGGATAATCGAGACTATGTTTTATATAGAACCGACATTATTAATGAGGATCTAGACTAGGCTTAAAATTCAAAAGCTAATATCTCGGATTAGGGTGGAGCAAATTGAATGAAATATTCAACATATTCTATTCATGTTATCGTTTTAACTATCATACCGAGAACAGTCAACTGTTATCTAATCTCCTATAATGTCCCTTTAAGATTTATTTCATAGACAGTGCAGCTGCATCTGTAGAATTAGAAATAAAGATGGCAATCTTCGAAGATCTTGATTGATAACGATCTTAAAAACACATTTCAATGGCAGCATAATTAGGTTTTTAAACTACATGGTCATACATTACCGTTGACGTTCGCTTACTTTGGTAGGGTGGGATTTAACGTTCATTCGACACAAACTAGGACATTTCGGAAATAACATAAGTTTAAATTTTATTTCAATAATTCGCTCCCGCGTAAGGATCTTTAACCGTATACACCCGAATGACTAGATAACTGTCCTTGTCATGAGGTCCTGCACCACAGCAACGAAAGAGATTGCATATAAGCATACATTTTCAGAACTGCAGTAATTAACAATGTCATGGTAGTTTTGGTCAATTACGAATCTTCACAGAATATTTTATATAATTATGGTGGTAATGTGTCTATTTTGAACGTGAGCATTCCCAGGTTGTATTCGGTAGATTGTGTGCCGATCTACGAGACTCAATTAAAGGTGCCGAATGAGAATCAGGAGGGGGTATCTAAAATGCTCCTCTTAGAATTTTTATTTTTCAACTTAAAAACGTTTTTTAAGTTGAAAAATAAAATTCTAAAATGGTGTTGTAAATAAGGTGTATACTTGGTCAAATGTGATCGATATAACGACCTCGACCTCAGCCCCTTCAAATTGACAAACACACGTTTTATTCTTTAAAACGTGGCTGCTAAGACTTTAAATATGTTTTAATATAAATCTCTACAGAATTGAGTGTCAATTCGGATTTGAATTTGATTATCATTTCGGAAAGACTTTATTCCCTAGGGTAAACAGGATTTTGTTGGCATCAAACGGTGTAAATGTAACATATTATACTCTTTTTTATTGTTGCGTCATATCGATAAATGGAAATTGGTGCCAGTGTATTTAACGTCATATCCAGTTCTTTAAAACTGCCTGATAACCATAAAAGCTGTGAAACAGAACATGTCGTTTTCCACAAAAGAAGATATGGTCTACTATAACGTTGAACGTTTCTTTGAACAATCCGTTTCCATTTCTTAAGAATACATCTGTGTGTTATATTATATACACACGAGCAACCGCGTCATCTATAAAAGTAAATTACTTAAGACACTTAATGGCAAATAGGGAATATAACGCCAGAAATAAAAAGGCATAAAACGGATTCATATACATTTACAATTACATAGCAAATAACAAGACATGCAAATTATAATTCTGACGTAAAATTGGATTATCTTGAGAAAACAATGACACTGTATCAAATTCTATTCAAACATGGCAAATTCTTCGAAATGGCCGCCATATCCCAAAAATTAGTATACACTTTTTTGTAGTGTTTCATCTCCGATCACATCTGTCATACACACTAAAACTAAATATATACTTAGTGTTTTAATAATAATAATAATAATGTCCTAAAATCCAACCGAAGCTGCTCTTTGGTCGATATCAGACTTTAAATGGCGTTCAACTATCTTTTTCTACGCCCATATTTAAGATATGGGCCCATATGTCGTCGCCCATGCCCGTATGTTTGCTCACATTTGTGTGTGGACACTCAAGATGTAACAAACATAAATTAATGAATATTATTGCGGCCAAATACCGGTGAACATCTATATTAACGCTTACGCCATCGACACCAAGACCTATCCCATGCTTTCCTGAAGTTAGTAATACCCAAGTTTGTTAGAATTGATTCTATTAAATTTCTCAAACCCTAGGCAGACCCACCATTACTTCTTTAAGTATTAACATAGATCTTTTAACTTTCTCATATAGGTTTATTCGTGATTTACATGTCGTATATAATTTCCGATACCCTCCGTGCAGTGGTGGGGGGGGGAGAAATGATTATCGAAGTAATGTAGTGAAATGGTTATAAAATTGTGTCCAACTTTTTACAGTTAAAAAAAAAACCTTGTTGTTCATGTAGGACTTTAAGGAGGCAAAAATTCAATTTGAATTGCACATATTTCCCACAATGCAATTAATGAAGCATAAAACAATGACAGAAGGAATGATTGCAGATGCATGATTAGCGAATGCTACAACAGCTTCTGGATTCAATAATCAAATTAGTAGAAATTGACGATTTTGGATAGTCTTAAATAATACCCCTACTTAATATAATATATACATATGTTAATATTCCACAGAAGACCCCGGTTTCTTAAACGTGGAAGGTAATTTCCATGGAATCAATAACATATAAGTTATAAATCAGAGAAAAACGAGTCATTTCCATTAATTAAATCTCTTCTTTAGATCCGATTTCCGCTTATATAGTTTTACAGACTTAACTTAATTAAAAATCATTCTAATGTCATATGAAAGGTTGCGAAGACTGATCTTTTCTCCAACCTTCAGAAAGCATTCATTAATTTCTGAAGCTAAAGTACAACACACGCGTTAGCTATGTGTCTAATGATCATAAGGTCTGTTATTGGGTTCGCGGTTGTACATGACAAGGAGTTGGTTCGCCTTTCCAACCACGTTGGTTTCCTCCGGTTCCTCTACACTTGTAAGTGTGTGGTGGAAACGCCAGATATCGTGCTGAGGTCTCCGTGGACGCCAATGATCGCCGAGTCACGGCGTTTGCGTTGAGCATGTTTAAATCAAACGCCAAGACCTCAAAAGCTGTGTTAACTCGACCCGTTTCAAGTCTGTAATTTTTTTTATGGGGGGGGGGACATCAAGGGTGATTTGTAGAGGGCGGACTTTGTAGCACCTCCGTCCCACCTACCCCGTGCACCCCCAAATCCGTGGGTATATAATGCTTTAGTATCGGTTTCACTGCTGAAACCTTATTCCGTCTGTAACAGTAGTACCGGTAGGTGATTCTTAGGACTGCGTTTAGTCATCGGATCCCCTTTCCAACGTCGTGTGTTTTCTCAGTGTCCTCCGGTTTCCTTTCACTGTAGTCGCCTGTCAAATCCGGGTCCTCCGGTTTCCCCCCACTGCTAAAGACCCCTACGCGCAAGCGAATTATTGAAATAAAATTAAACCATATGTTTGTCCCGAAATGACCTGGTTTGTGTCGATTGGACGTTAAACCCCATTTCTCTCTCTCTCTCTCTCTCTCTCTCTCTCTCTCCTTTCACTGTAGCGACACTCACGCTTAAGAGAATTGCTGAAATGAAATTGAACAATACATTAGTCCCGAAGTGTCCTAGCTTGTGTGAATGGATGCACATCCCCACATACACACCCTTTTTGCATCACACACGCTTCTGTAAGTCCTAACCTGTTGTTATCATCATTGATCTTAGCTTTATTTTCGATAAACATCTGTCAGCTAATGAGACGGCTGGTCATTAAATCTATATCTTCATTTGGTCCTCGGGGCATAATTTAAAGGCGGCAAGTCTTTAACTCAATATCTCTCCCCAGTCTTCGACTAAGCCGGTACGACTTCTGATATCCAAAATTTAAGACAAAACGAAAAAATTAAAATTGAGGCTGAATTATGGTGGCTGAAAACATACCACACAGGACAATACTACCGGTGTAGGATCGAATAACCACAGGCCAAACACTGCCATTTCATTTGGACTCTTCGCGTATTTCGTCGAACATAACGGATTAGATATAACAGTAAAAACACAAAAGATTGAATGTAAATCAGTTTATATACATTCGTAATTTTATTATATGCGTTGCTCACCATTTGTGTCCATATCTAGTAGGCAAAGAATAGCGAGGTTAGCTCCTGTAAGAATATATCAGGTATTATAATTAATCATCTCCAAATATTATGCATGTGAGATATACCTGAATACCAATACCAGACAGTTTTTGTCATTATTTCTAGCGGGGTGGGAGGCACGGTGGCTAACTGGGTAAGACGCGTGTGTTCAATTCTTGCATTATCCGAGAAAGGTCATCGGCGTTTTCCGGCGTGATTTCCCCTTGCCAGTGGTGGGGGTGGATGGCTGAACGGTAAGCACGTGCATGCTGTATCATAAAGCCTGTCATTGAGTCAACTGGCGTGGCATCGAATCCCCGCGGTTATACGTGACAAGAAGTAGGGTCGCCTGTCCAATCTCGTGGGTTTTCTCTGGGTCTCCGGTTTCCTCCCACTGCTAAAGACCCCTACGCACAAGCGAATTATTGAAATAAAATTAAACCATATGTTAGTCCCGAAATAACTTAGTTTGTGTCGGGTGGATGTTAAACCCAATCTCTCCCTATCTCTCTCTCCTTCTTTCTCTTGTCAGTGGTCCATGGCGGAGGATCAGACAATGGCAGATGTCTACTCGTTCAGATGGGAGGAAAAACAGGTCCAGTGTAATTCGATATAAGAGTAGAACATTCCCTCATGACAGAATGTATGGTGTATATCCGTCTTCATTAGCCCAGTCGGAGCAGAACAGTATGACGATAAACCCATTTGATTTTATTTTAATGGCGTCTAGAATGGTGTGCGGATGTATTCCAACATACATATATTGTGTATTTTTACTGTCAATTTAGGTACAGCTATTGTGATTATTTGTTACAAATTTGGGATCCACAGGAATTTCCGGCCTAGTGCGCCCCCCCCCCACTCGTGTCAATGGTGAAGGATAGAGCACAGGTCCCAGACGGAACAGAACAGTAGGACGTTAAACCCAGTTTCATTTCATTTATGTTACAAATTTATGGAAACATGCAGAGAGATCGGTTAAAAATAAATTGCATGCGGATCATTGCTGTTTTGCAATGACGAGTTGTTTCCCCTGGCTACAACAACAATGGATACAGTGACGATGTACACGGAATGTGAATCAAACGAGCAGGGTATGTCTCCAAACACTGTCCCGTTTACACAATCGTGTGGGGTGATGAAGTGGGGGCATAATTTGTTTATAAGATGGTTGACATTGAACATGTTTCATCGGTAATTTTCAAAGGAATATATAATATGGTTATTCTGAAAAAAACTTGTTGTCTATGTGTTCGTATTGGTATAATACAGTATATCGCCCATAGTTTTAACAATTTTGTTTAACGAATGGGGTGGTTTCTAGAACATGGAAACAGCGAATGGGGATCGACCAGACAGCTCTCCTGTACCACTAACAAGGAGAAACCAAGTCGGAAAATCCCAATAAATTTTCTCGACCAACACCGGTAGCAAACCCGAGACCCCCAGGCTACCTACAGAGGGACAGAAAGAAATGGGGTTTAACGTCCACTAGTTCACTTCGGGACCAACATGTATTTTTTTAAATTTTATTTTTATAATGCGCTTGCGCGTAGGGGTCTTAAGCAGTGGGGGGAAACCGGAGGTTAAAGAGAAAACCCACGAGAATGGACCCTACTCCTTGACACGTACAACCGGGGACGTCAACGCCAGTTGACTCAATGACGGGCTTTATTGTACAGCGCGCACGTGCTAACCATTCGGCCACCCACCCCCTCCAGACTACCGAGCCAGCGACGATGGCTCCTCAAAGCGTGTGCGTGACAATACAAGGAGTAAAAATGCTTGTCCACCTCATGTAATGGCATTAATGAATAAAATTGTATCATTTGCGTCGAAAAAATAATCTAAAAATATTTTTAGGAAAATTATTTTCGAAAATTCATGATTACTTTGTAATTTGCCTTGTTTATCCTGTTGTTATTGGTGTCAGTCATTGTCTTGTGATATAACTGTTTAAAAACTTTCCAAACGAACAAAAATGGATGAAGTCCGTGCATAGAATGAATAAAAACAATGGACAGTCAATTCTTTTGATAAATTATCAGACATCATCTCACAGTCTCATATAACAACTGTTGGTCTTAGAAGGAATTCTTATTAGCGAGTAGGAATTCGCCCGTGTATCTTCAATCACTCGTGTTTCTTCAGTTTCTTCTATAGAAGAATAACTCGTGTTTTCCCTTTGCATTCATCACATACGTTTCCTCACATTCCCTTAACGCATTTATAATAATACTGATCTCTGTTGTAAAATTATATTTAGTACGTGTTTTACCAAATCTATAACAAATGTAATATTGGCTACATGTAGTTTTTTTTAAAAAAATATAAATCCGCCCTCGTTGGTTTCTTCCCACTGCCAAAGATGTCTACGTGCAAGCAAAGTATTAAAATACGTCAGTCCCCAAATGACCAAGTTTCTATCTCTTGACAACGAACTAGACGACGATTGCTATGCGATTAGTATCAACTAATATCATCTTCAATCGAATAAGGGAGAAAAAATGGTAAAACCGACATATGAGAACATAACTATCTCTTCGCATTTCTGAAACATTGTTTTAGCACACTCCAAAAATCCAACCCAATTCGTTGTATATTCATCTAAAGGGGCCCATACACGTCCAATAATTCCGTCAATATTATTGACTCAATAATATTGAACGAGTGTGGGCCAGACTGATGTAAATTTTCTCAATAACCATCATTCCGTCAATATATTGACGGATCAACACCATTTTGATTTTTATTGATGGTTTAACAATATTGATCGTGTGTGGAGAATCTGTCAATAATCGTTAACCTTGGAATATTAAAAATGGCATCCATTTTCAAATATGACGACAAAATGATGAAATTATTTGATGGAAATATTGAATCGTGTGTGGGCAATTCCCGTCAATATTATTGAGTCGATATATTAGGTCATTAATATTGATGATTTTATTGAACGTGTATGGGCCCCCTTAAAATTAAAAATGCGTCGATTGAAGCACACTTATGCATAACAAGAGGGAAATGGGGATTATAATCACTTGACACAAACTAGGACTAACATATGGCCTAATTTAATGTCATTTATTTGGTCGCTTGTACGAGGTGTAAGCAGTGGCAGGAAACCAAAGGACCTGGACAAAACACACGAGGTTGCACACAGGCGACCCCAAGCCTTGTAACATACAACCGGGGAATCGAAACCACGCCACTTGACTCAGTGACAGACCTTATGACACAGCGCCCACGCGTTAACCATTCGACCCTCTAACCGCGTCAATGCATAATAAAGGGGGCAACAGATTTAAATAGTTTATTAAGATATATTAATAACAAAAAGATAGATTAAAAAGAAGAGACACAAAACATAAATACATGACAAACTAAGTGTTACTGTCCTGAATCCTTCTTCAATTCTACACCGAAAGATCGCTAAAATAATGATGCCGAATTAATGGATACCTTCCGAATTACTTTTTTCGTGATGATTAGTGGGTAAGGCGCTAGGTCGCTAGCCTGGAGGTCGGGTGTTCGATCCTTGCATTGGCAGAGAAAGTTAATCTCGATTTTCCAGCGTGGTTTCCCCTTGTCAGAGATGTAGAACGGAGGGCCTGACAAGGATAGCTGCCTAGTTGTTCGGATGGGACGAAAAACCGAGGTCCCGTGTACACATTGAGGTGCACGTAAAACATCCCTTGGTAGTTGGAATTCGATCCAAGAGTTGGCCGTAGTGCCGCTGCCCGGGCACAATTTTTCTCACAGCACACTGGTGTGGTTTCGAATCCCCCGTTGTACGTGGCAAAGGAGTACGGTCGCCTGTCTAACCTCGTGGGTTTTCTCCGGGTCCTACGGTTTTCCTCCCACTGCGAAAGACCCCTACGCGCAAATGACTTATTGAAATAAAATTGAACCATGTTAGTCCCGATATGACCTAGTTTGTGTCGAGTGGACGTCAAACCCCATGTGCCTCTCTCGCTCTCTCTGCACTGACGAATGATTCATATGTTATTTAGTCTTGGTGGCTAAGTGGGTAAGACACTGGCTCGCTAGTCTGGAGAAAGTTCATCCCGATTTTCTGGCGTGGTTTCCCCTTGTCAGAGGGCACGACAAGGACAGATGTCTAGTCGTTCGAATGGGACGAATAACCGAGGTCTCGTGTACACATTGGCATGCACGTAAACAATCCCTTGGCAGTTGGAATTCGATATAAGAGTAGGCCTTAATGCCACTATCCAAGCACACTTTATGGCGTATGCCCGCCTTCATTAATTAGTCCAATTCGTCAATTAAACAAGCTAATGCGGGGCGAACGATTCAATCCATTACCTGAAGTTATGTTATGCATTTTCGACACTCCGCGATGTAAAGCGTCCGGATCTACTTTATGTCCTAAATCTTTATATTGTCAGATTTTTACTCTATTGTACATCGATTAAATCCACTTTTATTCAAGGTTATTCAATCTAAAGATACCTTCATTACATCTAGAATAACTGCACCTACGTTGCCTAGAGAACTATATATTCTTCATTTTTAGATATGAGTGCGAGGAGGAAACGGTTTGGAAAGAACTAAGTCGTTTTTAATTAGACATTATTGGAATTCGCCAATTTAAATGGTAGAATTTGGTTTCAATAACGAAGATTTTCAGGACAACCGAAGATGCTAGAAAGCATATGTTCCGTTGAAGCACAAGTTCCGTTGTCTATGGAAGACCAAATATATCTTATTCAGTGTTCTTACTTCTTATTTTTAAATTCATAGTCCTCAGTTGAAGAAATAAGAATTTAGGACTATGAATTAAGAACTAAGAATTAAGAACATTGAATAAAGAGCTGTTTGGGGTCTGAATTGGCATTACATTTTTCTAAACGTGTACAATAATAATACCTGCCATTGTTAATTTGGTGTACAACGACTTGTGCTTTCATCAAAGCCGTTAGGACAGTCTTGTACCCCATTACATATATTGGTTGCCGTTTGACATACAGTGTCGCTGTTCTTACATTTAAATTCTCCCGCATTACATCCATCTGAAACGAAGGAATATTTAAAATCTGGATTCAGATAATTAAAGATACTTTATGGGACATTAGATAACGAGTTGGCAGTTTGCACAGTACTAGTTAAAAACTAGCTGATGTAAAGGCAATTTTCATAAAATTTCAGTCAAATTGATTCACTATGAACTAAGAACTAAGCGAATGAAAGTTCCGCTTAGCCTTGATCATCTCTACTAAAGTCGGTAAGACAAAACTAGTAGTCTAGATTATCCATTTAATCGTTAAATCACGAAGGAACATTTTACAGCAACTCGAACTACAATCCGACAGATATCGCAGGCGAGCCTTGACATCGAGAGTTTATTATGGTCTGGATAAGTTAAGTAATGTCTAATAAATAGTTTTTATAACATTTAAGGCCTAAAGAAAGACCTACAATAGGCAGATTTTGCTCTTGCATAATGTGTGTTTAATAATATTCTTTAAGTAATAAGGTTGCCGAAATGAAATGCAATGGAGATTAACGTTACACGGGTAACGCAATAGTCTCCCAAATCTAAATATGGGCGTATAGAAATGTGGTTTGATGGACATTGCTAATTTCGTCTCTTGTGGTTTCCTATTTAGGCGACTGGTACCATTGATACGAATAAATATAAACTCCACAGCTAAAATTGTTAGCTACACACACCTTAGATGTGAATTGGTGTTCGTTGTTCTGGAAACAGTACGCACGCAAAGCCTTGATCACAGCCGTCATTACCAATGTCGATAGTTTCAAACGCTATTTAAGAAAAATGGGAACTGTACAGAATTTAGTTATCCGTGTGTATAACTAGTTATCTTTACTGGGACGTTTCAGCCATAAATTTCAATTAATGTAAGCTTACCACAATTATTGCTACTTTCGTCTTCGCCATTTTGAGAGCAATCCTCTGTTCCGTCACACCAAACGGATACCGGAAACTCGACACGTTTTGGTTGACCTGCAACATTACAGTAGAATACTCCTGAAACATAATTGAGAATAAATATAACACTCATGCGTCAATGTATTCTATGGTTCACTCCACGAATTATAGATTTTACCTAATCTAACTTCCACCGTGTTTGTAAAGGCAGACCGCCTCTGCTTGGCAGGGGGGTTGGGATGGCCTAGTGGTCTAGAGTGCGCGCTTCGACCTCCAGCTTGCCAGTCACCTCTGGCTTGCGGCTGTGGTTTCGATCCCTGGTGTGAGCGCAAGCGAATTATTGAAATAAAATTGAAACCATATGTTAGTCCCAAAATGACCTAGTTTGTGTCGAGTGGACGTTAAAGCCCATCTCTCTCTCCCTCTCTCTCTATCCTCTGCTTAGTACCCTAGACGCACTTCTAGGGGTTTTAACTCCAAGTTGTTGATGTGAGCAACATATAACAACACTTGGTATTAAGACAATTGTACACCCTTGCCTTTACACACATGACCATACCATGGTAAATATAACAACTACCCTTCACTTCATTAAGTGTAGCACCAACAGGGTACGACTGACATGAAAGCTTTACATATCATAACCAATACTTTATCCAATGTCGATCTGATTGGTGTAACCGCAACGTATCCCCGATTAAAGCTAACATGTGGTTATGTTGTATTAAAGTTTAAAATACATTTAGCCTCAAATTTGTTTTTTTCTCACAGCACAGCAAAAATTACAATTTACACATAATACTTAAAGTTATATTTTTAAAATGTATTAAAATAAAGCTTAAAATGTGTGGTATATAAACAGTCCTACCTTGTTAAAGAATAACCCTATTAATCCTATAATTCACTATTGCCAGTTGAGAAATTGGCAAAAATGTCATTTTCAACTTCGAATTCACACGTTTGGATATAACTATTGCATGGGTGGAATATAAAAACAAGGGAGGTAATTGTGTTATTATTTCCGTTGTGACTGATTTGTAAGTGTGGGAAATAATGCACCTGATCGTATAATGGTGAGTTGACAAGCTATTGCACATAAGACATAGAAACATTTATGTTTCGACTTTCTTAGAAAACATCAAACTCTCCTCGCTTTAAGGTCGATTACATTTAAGGTAAACAGACTTGTCAACAAGTACAGACTAAAGATAATACTGGGGTATTCATGGCACAACAGGAAGATTCGTACAGCCCATAGCTTGCTTAAATAAATTAGCCTGTATTATTACCTGATGTAGTTGGGCTTGTTGTTGGAGAGGTGGTAGGGCTGGTTATTTGAGAAGTGGTAGGGCTGGTAGTTGGTGAAGTAGTGGGACTGGTTGTCGGTGAAGTAGTAGGGCTTGTAGTTGGAGAAGTAGTTGGCGATGTAGTTGGAGACGTAGTAGGACTGGCTGCTGGTGAAGTAGTTGGGCTGGTGGTTGGAGAAGTAGTAGGGCTGGTTGTTGGGGAAGTAGTTGGCGATGTAGTTGGACTTGTTGTTGGAGACGTAGTAGGACTGGTTGTTGGTGATGTAGTTGGGCTGGTGGTTGGAGAAGTAGTAGGACTTATTGTTGGCGAAGTTGCAGGGCTGGTTGTTGGTGAAGTAGTAGGACTCGTTGTTGGAGAGGTGGTAGGGCTGGTCGTTGGAGAGGTGGTAGGACTCGTTGTTGGTGAAGTAGTAGGACTCGTTGTTGGAGACGTAGTAGGACTGGTTGCTGGTGAAGTGGTAGGACTGGTTGTTGGAGAGGTGGTAGGACTGGTTGTTGGCGAAGTCGTTGGACTTGTTGCTGGTGAAGTAGTAGGACTTGTTGTTGGCGAGGTAGTAGGGCTGGTCGTGGGTGAAGTGGTAGGACTGGTTGTTGGAGAAGTTGTTGGACTCGTAGTTGGTGATGTAGTAGGACTCGTTGTTGGAGAGGTGGTAGGGCTGGTTGTCGGAGAAGTTGTTGGACTTGTTGCTGGTGAAGTAGTAGGGCTGGTTGTTGGAGAGGTGGTAGGGCTGGTTGTGGGTGAAGTGGTAGGGCTCGTTGTTGGAGACGTTGTAGGACTTGTTGCTGGTGAAGTAGTAGGACTGGTTGTTGGCGAAGTCGTTGGACTTGTTGCTGGTGAAGTAGTAGGACTTGTTGTTGGCGAGGTAGTAGGGCTGGTTGTTGGAGACGTGGTAGGGCTGGTTGTTGGTGATGTAGTTGGAGATGTAGTTGGACTCGTAGTTTGAGATGTAGTTGGACTTGTTGTTGGAGAGGTGGTAGGGCTGGTTGTTGGTGAAGTAGTTGGGCTGGTTGTTGGAGAAGTAGCAGGGCTCGTTGTTTGAGATACGATCGGCTGTACTGTTGGTGAAGTGGTGGGACTGGTTGTCGGCGAGGTATTAGGGCTTGTTGTTATTGAAATGGCTGGGTCTGTTGGTGGTGGCAAATTATCATATATTTTATCACATATTTCTACAAGATGATCGATTATCTGACATTCCAAAGTATCTTCGTTACATACATTATCAATTAATGTAATACAGGATTCGCGGGAAATAAGTGCACCTATACGTGCACAATCCCTAAAATTTGGGTTTCTACACAGGGTTGCACAGAAATCAGAAAACGAGAATAAAGCACAGCAGGTATCTTCATTAGCAGCACATGCATCTCTTGTCACGTGTTGGATATCATTACACTTCCTTACTATTGAATAACAAGCCTTAATCCAGTGAGGGTCATAATTGAATGGCATCCGAATATAAGAATGTGCCTTTGTATCATGTAGAGTGAACATTAATAGAACAAAACTCAACGATTCAACGTACATCTTACCCATCCATACGCTAGAAAAGTTTTGGTCATCGTAACTGTATTCAAGAATTAGAATTTGTGGTGTTTGTGTGTGTGTGTATATGATTTTACTAATCAACCGAAAGTAAAGATAAAGGCCTTTACACGTGTTTATGGTGACCAAGTACTTAAGATGTTATCTTACAGAGGAAATTATGTAATTTAGAATATGTATATGATGGGGATAATATAATGTATATTTAATGACCATGGAGTATCTGTCGAACATTACACAATGGATACGCTTCAGATACTGTGGGGCTATTGATCCATTTTAAGGGCCTCTCGATGATGGCAGACATTAGAAGTGGTGGATATCACGTACTATTTATTTATAGCTTAAATTTTTATATTGAACATGATTGCTCTTAGTCTTCTTTTTTTGTTGTGGAATGCCTTATATAAGCAGTTGCAAGGTGACTTTATATCATCAAATTTGCACCTCTCAACTGACTTGATCGGATATCATTATTAACTTCCCCCGGGGCGACCCTTGTAAACACCATTGTTCAACGTGGGTGCTTATTATCCGTAATCTCGTTAAACACGTTTAGTATTATAACAGATAAACTACGCTTATTATTGGATTTATTAAAGTGTAATTACTGTCTCGGATAGGCGAATACATAGTTCTTTATCTCGTCCACCATTTTCAAGGAGACGGTGTCCTTTTCTTTCATATAATTTATATCAATTACGTATTTTTAATGTCACTGTAATCAAAATGGACGAAACATTAATTAGTTGTATTAAGTTATGGATCATATTCAGTATTTGTAAATCCAAACGTCATAGAAAATGGCTAAGTGGGTAAGGCGCTGGCTCGCTAGACTAGAGGCCGGGTGTTGTATCCGTGCATTGGCCGAGAAAGCTCATCTCGATTTTCCGGCGTAGTTTCCCCCTTGTCAGTGATGCAGAACGGAGGGTCTGACAAGGACAGCTGACTAGTCGTTTGGATGGGATGAAACACCAAGGTCTCGTGTACATATTGGCGTGCACGTAAAATATCCCTTGGCAGTTGGAAGAGTAGGCCGTAGCGCCGCTGCCCGGGAACAATTTCCCTCATAGCACACCGTATGGCGTATACCCGTCTTCCATTAGCCCAGGTTAAGTGCAGAAGAGTAGGACGTTAAACCCCATTTCATTTCTAGCCTTTTGTTAAGTGCAGTAGTTTCGATCACTCGCCTGCACAATCTCGCTTGGTTTCTCCAAGCTTTCCGTCGCACAAACATATTATTGACATTAAATTGTACCATGTTATGGTGGTCCCAAAATTACCTTGTTCGTGTCGCGTTGGTGTTAAGCCTCATCTTGCCCACCTACACACCCACATAAATGTTTCAATACTACTATATCTAGTTAATATTTTAGGGATGTTATGTCAAAAGTGACCGCTGTTAGTGTTGATATGAACCCTGATTTGACCTTTTGTATCAATATTCCATTTTACCTTATAAAAGCATGAAATATATTAAAATTGTAGCGGTAGGCGATATTTCGGTTTTTCGATATAAAACCGTCGCAGAAATAAAAAGTGACTTCAGAAAACATCGAAAAGTCGAACATATATCGCGGGTTTGATCTGTCTGCATGGGTGATGTTTTCCGTTTCTAAATGCGTTCGTTTAAATGTTCCTTGCGATATTTAAATGTCTTCGTTTATATGTTCCTTGCGATACTTTAAATGTGTTCCTACTGTCTTCCTTAATATCATCCTTGCGAGATTTAAATGTTTTCCTTTATTATTTTCCATTGTGGAATTTTTAAATGTTTAATGAGAAGCAAAGAGTAATAAATACTGTTATAAACTCCTAGCTGTTCATTTCACGAAGTTTGTCCTACGTGGTTTCCCCATGTCATCAGCGCATTGGCGTGTACGCGAAAGATTTCTTGTAGTTGGAATTCGATATAATAGTAGGCCGTAGCGCCGCCCCCCCTTATAGCTTATAGCACGCTGTGTAGTGAAACGTCAAACCTCATTTTATTTTCGTCAGTGTAAAATTGGGGACGGGTGTTTTGCTGAAGGCAAAGACAAACTATTTGCTTTTACGGTGCATAAAGTTATCGTTCATGATCTTGATACTGTCTGACCTGAAATCAGCACGGTCAATGTAATCTGTAATATTTGACATGTTTAACCCATTGGAAGGGGTTAAAGAAGAATATTGGTTGTTTTAATTCATTCTATACTTTAAGTATAACAACATGGTAATGCAAAGGCTCTTTTCTATTTTTCTCGTTTTTTTTCTTATCAAGTGACAATCAGATATTTTTTTCGAATTGTCTGATATCCCTACACAGTGTCATTTTATAACAATGGTTGGTCTTCGAAGGAATTTTTAGTGAGCAGAAATTCGCCCGTGTCTCGTGTCACTCGTCAATTCAGTCAGTTGTGTCACATATTTAATAATGACTGACACCAACGTCGTCGTTTTAGAATTGTGGACTATGGGCGGAATATATCAAATTTTTATTTAGGATTACAGACAGCAAAACGGCAGAAAGTCCAACTTCGTAGAAATGTATACCGTTATTGATGACAGATTTTATCAGGACAAAACGCCAGAACGGAATTGATCGATGTTTCGGGTTCCAAGGCTTTAATATTATCATTAATATATATATTGACCCATTGTCAAACTATACCAGGACGACTATGTGGAGATTAATGTCATGTTATGTATTATATACTTTTAACCTATTGTTGTTTGTTACCTAATATTATTTATAATCCATTGTAATTAAAACTTTATTATTCTAAGAACATATAGACTATTGTTAATTGAATTATTATTTAATATAACGCCTGATGAGCCGCTATCGCGGTGAAAACGTTAGCATAAAAATGTAGTTTTATTTTGCCATCTTTAATTTCAATTATATATATATATATCTATTATGGTATTTGCAATATTTTGTATACATTATTAATATCTGAAGACGCCCATAGAAGGAAGACAGCTATAAGGGATGATTTAATGTATGTCAGAATGAAGTAAAGTGGAGAATTTTTTTTTACCTAGACGTATTTTTAAATTATTTAGGCTAAGCTTATTCCCCAATCCCATTAAGACAACCTGGATAAAATAATGTTTATAAAAAAGAATATGATCAATACTTTATAGAAAGCGTTGTATATCCTACTTAGAGGAAATGGAATGCAATGAAATGGGGTTTAACGTTCTACTATTCTGCTCCAACTGGGCTAATGAAGACAAACTTACGCCATACAGTGTGTTATGACCAACACTGGGAGCCAACCACGAACCCCATGCTAGCGAGCCAGACCCAAAGGTGCTCGGACATAGGTCATTTCGGGACTAACATCTGGTTTTAATGTTGCGCGTAGCGGTCTTTAGCAGTGAGGGGCAACCCACGAAGTTTAAATTGACAGTCAATCCTACTCCTTCTCACGTACAACCCGGAAATCGAAACCTCACCAGCTAACTCAAAGACAGACCTTATGATACAACGCGTTAGTGCTAACCATTTTCACACCCCCACAGAATTTGATGAGAAGCATTGATTATTAGTGTTTCATGACATCCAATTCCGGAACTACCCCCACCCACCCCACTTTTCGAGATACACGATATATACTATATTGTCGGATCACGTTCACTGTTTCATATGGTGGCTGATTGGTATCATGTCGTATTGTCGTGATGTCGCCTTTCATAACGCGACAACCCGACATCACGACATTTCTACCCGACAACCCGACATCACGACATTTCTACCCGACATCACGACATTTCTACCCGACATTACGACACTAAAAATGTCGTGATGTCGGGTAAAAATGTCGTATTGTCGGGTTGTCGTGATGTCGGGTTGTCGGGTTGTGATGTCGGGTTGTCGGGTTGTCGCGTTATGGAACAAAAAACTGGCAATAAAGAAAATGGTTGATAAAGTGGAAGTAGATTCACACTCACATTGCAGTTTGAGTTGCATTCGTATCCATTTGTATACGTCCACATTCATAATGTGAACCGTCTTTATTAGCTCAGTCGGATCAGAACAGTAGGACGTTAAACCCCATTTCAGTTCATAATGTGAACATATTATGCCGCCGCCCATTTTATTTCATAATGTGAACATATTATGCCGCCGCCCTTGTCTGTGTGTCTGTCATTGAGTCAAGTGGTGTGGTTTCCAGCCCAAGCTTGTCCATGACAAAGAGTAGGGTCGTCTGTCTAACCTCGTGGGTTTTCTCCGGGTGCATGCCCTACCCCGCGGGGTGGTGCCAATCCCGCTTTTTTGTTATTATTTTGTCTGTAAATATTCTACAGGTTGCAATTATTAACAGATTTTGATTTTAAATTTATATACAATGTTTATGGCCATGAGACGTAGAAGCCCATTGATTTTCACTGCCAGATAATTACTGCCAGAATTTCATGAACATAAACACTTGGTATAAATTTCAAATCAATCGGATAATAACTTTAGTCACAAGGACTGGCATGAGCATTATTTTCAAAGTTATGGCCCATGATCACGTTTCACTTTTTAAAATCTTGTTGACGCTCTAGAGGCTAACGTTGTCATCCGATACGCTTGAAATTGATGCACAGTGTGTAAGTTCATGCGACGAAGACGCCTAATGATTTTCAGCGATGTCCAATAATTACTACCAGAGTTATGGCCCTTGATATATTTCAATGTGGGCGTATAAAATTTGCAGCCTGTAGGGTGTTTACCATCCTGTCTTGATCATGCCAAATCTGATTAAAATCTCATAACAATTACATTTTGAAAGGTGTTTACAGACAAAATATTCACGAAAAGTGGGCGTGACAACGCCCCTATGGGTCGGGCATGCATTTACATCAGTAGGTGCCATTGTCTCTTTAAAAATAATGCTCATGCCAAATTTGAGGAAAATCCATTAAGAATCGCGGCCTGTAGAGTGTTTACAGACTAAATATTAATATAGGTACCATCCTGTTATTGAAATGATTGATCATGCCGAATTTGAACAAAATCTGTTAATAATTGCAACCTGTAGAATATTTACAGACAAAATAATAACAAAAAAGCGGGATTGGCACCACCCCGCGGGGTAGGGCATGCACCCGGAGAAAACCCACGAGGTTAGACAGACGACCATACTCTTTGTCATGGACAAGCTTGGGCTGGAAACCACACCACTTGACTCAATGACAGACACACAGACAAGGGCGGCGGCATAATATGTTCACATTATGAAATAAAATGGGCGGCGGCATACTATGTTCACATTATGAACTGAAATGGGGTTTAACGTCCTACTGTTCTGATCCGACTGAGCTAATGAAGACGGTTCACATTATGACTGTGGACGTATACAAATGGATACGAATGCAACTCAAACTGCAATGTGAGTGTGAATCTACTTCCACTTGATCAACCATTTTCTTTATTGCCAATTTTTTGTTCCATAACGCGACAACCCGACAACCCGACAACCCGACATCACGACAACCCGACAACCCGACAATACGACATTTTTACCCGACATCACGACATTTTTACCCGACATCACGACATTTTCAGTGTCGTAATTTCGGGTAAAAATGTCGCGATGTCGGGTAGAAATGTCGTGATGTCGGGTTGTCGTGTTGTCGGGTAGAAATGTCGTGATATCGGGTTGTCGGGTTGTCGCGTTATGAAAGGCGACATCACGACAATACGATATGATACCAATCAGCCACCATAGTTTCATGACATTCAATTCCGGAGCTACCTATGGAAGCGTATAGGGGTCAATAGCGCGATATATAACGCAATATTAAGTTGGTAATAAGTCAACATATTGATATTTTTCTGATGATTTTATCTCTGAAAAGTCAATTTTTGCCGAGGTAATTGAGTCAACACGCTATGTTGTATTCCCTTTTTCGTTTTAAGTGTGTACGTTTGAGGTAAGATATTGCTATTCTGAAGCTTTGGCGACATATTCCATTTCGCCGTAGTATATGTCGACATATTCGCAAAATATGGTCATGCGCTATGTCGACGTGTGCATCTAAAACGAATTGACTACATGCAAATTAGCTAGTTATTCCGTTAACTCGGCAAAAATTGCCTTTTCAGAGATAAAATCGTCAGAAAAATCACAATATGTTGACTTATTATCAACTTAATATTGTGGTATCTATCGCGCTATTGACCCCTATACGCTTCCATAGCTACCCCCACCCACCCCTTTGTCGTAATATGCGATATAAACTATAATTTTTAATGTCAGATCGTGTTCATTGTTTCAGGATATTCAATTCTGGAGCTACCCCAACCCTACCCGTTTGTCGTCATATGCGATAAATACTACAGTTTTTAATGGGTGTGTTTAACATTTGGGGCGTGGGTAGTAATGGGGTCATGTGAGGATGTCACATATCTATGCTCAGCGTTCCTAGAATTACACGCCTTTAGCCGAAAACATGACTACGACAGAGGCCATAGTTCTTAACATATCTGTTTGTGGTTGAAACATGTAAAGATCAAATTGCGACATCAGATCAGGGTAAGTAATGTAAGACTTGAAATTTTCACAAGATATAACGTTCAAGTCGGCATTACGCTAAGGACGTACAGTGTCGTGCGATGCTTTACGATAGAGTTCCCTACTGAGTCAACGATACGTGAACCTTGCATTATCAAATTAAAACCACAATAGTATTATATTATAAATAATACATACCTAAAGAGGGCGCCTAAGACGTACAGTTTATGATTACTTATCTTATGAAATGAAGTGAGAATGAAATGAAATGAGAATAAACACACTTGTATGGATATACTAATTCTGAACTTTATTAACACCCTACGTTTCAATACACATACAGGTATCGTTATCAAGCAAATAGTATGTCCATACAAGTGTGTTTATTTTTAGTGAAAACTATTTCTATATGTCTTATAACGACTAAATGAAATGGGGTTTAACGTCCTATCCATCTGCTCCTAACCTGGGCTTATGGAAGACGGGCATACGCCATACAGTGTGCTATAAGGGAAATTTTGCCCGGGCTGCGGCCCTACGGCGTACTCTTATATCGAATTCCAACTGCCAAGGGATTTGTACACGGTTTTCGTCCCACCCGAACGACTAGACAGCTGTTCTTGTCACACACACCCCCCTCCGTCCTACATCACTGACAAGAGGAAACTACGCCGGAAAATCGGGTTGAACTTTCTCGGCCAATACAGGAATCGAACACGCGACCCCCAGACTAGCGAACCAGCGTCTTACACACTTAGCCACGAGACCCCCACGTAATTTATGGGTTAAATTACAACTAAAAAGGAGTGTATAATATGTAGTTTATTAACAAATACAATATAAATACGATATAAATTATGTGTTATCAAAATAACACTTAAATTACAACCTATAAAAGGAGTGTATGCAAATACAAAGATACATAATATATAGTTGATTATAAATATAAAATAAATTATAAAAAATATTAAAAATATAAATATACACACATAATATATATTTGATTATTACATACATTATGGAAAATATTTAAAAAATATTAAATATTAAAAATTACATTTAGAGAGAGAGAGGGGGGGGCGAGAGAGAGAGATTGAACTATAAACAGCAAAGTAGGTTTTAATCCTTCCAAGTTTAGATTTGGTGTATATTGTCGGAGAATTGAAGTTTAACGACCATTCAACACAAACCAGGTTATTTCGGGGCTAGCTTATTGTTCAATTTTACTTCAATAATTCTCTTGCGTATGGGTCTTTAGGTCTTTAGCAGTGGGAGGAGACTGGAGGACCAGAAGAAAACCCACAAAGGCTAGACAGGCGACTCTACTCCTTGTCACGTTCAGCCGGGGAATCGACCACACGCCAGTTGACTAAATGACATACCTTATAACACAACGCGTACTCGATAACTATTTGGCCCCACCCCACCCCAATCATACAAGTGATACATTATAACTTATCAACACATAAAGGACGCGCCTTAGATGGATGTTAATATAAAACAAAAAAGGAGTACATGAAAATAAAAGCATACATAAGAGACGCACCAAATAATAAATAAGATACCAATTACACTCTTATTAAAACACAGGTCTTATTCCGTTTCGTTTTTTATTTTACTTCTGGACGTTTGCGGGATTAGCTAATCTAACGATCGGTTACGGCGAGTTTTTGGAGTGAGGTGGCCGGAATTGTAGGTAACCCACTGGAAACATTCACACTGACGATTACATCCAATGATTGACGTCAAAAGTCGTTAGCATGACATCTGACATGACCTTCCACTACAACAAGGGCAGATTTTCATATAGCAGAGACTATCGACAGTATAGAAAAACAAAATATAGACCTGTATTTTAATCCGAATGATATAAATTATACGAAAATATGAAATAATATTATAAAAAAAAAATATTTTCTTTCCTTATTGCTGATGGATGATCATTAATACGGTGGTGTTTCATATATTGGATCCCGACGAAACATCAAAGGGCATAATGTAAAGAAATAAAGTATTTACCGTGTGTGAAAATTCAAAACAAAGACAAACTGGATTGATTTACTGAGTCTGTTTTGAAAGGTCGGCAGGCGCAACTGAAAGTTTGCAATTCTTCAAAACATGATCTCAAAGCGGTCAAATGGAGGAACCCATTTGGAGAGACTGCACTTGCACAATAAGAAAAGGCATACATAATTTGTTGTACAGTGACTTGTTATCACAACCTTGGACACCATCTCAGATAAGGTTTGTTGATGAAACCATTTAGAGGGGCGTAGGCCTACTTGTGGAATAAGATATGACGTAGTTAATTTGGTGTACAGCGACTTACGATTTCATCAGTATTGTTATTGCAATCTTGGACCCCATCACAGATAAGGGATGCCGACAGACATGGGTCATTGTTCTTACATTTAAACGTTCCTGCTGAGCAGCCACCTGAAACGAAACATTGCATATTATTCAATATTATAAATCCTTTGGTATGAATGTATTCTTTAATAGTAAGTGCAGGGGGACTGCACCACATACAGTTCTACACAAAAACAAATATATGAACAAGACACCATACTCAGAGACCACAAACACAAACAACTCAAAAAGAGTGAATGAATCCGGAGGCTAGCCGTAAGCGTCCACTAAGCTACATGTTTCTACCTTAATTTCACCTTAACTTGTCAAGTGGATACCCTTTCATGGATATTTCCTTTTAGATAACTCTGGTTTATCTTGGCCCGTATTTAATTAACTGCCATACGTATTTCCCAAACGTTAAGGCGGGTAGAAACATGTAGCTTCTACAACCTTCGTCGCAATATTTCACATTATTCTAACAAACAATATGCAAGAGATAAATATGCCTATTTTGTACCTTAAATGAAATGTAAACTATTAATTGGACTATTTATTATAAGACACAATCAACTCTCGATGCATTGTGTCCGCATTTTATTGGATTTGCTTCCGATCGGCTGTTGAGCCCGAATTGATGATTAACTTCAAAAATTGGGGATGGGGGGGTGGAGATATGTTTTTGAATCAACTGGCGATGTTTCGATTCACGGTTGTATGTGACACGAAATAGGGTCGCTTGTCTGACCTCGTGGGTTTTCTTCGGGTCTTCCAGTCCCCTCTTATTTCTGAAGACCCTTACGCAGAAGTGAATCATTGAAATAAAATTAAACCGTATGTTGGTCCAGAAATAACCTAGCTTGTGTCGCGTGACGCCACCCCCACCCCACATATTAAAATGGACAAAGACGCCACAACTTAACACACAGTTATGTTAACATTTCTGGCAATAAAAACATGCCTGAATAAGACATTCTTATACTCCATATTTTATAGCAAATTCCTGTTTTTAATTTCCTATCATGGGAATTGTTTAGTTCGGTTCGTATGATTTCTCTAGTAGCTCCCACCCCATGCACCATCACCCCACATCTTGCATTTGTAAATTGTGTTCTGCTCTGACATATCATGTACATCTCTAAGGCTTACAATATCAACTATGCGGACTCCCGAAGTAACCGAGCACAACCATCACATAACTTTGCGATATATATATATACATAATTCGAGCAAATAAAAGTGTTTCAAATGTAGATTTTTATAAGAACAAACACTTACTACAATTAGTGTTTTTTTCGTCTTCGCCATTTGGAGTACAATTATCTGTTCCATCACACCATACTGTAACAGGAAATTGAACACGCTGCGCAAAACCCACAACGTCACAATAGAAGACTCCTGAAAAAGTTAAAAAAATACAATTGCGAATAGATATTACAATATTTTCAAACATAAATTCAATAATTATTGTAACGAATGTCGGAAATGCTATAATGTCCCTGGTTAGTATACCGCGATCTTCTATCCGCATGGATGGAACTTTACACCAGTGTACATTCATACACACAATGGGGTTTTTGTAAAGCTATTCTTTACACGTCGATGTGTTCCTCTTCGTTGTCAGCAGCTGCGGTATCGAACTATCATCAGGAACATTAGCATTTTCGATCCCGTATGCCTCAGAAGCCATTTTATTTAAAGAATAACGGAAATATTATCCAGGCGGCTTCATTTTGTATATTATCAATATAATATAAATTGGGGGAAAGGTAAACATTCGCCATAGTTAGTTACATAGTACAATATAATAATATATGCTAAGTTTACAACATTACCTGTAGCAGCAGGACTTGTTGTTGGAGACGTAGTTGGGCTGGTAGTTGGAGATGTAGTGGGGCTGGTTGTTGGACTTGTAGTAGGACTGGTCGTTGGTGATGTAGTTGGACTAGTTGTTGGTGAAGTCGTTGGACTGGTTGTCGGTGATGTAGTAGGACTTGTCGTTGGCGACGTAGTGGGACTTGTAGTTGGAGATGTAGTTGGGCTTGTTGTTGGAGACGTAGTTGGGCTTGTTGTAGGAGACGTGGTTGGACTGGTTGTTGGAGACGTAGTTGGGCTAGTCGTTGGAGACGTGGTGGGGCTTGTGGTTGGACTTGTCGTTGGAGACGTAGTGGGGCTGGTAGTTGGAGAAGTAGTTGGACTTGTTGTTGGAGACGTAGTTGGGCTAGTCGTTGGAGACGTAATGGGGCTGGTGGTTGGAGAAGTAGTTGGGCTGGTCGTCGGTGATGTAGTTGGACTGGTTGTTGGACTAGTAGTAGGACTGGTCGTTGGTGATGTAGTTGGACTAGTTGTTGGTGAAGTCGTTGGACTTCTTGTTGGTGACGTAGTAGGACTTGTTGTTGGTGAAGTTGTTGGACTTGTAGTTGGAGAGGTTGTAGGACTTGTTGTTGGACTTGTTGTTGGAGACGTAGTTGGGCTTGTTGTTGGGGACGTGGTTGGACTTGTTGTTGGAGATGTAGTTGGGCTAGTCGTTGGAGACGTAGTGGGGCTGGTGGTTGGACTTGTCGTTGGAGATGTAGTTGGACTGGTTGTTGGACTAGTAGTAGGACTGGTCGTTGGTGATGTAGTTGGACTAATTGTTGGTGAAGTCGTTGGACTTGTTGATGGTGACGTAGTAGGACTTGTTGTTGGTGAAGTTGTTGGACTTGTAGTTGGAGAGGTTGCAGGACTTGTTGTTGGACTTGTTGTTGGGGACGTAGTTGGGCTTGTTGTTGGGGACATGGTTGGACTTGTTGTTGGAGATGTAGTTGGGGTAGTCGTTGGAGACGTAGTGGGGCTGGTGGTTGGACTTGTCGTTGGAGACGTAGTGGGACTGGTAGTTGGAGAAGTAGTTGGGCTGGTTGTCGGTGATGTAGTTGGAGAAGTAGTTGGACTTGTTGTTGGAGACGTAGTTGGGCTGGTGGTTGGAGAAGTAGTTGGGCTGGTCGTCGGTGATGTAGTTGGACTGGTTGTTGGACTAGTAGTAGGACTGGTCGTTGGTGATGTAGTTGGACTAGTTGTTGGTGAAGTCGTTGGACTTGTTGTTGGTGACGTAGTAGGACTTGTTGTTGCTGAAGTTGTTGGACTTGTAGTTGGAGAGGTTGTAGGACTTGTTGCTGGACTTGTTGTTGGAGACGTAGTTGGGCTTGTTGTTGGGGACGTGGTTGGACTTGTTGTTGGAGATGTAGTTGGGCTAGTCGTTGGAGACGTAGTGGGGCTGGTGGTTGGACTTGTCGTTGGTGATGTAGTTGGACTAGTTGTTGGTGAAGTCGTTGGACTTGTTGTTGGTGATGTAGTTGGACTAGTTGTTGGTGAAGTCGTTGGACTTGTTGTTGGTGACGTAGTAGGACTTGTTGTTGGTGAAGTTGTTGGACTTGTAGTTGGAGAGGTTGTAGGACTTGTTGTTGGACTTGTTGTTGGAGACGTAGTTGGGCTTGTTGTTGGGGACGTGGTTGGACTTGTTGTTGGAGATGTAGTTGGGCTAGTCGTTGGAGACGTAGTGGGGCTGGTGGTTGGACTTGTCGTTGGAGACGTAGTGGGACTGGTAGTTGGAGAAGTCGTTGGGCTGGTTGTCGGTGATATAGTTGGACTGGTTGTTGGACTAGTAGCAGGACTGGTCGTCGGTGATGTAGTTGGACTGGTTGTTGGACTAGTAGTAGGACTGGTCGTTGGTGATGTAGTTGGACTAGTTGTTGGTGAAGTCGTTGGACTTGTTGTTGGTGACGTAGTAGGACTTGTTGTTGGTGAAGTTGTTGGACTTGTAGTTGGAGAGGTTGCAGGACTTGTTGCTGGACTTGTTGTTGGAGACGTAGTTGGGCTTGTTGTTGGGGACGTGGTTGGACTTGTTGTTGGAGATGTAGTTGGGCTAGTCGTTGGAGACGTAGTGGGGCTGGTGGTTGGACTTGTCGTTGGTGATGTAGTTGGACTAGTTGTTGGTGAAGTCGTTGGACTTGTTGTTGGTGATGTAGTTGGACTAGTTGTTGGTGAAGTCGTTGGACTTGTTGTTGGTGACGTAGTAGGACTTGTTGTTGGTGAAGTTGTTGGACTTGTAGTTGGAGAGGTTGTAGGACTTGTTGTTGGACTTGTTGTTGAAGACGTAGTTGGGCTTGTTGTTGGGGACGTGGTTGGACTTGTTGTTGGAGATGTAGTTGGGCTAGTCGTTGGAGACGTAGTGGGGCTGGTGGTTGGACTTGTCGTTGGAGACGTAGTGGGACTGGTAGTTGGAGAAGTAGTTGGGCTGGTTGTCGGTGATGTAGTTGGAGAAGTAGTTGGACTTGTTGTTGGAGACGTAGTTGGGCTAGTCGTTGGAGACGTAATGGGGCTGGTGGTTGGAGAAGTAGTTGGGCTGGTCGTCGGTGATGTAGTTGGACTGGTCGTTGGTGATGTAGTTGGACTAGTTGTTGGTGAAGTCGTTGGACTTGTTGTTGGTGACGTAGTAGGACTTGTTGTTGGTGAAGTTGTTGGACTTGTAGTTGGAGAGGTTGTAGGACTTGTTGTTGGACTTGTTGTTGGAGACGTAGTTGGGCTTGTTGTTGGGGACGTGGTTGGACTTGTTGTTGGAGATGTAGTTGGGCTAGTCGTTGGAGACGTAGTGGGGCTGGTGGTTGGACTTGTCGTTGGAGACGTAGTGGGACTGGTAGTTGGAGAAGTCGTTGGGCTGGTTGTCGGTGATGTAGTTGGACTGGTTGTTGGACTAGTAGCAGGACTGGTCGTCGGTGATGTAGTTGGACTGGTTGTTGGACTAGTAGTAGGACTGGTCGTTGGTGATGTAGTTGGACTAGTTGTTGGAGAAGTCGTTGGACTTGTTGTTGGTGACGTAGTAGGACTTGTTGTTGGTGAAGTTGTTGGACTTGTAGTTGGAGAGGTTGTAGGACTTGTTGTTGGACTTGTTGTTGGAGACGTAGTTGGGCTTGTTGTTGGGGACGTGGTTGGACTTGTTGTTGGAGATGTAGTTGGGCTAGTCGTTGGAGACGTAGTGGGGCTGGTGGTTGGACTTGTCGTTGGAGATGTAGTTGGACTGGTTGTTGGACTCGTAGTAGGACTGGTCGTTGGTGATGTAGTTGGACTAGTTGTTGGTGAAGTCGTTGGACTTGTTGTTGGTGACGTAGTAGGACTTGTTGTTGGTGAAGTTGTTGGACTTGTAGTTGGAGAGGTTGTAGGACTTGTTGTTGGACTTGTTGTTGGAGACGTAGTTGGGCTTGTTGTTGGGGACGTGGTTGGACTTGTTGTTGGAGATGTAGTTGGGCTAGTCGTTGGAGACGTAGTGGGGCTGGTGGTTGGACTTGTCGTTGGAGACGTAGTGGGACTGGTAGTTGGAGAAGTAGTTGGGCTGGTTGTCGGTGATGTAGTTGGAGAAGTAGTTGGACTTGTTGTTGGAGACGTAGTTGGGCTAGTCGTTGGAGACGTAATGGGGCTGGTGGTTGGAGAAGTAGTTGGGCTGGTCGTCGGTGATGTAGTTGGACTGGTCGTTGGTGATGTAGTTGGACTAGTTGTTGGTGAAGTCGTTGGACTTGTTGTTGGTGACGTAGTAGGACTTGTTGTTGGTGAAGTTGTTGGACTTGTAGTTGGAGAGGTTGTAGGACTTGTTGTTGGAGACGTAGTTGGGCTTGTTGTTGGGGACGTGGTTGGACTTGTTGTTGGAGATGTAGTTGGGCTAGTCGTTGGAGACGTAGTGGGGCTGGTGGTTGGACTTGTCGTTGGAGACGTAGTGGGACTGGTAGTTGGAGAAGTCGTTGGGCTGGTTGTCGGTGATGTAGTTGGACTGGTTGTTGGACTAGTAGCAGGACTGGTCGTCGGTGATGTAGTTGGACTGGTTGTTGGACTAGTAGTAGGACTGGTCGTTGGTGATGTAGTTGGACTAGTTGTTGGAGAAGTCGTTGGACTTGTTGTTGGTGACGTAGTAGGACTTGTTGTTGGTGAAGTTGTTGGACTTGTAGTTGGAGAGGTTGTAGGACTTGTTGTTGGACTTGTTGTTGGAGACGTAGTTGGGCTTGTTGTTGGGGACGTGGTTGGACTTGTTGTTGGAGATGTAGTTGGGCTAGTCGTTGGAGACGTAGTGGGGCTGGTGGTTGGACTTGTCGTTGGAGATGTAGTTGGACTGGTTGTTGGACTCGTAGTAGGACTGGTCGTTGGTGATGTAGTTGGACTAGTTGTTGGTGAAGTCGTTGGACTTGTTGTTGGTGACGTAGTAGGACTTGTTGTTGGTGAAGTTGTTGGACTTGTAGTTGGAGAGGTTGTAGGACTTGTTGTTGGACTTGTTGTTGGAGACGTAGTTGGGCTTGTTGTTGGGGACGTGGTTGGACTTGTTGTTGGAGATGTAGTTGGGCTAGTCGTTGGAGACGTAGTGGGGCTGGTGGTTGGACTTGTCGTTGGAGATGTAGTTGGACTGGTTGTTGGACTCGTAGTAGGACTGGTCGTTGGTGATGTAGTTGGACTAGTTGTTGGTGAAGTCGTTGGACTTGTTGTTGGTGACGTAGTAGGACTTGTTGTTGGTGAAGTTGTTGGACTTGTAGTTGGAGAGGTTGTAGGACTTGTTGTTGGACTTGTTGTTGGAGACGTAGTTGGGCTTGTTGTTGGGGACGTGGTTGGACTTGTTGTTGGAGATGTAGTTGGGCTAGTCGTTGGAGACGTAGTGGGGCTGGTGGTTGGACTTGTCGTTGGAGACGTAGTGGGACTGGTAGTTGGAGAAGTAGTTGGGCTGGTTGTCGGTGATGTAGTTGGAGAAGTAGTTGGACTTGTTGTTGGAGACGTAGTTGGGCTAGTCGTTGGAGACGTAATGGGACTGGTGGTTGGAGAAGTAGTTGGGCTGGTCGTCGGTGATGTAGTTGGACTGGTTGTTGGACTTGTAGTAGGACTGGTCGTTGGTGATGTAGTTGGACTAGTTGTTGGTGAAGTCGTTGGACTTGTTGTTGGTGACGTAGTAGGACTTGTTGTTGGTGAAGTTGTTGGACTTGTTGTTGGAGACGTAGTTGGGCTTGTTGTTGGGGACGTGGTTGGACTTGTTGTTGGAGATGTAGTTGGGCTAGTCGTTGGAGACGTAGTGGGGCTGGTGGTTGGACTTGTCGTTGGAGATGTAGTTGGACTGGTTGTTGGACTCGTAGTAGGACTGGTCGTTGGTGATGTAGTTGGACTAGTTGTTGGTGAAGTCGTTGGACTTGTTGTTGGTGACGTAGTAGGACTTGTTGTTGGTGAAGTTGTTGGACTTGTAGTTGGAGAGGTTGTAGGACTTGTTGTTGGACTTGTTGTTGGAGACGTAGTTGGGCTTGTTGTTGGGGACGTGGTTGGACTTGTTGTTGGAGATGTAGTTGGGCTAGTCGTTGGAGACGTAGTGGGGCTGGTGGTTGGACTTGTCGTTGGAGACGTAGTGGGACTGATAGTTGGAGAAGTCGTTGGGCTGGTTGTCGGTGATGTAGTTGGACTGGTTGTTGGACTAGTAGTAGGACTGGTCGTCGGTGATGTAGTTGGACTGGTTGTTGGACTAGTAGTAATACTGGTCGTTGGTGATGTAGTTGGACTAGTTGTTGGTGAAGTCGTTGGACTTGTTGTTGGTGACGTAGTAGGACTTGTTGTTGGTGAAGTTGTTGGACTTGTAGTTGGAGAGGTTGTAGGACTTGTTGTTGGACTTGTTGTTGGAGACGTAGTTGGGCTTGTTGTTGGGGACGTGGTTGGACTTGTTGTTGGAGATGTAGTTGGGCTAGTCGTTGGAGACGTAGTGGGGCTGGTGGTTGGACTTGTCGTTGGAGACGTAGTGGGACTGGTAGTTGGAGAAGTAGTTGGGCTGTTTGTCGGTGATGTAGTTGGACTGGTTGTTGGACTAGTAGTAGGACTGTTCGTCGGTGATGTAGTTGGACTGGTTGTTGGACTAGTAGTAGGACTGGTCGTTGGTGATGTAGTTGGACTAGTTGTTGGTGAAGTCGTTGGACTTGTTGTTGGTGACGTAGTAGGACTTGTTGTTGGTGAAGTTGTTGGACTTGTAGTTGGAGAGGTTGTAGGACTTGTTGTTGGACTTGTTGTTGGAGACGTAGTTGGGCTTGTTGTTGGGGACGTGGTTGGACTTGTTGTTGGAGATGTAGTTGGGCTAGTCGTTGGAGACGTAGTGGGGCTGGTGGTTGGACTTGTCGTTGGAGACGTAGTGGGACTGGTAGTTGGAGAAGTCGTTGGGCTGGTTGTCGGTGATGTAGTTGGACTGGTTGTTGGACTAGTAGTAGGACTGGTCGTCGGTGATGTAGTTGGACTGGTTGTTGGACTAGTAGTAGGACTGGTCGTTGGTGATGTAGTTGGAATAGTTGTTGGCGAAGTCGTTGGACTTGTTGTTGGTGACGTAGTAGGACTTGTTGTTGGTGAAGTTGTTGGACTTGTAGTTGGAGAGGTTGTAGGACTTGTTGTTGGACTTGTTGTTGGAGACGTAGTTGGGCTGGTCGTCGGTGATGTAGTTGGACTGGTTGTTGGACTAGTAGTAGGACTGGTCGTTGGTGATGTAGTTGGACTAGTTGTTGGTGAAGTCGTTGGACTTGTTGTTGGTGACGTAGTAGGACTTGTTGTTGGTGAAGTTGTTGGACTTGTAGTTGGAGAGGTTGTAGGACTTGTTGTTGGACTTGTTGTTGGAGACGTAGTTGGGCTTGTTGTTGGGGACGTGGTTGGACTGGTTGTTGGAGATGTAGTTGGGCTAGTCGTTGGAGACGTAGTGGGGCTGGTGGTTGGACTTGTCGTTGGAGACGTAGTGGGACTGGTAGTTGGAGGAGTAGTTGGGCTGGTTGTCGGTGATGTAGTTGGACTGGTTGTTGGACTAGTAGTAGGACTGGTCGTCGGTGATGTACTTGGACTGGTTGTTGGACTAGTAGTAGGACTGGTCGTTGGTGATGTAGTTGGACTAGTTGTTGGTGAAGTCGTTGGACTTGTTGTTGGTGACGTGGTAGGACTTGTTGTTGGTGAAGTTGTTGGACTTGTAGTTGGAGAGGTTGTAGGACTTGTTGTTGGACTTGTTGTTGGAGACGTAGTTGGGCTTGTTGTTGGGGACGTGGTTGGACTTGTTGTTGGAGATGTAGTTGGGCTAGTCGTTGGAGACGTAGTGGGGCTGGTGGTT
This sequence comes from Patella ulyssiponensis, assembly GCA_963678685.1. NCBI lineage: Eukaryota > Metazoa > Mollusca > Gastropoda > Patellidae > Patella > Patella ulyssiponensis. Next base: position 96,459,821 of record OY783226.1, read on the forward strand.
GGACTTGTCGTTGGAGACGTAGTGGGACTGGTAGTTGGAGAAGTAGTTGGGCTGGTTGTCGGTGATGTAGTTGGAGAAGTAGTTGGACTTGTTGTTGGAGACGTAGTTGGGCTAGTCGTTGGAGACGTAATGGGGCTGGTGGTTGGAGAAGTAGTTGGGCTGGTCGTCGGTGATGTAGTTGGACTGGTCGTTGGTGATGTAGTTGGACTAGTTGTTGGTGAAGTCGTTGGACTTGTTGTTGGTGACGTAGTTGGGCTAGTCGTTGAAGACGTAATGGGGCTGGTGGTTGGAGAAGTAGTTGGGCTGGTCGTCGGTGATGTAGTTGGACTGGTCGTTGGTGATGTAGTTGGACTAGTTGTTGGTGAAGTCGTTGGACTTGTTGTTGGTGACGTAGTAGGACTTGTTGTTGGTGAAGTTGTTGGACTTGTAGTTGGAGAGGTTGTAGGACTTGTTGTTGGACTTGTTGTTGGAGACGTAGTTGGGCTTGTTGTTGGGGACGTGGTTGGACTTGTTGTTGGAGATGTAGTTGGGCTAGTCGTTGGAGACGTAGTGGGGCTGGTGGTTGGACTTGTCGTTGGAGACGTAGTGGGACTGGTAGTTGGAGAAGTCGTTGGGCTGGTTGTCGGTGATGTAGTTGGACTGGTTGTTGGACTAGTAGTAGGACTGGTCGTCGGTGATGTAGTTGGACTGGTTGTTGGACTAGTAGCAGGACTGGTCGTTGGTGATGTAGTTGGACTAGTTGTTGGTGAAGTCGTTGGACTTGTTGTTGGTGACGTAGTAGGACTTGTTGTTGGTGAAGTTGTTGGACTTGTAGTTGGAGAGGTTGTAGGACTTGTTGTTGGACTTGTTGTTGGAGACGTAGTTGGGCTTGTTGTTGGGGACGTGGTTGGACTTGTTGTTGGAGATGTAGTTGGGCTAGTCGTTGGAGACGTAGTGGGGCTGGTGGTTGGACTTGTCGTTGGAGATGTAGTTGGACTGGTTGTTGGACTCGTAGTAGGACTGGTCGTTGGTGATGTAGTTGGACTAGTTGTTGGTGAAGTCGTTGGACTTGTTGTTGGTGACGTAGTAGGACTTGTTGTTGGTGAAGTTATTGGACTTGTAGTTGGAGAGGTTGTAGGACTTGTTGTTGGACTTGTTGTTGGAGACGTAGTTGGGCTTGTTGTTGGGGACGTGGTTGGACTTGTTGTTGGAGATGTAGTTGGGCTAGTCGTTGGAGACGTAGTGGGGCTGGTGGTTGGACTTGTCGTTGGAGATGTAGTTGGACTGGTTGTTGGACTAGTAGTAGGACTCGTCGTTGGTGATGTAGTTGGACTAGTTGTTGGCGAAGTCGTTGGACTAGTTGTCGGTGACGTAGTAGGACTTGTTGTTGGTGAAGTTGTTTGACTTGTAGTTGGAGAGGTTGTAGGACTTGTTGTTGGACTTGTTGTTGGAGACGTAGTTGGGCTTGTTGTTGGGGACGTGGTTGGGCTGGTGGTTGGACTTGTCGTTGGAGACGTAGGTTGGCTGGTAGTTGGACTTGTTGTTGGAGACGTAGTTGGGCTAGTCGTTGGAGACGTAGTGGGGCTGGTGGTTGGAGAAGTAGTTGGGCTGGTTGTTGGTGACGTGGTTGGGCTAGTTGTTGGAGATGTAGTTGGGCTGGTAGTTGGAGATGTAGCTGGACTGGTTGTTGGAGAAGTAGTTTGACTGGTTGTTGGAGAAGTAGTTGGACTGGTTGTTGGAGATTCAATCGGCTGTACTGTTGGTGAAGTCGTGGGACTGTTTGTCGGTGATGTAGTTGGACTGGTTGTTGGACTAGTAGTGGGACTGGTTGTTGGTGATGTAGTTGGACTAGTTGTTGGCGATGTCGTTGGACTGGTTGTCGGTGATGTAGTAGGACTTGTCGTTGGTGATGTCGTTGGGCTGGTTGTTGGCGACGTAGTCGGGGATGTAGTGGGGCTGGTTGTCGGTGATGTAGTGGGGCTGGTTATTGGACTTGTAGTAGGACTGGTCGTTGGTGATGTAGTTGGACTAGTTGTTGGCGAAGTCGCTGGACTGGTTGTTGGAGAAGTAGTTGGACTAGTTGTTGGAGATTCGATCGGCTGTACTGTTGGTGAAGTCGTGGGACTGGTTGTCGGCGAAGTAAAGGGGCTTGTTGTTATTGAAATGGCTGAGTCAGTTGGTTGTGGCAAATTATCATATATTTCACCACATATTTCTACAAGCAGATTGATTATCTGACATTCCAAAGTATCTTCGTTACATACATTATTAATTAAAGTTGTACAGGCTACACGGGTGATAAAAGCACCTATCCGTGCAAAATCTCCAAAATCCGAGCTCCTACATACGGTTGCACAAAAATCAGAAAACGAGAATAAAGCACAACAAGTATCTTCATTAGCAGCACATCCATCTCTTGTCACTCGTTGGATATCATTACACGTCCTTTTTATTGAATCAAAAGCGTTGGTCGACTCAAAAACACGACTGAATGGTATCCAAAACGCGTTGGTTGAATCAGAAACACGGCTGAATGGTATCCGAAAATAAGGATGTGCCTTGGTATCCTGTAAAGTTAACATGAGGAAAAGTAAATACAAAAACTCCATGTGTTTCTTACCCATCTGAACGCCCCAACTTCTCTGACCGTTGAACTGCCTTCATCGAAATGAAATGGTTGCTTTTCTGATCTCTGCTTGTAGATAGAAAGAGACAGTGATTTGCACAGGGTACGGCTAATCGCCCGTAGACGAAGATCATGTAATAATGATGATTTAGGTGTATTATATCTTAATGCTGTGATGGGGATATTGAGTTGTGTTTATATACAGATCATGGTTGATAACTGTCCAGCGCCTAAGGCAGGTGAACGTGATGCGTTACACATGTTAAAGTAGCTAAGTCGCTAAAATGGACACAAATGGGTCACAAGGCATATAATAATAATGTAATATGAATGTGTATAAACTGATTTACATTCAATCATTTCTGTTTCATTCTAATTTATTTTGTCTTAAATATTGTATATCAGAAACCCATCTTTTTCTGGCAAGATCACAACATCAATGTTGATTTAAACTGACAAACATCGAAGACTGTGGGTGCGATACCGAGAAGTAACAGCGGACAGACACTATAAATGTACTATTATTTGTCTGACATACTTGGGGGAAAATTGACCGAGCAAGAGATCTTTTACGTGTGTATACCGGACCTCGGATTTTCGTCTCATCGTTTTATCATACAAAATCTGTTTGTATGAACAGTCGATAAAACCTGTACGGTTATCTTCTCATTATCATTACGCTAGGTTTACCTCTGATAGGCGGATTACAATGGAGGGGCCGCGGGCTGCTGACTGCGACGCGGTAATTGGATATGCTCAAAGATAAAAGTACGACAAATCTAGAGAGAATGGGTAATAATATATATCCTGCCAAGACATGGAAACCACACCCACCACTCTACTCAATACTGTTATGCTCAGGTGAAAGAAACTGTGTATGCTAACAGTGTCATTTTGTTGTTTCTCAACAGGGTGATTCATTACCCCTAGAAGCCATTAAAAAACAGTTGTAGAATCAGAATCCTCGAGAGAGCCACGGTGGCTGAGCAGGTAAGTTTCTGGCTCAATAGCCCGGAGATCCCATGTTCGATCCCTGCATTGACAGAGAAAGTTTATAGGGATTTTCCGTTGTAGTTTCTCCTTGTCAGTGGTGCAGAACAGAGAGTCTGGCAAGGACACCTTGGTGTGGACGTAAAAGACCCCATAGCGATTGGAACTCAGTATGAGAGAAGGCCGTAGTACCCACTCTTACCACAATGTATGGCGTAAGTCCGTCTTCATTAGCCCAGTAGGAGCAGAACAGTAGGACGTTAAACACCATTTCAGAATCCTGGAACTTGCAAAAAGGGTAGGCCATAGTGCCGATATCCGGGAAAATATTCCTTCAAAGAGCCACTGTTGCCCAATGAGTAAGACGCTGACCCGATAAAATGGAGATTCCATTTTGAATTTCGGGTTGATCTTCATTTCATTTATTTGTATAAACATTGTGCTGTTGCCTGTCTAAACTCGTGGGTTTTATCCCGATCCTCTGCCCCCACCCCAATCGCTAAAGACCCCTATGCACAAGCGAATTATTGAAATAAAATTGAACCATATGTTAGTCCCGAAATAACCTAGATTCTATCTATCGAGTCGAATTCCCCCCCCCCCCCCCTACTTACTTCTCACCAGGATTAATCCACAAATCATAGCTTCAGCAAATAGGTGACACCTAATATTTCATCTTCTTTGCAATAGTCCTGTTTCATGATATTAGGTCACGTTTATCGGGTATCTGAGTAATTTGTGTCTTGCAACAATTCTAAAATCAGAGACTTTTGGTAAGAGGAATTTTTCACATACGTATCATGTATCCGTATAATATAATTTATACGTTGCGTCGATGCAATTTTAGAGTATGCATCGCTGCGCTGAGTTATAATATTACAGCATGGTGGCAGAGGGAGTAACTCGCTCGACAGTCGCTGAGCTATTAAAAAAAGTTCAATGTCGAATTCTATTAAAAATCTTTCAAAAATTATTTACAGATTTGCAAGGATCCACTTCCTTAAACTTAGCATGTGGATCAACCAGACAGCAAACGTATGAAAATTCCGAGAAAAAAAACATAAAAACAATGATTAAATTCCAGTCTTTATCAGGGCTAAAATCACAAATATACAACTTCGTGTTGGGATACACATAAACCCATAAAAAGACTGATACAACATTTCAGCGTCCAAAGGTAGCATAATAAAGATGACAATGTTGTATGGACCTTTTCCGTATGAAAGCTCTTCGGTACATGCTGCCGAATCCATGTGTCGTGTCACGTATGAGAGATACACACACATTGATGATGTCACACACATACGGATACGCGATACGGACCAGGAATTTAAGCTTGAGAAAAACCTCTATGAATTGATATAGATTCCCTAGCTACATGTATCGCCCCTGCTTTATGTTGGTAATAGTGAGAGATAGAGGGGTAGATAGGAGAATGAGACTTACGTATGGTAAGTGGTCTTTAGTAGTGGGAGGAAACCGGAGAACCCGGAGAGAATCCACGAGTTTGAACAGGCGACCCGGAGAATCGAAACCATGCGCCAGTTGAATTCAATGACAGCCCTTATGTTACAGCGCGCACCACGTGTTGGTATCAGAAACAATATACGAACAATTACATTTCGAATTGTAAAACGTGTTTATTTAAAAGAAAACAACAAGTACTTTTATACTTTCAACCAGCACAATAAAATAAAATATCTATATTGAACAATAATATGCTAATAATCAACTCTGTAAATACAATGGAATATTTAAATAGCTAGAACTGAAGGTCTCAAAAAATCTCTAGGGCTCGTCCGCCCATAACACAACTCTTAAAATCAAATTTAAACAAGATAAAATTGTTACAAATCTGCTGCATTCACAGGTGGAGAATAGGCCACACAGTTACGAGGCGGCTATGTGAAATTGAACATGATATAATATTGTCGCTACCTAAAAATGTATGAGTAGAAAATGTATCAAGTTAGAGCTAAGAATACAACTAGGGCTGGTATTTTTTCAGTTTTGTTTTAAGCATCTGCTCATGTTTCTAAAATACAAGATTCAGGGACAGGACAATCGATTTCGAGCGGACGACAAAGGAATTACGTATACACAAAAAAAGTTGGTTTCCAAATGACCTAGGTAATCACTCTCTCTCTCTCAAAAACACTACATTCCATTCGGAGTACAACGACTGGTAACCTCGTCAAAACCATTAGGACAATCCTGGACGCCATTACATATATTGTTTGCAGTTTGGCATGTACTGTCGCTGTTTCGGCATTTAAAAGTTCCCGGAGAACATCCATCTATAACAAATATTGAAAATAGTATTTATTCGAGGTCCCCTTCCTGTGTATAGATTTCAAAGCTAATAAATTCTGTCTTTTCCCCGTGAGTCGGGATGTGTGTTTTTATATTTCTTTCAAAATATAGTATTCCTCTCCATGTGATTGTATTCAAAATGGTGATCTCAAACACTAATTCTAGTTTGTCTCACGATTCGTGTTGCGTTTTAAATCGTGGTGATCTTATTACATATTGAGATTAGTCGTACCAATTATATTGATCGTCGACTCCATTAGGAGGAATAATCCCATCGTAACGCATCACACAACATTGCTGATTAAGCATAAATAGTTTACACCTGATATGTTTGGCTCAGTGTAAATATATATCAAAATATCAACTACAAAGGGCCAATGTTTTTGACAACTCAATATTTTTTTAAAATTCATTTGAACAAGCAGTTAATGCTATCAAATGATCTGTTCAAGAAATCGTACTAGTTGGCTTTATAGAACCTTCTGCCCTGGAAATTTTCTATTGTTTTTTAAACAATCAACTTATAATCCAGAAACTATAGTATCAACACATTATTGTAGGCGGATAAAGAATTTCGACCTGAACCTGATCCAGTAATACAAACGCCAACTTACCACAATTATTCGACGTTTCATCTTCGCCATTTTGAGTACAATCGATTTTTCCATCACACCAAAATGATACCGGAAATGGAACCCGCATTGGTTGCATGGCGATGTTACAGTAGAACACACCTTTAATACATATTTAAGTAAAAGAAATGAAATGAAATGGGGTTTAACGTCCTATTGTTCTGCTCCTTACCTGGGCTATACAGTGTGCTATGCGGGAAATTTTGCCTGGGCAACGGCGCTGCGGTCTACTGTTATATCGAATTCCAACTGCCAAGGGATCGTTTAGGTGTACGTCTATGTGTACACGGGACCTCGGTTTTTCGTCCCATCCGAACGACTAGACAGCTTTCTTTGTCAGGCCCTCCGTCCTTCATCACCAACAAGGGGAAACCATGTTGGAAAACTTGGATGAAATATCTCGACCAATGCCGGGATCGAACACCCGACCAGGCTAGCGAACCAGCGTTTTACCCACCTAGCCAAGTAAAGGAAGTGACGAAAGCTCAAAATAGCACCCCTTTTAAAGCTACGTTATGTAAGATTTAGACAATGAGCCGACCGTTATTGCTATACTACTAGTTAAGAACAAACTAGATGACAAATGAGTAATGGATGTCTTAGTTTGGGTAATACCTTAGATAGCGAATAATATTGTTTTTATCGTAGCAACGGAACTTGCCCCCAATATCCACATCTTGCGGGTCTTTAATCCATTTAATCCTCGGCCATAGGTTGGTCAAGAGTAATGATTATGGGCTGGTCATGTCAATAAACATTTATGTAACATTTGAAGCTCAGATAAAGATATGCGAACATTATATAATAACTAATAAAATACAGATGTGATGTCATTATTCATTCTGGTTGAAATATTGTACCCGAGTGACGTATTTCATTGAAATGCACGTGCTGGATAGTGTCTGTATTTTAAGTTGTTTAATGGCCTCGTGCAAGACATTGCGTAATATGTAGATATTGCCCTCGTGCTATCGCACTCGTACAATACCAATATATAACTTAATGTCTAGCACTCGATCATTAAACTACAGATAATACTCAATGCGTCAAGAGGGGGGGGGGGGCAGCATTGGTGGATCAGAGTGTCTGTCAGTCAGTCAAGTGGCGTGGTTTCTACTGCCCGCTTATACGTGACAATGAGTAGAGTCGCCTGTCCAACTTCGTGGGTTTTCTCCGGTTTCCTTCCACTGCTGAAGACCCCCCACCCACAAGCGGACTGTTGTTTTTACAAGTTGCTTTAATATTATATCTGTTTAACTTTAGACGTCGATGATTCTAATAATCCTTTGCCGTCGGCACATCGCTGCCGATTATTCAGTGGTCACCACTCCTTTTCGGTAAAATGTTTGACATATTTTGAATTTAAAGTAGGGTGGATCTTTGCAGGATTTATTCTTGAACAACTATTTGGAACGTTTTGGGCAGACGAATAAAGGTTCAAACTCACCTGGATTAGGACTAGTTGTTGGTGAAGTAGTAGGACTTGTTGTGGGTGATGTAGTTGGACTTGTTGTGGGTGATGTAGTTGTAGTTGGACTTGTTGTGGGTGATGTAGTTGGACTTGTTGTGGGTGATGTAGTTGGACTTGTTGTTGGAGAAGTAGTTGGGCTTGTTGTTGGGGACGTGGTTGAACTTGTTGTTGGAGACGTAGTTGGGCTGGCTGTTGGAGACGTAGTTGGGCTGGTCGTTGGAGAGGTAGTGGGGCTGGTTGCTGGTGACGTAGTCAGGGATGTAGTAGGGCTGGCTGTGGGTAGATCATCGTATATTAGGTTACATATTTCAATAAGATGATGAATTACACAGCATTTTAAAGTGTGCCCCTCACAAGCATTGTTAATTAATGAAACACACGCTTCAAATGTTATAATATCCTCAGCTCCCTTTATCGCATGCAAATTTGGAATGGTACATTGATTTGCACAAATATCCGAAAACGAAAATAACGCGCAGCAGCTATCTTCGTTGGTAGTACAAACGTCTCTTGTAATATTCTGTATATCATTACATTTGCTTAGTAATTTAAAATAAGCCCTGATCAGATCATTCGGGGATTTAGCTGAAATCAAAATCGAGCAATTTCCTTTCAGAGAGCATAAGCTCAAAACACAAATTAAACATAAAAGTTTGACGTACATTTTATCTGGAGATGATAGGAAAATCCTCTAATTTTCGAAATGCTCAAAGGTATAAGTATAGATTTGTGAGGGGGAAAAAGTCAGGCTGTCAAACTTATCAGCAATCTGACATGTGCAATCCACTGGAAAGGGGATAGAACCGGGGTTAGTAAATAAGTGCGAAATAATGTCATAACATAGAGGTGGACACACCATACTACGATTCATACCTTGTATGGTTTCAATCGCCTACAGTTGTAATTGTCTGTGGTAATTGTGGTTACACACTATATAGGTAATGAAATAGGGTTTGACGTCCTACTTTTCTGCTCTACGGCACTACGGCCTACTCTTACACCGAATTCCAACTGTCAATGAATCTTTTACGTGCACACCAATGTGTACACGGGAACTCGGTTTTCCTCCCAATCCGAACGACTAGATATCTGTCCTTGTCAGGCCCTCCGTCCTTCATCACTAACAAGGGGAAACGATATCGGAAAATCTGGATGAAATTTCTCGGCCAATGCAGGGATAGAACACCCGACCTCCAGGCTAGCGAGCCAGCGTCTTACCCACTGTGGCCCCTAAGTGCGAATAAAAATATTAATGATAATTCTAAGACAGCAACGAATATGTGGTTTAAAGGCTTATTCGGGAACGCTCGGACATACTACATGGGCCAATCCTACAAAACGAGAGAGAGAGAGTACTAATCTGATTATTAAAAAAAGATGAAGTATTATGTGTCACCATGCACATACTTGTTAAACATATGATTCACGGAATAATCTTTAAGAGAGCGACCAAGTTTGGAGAGAGAGAGTGAGGCGGTGGGGCGTACTGATCTTAAGCTGTGGAATCTAAATATGGGGATTAAACGGTCTTTAAAGTACATCAAAATAATGAAAGGTAGGACTATTTACCATCCAGCTGTTTATAACGAACAGGACGACAACGTAGAAAAATAGTCCATGGGTCTAGGACAGAGCGCCGAGAAGAGCGCGTCGTAAATTGAAGGATACAGAGAGAATATAATATATATTATTACGTGCATTGTCTTGCCTAGGTTATTGTTTTAAAGGCTGGGCCAATGGGTAGTTAGCTGGATGGTTAACGTGTGCGCATTGTATGAGGTATAAGGTCGGTCATAGAGTCTAATGGCACAGTTTCGATTCTCGGGTTGTACGTGATAAGGTGCAGGATTGTCTGCCCATCCTCGCTGGGTTTCTCCGGGTTCTCCCGCTGTTAAACACCCATACGCGTAAGCGGATTATTGAAGTAAAATCGAGTCCAGAAATGACCTATAGTTTGTGTCCAGTGGACGTTAAACCCCATTTATCTCGCGCGCTCTTGTTTTTACCGGTTACGCATTAAATGATCCAACGATCTTTAATCATATATTTTAAATTCATTTTTTCGTCGAAATAAAAGCGATTAGTTAATCCCTAATGAAAATAAACACTAAAATCATGCACACAACCATTTGCTATTAGTGTTGTTTGACATTTGTACTATATGCAAGGTATACCGACAGTTCGTAATGCAATCTTCTGGTCGTGACGGCAATGGTCCATTCAATTTGTTTATAAAATCAATAAAGCTGCATGTTGTATATTATGTTACATCACAGTGTTCGCTTTAAGTGACTAGCCGGCATACAAATATGGGGGTGGGGGCTATCTTATCAATATATTCATACACTGAATCTTTTTATCAAAGGAATGGAGAGCGAGAGAGGGAAATGGGGTTTAACGTCCACTCTACACAAACTAGGTCATTTCGGGACTAACATATGGTTTAATTTTATTTCAATAATTCGCTTGCGCTTAGGGGTCTTTAGCAGCGGGAGGAAACCGGAGGAGCCGGAGAAACCAACGAGGTTGGAAGGCGACCTACTCCTTGTCACGTACAACAGGATACCCATTCGACCATCCCCGCCCCCGCCTATTTTATTCAGAATCCTAGGAAAACAGTGTTTACATGTTGTAGCCATTATCTTTATGTCAAATGGCTGCTTTGCGACTATGTCAGTGTTCAAGTGATTATATCTAGCTGTTTCAAACGGATGATAAGATAACAACTTATTAACCCTTTGGCGTTTTTTTATCGGGATTATCGCCCTTTTTATTGAGGTATTTTCTCACCTTCTCCAATTTGACTTCATTGACACGCTATCGCCTGTGTTACGCCACGTCATTAGCAGGCGGCTGTCTTTCGAGGCGGTCTACATTTTCTTCTTTGTATTCAGTATTGTTTGTTTGGGTTGGTTTTCTTTTGGGGTTTTTTGCTGTTTGTTTGTGAATTCTAAGTATTATGTCTTGTCCATATTTGTTTTGTTTTTGTGTAAATTATGTGTGGTGCAGACCCCATGCACTTACTATTTAGTCATTTTCATAGTCCCGAAATGACCTAGCTTGTGTCGAGTGGACGTTAAACCCCATTTCTAATAATAAAAAGTCATTTTCCCTTTTTTCGACTTGAACATTTTTTTCCGCTGTGGTTTCTTTGACAAATTTTTGTAACGTACGTTTCAATTTATGATGGGCCCGTATTATGAAATACATTTTGATACACAATGTCATACATTCTTTTAAACCCTTCTCATCTTAAAGAAAGTCAAAACATAATTTTGCTCATAAGGTTGTCAACTCACTATTATACGATCTTGGGCAATAGTTCACAGACATAAAAATCCTTGACACAGAAAATAATAACACAATTACTTGAATTGCCTGCCTTGTTTCCCATTCCCCTCCATGCAATAGCGATCTTCAAACGTTTGAATTTGAAGTTGAAAATGATATTTTGGCCAATTTCTCAACTGGCAATAGTGAATTATAGAATTAATAGGATTATTCTTTAACAAGGTAGGACTGTTTATAGATACAATCTATTTTAGGGCTTTATTTAAATATATTTTAAAAATATAACTAAAAAATATGAAATTGCCGTTTTAAGATTCTGTTTGAGTTGCACAAGATGATGCATGCCAAAAGTTCCTCGTTATCAATTCAATAGATTTACAAGCATTGAGGAACTCAAGTTTTGACAATTCTTAATTAATCTGCTCACCCACATACATTCTACAGAAACACATTTCTAAACCCAAGAAGAAATCTGCTGATTTCTGGGTAATATAATTATGTAAGCTTTTGCTGATTGCAGTCGATTAGTACGTTTTAATTGGTTGCAATATGTCCTCACGGAATGAAATGAACGAAATGGGGTTTAACGTCCTACTGTTCTGCTCCTGGGCTAATGAAGACAGGCATACTCCATACAATGTGCTATGAGAGAGAGAGAGAGAGATGGGGTTTAACGTCCACACGACACAAACTAGGTCATTTTGGGAATAACATATGGTTTCAATTTTATTTCAATAATTAGCTGGCGCGTAGGGGTCTTTAGCAGTGGGGGGAAACCGGAGTGCCCGGAGGAAACCCACGAGGTTGAGAAGGCGCCCCCTATTTCCATGCCCCATACGCTCACACCAGGGATCGAAACAACAGCCGCAAGCCAGAGGTGACCGGCCAGCTAGAGGTCGAAGCGCGGCACTCTAGTCCACCCCCACCCCCCAGTGTGCTATGAGGGGTATTTTGCCGGGCAGCGACGCTACGGCCCACACTTATATCGAATTCTAACTGCAAAGGGATATTTTACTTGCAAGCCTATGTGTACACGGGACCTCGGGTTTTCGTCCCATCCGACCGACTAGACAGCTGTCCTTGTCTCGGCCAATGCTGGGATCGAACACCCAACCTCCTAGAAATGGTTCTACTACTGATGTCTTGCGTCTTACTGCAGTCACTCCTACAGAGTTCCTTTCGCATTATTTTTATTCAAATGACTACAAATAGGTTACCGGCCTTAATTTAAACCAAAACTAACCCAAAAACAATATATAACTAGACAATATATAATAAAACAAGAACAGGCTCGCAATGCCGGTTGAAGCCTCGATTTTACCTGCTCTCGCTTCGGCTCATTTTCTTTCAAGAATTTGTAATGTCAGGCAATCGACCTCTAACCTCTGCCAATTCACTCAGATATGTTTTTTTCTTCAATCTATCCGTTTTGATTTGCATAAATACTCCCAACAAAACGAATCATAGCCGCTTGTTTCCAATATTTTCGTTCATTGACGTTTGTCCTCGACACCTTGTGCTGGCGTCATACAAAATCAATCCACAGTGACAAGATCACTGAAACAAGTGCCAAAGATATTTTTTGCTTTTCCCTTCCGTTCCATTTTCCTCCTTTTGCATGGCGATTTTTGTAACTTTTGGGTGTAGAATCAAAGAAGATGGTTCGAATCTACATTTTCTGCAAGATTTTGGTGCATATTCATGATCTTGAGGCCGAAGTATACGAGACTTCAGAGGTGGGTTAGGTTTTCGTGTGACGTCAGCGCATGGAGGCGAAGACAAACTTCAATGAACGAAAACAATGGGCTATGATTCGTTTTGTTGGGAGTATTTATGCAAATCAAAACGGCTAGATTGAAGAAAAAACAGAACTGAGCGGATTGGATTGCCTGACATTACGAATTGTTGAAACAAATGAGCCAAGCGAGAGCAGATAAAATCAAGGCTTCAACAGGCATTGTCTAGTTCGGTATGGTGTATGCATACATATATATATACGGATAGAAGGTCAGATTCCTGTGGTTTAACGTCATACGAGCACTGGTACGTGGATAAAAAAGCTTATAATCAATAAAACAACGATGTGGTGATAATGGATCAGAGATTGTGTAAATAACTGTTATTACTAAATCCATTACTATTATGGTAATATAACGGTTTAACAATTAGGTAAACAATATCGTTTTAGGTGACACTTTCTATTTAATCTAACACTGGCCATTGTGCTCTCAAATGAATGTTTATATAGTTTGTTTACTATATACATTATCATACCGGTGCGTAAAAGGAATCTGTTTTTAGAAAAAAGATTGACGTAAAGAGATAAAAACTATAGCAGGTTGTTAACGGGCGGCACTACGTTACAGGAATCATGCTAGTAAACTTGTTTCTTCTGTCTTTACTCTGTGTGTGTTCTGTGAACACCACAGACAGTCATCTGATGAGACTCCATAAGAATTTATTCAAAGATTACAATCCGGATGTTAGACCTGTATTGAATGCTTCGATTGCTACAGACGTAAAGATCACCCTTGGATTACAAGCGATTAGAAAAATTGAGGAAAACATGGAGAACATGATAACAGCATTTTGGTTTGCATTAACATGGCAGGATGAATTCCTGAACTGGAATATGTCCGACTATGGGGATATTGATCTGCTATCTATGCCAGCTAAGAGGATTTGGACACCGGATGTATACATAAGCAACAGTAGATCCAACAAACCGTATTTATTTATACCAGATGAATACATATTGTCTATACAGCATAACGGTAGTATCCTATGGTCGGTTGGAGGGTCGGTTGAAACACATTGTAAATTGAATGTTAAAACATTTCCATTTGATACACAAATTTGTGCTATTGAACTTGCTCAATGGTCCAGCTATGTAAGTCAAGTGCGTCTCGCGGCACACGGTCATCTAGAAAACTGCATGTTTGAGCCTAGCGGAACCTGGAAATTAGCCGGGTTGTCCGCGAAAGAAGAAACAATATGTAGTGGAATCCAACAAAAGTTAAAATTTGAACTCACTTTAACGAGACTACCAATGTTTTATATAATAGCCATTATTATACCGGTTTGTCTTTTAACAATTTTAAACCCAGTTGTTTTTCTGGTACCAGTGGAATCTGGAGAAAAAATTTCCTTGGCAATATCTATCCTCTTGTCCTATTCCGTAATTCTTGCTTCACTCACACAAGAATTATCAGAAGTTTCTGACAATATAAGTGTTTTAGGAGGTTATGTGTGTTCGATGCTGTGTTTAAAAGTTGTCACTGTTGTGTCTTCTGTGGGTATTGTGGCGCTATATCACCGTCCAAAGACAATTCCTGTGGCTGGTGTATACCTGTGCATAGCAACATTTAGACAATTTAAATATTCTCCGAAAGACGAACCCAGTAATCAACTCATATCATGGCAGGGTGTATCTGAATCAGCTGATCGTTTCATGTTTAACTTAATGACTGTACTCATAGTGATAATTTCTATCATTTGTTTAATCTTAATCTGCCAATGACTGGATTGTGCATAACATAGAGTCAAACCTTATTTTTAACTCTCGCAATAACTGCATAACGAAACCAAATTAAGGTAAGCACCGGGGGGGGGGGGGGGCAGTGGGATCTTTGTAAAATTGAGCATCATCCAGTCATTTATTGCTTTGTATAGCCTGATTACCATCAAATCTTTTTCAAAAATTCCAATTATGTTTCAACTGCTAACTTAAATTTCGTTTCTTCTTATATTGCCGAGTGACGTAAATTTGTTTTACCCCATATAAAAATTTCATTTGCTTCTGCGAAGCCGTTTAGCAGAATGGGACGTATTTTTAACAGCATGTTATGTCGTACATACTGACTCTAGCGGGATAAGCAAGATCATATTTTCTCACATTGTACAGGCGTTCACAGGGACCCCGACAAGCGACCGTTAAGCAGTAAAAAGTAGCTTAGTAAAATTGGCTGGGGCCGCTACTTTGTCGACAAGGATCCAATAAGGCCAACGGTTCCTGGACATACAGGGCGAATGCGGGTAATGTCGACCGACAATTCTTATCGGGCCCTATATAGCTGCAAAATGAAAATACGGTAAAATACCACTCTTCCCCATCTCTGTTGTTCTATTTTCCACCGTGATTCTTTACTCCCCTAAAATCATCATTGTTATTATCAGCGTTAACGGTTTTTTGAATTAGTTTCATTACAATGTTAATTTTATTCTTTCAGAATGCTACTATATCCTGTTTGTAATAAGTTACTCGCAACTATATGTAAATACATACATAAGATAGATTTTAGTGTACAGTTTCTATTGGATAGCGACATAAATAGTTAGAACTATTAATTAGTGTTGTTGTCAAGAGTAGAATTTATCGGGACTAACACATTGTTCAATTTTATATCAGTAATTCGCTTGCGCGTAGGATTCCTTAGCAGTCGGACGAAATCTTGGAAATCCCACGACGTTGGACGGGCGGGGGATCGAAACCACGCCAGTTGACTCAATGACAGACCTTATGATACGCGTGCACATACTGATCATCCCCCCCCCGCCCCACATGATTCAAGAACTGAAATGACATAGGGTTTGACATCCTACTGTTCGGCTCCTGAACTGGGCTAATGAAGACGGTCATACACCATACCATGAGGGCAATTTAGCCCGGGCACTACGGCCTACACTTACATCGTATTCCAACTACCAAGTGATCTTTTACGTGCACGCCAATGTGTACACAGGACCGCGGTTGTTCGTCCCATCCGAACGACTAGACAGTCCTTGTCAGGCCCTGCATCACTGACAAGAGGGAAACCACGCCGGAAAAAATCTTGAAATAATTAATCATGTCATTGGGTGGCTCTATATACACTAGAAAGTGTAAACTTTATTTTAAATAGTAAATAATCAATAATATCAATGGATGACTACATATACTAGATTGTTAAATGTCTTTAAATTTTGAAATTAACAATCAGTGGATGACTCCCTATAATAGAATACATTAAATTTCTTTTGATTCTGAAATGATCATTCAGATCTATGAATGACTTCATATAATAGGATACATAGACTTTTATTTTAATTAATACAATTAAGAATCGTATCCATGGATAACTCCATATACCAAAATGTAAAAGACCTTTCATTAAATTATGAAATAATCAGTCTTATCTTTGGATAAGTCGTATACTAGAATATATAGTATATACAGTCTTTCCTGTAGCTGTATAGAAGTCAACCATATCAATTAGTGGCCCCAATAATCAATTATATCTATGGAGAACTCCATACACTGGTACACAAATTTACAATCTTTCTTTAAGTTATGAAATAGTCAACCATATCAAGGAGTGGCTCCACTACATATATACTTCACTATTTAAGCTTCTATTAATTGTGTAATAAAATTATCAATCATGTAAATGGGTGATTCCATGTTCTCGAATGTATAACTAGCATTGTATTATAAAATAATCCGTTATATCAGTTGATGACTCTATATTCTATAATATATATATATATATATATATACCCTTCTTTTAATTATGCAATAATACCCAATAAAGGTTATTACGTACTAACGTGTATTATTTCCTTTAATTTGAAGCATTCTATCACATCAACAGTGATTGTGAAATAAACAATCATATCTATGTTGGTTTTCTTTTGGGGTTTTTTGCTGTTTGTTTGTGAATTCTAAGTATTATGTCTTGTCCATATTTGTTTTGTTTTTGTGTAAATTATGTGTGGTGCAGACCCCATGCACTTACTATTTAGTCATTTTCATAGTCCCGAAATGACCTAGCTTGTGTCGAGTGGACGTTAAACCCCATTTCTAATAATAAAAAGTCATTTTCCCTTTTTTCGACTTGAACATTTTTTTCCGCTGTGGTTTCTTTGACAAATTTTTGTAACGTACGTTTCAATTTATGATGGGCCCGTATTATGAAATACATTTTGATACACAATGTCATACATTCTTTTAAACCCTTCTCATCTTAAAGAAAGTCAAAACATAATTTTGCTCATAAGGTTGTCAACTCACTATTATACGATCTTGGGCAATAGTTCACAGACATAAAAATCCTTGACACAGAAAATAATAACACAATTACTTGAATTGCCTGCCTTGTTTCCCATTCCCCTCCATGCAATAGCGATCTTCAAACGTTTGAATTTGAAGTTGAAAATGATATTTTGGCCAATTTCTCAACTGGCAATAGTGAATTATAGAATTAATAGGATTATTCTTTAACAAGGTAGGACTGTTTATAGATACAATCTATTTTAGGGCTTTATTTAAATATATTTTAAAAATATAACTAAAAAATATGAAATTGCCGTTTTAAGATTCTGTTTGAGTTGCACAAGATGATGCATGCCAAAAGTTCCTCGTTATCAATTCAATAGATTTACAAGCATTGAGGAACTCAAGTTTTGACAATTCTTAATTAATCTGCTCACCCACATACATTCTACAGAAACACATTTCTAAACCCAAGAAGAAATCTGCTGATTTCTGGGTAATATAATTATGTAAGCTTTTGCTGATTGCAGTCGATTAGTACGTTTTAATTGGTTGCAATATGTCCTCACGGAATGAAATGAACGAAATGGGGTTTAACGTCCTACTGTTCTGCTCCTGGGCTAATGAAGACAGGCATACTCCATACAATGTGCTATGAGAGAGAGAGATGGGGTTTAACGTCCACACGACACAAACTAGGTCATTTTGGGAATAACATATGGTTTCAATTTTATTTCAATAATTAGCTGGCGCGTAGGGGTCTTTAGCAGTAGGGGGAAACCCACGAGGTTGAGAAGGCGCCCCCTATTTCCATGCCCCATACGCTCACACCAGGGATCGAAACAACAGCCGCAAGCCAGAGGTGACCGGCCAGCTAGAGGTCGAAGCGCGGCACTCTAGTCCACCCCCACCCCCCAGTGTGCTATGAGGGGTATTTTGCCGGGCAGCGACGCTACGGCCCACACTTATATCGAATTCTAACTGCAAAGGGATATTTTACTTGCAAGCCTATGTGTACACGGGACCTCGGGTTTTCGTCCCATCCGACCGACTAGACAGCTGTCCTTGTCTCGGCCAATGCTGGGATCGAACACCCAACCTCCTAGAAATGGTTCTACTACTGATGTCTTGCGTCTTACTGCAGTCACTCCTACAGAGTTCCTTTCGCATTATTTTTATTCAAATGACTACAAATAGGTTACCGGCCTTAATTTAAACCAAAACTAACCCAAAAACAATATATAACTAGACAATATATAATAAAACAAGAACAGGCTCGCAATGCCGGTTGAAGCCTCGATTTTACCTGCTCTCGCTTCGGCTCATTTTCTTTCAAGAATTTGTAATGTCAGGCAATCGACCTCTAACCTCTGCCAATTCACTCAGATATGTTTTTTTCTTCAATCTATCCGTTTTGATTTGCATAAATACTCCCAACAAAACGAATCATAGCCGCTTGTTTCCAATATTTTCGTTCATTGACGTTTGTCCTCGACACCTTGTGCTGGCGTCATACAAAATCAATCCACGGTGACAAGATCACTGAAACAAGTGCCAAAGATATTTTTTGCTTTTCCCTTCCGTTCCATTTTCCTCCTTTTGCATGGCGATTTTTGTAACTTTTGGGTGTAGAATCAAAGAAGATGGTTCGAATCTACATTTTCTTCCAGATTTTGGTGCATATTCATGATCTTGAGGCCGAAGTATACGAGACTTCAGAGGTGGGTTAGGTTTTCGTGTGACGTCAGCGCATGGAGGCGAAGACAAACTTCAATGAACGAAAACAATGGGCTATGATTCGTTTTGTTGGGAGTATTTATGCAAATCAAAACGGCTAGATTGAAGAAAAAACAGAACTGAGCGGATTGGATTGCCTGACATTACGAATTGTTGAAACAAATGAGCCAAGCGAGAGCAGATAAAATCGAGGCTTCAACAGGCATTGTCTAGTTCGGTATGGTGTATGCATACATATATATATACGGATAGAAGGTCAGATTCCTGTGGTTTAACGTCATACGAGCACTGGTACGTGGATAAAAAAGCTTATTATCAATAAAACAACGATGTGGTGATAATGGATCAGAGATTGTGTAAATAACTGTTATTACTAAATCCATTACTATTATGGTAATATAACGGTTTAACAATTAGGTAAACAATATCGTTTTAGGTGACACTTTCTATTTAATCTAAAATTAATACACATAACTCACTATTAGATCTGAGTCCAAACACTGGCCATTGTGCTCTCAAATGAATGTTTATATAGTTTGTTTACTATATACATTATCATACCGGTGCGTAAAAGGAATCTGTTTTTAGAAAAAAGATTGACGTAAAGAGATAAAAACTATAGCAGGTTGTTAACGGGCGGCACTACGTTACAGGAATCATGCTAGTAAACTTGTTTCTTCTGTCTTTACTCTGTGTGTGTTCTGTGAACACCACAGACAGTCATCTGATGAGACTCCATAAGAATTTATTCAAAGATTACAATCCCGATGTTAGACCTGTATTGAATGCTTCGATTGCTACAGACGTAAAGATCACCCTTGGATTACAAGCGATTAGAAAAATTGAGGAAAACATGGAGAACATGATAACAGCATTTTGGTTTGCATTAACATGGCAGGATGAATTCCTGAACTGGAATATGTCCGACTATGGGGATATTGATCTGCTATCTATGCCAGCTAAGAGGATTTGGACACCGGATGTATACATAAGCAACAGTAGATCCAACAAACCGTATTTATTTATACCAGATGAATACATATTGTCTATACAGCATAACGGTAGTATCCTATGGTCGGTTGGAGGGTCGGTTGAAACACATTGTAAATTGAATGTTAAAACATTTCCATTTGATACACAAATTTGTGCTATTGAACTTGCTCAATGGTCCAGCTATGTAAGTCAAGTGCGTCTCGCGGCACACGGTCATCTAGAAAACTGCATGTTTGAGCCTAGCGGAACCTGGAAATTAGCCGGGTTGTCCGCGAAAGAAGAAACAATATGTAGTGGAATCCAACAAAAGTTAAAATTTGAACTCACTTTAACGAGACTACCAATGTTTTATATAATAGCCATTATTATACCGGTTTGTCTTTTAACAATTTTAAACCCAGTTGTTTTTCTGGTACCAGTGGAATCTGGAGAAAAAATTTCCTTGGCAATATCTATCCTCTTGTCCTATTCCGTAATTCTTGCTTCACTCACACAAGAATTACCAGAAGTTTCTGACAATATAAGTGTTTTAGGAGGTTATGTGTGTTCGATGCTGTGTTTAAAAGTTGTCACTGTTGTGTCTTCTGTGGGTATTGTGGCGCTATATCACCGTCCAAAGACAATTCCTGTGGCTGGTGTATACCTGTGCATAGCAACATTTAGACAATTTAAATATTCTCCGAAAGACGAACCCAGTAATCAACACATATCATGGCAGGGTGTATCTGAATCAGCTGATCGTTTCATGTTTAACTTAATGACTGTACTCATAGTGATAATTTCTATCATTTGTTTAATCTTAATCTGCCAATGACTGGATTGTGCATAACATAGAGTCAAACCTTATTTTTAACTCTCGCAATAACTGCATAACGAAACCAAATTAAGGTAAGCACCGGGGGGGGGGGCAGTGGGATCTTTGTAAAATTGAGCATCATCCAGTCATTTATTGCTTTGTATAGCCTGATTACCATCAAATCTTTTTCAAAAATTCCAATTATGTTTCAACTGCTAACTTAAATTTCGTTTCTTCTTATATTGCCGAGTGACGTAAATTTGTTTTACCCCATATAAAAATTTCATTTGCTTCTGCCAAGCCGTTTAGCAGAATGGGACGTATTTTTAACAGCATGTTATGTCGTACATACTGACTCTAGCGGGATAAGCAAGATCATATTTTCTCACATTGTACAGGCGTTCACAGGGACCCCGACAAGCGACCGTTAAGCAGTAAAAAGTAGCTTAGTAAAATTGGCTGGGGCCGCTACTTTGTCGACCAGGATCCAATAAGGCCAACGGTTCCTGGACATACAGGGCGAATGCGGGTAATGTCGACCGACAATTCTTATCGGGCCCTATATAGCTGCAAAATGAAAATACGGTAAAATACCACTCTTCCCCATCTCTGTTGTTCTATTTTCCATCGTGATTCTTTACTCCCCCTTAAATCATCATTGTTATTATCAGCGTTAACGTTTTTTTGAATTAGTTTCATTACAATGTTAATTTTATTCTTTCAGAATGCTACTATATCCTGTTTGTAATAAGTTACTCGCAACTATATGTGAATGTATATATAAGATAGATTTTAGTGTACAGTTTCTATTGGATAGCGACATAAATAGTTAGAACTATTAATTAGTATTGTTGTCAAGAGTAGAATTTATCGGGACTAACACATTGTTCAATTTTATATCAGTAATTCGCTTGCGCGTAGGATTCCTTAGCAGTCGGACGAAATCTTGGAAATCCCACGACGTTGGACGGGCGGGGGATCGAAACCACGCCAGTTGACTCAATGACAGACCTTATGATACGCGTGCACATACTGATCATCCCCCCCCCCCGCCCCAAATGATTCAAGAACTGAAATGACATAGGGTTTGACATCCTACTGTTCGGCTCCTGAACTGGGCTAATGAAGACGGTCATACACCATACCATGAGGGCAATTTAGCCCGGGCACTACGGCCTACACTTACATCGTATTCCAACTACCAAGTGATCTTTTACGTGCACGCCAATGTGTACACAGGACCGCGGTTGTTCGTCCCATCCGAACGACTAGACAGTCCTTGTCAGGCCCTGCATCACTGACAAGAGGGAAACCACGCCGGAAAAAATCTTGAAATAATTAATCATGTCATTGGGTGGCTCTATATACACTAGAAAGTGTAAACTTTATTTTAAATAGTAAATAATCAATAATATCAATGGATGACTACATATACTAGATTGTTAAATGTCTTTAAATTTTGAAATTAACAATCAGTGGATGACTCCCTATAATAGAATACATTAAATTTCTTTTGA
Source organism: Patella ulyssiponensis (assembly GCA_963678685.1). NCBI lineage: Eukaryota > Metazoa > Mollusca > Gastropoda > Patellidae > Patella > Patella ulyssiponensis. The sequence goes on from OY783226.1 coordinate 96,482,197, forward strand.
TTCTGAAATGATCATTCAGATCTATGAATGACTTCATATAATAGGATACATAGACTTTTATTTTAATTAATACAATTAAGAATCGTATCCATGGATAACTCCATATACCAAAATGTAAAAGACCTTTCATTAAATTATATAGTATATACAGTCTTTCCTGTAGCTGTATAGAAGTCAACCATATCAATTAGTGGCCCCAATAATCAATTATATCTATGGAGAACTCCATACACTGGTACACAAATTTACAATCTTTCTTTAAGTTATGAAATAGTCAACCATATCAAGGAGTGGCTCCACTACATATATACTTCACTATTTAAGCTTCTATTAATTGTGTAATAAAATTATCAATCATGTAAATGGGTGATTCCATGTTCTCGAATGTATAACTAGCATTGTATTATAAAATAATCCGTTATATCAGTTGATGACTCTATATTCTATAATATATATATATATATATATATACCCTTCTTTTAATTATGCAATAATACCCAATAAAGGGTATTACGTACTAACGTGTATTATTTCCTTTAATTTGAAGCATTCTATCACATCAACAGTGATTGTGAAATAAACAATCATATCTATGTATGACTCCATGCACGGGAATATGGGATTTCAGGAAGACTTCATACTCTAGAATGTAGTTTTAGTTATGGATGGATAACTCTATATGCTAGCATATATAGACACCGGTTTAATTATGTAATAGTCAACCATAGCAATGTGATAATTAATCACTACTAGAATACATAAAATTTCTTATAATATTGAAGAAGTCAGTGACATCAATAAATGACTCCATATCATAAAATATCAACGAATAGCTCCATATCCTAGACTGTTTTAACTTTCATGTAACTTAGAAATAATTTCTCTAAATGACGCCATAGACTTGAATGTATAAATTTTATTTTAATTTTGTAATAATCCATTCTATCAATGATTGACTCCATAATTGGTAATATCAACCTCTAACCTCTGCAAATTCACTCAGATATGTTTTTTCTTCAATCTAGCTGTTTTGATTTGCATAAATACTCCCAACAAAACGAATCATAGCCGCTTGTTTCCAATATTTTCATAAAAAATCAATCCACAGTGACAAGATCACTGAAACAAGTGCCAAAGATATTTTTAGCTTTTCCCTCCCGTTCCATTTTCCTCCTTTTGCATGGCGATTTTTGTAACATTTGGGTGTAGAATCAAAGAAGATGGTTCCAATCTACATTTTCTGCAAGGTTTTGGTAAATATTCATGATCTTGAGGCGGAAGTATACGAGACTTCAGAGGTGGGTTAGGTTTTTGTGTGACGTCAGCGCATGGAGTATTTATGCAAATCATAACGGCTAGATTAACGAAAAAACAGAACTGAGCGGATTGGATTGCCTGACATTACGAATTGTTGAAAAAAATGAGCCGAAGCGAGAGCAGGTAAAATCGAGGCTTCAGCAGGCATTGTCTAGTTCGGTATGGTGTATGCATATATACATATACGGATAGATGGTCAGATTGATGGTTTAATGTCATACGAGCACTGGTACGTGGATAAAAAAAAAAGCATATTATCAATAAAACAACGAAGTAGTGATAATGGATCAGGGATTGTGTAAATAACTGTTATTACTAAATCCATTACTATTAAGGTAATATAACGGTTTAACAATTAGGTAAACAATATCGTTTTAACTTTCTATTTAATCTAAAATTAATACACACAACTCCATATTAGTTCGAAGTCCAAACATTATACATTATCATACCGGTGCGTAAAAGGAATCTGTTTTTAGAAAAAAGATTGACGTAAAGAGATAAAACCTATAGCAGGTTGTTAACGGGCGGTACTACGTTACAGGAATCATGCTAGTAAACTTGTTTCTTCTGTCTCTACTCTGTGTGTGTACTGTGAACCCCACAGACAGTCATCTGATGAGACTCCATAAGAATTTATTCAAAGATTACAATCCCGATGTTAGACCTGTAATCAATGCTTCGATTGCTACAGACGTAAAGATCACCCTTGGGTTACAAGCGATTAGAAAAATTGAGGAAAACATAGAGACCATGATAACAGCATTTTGGTTTGCATTAACATGGCAGGATGAATTCCTGAACTGGAATATGTCCGACTATGGGGATATTGATCTGCTATCTATGCCAGCTAAGAGGATTTGGACACCGGATGTATACATAAGCAACAGTAGATCCAACAAACCGTATTTATTTATCCCAGATGAATACATATTGTCTATACAGCATAACGGTAGTATCCTATGGTATGTTGGAGGGTCGGTTGAAACACATTGTAAATTGAATGTTAAAACATTTCCATTTGATACACAAATTTGTGCTATTGAACTTGCTCAATGGTCCAGCTATGTAAGTCAAGTGCGTCTCGCGGCACACGGTCATCTAGAAAACTGCTTGTTTGAGCCTAGCGGAACCTGGAAATTAGCCGGGTTGTCCGCGAAAGAAGAAACAATATGTAGTGGAACCCAACAAAAGTTAAAATTTGAACTCACTTTAACGAGACTACCAATGTTTTATATAATAGCCATTATTATACCGGTTTGTCTTTTAACAATTTTAAATCCAGTTGTTTTTCTGGTACCAGTGGAATCTGGAGAAAAAATTTCCTTGGCAATATCTATCCTCTTGTCCTATTCCGTAATTCTTGCTTCACTCACACAAGAATTACCAGAAGTTTCTGACAATATAAGTGTTTTAGGAGGTTATGTGTGTTCGATGCTGTGCTTAAAAGTTGTCACTGTTGTGTCTTCTGTGGGTATTGTGGCGCTATATCACCGTCCAAAAACAATCCCAGTGACTGGTGTATACCTGTGCATAGCAACATTTAGAAAATGTAAATATACTCCGAAAGACGAACCCAGTAATCAACACATATCATGGCAGGGTGTATCTGAATCAGCTGATCGTTTCATGTTTAACTTAATGACTGTACTCATAGTGATGATTTCTATCATTTGTTTAATCTTAATCTGCCAATAAGTGGGTTGTGCATTACATAAGAGTCAAACCTCATTTTTAACTCTCGCAATAACTGCATAACGACACCAAATTTAGGTAAGCATGGGGGGGGGGGATGGGCAGTGGGATCGTTGTAAAATTGAGCATCATCCAGTCATTTATTGCTTCAAATTTCGTTTCTTCTTATATTGCCGAGTGACGTAAATTTGCATTACCCCATATTTAGATTTCAATGGATTCTGCCAAGCCGTTTAGCAGAACGGGACGTATTGTTAACAGCATGTTAAGTCGTACATACTGACTCTAGCGGGATAAGCAAGATCATATTTTCTCACATTGTACAGGCGTTCACAGGGACCCCGACAAGCGACTGTTTAGCAGTAAAATTGGCTGGGGCCGCTACTTTGTCGACAAGGATCCAATAAGGCCAACGGTTCCTGGACATACAGGGCGAATGCGGGGAATGTCGACCGACAATTCTTATCGGGTCCTATATAGCTGCAAAATGAAAATACGGTAAAATACCACCCTTCCCCATCTCTGTTGTTCTATTTTCCACCGTGATTCTTTACTCCCCCTTAAATCATCATTGTTATTATCAGCGTTAACGTTTTTCTGAATTAGTTTCATTACAATGTTAATTTTATTCTTTCAGAATGCTACTATATCCTGTTTGTAATAAGTTACTCGCAACTATATGTGAATGTATATATAAGATAGATTTTAGTGTACAGTTTCTATTGGATAGCGACATAAATAGTTAGAACTATTAATTAGTATTGTTGTCAAGAGTAGAATTTATCGGGACTAACACATTGTTCAATTTTATATCAGTAATTCGCTTGCGCGTAGGATTCCTTAGCAGTCTGACGAAATCTTGGAAATCCCACGACGTTGGACGGGCGGGGGATCGAAACCACGCCAGTTGACTCAATGACAGACCTTATGATACGCGTGCACATACTGATCATCCCCCCCCCCCGCCCCAAATGATTCAAGAACTGAAATGACATAGGGTTTGACATCCTACTGTTCGGCTCCTGAACTGGGCTAATGAAGACGGTCATACACCATACCATGAGGGCAATTTAGCCCGGGCACTACGGCCTACACTTACATCGTATTCCAACTACCAAGTGATCTTTTACGTGCACGCCAATGTGTACACAGGACCGCGGTTGTTCGTCCCATCCGAACGACTAGACAGTCCTTGTCAGGCCCTGCATCACTGACAAGAGGGAAACCACGCCGGAAAAAATCTTGAAATAATTAATCATGTCATTGGGTGGCTCTATATACACTAGAAAGTGTAAACTTTATTTTAAATAGTAAATAATCAATAATATCAATGGATGACTACATATACTAGATTGTTAAATGTCTTTAAATTTTGAAATTAACAATCAGTGGATGACTCCCTATAATAGAATACATTAAATTTCTTTTGATTCTGAAATGATCATTCAGATCTATGAATGACTTAATATAATAGGATACATAGACTTTTATTTTAATTAATACAATTAAGAATCGTATCCATGGATAACTCCATATACCAAAATGTAAAAGACCTTTCATTAAATTATATAGTATATACAGTCTTTCCTGTAGCTGTATAGAAGTCAACCATATCAATTAGTGGCCCCAATAATCAATTATATCTATGGAGAACTCCATACACTGGTACACAAATTTACAATCTTTCTTTAAGTTATGAAATAGTCAACCATATCAAGGAGTGGCTCCACTACATATATACTTCACTATTTAAGCTTCTATTAATTGTGTAATAAAATTATCAATCATGTAAATGGGTGATTCCATGTTCTCGAATGTATAACTAGCATTGTATTATAAAATAATCCGTTATATCAGTTGATGACTCTATATTCTATAATATATATATATATATATATATACCCTTCTTTTAATTATGCAATAATACCCAATAAAGGGTATTACGTACTAACGTGTATTATTTCCTTTAATTTGAAGCATTCTATCACATCAACAGTGATTGTGAAATAAACAATCATATCTATGTATGACTCCATGCACGGGAATATGGGATTTCAGGAAGACTTCATACTCTAGAATGTAGTTTTAGTTATGGATGGATAACTCTATATGCTAGCATATATAGACACCGGTTTAATTATGTAATAGTCAACCATAGCAATGTGATAATTAATCACTACTAGAATACATAAAATTTCTTATAATATTGAAGAAGTCAGTGACATCAATAAATGACTCCATATCATAAAATATCAACGAATAGCTCCATATCCTAGATTGTTTTAACTTTCATGTAACTTAGAAATAATTTCTCTAAATGACGCCATAGACTTGAATGTATAAATTTTATTTTAATTTTGTAATAATCCATTCTATCAATGATTGACTCCATAATTGGTAATATCAACCTCTAACCTCTGCAAATTCACTCAGATATGTTTTTTCTTCAATCTAGCTGTTTTGATTTGCATAAATACTCCCAACAAAACGAATCATAGCCGCTTGTTTCCAATATTTTCATAAAAAATCAATCCACAGTGACAAGATCACTGAAACAAGTGCCAAAGATATTTTTAGCTTTTCCCTCCCGTTCCATTTTCCTCCTTTTGCATGGCGATTTTTGTAACATTTGGGTGTAGAATCAAAGAAGATGGTTCCAATCTACATTTTCTGCAAGGTTTTGGTAAATATTCATGATCTTGAGGCGGAAGTATACGAGACTTCAGAGGTGGGTTAGGTTTTTGTGTGACGTCAGCGCATGGAGTATTTATGCAAATCATAACGGCTAGATTAACGAAAAAACAGAACTGAGCGGATTGGATTGCCTGACATTACGAATTGTTGAAACAAATGAGCCAAGCGTGAGCAGATAAAATCGAGGCTTCAACAGGCATTGTCTAGTTCGGTATGGTGTATGCATATATATATATATATACGGATAGAAGGTCAGATTGATGGTTTAATGTCATACGAGCACTGGTACGTGGATAAAAAAGCTTATTATCAATAAAACAACGATGTGGTGATAATGGATCAGAGATTGTGTAAATAACTGTTATTAGTAAATCCATTACTATTATGGTAATATAACGGTTTAACAATTAGGTAAACAATATCGTTTTAGTTGACACTTTCTATTTAATCTAAAATTAATACACACAACTCCATATTAGATCGGAGTCCAAACACTGGCCATTGTGCTCTCAAATGAATGTTTATATAGTTTGTTTACTATATAAATTATCATACCGGTGCGTAAAAGGAATTTGTTTTTAGAAAAAAGATTGACGTAAAGAGATAAAAACTATAGCAGGTTGTTAACGGGCGGTACTACGTTACAGGAATCATGCTAGTAAACTTGTTTCTTCTGTCTTTACTCTGTGTGTGTTCTGTGAACACCACAGACAGTCATTTCAAGAGACTCCATAAGAATTTATTCAAAGATTACAATCCCGATGTTAGACCTGTAATCAATGCTTCGATTGCTACAGACGTAAAGATCACCCTTGGATTACAAGCGATTAGAAAAATTGAGGAAAACATGGAGACCATGGTAACAGCATTTTGGTTTGCATTAACATGGCAGGATGAATTCCTGAACTGGAATATGTCCGACTATGGGGATATTGAACTGCTTTCCATGCCAGCTAAGAGGATTTGGACACCGGATGTATACATAAGCAACAGTAGATCCAACAGGCCGTATTTATTTATCCCAGATGACTATATATTGGCTATACATCATAACGGTACTATCCTATGGTATGTTGGAGGGTCGGTTGAAACACATTGTAAATTGAATGTTAAAACATTTCCATTTGATACACAAATTTGTGCTATTGAACTTGCTCAATGGTCCAGCTATGTAAGTCAAGTGCGTCTCGCGGCACACGGTCATCTAGAAAACTGCATATTTGAGCCTAGCGGAACCTGGAAATTAGCGGGGTTGTCCGCGAAAGAAGAAACAATATGTAGTGGATTCCAACAAAAGTTAAAATTTGAACTTACTTTAACAAGACTACCAATGTTTTATATAATAGCTGTCATTATACCGGTTTGTCTTTTAACAATTTTAAACCCAGTCGTTTTTGTGGTTCCAGTTGAATCTGGAGAAAAAATTTCCTTGGCAATATCTATCCTCTTGTCCTATTCCGTAATTCTTGCTTCACTCACACAAGAATTACCAGAAGTTTCTGACAATATAAGTGTTTTAGGATGTTATGTGTGTTCGATGCTGTGTTTAAAAGTTGTCACTGTTGTGTCTTCTGTGGGTATTGTGGCGCTATATCACCGTCCACAAACAATTCCAGTGACTGGTGTATACCTGTGCATAGCAACATTTAGAAAATTAAAATATTCCCCGAAAGACGAACCCGGTAATCAACACATATCATGGCAGGGTGTATCTGAATCAGTTGATCGTTTCATGTTTAACTTAATAACCGTACTCATAGTGATAATTTCTATCATTTGTTTAATCTTAATCTGCCAATAACTGGAGTGTGCATAACATAGAGTCAAACCTTATTTATAACTCTCGCAATAACTGCATAAGGACACCAAATTTAGGTAAGCATGGGGGGGGGGAGGGGTTGCAGTGTAAAACTGAGCATCATCCAGTCATTTATTGCTTTGTATAGCCTGATTACCATCAAATCTTTTTCAAAAATTCCAATTGTGTTTCAACTGCTAACGTAAATTCCGTTTCTTCTTATATTGCCGAGTGACGTAAATTTGCTTTACCCCATATAAAAATTTCATTTGCTTATACCAAGCCGTTTAGCTTGTACTGTACATACTGACTCTAGCGGGATAAGCAAGATCATATTTTCTCACATTGTACAGGCGTTCACAGGGACCCCGACACGCGACCGTTTAGTAGTAAAAAGTAGCTTAGTAAAATTGGCTGGGGCCGCTACTTTGTCGACAAGGATCCAATAAGGCCAACGGTTCCTGGACATACAGGGCGAATGCGGGCAATGTCGACCGACAATTCTTATCGGGCCCTATATAGCTGCAAAATGAAAATACGGTAAAATACCACTCTTCCCCATCTCTGTTGTTCTATTTTCCATCGTGATTCTTTACTCCCCCTAAAATCATCATTGTTATTATCAGCGTTAACGGTTTTTTGAATTAGTTTCATTACAATGTTAATTTTATTCTTTCAGAATGCTACTATATCCTGTTTGTAATAAGTTACTCGCAACTATATGTGAATGTATATATAAGATAGATTTTAGTGTACAGTTTCTATTGGATAGCGACATAAATAGTTAGAACTATTAATTAGTATTGTTGTCAAGAGTAGAATTTATCGGGACTAACACATTGTTCAATTTTATATCAGTAATTCGCTTGCGCGTAGGATTCCTTAGCAGTCGGACGAAATCTTGGAAATCCCACGACGTTGGACGGGCGGGGGATCGAAACCACGCCAGTTGACTCAATGACAGACCTTATGATACGCGTGCACATACTGATCATCCCCCCCCCCCGCCCCAAATGATTCAAGAACTGAAATGACATAGGGTTTGACATCCTACTGTTCGGCTCCTGAACTGGGCTAATGAAGACGGTCATACACCATACCATGAGGGCAATTTAGCCCGGGCACTACGGCCTACACTTACATCGTATTCCAACTACCAAGTGATCTTTTACGTGCACACAGGACCTCGGTTTTTCGTCCCATCCGAACGACTAGACAGCTGTCCTTGTCAGGCCCTCCATCACTGACAAGGGGGAAACCACGCCGGAAAATCTTGAAATAATTAATCATGTCATTGGGTGGCTCTATATACACTAGAAAGTGTAAACTTTATTTTAAATAGTAAATAATCAATAATATCAATGGATGACTACATATACTAGATTGTTAAATGTCTTTAAATTTTGAAATTAACAATCAGTGGATGACTCCCTATAATAGAATACATTAAATTTCTTTTGATTCTGAAATGATCATTCAGATCTATGAATGACTTCATATAATAGGATACATTAGACTTATATTTTAATTAATACAAGTAAGAATCGTATCCATGGATAACTCCATATACCAAAATGTAAAAGACCTTTCATTTAATTATGAAATAATCAGTCCTGTCTTTGGATAAGTCGTATACTAGAATATATAGTATATACAAACTTTCCTGTAGCTGTATAGAAGTCAACCATATCAATTAGTGGCCCCGAGTACTGGAATATATAAACTTTCTTTTAATTATAAACTATACAAACATAAAAACCGTTATTTTAATTATGACCTAATTAATCATGACGGTGTTTGAGATGATCAATCAGAACTATAAGCTACGGGCTACACTTATATCGAATTCTAACTGCAAAGGGATATTTTACTTGCAAGCCTATGTGTACACGGGACCCCGGGTTTTCGTCCCATCCGACCGACTAGACAGCTGTCCTTGTCTCGGCCAATGCTGGGATCAAACACCCAACCTCCTAGAAATGGTTCTACTACTAATGTCTTGCGTCTTACTCCAGTCACAGTAGTGGCTCATCCTACAGAGTTCCTTTCGCATTATCTTTATTCAAATGACTTCAAATAGGTTACCGGCCTTAATTTACACCAAAACTAACCCCAAAACAATATATAACTAAACAATATATAATAAAACAAGAACTGGAATGCAATGCCGGTTGAAGACTCGATTTTACCTGATCTCGCTTCGGCTCATTTTCTTTCAAGAATTCGTAATGTCAGGCAATCAACCTCTAACCTCTGCCAATTCACTCAGATATGTTTTTTTCTTCAATCTACCCGTTTTGATTTGCATAAATACTCCCAACAAAACGAATCATAGCCGCTAGTTTCCAATATTTTCGTTCATTGACGTTTGTCCTCGACTCCTTGCGCTGAGCGGATTGGATTGCCTGACATTACGAATTTTTAAACAAATGAGCCAAGAAGCGTGAGCAGATAAAATCGAGGCTTCAACAGGCATTGTCTACTTCGGTATGGTGTATGCATATATTATATATACGGATAGAAGGTCAGATTGATGGTTTAACGTCATACGAGCACTAGTACGTGGATAAAAAAGCTTATTATCAATAAAACAACGATGTGGTGATAATGGATCAGAGATTGTGTAAATAACTGTTATTAGTAAATCCATACTGTACTATAGTATTTAAGCTTCTATTAATTGTGTAATAAAATCATCAATCATGTAAATGGGTGAATCCATGTTCTCGAATGTATAATTAGCATTGTATTATAAAATAATCCGTTATATCAGTTGATGACTCTATATTCTATAATATATATATATATATACCCTTCTTTTAATTATGCAATAATACCCAATAAAGGGTATTGCGTACTAACGTGTATTATTTCCTTTAATTTGAAGCAGTCTATCACATCAACAGTGATTGTGAAATAAACAATCATATCTATGTATGACTCCATGCACGGGAATATAGGATTTCAGGAAGACTTCATATATCAACGAATAGCTCCATATCCTAGAATGTTTTAACTTTCATGTAACTTAGAAATAATTTCTCTAAATGACGCCATAGACTTGAATGTATAAATTTTATTTTAATTCTATCAATGATTGACTCCATAATTGGTAATATCAACCTCTAACCTCTGCAAATTCACTCAGATATGTTTTTTCTTCAATCTAGCTGTTTTGATTTGCATAAATACTCCCAACAAAACGAATCATAGCCGCTTGTTTCCAAAATTTTCGTTCATTGACTCCATGCGCGGACGTCATAAAAAATCAATCCACAGTGACAAGATCACTGAAACAAGTGCCAAAGATATTTTTAGCTTTTCCCTCCCGTTCCATTTTCCTCCTTTTGCATGGCGATTTTTGTAACATTTGGGTGTAGAATCAAAGAAGATGATTCCAATCTACATTTTCTGCAAGGTTTTGGTAAATATTCATGATCTTGAGGCGGAAGTATACGAGACTTCAGAGGTGGGTTAGGTTTTTGTGTGACGTCAGCGCATGGGGGCGAGGACAAACTTCAACGAATGTAAATAATGGAAACAAGCGGCTATGATTCGTTTTGTTGGGAGTATTTATGCAAATCATAACGGCTAGATTGACGAAAAAACAGAACTGAGCGGATTGGATTGCCTGACATTACGAATTGTTGAAAAAAAATGAGCCGAAGCGAGAGCAGGTAAAATCGAGGCTTCAGCAGGCATTGTCTAGTTCGGTATGGTGTATGCATATATACGGATAGAAGGTCAGATTGATGGTTTAATGTCATACGAGCACTGGTACGTGGATAAAAAAAAGCATATTATCAATAAAACAACAAAGTAGTGATAATGGATCAGGGATTGTAAATAACTGTTATTACTAAATCCATTACTATTAAGGTAATATAACGGTTTAACAATTAGGTAAACAATATCGTTTTAGTTGACACTTTCTATTTAATCTAAAATTAATACACACAACTCCATATTAGTTCGAAGTCCAAACACTGGCCATTGTGCTCTCAAATGAATGTTTATATAGTTTGTTTACTATATACATTATCATACCGGTGCGTAAAAGGAATCTGTTTTTAGAAAAAAGATTGACGTAAAGAGATAAAAACTATAGCAGGTTGTTAACGGGCGGTACTATACGTTACAGGAATCATGCTAGTACACTTGTTTCTTCTGTCTCTACTCTGTGTGTGTACTGTGAACCCCACAGACAGTCATCTGATGAGACTCCATAAGAATTTATTCAAAGATTACAATCCCGATGTTAGACCTGTAATCAATGCTTCGATTGCTACAGACGTAAAGATCACCCTTGGATTACAAGCGATTAGAAAAATTGAGGAAAACATAGAGACCATGATAACAGCATTTTGGTTTGCATTAACATGGCAGTATGAATTCCTGAACTGGAATATGTCCGACTATGGGGATATTGATCTGCTATCTATGCCAGCTAAGAGGATTTGGACACCGGATGTATACATAAGCAACAGTAGATCCAACAAACCGTATTTATTTATCCCAGATGAATACATATTGTCTATACAGCATAACGGTAGTATCCTATGGTATGTTGGAGGGTCGGTTGAAACACATTGTAAATTGAATGTTAAAACATTTTTTTTTATAAGCAATATATTTATTCAGATTTCTATCTGAATAGGGATTGGGGAACAGGCATAGCCTATATTAAACCCTTCTCCCTGTCAGATATAGATACATGTATTTACATAAAGAAACATACAATGTACAAGTGCAAATATTTTACAGTGAGTGTGTTATAGTTGTCTCTGGAATTGATTTACAGTTTAGTAATAAGCAAATAATGTACAAGTGAAAATATATTTACAATGAATGGTTATAGTTGTCCCTGGAATCGTCTGGTGATTTCGAAAAACGAGTGAACAGTTTTAAAAATAATGAATGAGTTTTCTATGTTGTCAATTCCATACAATAGGGTTGTAATATTTCGGTGAATAGTAGGTAAATTATTTATTGTATTATTTCGGGCATCTGAATATAAGGAGCAATTCAATAAAAAATGTTCAGTGTCTTCAAATTGATGACCACATCTGCAGGATGGGTTATCAGAAATATGGCGTAAAAATTTATGTCCGTTTAGATTGCTGCAAGAGAGACGCAGTTTAGAATGAATGATTTGGTTTACACGGGTTCCAAAAGTGAATGTTTTAGGGGATATCGGATCTTGAGCCATGAGTTTCGAATTGAAAATATTTAGAGATGTTGAATTTTTTGTCTCCGAACTTAGTTTGTTCCATTCTCTTATTGACGATGGTATGAAAGAATTACAGAAGATATTTGTTTTGCATTTATATTCGGGTAGGCTTGTTTTTCGGAGATTATAGTGTGCGCTTTTTGTCAAGATTAAATCATGGAGATAGGATGGAGAAAGGCCGTTTATAATTTTATAAATGAATTTGAGTTTATGTCTTCTGCGTCTCTCTTTTAGCGTAATAAAACCGGTTTCTTTGTATAACAGTCTATGGCTGGTACCCTTAACAGCACCACATATGGACCTAAGTGCATCCAATTGTAGGTGCTCTAATTTGTTAGCTAGTTGGTCTGTGCAGTTGTCCCAGATGACGTCGCAATAATCAAAATGGGGTAGGATAAAAGAGGTATAGATGGTTTGTAGCGATTTCCGGTTAAGTCTGTATTTAAGGGATCTTAAACAATTGACAGATTTGCTGGTTTTTTCTATAACGTCATTAATGTGTTGGTTCCATCTACAATTTTGTTGAAATGTCAAGCCTAAATGTTTATGATGGGGGACTTCCTGGATGGGAACATTATTTAGAGTCAGGGTAGGTAAAATGGGATTTTGTTTGGTTGTCAGTGCTAGTGTTTCGGTCTTTAGTGGGTTGAAGGATACCAGCCATGTTTTAGCCCACGCGTTAATTTTATTTAGGTCATTATTTAGAATATTCGCGCATTCGGTAGGGTCATCAATTTTTAGATAGAGGGAAGTATCATCAGCAAAGAGTCGAACATTTGATGAAATATCATTCACAACGTCATTGATATAAATGAGAAAAAGGAGGGGACCGAGAACAGAGCCCTGTGGCACGCCCGAGGGAATGGTTTTTGCGGTGGAAGAGACACCCCCAGCAACAACTGATTGTTGTCTTCCCTCTAAATAGTTGTGAAACCATTGAAGGATGTCTCCCCTTATCCCCGCAGCTTCAAGCTTATGACAGAGTCCAGCATGCCAGACCCTGTCAAAAGCTTTACTGATGTCACAGAACACTGCTCTCGTATAGAATCCCTGATCAATGGCTTGACAAAAGTAGTGTGCAATATCTGTAAGTTGGTAAACACATGAATCACCATGCAAAAAGCCACTCTGGAGGTTAGTTAGGACAGAATTCTCCCTTAGGAAGTTGAAGACATTTTTGTAGATGCATTTTTCGAATATTTTAACTAGGATACTAAGTAGAGATATGGGTCTATAATTTCCACAATTTGATGGGTCACCTTTTTTTAATATGGCAGTTACATTGGCAAATTCCCAGATGTTCGGTACTGTTTTCGTCGAAAGAGAGTAGTTAAATAATTTAGATAGAGGTTCAGAAATTTCGCTGGATATTAGTTTTATTAGTTTTCCACTGATGTTATCGGGACCATTGGCTTTCGAGGGATCAATAGTAGTAATTATGTCTTCAACTTCCTTCTGGTTGAGGATAATAGTAGTTAATAAGTTGGGTATTCTTTCTAGTGCAGGAAGTTGTGCATTGTCGCTATCAATGTTAGATTGGCTAATGAAGAAATCGTTAAGGCAGTTACATTTGTCGGAAGGTGTGTAGTATGTGGTGTCGTTCACTGATAGAGGCGGCAGTTCATTGCTAGTGCCAGCACGTTTATTTTTCATAAATGAGTTGACAAGGTCCCACCAATTTTTGCTTCCAAAATTATTGCAATTATTGATTTTGTTGTCGATTTTGTCAAAGTATTCCTTTTTACAATTTCTGATTAGGTTTATATATTCATTTCTAATAGTTCTGAACTTATGCCAATCTGATTCTAAATTTCTTTGGACTGCCTTTTTATGTATTTTATTTTTTTTCCTACTCAATTTTCGAATCGCATTATTCATCCATGGTTGGTCATTTGGTCTAATAGTTACTGTTTTATTAGGAATGTGTTTTTTTGCTAGCCTTGTCAGCTCACTTGTGAAGTTACACAAGCTGTATTAATCGAATCTGTGTTAATTAAGCCTTCCCAGTCCGTGTCAGTAGCGTCCCGTCTCATTTCCTCTGTATTAATATTGTTAAAGTGCCAAACAACTCGTCTGTAGCATGTTAATTTTGGATTCTGAAATGAAAGTCGACAGTACACAGGACAATGATCACTACAAAAATTATCTAGACAGCCTGATTCTTTTATATAGTTAGGACAGTTAGTTAAAATTAAATCTATAAGTGAGTTATTATAATTTCCAAATAGCGTTGGAGTTTTAATTATTTGGGAAAAATCAAAAAGTATCATAGCATTGTGTAAAAATGATTGAGTTGAAGTCATAAAATCAATATTAAAATCGCCAAATATAAAACAGTTATCGACATTATCGCATGCTGACTTAGCAATCGAATCAAAAATTTTATTGTTTTGTTCGGCAGTAGAACTTGGAGATCTATAAAATGTACCTATCAAAATAGTTTTGTATGAAGTATTTAGTTGTAACCATATGCATTCTGTACCGTCGACTTCAAGGTCAGGTCTTCTTTTCACAGAAAGTGTGTCCCGTATGTAAGTCGCAATACCCCCACCCTGTCCGTACGTCCTGTCATTTCTTATAGGTGCGTGGAAAGATCTTAGTAGTAATGTGTTGGTGTCTACTGATTTATCAAGCCATGTTTCAGTGAGGAGAATAATGTCAAATTTTTCAGATAGTTCAGCTGCTAAAATATCAACTTTGTGGCGGAGACTCCTTATATTCAGATGGACAATAGACAAATTGCGGGGAGGGCCCGGATTGCTTTCAATAGATATAATATTTGGGACGTATTGAAAAAATAACAAACAACAAGCAAAGCTATAAACAGGAAAACACACATACACATAAAAATTTGATGATGTACATTGGTAATGATTTAAATAGTACTTATATGCATAATTACAAAAATATTGGATATCACATCTATATACATATTTACAAATAAAAGATCGATAATCACGGTATAGCATTGATCATGCGGCGCTGTGTGGATTGGTAGAAAGTAAACTAATCCGAGAAAATGACAAGGATTGATACCAATTAAAAGTAATCCGTAAAAAAAAAAAAAAAATCCCAAAAAACAAAAACAACATGCGCCCCCCCCCCAACAAAAAAAGAAGAAAAGAACACAGATAATATCAAATAATAAAACAGCAAATGTGTTGATGTTGTGCGAATGGAAGAGTCACGTGATTTTTCTTTGGTTGGCACGTTGAGCTCGACAAGGGAAGAGAGCATGGTGTTTACAGCTCAACACAGTTTAGAAAATAACGGACAATTTAGGTGGTGAGTAAATTCACATGTAGTTTGGTTTGATAAACAGTTTTAATTTGAGTTGTGCAGTTTGGTTATACAAGCCCATAACCGTTAATTACTCAACAAGGCTAAAGTTTCCAACATTGTGTGACGACCGGAAAATTATAACTAGTTTTAGCGATCGTCTTTGGGTTATTTTTTTTTTGTCTCTAAATTCTAAATTAAAACTTTAGGCTTACTGTCTCACTGCTTCCGTCAATAATCACCCCCTCATCTCATTTTAATTTTCTAATCAATCATCAATCACCGGGTTTTTTTTAATAAATCTACGTATCATTTTTCTTTTACTCGTGTCTGTTTATTTTTATTGAGTATCGCCGTGTCTCGTTAACGAGACTTCCGCCCAGCGAGAAGCTGACGTCACGCCGTGTAATAAAACTAGCGGGAACTCAACTTTTCGGCAGAAGGAAGATTGGATTGGAACCGGTAGGTCGTGGATAGTGTCTAGTTAGTGTTTTGGATTATTATAAACCGCGTTTGGGGCAGGTGTCGTGAGCCCGATATTAGGCTGGTGTTATAGCCTTGTGCATTAGTCAAGTGTTGGTGTAGTGTGCACCCTGCTTGGGTTCTTACGTGTACCTGTGTCGGCTCTGTAGTGACGTCCTATTTTGGGGTCACTATTGAAGCTTATCGCGTGTACGTGTACCAATCTGTGGCCGCGTTTAGGACTGTGCATATATATATCAAAATTCACATGTGTTTACACTATAAACCTCAGAATGCCTCATTCGGCATTTCTGTCCAAACGAGGTAAAGAAAATGCCTCGTTGTCTGCAGTTCCGAAACGAGGTTTTTTAAATTGCCCTTTTTGGGGGAACGAGGTATTTTGTTCAGAACGAGGCTTGGTAAAATGCCTCGTTTACTAAACGTGGTTTTTTCAAGATAGTTATTAGCGGTATATCGGCCAATTTGTAAAAATTAAAATTTATGTTATTCAATACGAAAATAAAACCAGTTCAAACTATATTATTATCAGAGAAATTGACAAGACAAGAATACACGCCATCAGTGGAGGTGTAAAACAATTGCAGATACACAGCTATACCTTGATTAATTGATTGCCCCCAATAAAATGTCACAACACCACAGTTGTTTCTTAACACCTATACTGATTGGGGCAATAAATCAATCAAGGTAGTTATGTGTCTGCAATAGTTTTACACCTCCACCGATGGCGTGTATTCTTGTCTTGTCAATTTCTCTGATAATAATATAGTTTAAACTGGTTTTATTTTCGTATTAAATAACATAAATTTTAATTTTTACAAATTGGCCGATATACCGCTAATAACTATCTTGAAAAAACCACGTTTAGTAAACGAGGCATTTTACCAAGCCTCGTTCTGAACAAAATACCTCGTTCCAAAAGAAGGGCAATTTAAAAAAACCTCGTGTTGAAACTGCAGACAACGAGGCATTTTTTTTACCTCGTTTGGACAGAAATGCCGAACGAGGCATTCTGAGGTTTATAGTGTTAATCCCTCTGTGTCAGTGCATATTGGATTAGCCCCTTTAGTTGCTTCAACGTAAGTGTTGAGCACCAGTGCCTTAGTTGTAGTCACCGGTGAGCCCTCAATTACATTGGGAGAGAGAGAGAGAAATGGGGTTTAACGTCCACTCGACACAACTAGGTCATTTCGGGACTAACATATGGTTTTTAATTTTATTTCAATAATTCGCTTGCGCGTAGGGGTCTTTAGCAGTGGGAGGAAACCGGAGTGCCCGGAGGAAACCCACGAGGTTGAGAAGGCGCCCCTATCTCCATGCCACATACGCTCACACCAGGGCTCGAAACCACAGCCGCAAGCCAGCTAGAGGTCGAAGCGCGGCACTCTAGACCACTAGGCCATCCCAACCCCCCCAATTACATTGGACTCAGCCCGGTTTCAGCTAGGCCCTGCTTGCGGTCACTAGACCTTGTGTTGTGTCTCCTCTGGAGAGGTTTTGTTGCAGGTATTACCAGTGGATGTCGTGAGTGCCTAGGTGTTGGTGTGAGACGTTGTTCAGGAGATACGAGTATACATGGATTAGCAGAGTTCCTGTTAACGTCGCGATTAAAAAGGCTACCTTGCTTTTGAACATATTCGCTGTGTTATTTCGCTGTGTTATTGTATATTTTCTTTTTATTTGTTGTAATAAAGTGTATGATCTTTTGAACTTTGTGATTGATCGAAACAAGGTATATCGAGCTGGGGTTAACTTCGAGTCAAGACATTGATTCGGGTTAAGGGTTTGGATTTGGGTCCGAACGAGGTGATCGGTAACTTAATAGTCACTTTTTAGCTGACACTTACTCCGTTATTCTCTAGAGACGTCGGGGCCGAGGCGAGGCTCAAGAAAAACCACTCCCTCGGACAATAACCAGTAGTCCGCACTGTCCTATTTTAGGGTAGAGTGGCCGTTGGTTGTCACAATTGTTTATAATATATAAAATTTTAATACTTCATACTAACAATAGTAACAATCGTTCATTCGTAGACTACCTAGTAGGCCTACCTGCTTAAAGTTAATCGTAAGTAGACAATGTACATATTTAGGAGAGTTAGCACAGTTACAAAGCTTAATCTCAATTACCATTATTAATGATGACGTGCAAGGGCTATTTAGGAGTATTTTGCAATTTCACAGCATACTATCATTATTTATAATTTGGTGTTCTGTTTTCTATTTCTGACTTGTCACTTCAAGTTCAACAGATTTGTGTTATTACTTAGTAATTCTTATTTCAGGTAAAAATGACACTGTTATTGTTGAGAGAAAAGAGAGAGAAACTAGGTAAGTTTGGGATTATCATATGCTTCAATTTTATTTAAATAGTTCCCTAGCATTGAGAAGTAACCAGAAAACCTGAAGAAAACCCCATGGGGATTGACAATTCAGGGCTACTGCTTCTTGAAAAAGTAACCGAGGATAAAATTCAAATCTCAGTAAATACTTCAATTTTGATTGGCTAGGCAATAAAAATGATCTAATTATCTATCCAATCATATTACTAAAACTTAGATTCCATCCCAATCAAAGTTTCGTGGAGCAGGCCTCTGTAAGTCTATGTTTAAAGTTGAGTATTGACACTCTTCTAAGAAAACAATTTGCACTGTGACGGCTGGATATATCATTGGGTTATTGGTAATTTTACTGCATAAAAGCCTTGAGGCCTACAGTGTTATTTAAGCATTAACTATCATTGGGGTTATTTTTGCTTTTTTTAGATGAGTAAACTGCAGACAGTTAATATGCACATGCATATCACAGAGACTAATAAGGGTAAGTATTTTACATAGCTATCTTGATATTTAAAGATTCATATTATAGTAATTGAGAATTTGAGCTGTCAGTTATAAATATAGATAGAAAACTAAAAAATATAAAGGAAGTATGCTCCACTCGGAACTAAGCAATTAGCGATTGAATTCTATCAAAGAGTTGATTGTGGTCGATTGAATTCTATCAAAGAGTTGATAGTGGTTGTTTCATTGTAAAGAATGTCCAATGAACAGTCTATATAACTGCAATAGGCAAAACCTAGCCCTCGTACAATATATGTTTAATAATCGATAATATTCTTTACTTTACATACATGGTATTAGGTAATTTTGAGATTACTACTTGTCTGGTTTCATCTAACTTAAAACAGTATGTATTATTATAATCTTACTCTTAGCATAACATGCATAGCAGTTAATAACACTGGCAGCAAACCTGTAAACATCATATATAGCATCATATACATGTACACTCAACTTATTATCAGTCTTTTACAATACAAGTGACAACTCTAAATAGTGTAGTATTATGATTTCTGATTTACTATAGTCAGGTGATTTACAAACTTTGCAATAAGCTACTAAAGATGATTAACTACTTGATTTTATGTTTTGCACTATTTTGCAGGAGATTCAGAGACCATTTCAGACCAGCTTTATACAGACAGGCTAATATACAAACGAATATATAATATGGGTAAAGTCTATAGGTGTGTACAATTGGTTATGCAAGTTTGTTATTGAAACCATCATAATAGAAATTCCAATTACTTATTACAAGAACTATAATGTTTGTTGGCTATAAAATTCAATCTTAAGTAAGCTTAATAAAAATATCATAATCATAAAAATTAGTATAACTAATACATATAATAATATATATAAGTAATATTAAAAATTCAATGGGATATTGATGGTGCATTAAAGAGAGTTGTTTCCCTTTAATATCAACTGTGCAAAATTCAGATATATAAGTTTATAAATTCATTTTTAGATCTATCATGCAAATTTGACAGGCAAAACATTTTGGAGATTTATATTCTAAAGGGTAGACACTTATGAATTATTGTCGGTTATTGAGGGGGCAGGGTTATCTTCACAGGTATTGATATTAACAATGATGTACAGATTTTCTATGTTACACTATATTTCAGCGGATGGTGAGTCGGTCTGA
Source organism: Patella ulyssiponensis (assembly GCA_963678685.1). NCBI lineage: Eukaryota > Metazoa > Mollusca > Gastropoda > Patellidae > Patella > Patella ulyssiponensis. The sequence goes on from OY783226.1 coordinate 96,502,683, forward strand.
GCTTGCAGTGAACTGGTTAGATTGTAATTAATTAGTTCTTCACTTGTTGGTTTATCACCGGGCACTTCAACCGGGCTTGTTAGTTTACGAGTCGGGCCATTCTTACCTGGAACAGTACTGTTTTCACGTATGAATATTTTACCGTCTCTGGTCCAGCAAGCAGCAATAAAACCCTGTTTGTATGACCAGCGTGTTATACTTGCTACGTATGCTCTGTATCTAGTCAGGTCTTCATTTATATATACGCCTTTTATTGCTGTTTGAGCCATTTTTCTGTTCTTCATAATATGTACTTTTGTTTTGTAGCTTTTAAGTCTTACAATTATTTGGCGATGCTTGTTGGCTTGTTTTCTACCTCTGCATGCATTTCTGTCAGAAACGAGGTTTGCATCCAGATCCAGAACTTTATTTGGATGGCAATCGCCTTCCAGTTGTGGATGAAACCAAATTTCTGGGGCTGATATTTGATAAGAAATTATCATTTATCCCCCACATTAAAAACCTAAAGAAGAAATGTCTGAAAGCCCTCAACATATTGAGAGTCTTATCAAATACTGACTGGGGAGCAGACCGTAAGGTCTTGCTCCGATTATATCGAGCATTAATTCGATCAAAACTCGATTATGGGTGTATTGTGTATGGGTCTGCCCGCGAGTCTTATCTCAAAGAGCTCGACACCATACACAACCAAGGACTTAGAATCAGTTTAGGAGCATTTCGTACATCTCCAGTGGACAGTTTATACGTCGAGGCGCACGAGCCCTCATTGCACAACAGACGTGATAAACTGGCCCTGCAGTATGCTACGAAAATTGCATCACTTCCCAAACATATTTCATTTAACACCATATTTAGACCTCTTCATGAGCATTTGTATCTGGTAAAGACGAATGTTGTTCCATCATTCGGTATTCGCATACAACCCCTTTTGTCTGAGGCTGGCATCAGCCTCGACAGTATTGCGAATACCCCTGTCTTTAGGACTCCACCGTGGGCTATGTCTCCCCCAAAGATCGATTTCGATCTTACTCAACATAAAAAGAGAGATACTAGTTCTACGGTGTTCCAATCTCTCTTTAGAGAGTTAAGGTCTAAGTATGGTGATTATGCTCCTATATACACAGATGGTTCTAAGGATGGTGATCGGGTAGCTTCGGCTACTGTGACGCCATCTGAGACCATTTCCGTGTGTCTCCCACCTGCTGCTTCCATATTTACAGCTGAACTCCAGGCCATTCTTCAGGCCTTGGAGTTCATTCAGTCCTCTTCAGCTTTAAAGCATATCATCTTTACTGATTCTCTGTCCTCTTTACAAGCAATTAACAATAAACAGCTTGAACACCCATTAGTAGCAGATGTCTATCGTCTGCTACTATCGTACGAGCTCAGCAGCAAAGACGTCGTCTTCTGCTGGCTCCCCAGTCACGTCGATATAAGGGGGAATGATCTAGCAGATTTTGCTGCCAAAGCTGCTTTAGATCTTCCCCAATCACACTTTTTAATTCCTTATAAAGATTTTAAATCTATAATAAATCATTTTATTTATGACCGCTGGCAACGGTCTTGGGATCTTGCAGGCACAAACAAACTTCATCACATCAAGCCTCTCTTAGGAGATTGGCCAAGCTCCTATCGTACGAGCAGGAAAGATGAAGTTGTCTTGTGTCGCTCTCGCATAGGTCATACTTTTTTAACACATATTTTCATCTTAAAACGAGAGCCTCAACCAGAATGTCAACACTGTCATGTTCCTTTGACAGTGAAGCACATTTTGATTGAGTGCAAGCATCTCAAGAATATTAGATCTAAGTACTACCGTTGCCAGTCAGCACGTCAGCTATTTGCACAACCGGAGCTTTATGATAAATTGCTAGCATTTTTAAGAGAGATAAATTTTTATTCAAAATTGCAATTGTATATATTTATCGTATACTGCATTTTAAATATTTATATATGTAATGTAATTGATATATTTATTTTTAGCTATATTTTCTGTGATACTTGTTTTTATTTACATATATAAATACATCCCTGTGATATTGTTTTAATTTGTCTCGGTAATTTCATCATGTTTGGCACAATATGGCCCGGTTGGAGCTGACGTGCCATTAAACAACATTTCATTCTTTCATTCATTGTTTTCTACCTAGACGATGACAGTTTTCGATGTTGTTTGGACTTAGGGAGTTAGCAATAGTGGAGAGAACTTTCATGATTTTACCTTCAACATTTTCATTTAAATCTTCTTTAATTCCGCTTATGCGTATGCAGTTTTTTCGACTATATTGTTCGAGCTCGTCACACTTGTCTTGTACTGATGCATTGAGATGGAGGGATGTTGTGGCTAACTGTAATTTTAGGGACTCAATTTCATTTTGGAGAGGAGCAACTTGTTTTTTAATCTCTTCTTGGACCATCTGTTCTATGAAGGGCCTGATAGCATCCTTAACTTGCCTGCTGTGAAAAGTCAGGGCAATTTGATGGGTGAGTGCCTCTACGGTTTTATCAAAAATGGAATCGTCCTGTTCAGAGAAAGTGTTTATAGGGTGTGTTTTTGCAGTATTTTCGTCAGTTAATGAAGTAGATGTGTCGATTTCTTTAAGATTTGTCTGCTCTTTGTCAATAGTACCAACGAAGTTATTAAAGTCAGAGTTGGTTTGGTCGGCTTGTGTTAATGAAATGTCAGACAAAGTATCATCTTCGTATTCAGATGTAGGTCTATATGTTTTATCATCATCATTTCCGGATTGGATAAACATTGATTTTATTTTGGTTTGTTTAGTTCTTTTCAGGACAGAATCGGACAAACTTGATGCTAATAATATCTCACGTTGCATGTCTATTGGTGAGACAGTGTTTGGTCTTTTCCTGCTTGGTGTCGGTGTTGCTGGGGACGCCATTGAAAATGTAAACAAAACCAGAGGATAATAAATCAATCGCAAAAAACTCACTGTTTTTGTTGTTTTTACTGATTATAAGTTGATTAGTTTATAGTATAATCCAGTCACGTATCACTTTAAACTTTCGTGTAGATTCTTTAAAAGTGTTTCTTCATGAACAAGCAATAATCCACGCAACGAAATTTACCGTGTCTTAACGTGACGCCATCTTGTTGTACATTGTTAAAACATTTCCATTTGATACACAAATTTGTGCTATTGAACTTGCTCAATGGTCCAGCTCTGTAAGTCAAGTGCGTCTCGCGGCACACGGTCATCTAGAAAACTGCTTGTTTGAGCCTAGCGGAACCTGGAAATTAGCCGGGTTGTCCGCGAAAGAAGAAACAATATGTAGTGGAACCCAACAAAAGTTAAAATTTGAACTCTCTTTAACGAGACTACCAATGTTTTATATAATAGCCATTATTATACCGGTTTGTCTTTTAACAATTTTAAACCCAGTTGTTTTTCTGGTACCAGTGGAATCTGGAGAAAAAATTTCCTTGGCAATATCTATCCTCTTGTCCTATTCCGTAATTCTTGCTTCACTCACACAAGAATTACCAGAAGTTTCTGACAATATAAGTGTTTTAGGAGGTTATGTGTGTTCGATGCTGTGTTTAAAAGTTGTCACTGTTGTGTCTTCTGTGGTTATTGTGGCGCTATATCACCGTCCAAAAACAATCCCAGTGACTGGTGTATACCTGTGCATAGCAACATTTAGAAAATGTAAATATACTCCGAAAGACGAACCCAGTAATCAACACATATCATGGCAGGGTGTGTCTGAATCAGCTGATCGTTTCATGTTTAACTTAATGACTGTACTCATAGTGATGATTTCTATCATTTGTTTAATCTTAATCTGCCAATAAGTGGGTTGTGCATTACATAAGAGTCAAACCTCATTTTTAACTCTCGCAATAACTGCATAACGACACCAAATTTAGGTAAGCATGGGGGGGGGGGATGGGCAGTGGGATCGTTGTAAAATTGAGCATCATCCAGTCATTTATTGCTTCAAATTTCGTTTCTTCTTATATTGCCGAGTGACGTAAATTTGCATTACCCCATATTTAGATTTCAATGGATTCTGCCAAGCCGTTTAGCACTAGCAGAACGGGACGTATTGTTAACAGCATGTTAAGTCGTACATACTGACTCTAGCGGGATAAGCAAGATCATATTTTCTCACATTGTACAGGCGTTCACAGGGACCCCGACAAGCGACTGTTTAGCAGTAAAATTGGCTGGGGCCGCTACTTTGTCGACAAGGATCCAATAAGGCCAACGGTTCCTGGACATACAGGGCGAATGCGGGGAATGTCGACCGACAATTCTTATCGGGTCCTATATAGCTGCAAAATGAAAATACGGTAAAATACCACTCTTCCCCATCTCTGTTGTTCTATTTTCCATCGTGATTCTTTACTCCCCCTTAAATCATCATTGTTATTATCAGCGTTAACGTTTTTCTGAATTAGTTTCATTGCAATGTTAATTTTATTCTTTCAGAATGCTACTATATCCTGTTTGTAATAAGTTAGTCGCAACTATATGTGAATGTATATATAAGATAGATTTTAGTGTACAGTTTCTATTGGATAGCGACATAAATAGTTAGAACTATTAATTAGTGTTGTTGTCAAGAGTAGAATTTATCGGGACTAACACATTGTTCAATTTTATATCAGTAATTCGCTTGCGCGTAGGATTCCTTAGCAGTCAGAGGAAATCTTGGAAATCCCACGACGTTGGACGAGCGTCCTTACTCCTAGTCATGTACAACCGGGGGATCAATGACAGACCTTATGATACGGCGCGCACATACTGATTACCCCCCCCCCCCGCCCTAAATGATTCAAGAACTGAAATGACATAGGGTTTGACATCCTACTGTTCGGCTCCTAAACTGGGCTAATGAAGACGGTCAGACACCATACCATGAGGGCAATTTAGCCCGGGCACTACGGCCTACACTTACATCGTATTCCAACTACCAAGTGATCTTTTACGTGCACGCCAATGTGTACACAGGACCTCGGTTGTTCGTCCCATCCGAACGACTAGACAGCTGTCCTTGTCAGGCCCTCCATCCTGCATCACTGACAAGGAGGAAACCACGCCGGAAAATCTTGAACTTTCTCGGCCAATGGAGGGATCGAACATCGGACCACTTAGCCACGTTATCCCCCGCCCCCCCAATGTTTGAAGAACATAACGACTAAGGAATACAACATCAATACCACTCGTGTTGTAACTGAATAATATGTCCCAATCTTTATTCTGGTCAACAAATTGTATTATTTTACAGTATTCCAATTAATTGATGATACAAATTTTATCTTAACACACCTAATTTATAAAATTGGAAAAATTCAAATAAATGAATTAAAAAGCCTAACGTAAACCTTTTCAAATGTGACTTGGATTTTAAAATATTTTCGAACCCTCTGGTCAGGTAAAATAGGATGTAATGGATAATTTACAACAGGTAGGACACATAAAGCACTTAGAATAAGGCGATTATTTATTTTCTGGAGCTGCCAAGCCAGCAAGAGTGTTATTGTTCCTTTAATGTCCGCCAGTTCTGCACCGACTGAGCTAATGAAGACTGGCTTTCGCCATACAGTGGCCTACTCTTATATCGAATTCCAGCTGTCAAGGAATCTTTTACATGTACCCCAATGTATAGACGGGACCTCGGTTCTCTGTCACATCGAAACGACTAGACAGCTGTCCTGCACCACTGACAAGGGGAAAATTAAGTCGGAAAATGAATTTTCATGGATCGACACTACTGATGTGCGGGGGGTCTAGAATTTGCATTAATACATTTATTATACAGTAAGCACCGACACTGTTGCAGTGGTATACAATTTCCAGGAAAAATAAGGCATGGCTGAAAATATTATGTTTGAAAGGGATAGATCAATTGGGTTGAAGGAAACTTTAGCCTACAACAAGTACAATAATTGAATTAGTCAAAGCAACAACTGCACGGTTCAAATTGTTTTTGTCTTAGACCCCGGTGAAACTACCCCTTGAGAGAGAGAGAGAAATGGGATATAACGTCCACTCGACACAAACTAAGTCATTTTGGGACTAACATATGGTTTAATTTTATTTCAATAATTCGCATGCGCGTAGGGGTCTTTAGCAGTGGGAGGAAACCCACGAGGTTGAGAAGGCGCCCCTATCTCCATGCCACATACAGCCGCAAGCCAGAGGTAGAAGCGCGGCACTCTAGACCACCCCAACCCCCTACTACCCCTTGAACTTACCAGAAACGGGAGAAAAATGAACGGACGGTCATCGAGTACCTAAATAATAATAACAATGTCATTTATATAGCGCTATATATATATAGTCCACACAAGAGTATGCTCATAGCGCTTGTGATTCAGTTCTGTACAATAAAAGTTCAATACCAAGGCACCACTAAACCTATCGTTTAAATAACCATGTCTTCAATAAGGTTTTGAATGACGATAAGGGTGGGCATTTTTTGAGGTGGATAGTATACAGCAGTAGTGTATTTAAAAGATCGCGCACCAAAAGATTTCAAGTTGTAATTAGAAATCGTTAGTACTAACAAAAATGCATATACATGTACATGCCGACATAGTCTCCCGTTTAGTGTTCCTGTCTTTTGAACAGTAAAGAAGAAATGAGCTAAGAATTTTAAGAGTGACGGCGGCAGATGTATCGCTGTCAATATTAAATGCTCTGCTAAAATGTCCTTTCCATTGATATATACTGAGCGCCATAGAAAACGCATCACTTAGTTTTTCGTATAACAAAATGATCCTGTAAACATATCTTCTTTATTTTGCTTCTTATAGTGAACAATATTCGAATGGGAACACATCAATAACAACACATTTGTACATATTTATTCTGTTATCAACGGTACAAAGTCAGAGGGGTCAAAACCAAAAGTACGACACAAATGTTAGCAGCGCGTGTGTCTTCCAGCGACGTAGCATGGAATTAACCATCTTCGTCGAAGGACTTTGCAAAGAATAATTTTCGTGCTGAATTCGTGTGTTCATCTTGCCCTTTAAAAGGCTTTACCTAGGAGGGGAGTTCACTAGCACCTTGCTACAGAGGGTGTTTTAGATTCCTTGGTATATGGCGTTGACGAAGGAAAGCAATTCGCATGATCGAGATCAACAGTTTCGAGACCACCACCAACATCCTTCATTATAGAGTCAGGGACAGTTTCGTTAATAGAATCGTAATCCTGTGCCTTAGCTTTTTACGACCCGATTTCTTCTCTCCCCTGTCCACATTTTGAAAGCGATGGACAGAGGACATCCTACAAAATAAAGCAATTTTTAGTGCAACCAGGGGCCATAATTGAAGCAAGTTACTGTCCGATAAGCGCGTGTAACAATGTAAGGGTACCTTAGTACTTAACTAGAATAGTGTTGACGTAAAACGGTGCCTATAAAAAAACACTTACCCAAAAGTGGTAATTGTTCCGCCCTCATGCACTTTCTTTATAGGAGAGAGCTCGTCTGAATTAAGCTCAGACAACATTAGAGAGAACCAAGGGGGTGAACCTAGGATGAACACATCACCTCAGCACGAACATTATGCAGAACTATCAAGAAGTACGCGGCTCTTCCCACGTTTAAGCCGATAGGTCTGAGTTAGAAAGAATATTAAACTCAGACCGTGGATATTTTAATAACTGCTCAAGTAACTATCATAGATATTGTATTTTACTGTATGTAACATTTGTAGTTTGCTGTTTCCATATATAAGCATAGGAACAACATAAACGGTGTTTTAGACATAATTGATAATTGGAACTAATTTCATAACAACGTGGAGTCCAAGAAAGGCCTAGACGACAGTCACATCAGACATCTGTAGTGTCACAGTCGTCGGTTTGGAGTGTGACACGCAAACAACGAAAGGTACCAAGTTTATTGGGTTATACATTTAACATGCGAGTTTTGTCAAAATTTGATAACAAAATCGTGACCTCTGGAGGGTCCACAACCTATACCTCATGTTTCGTCAAACTACGGATGACAATTATGACATGTAGAGTGTCCACAATGACACGTGGAGTGTCCACAAACAAATTGTTGAAGGACTGGGGCGACAACACTGTGCGTCCACGTAAAAATGTGGGCGTAAAACAATGTCACATGGCACTGATAATCAAACGAATTTTTGTCAAAATCAAATGAAAATTGTAACCTAGGTAGAGTGTTCACAGGTGCCACGACAGTTCGTCCACGATATGATATGATGGCCATATGAAAGTCCAGGATCTGGTATGATGGCCATATGAAAAACAGAAATGACACACGAATTTTAAACAAAAATTAATTTTGACCTCCTTCAAGAAGTTGCCTCCGGAGCGATAAGATGACTTAACATGTTTTCGGCCCGATATTTTTACGATCGTGCGTCCATCTGTATTCAATTTGACAGTGGACGCCAGCTTAACGAAGTGTACAAATGTTGAAGGGGGTCAAATGCCGGGGTTTAAATGACCACGCAAGGGTTCTATCTGTTCGAAATACTTTATTATCAGTAAATAAAAACCCTGCAAATATACAAGTAATATAATAAATACAAGTATAAAAATAGGTTGCCAGGCAACGGAACATACGCCCACACAGCAGTCAAATCGTCCCGGCAGTCAACAAGAGTTGTTGCATTTTAAGTAATCATCAGAAAATCATAATTCAAACTCACCCATAACTACGGTGTAACTGTGATTTAATCAAACGGTTTTTTTAAATCAGATAATAATTGTGACCTCCAGAGGGACCACAAGCTAAAAAGAGTGTTTTTTGTAAAATCAGGGGCCATGATTCAGGAAGTTACGATCCGATATGGGCAAATATGCAATGGAACCAAGATCATTAGGTTATAAACATGTATTTCAAGTTTCATCAAAATCAGTTCAAAATTGTGACCTCTATAGGGTCCACAACCTTGATATAACATATTTTTACAAAATTCGCGTACAGACGGTGGCCATTTTATCTGTCAACTCTGGTCCGATTTTCACGAAATTCAAATTCTCTCTTCATTACCATGAAACCGTGATACAATCAAACGGTTTTTTTTTAAATCGGATAATAATTTTGACCTCCAGAGGGACCACAGGCTAACAAAGGCGATTTTTCGGACAATCAGGGGACATAATTCAGGAAGTTAAGATTCGATGAGCACACATATCGAAAGGAACCAAGATCTTTGGGTTATAAACATGCATGTCAAGTTTCATCAAAATCGGTTCAAAATTGTGACCTCTATAAGGTCCACAACCTTGATATAACATATTTTCACACCATTCGCGTACAAACGGCGGCCATTTTGTCCGTCAATTTTGGTCCGATTTTCACGAAATTCGAAATCAACCTTCATAACCATGGAACGGTGATATAATCAAACGGTTTTTTAAATCGGATAATAATTTTGACCTCCAGAGGGACCACAAGCTAAAAAGGGCGATTTTTCGGACAATCAGGGGCCATAATTCAAGAAGTTACAATCCGATGGGCGCAAATATCGAAAGGAACCAAGATCTTTGGGTAATAAACGTACATGTCACGTTTCATCAAAATCGGTTCAAAATTGTGACCTCTATAAGGTCCACAACCTTGATATAACATATTTTCACACCATTCGCGTACAAACTGCAGCCATTTTGTCCGTCAATTTTGGTCCGATTTTCACGAAATTCGAACTCAACCTTCATAACCATGGGACGGTGATATAGTCAAACGGTTTTTTAAATCGGATAACAATTTTGACCTCCAGAGAGACCACAAGCTAAAAAGGGCGATTTTTCGGACAATCAGGGGCCATAATTCAGGAAGTTACGATCCGATTGGCGCAAATATCGAACGGAACCAAGGTCTTTGGGTTATAAACATGCATTTCAAGTTTACCTCTACACTGTTCACAAGCTAAAAAAACATGAAGTTACGGTCCGATAAATGCCAATATCGAAAGGAACCGAGATCTTAAGGTGATAAACCTATATTTTAAGTTTCATTGAAATCGGATAAAAATTGTGACCTGTAGACTGACTGTTCATAAACAATTGTGGACGGACGGACGAACAGGGGCGATGACAATATACGTCCACATGAAAATGTGGGCGTATAAAAACATTATCAATGTCGGTTTTAAAAGTAATAATAACGATAATATAAAAGCATATGTATAATATATGACTCGTCTCTTAAATCAACATGTGGACTATCAAACACAGCTATACTCGTAAATGTATGAAATATACTTATTACTACAGCTTAAATAATAATACCGATAATACTAATAATTAGAGCTTAAGAATAAAACTTATACTGCTTAACCTGAAGAGGGGTTTCTAATTATGACCAATGGGTTTAAAGGTGAAAGACCTTTAAAAGTAGGTGTGCTGTAAATGAAATTTAAGTGTGATGTAAATGAATGTATGAGTATTTAAAGTGGAATACTTTAAATAATGTTTTAACTATATACTGATGTAATCTTATCCCATTTCAAATAACCAACTTATACTTTAAAAATTAATTTTGACCTCCCTCAAGAAGTTGCCTAAATATTATAATCAACATACCTGATAAAATAAACTGTCAACTGCCACAACACACCAAACCACTATTGAAGAAGCTTCAATATTCTCATTCACAAATACTTAAAACTTATAAACACACAATACCATATACCATAACCTTTATATCATCAAGGAGAGGGAAAGGGTCTACCTTTGTACACATAATCTATAGCATGAATGTCTCCAAGGGAACTTTCATAAAACAACTCACCAGACAAATAAGACAGGTTAAAGTTGAAGATGTACAGGTACAGAGTGGACAGTATAGCATAGGTTTAAAGGGATAGTACAACCACCATTAGTTTATATTAAGTGCAGATTAAAATAACTACAATCAACTGACTATTTATATTAAAAATATCACTCTGCCACACAAGCTTCAACTTTCAGTTTCTCCAGGGCTGTCGAGATCTTTTCGCTTGTCTTTGCTTATTGTCATACTATTTGAACAGGGCCTGCCAGTAAAAATCGTGTTTCTGTATTACACTAGACAGTCACAAATCCTAATAACAGCCCGTTGAAGTCTCCAACGAAAGTAAAAATATGCTTATATGAAAAATTGTACTTAAATGATCAAGTAGCTAACTCAGTATTTTTCATAATATTGGATATGAAAGACACTTAGTAGAATTCAATATTGATCAATTTCCTGCGAAATTGATGTTGTCTTGCCGTGAAACTATAACATTCTATCGTCCAATATTAACACAATTAACATTTGATAATCAGTACACGAGTCGTGTACCGTATAGTTTCGGATGCCATTTTGTACAATTAAAAACAAACTTCGGGAGTAATTTGTACAGAATAATCCACAAACAAAATAAAAAAAATAATTAAAAAAACTTGCACAAGGCACTAAGCAGGCGTAAAGGTTCAATTGGATATGTTCACCTATTATAAATTACCATATATAGAATAGATTTCTTTGTACATACATATAGGCCTGCAACAAAAATGTCAAGCTTGCTTAAAATCACAAGGTCCTCTCTAATAAACAAACTATACACGTTTTTGGAAAACTGTAATAACTCGGTTTAGGGCTAGATGAAAATTGTGATAATAGTCAGGTAAATGTTATATTTATACTATTAACTATGTCGTTGACAAAACTAAATATTGGCGAAAACACTCGATTTATATTACATCGTTATGTGATATTAGAACCATTGGTCAGGTACAAAACTCGGAAAACTCGGAAAATATTTTCCGACTTTTCTCCTCTCCGAGTTTTATGATTTGACTCGATTGAAAATACAAAACTCGGAAAACTCGGAAAAAATTGTCCGACTTTTTTGTTTGAATAGAAAACTCGGAAAATATTTTCCGACTTTTAAGTTTGAAACAAAAAGTCGGACAATTTTTTCCGAGTTTTGTGTTTTCAATCGAGTCAAATCATAAAACTCGGAAAAAGAAAAAGTTGGAAAACTATCAAAAATATTATTTTTTTTAAATTGGCGAAAGTAGTTGTAGTAATACATCTATTTAATAAGTTGGACATAATCTGTAACTTTTCAGTTATATTTTAACCAAAATAATGCAATATGGCAGTTATAATCGAATATCCGAGTTTTCCGAGTTTTGTATTTTGGCCTATACGAAAATATAAAACTAGGAAAACTCGGAAAGTGGCAAAAAGATATCAAAATAAACTAGTTTTCATTGCATAATTATAATTATGACAGTAACACATCTATTTAATAAGTTGGACATGATCTATAACCTTTTCAGTTAGATTTTAACCAAAATAACGCAATATAGCAGTTATAATTAAATTTCCGAGTTTTCCGAGTTTTGTATTTTCGCCTATACGAAAATACAAAACTCGGAAAGTGGCAAAAAGATATCAAAATAAACTATTTTGCATTGCATAATTATGATTATGACAGTAACACATCTATTTAATAAGTTGGACATGATCTATAACGAAGTTTCGAAGAAATTCGACCATTTTTTAAAAAAAAATCTTCTTTAGACCTTTTTAGCTGGATTTTCCTTCGCGCATGCGTAGCACCGGAACCAAAGACACGATGCTTACCAGATTATTTCGGCCAGCAACTTGTCTCCCTGGTACCCAGGTACCCTGAAAATTTCAAGGCTCTACCTGCATTCCTTCTAGGCGTTTGTTCTTGGCATCCCACTTTTTCGCCCAAAAATATTCAAAGTTTTTTTACGGACTCAATACGGGAAAAAAGTCGTTTATGCCCGCGAAAGCGGCCCAAATTGTCCGAGGAAGCTGAAATTTAGACACAACACGTACATTTACACTAGCCACACCTGGGTACCACTCCAATTTCGATCCGATGAAAATATGGCAGTTATAATTAAATTTCCGAGTTTTCCGAGTTTTGTATTTTCGCTTATACGAAAATACAAAACTCGGAAAACTCGGAAAGTGGCAAAAAGATATCAAAATAAGGCACGATGCCTACCAAATTTCGGCCAGCAACTTGTCTCCCTGGTACCCAGGTACCCTGAAAATTTCAAGGCTCTATCTTCATAAGTGGAAAAAAGTCGTTTATGCCCGCTAAAGCGGCCCAAATTGTCCGAGGAACCTGAAATTTAGACACAACACGTACATTTACACTAGCCACACCTGGGTACCACTCCGATTTCGATCCGATTTCCGAGTTTTCCGAGTTTTGTATTTTCGCCTATACGAAAATACAAAACTCGGAAAACTCGGAAAGTGGCAAAAAGATATCAAAATAAGGCACGATGCCTACCAAATTTCGGCCAGCAACTTGTCTCCCTAGTACCCAGGTACCCTGAAAATTTCAAGGCTCTATCTGCATTCCTTCTAGGCGTTTGTTCTTGGCACCCCACTTTTTCGCCGAAAATATTCAAAGTTTTTTTACGGACTCCTTAAGGGGAAAAAAGTCGTTTATGCCCGCGAAAGCGGCCCAAATTGTCCGAGGAACCTGAAATTTAGACACAACACGTACATTTACACTAGCCACACCTGGGTACCCCTCCAATTTCGATCCGATGAAAATATGGCAGTTATAATTAAATTTCCGGGTTTTCCGAGTTTTGTATTTTCGCCTTTTGTATTTTCGGCCAGCAACTTGTCTCCCTGGTACCCAGGTACCCTGAAAATTTCAAGGCTCTACCTGCATTCCTTCTAGGCTTTTGTTCTTGGCAACCCACTTTTTCGCCGAAAATATTCAGTTTTTTTACGGACTCAATACGGGAGAAAAGTCGTTTATGCCCGCGAAAGCGGCCCAAATTGTCCGAGGAACCTGAAATTTAGACATAACACGTACATTTACACTAACCACACCTGGGTACCACTCCAATTTCGATCCGATGAAAATATGGCAGTTATAATTAAATTTCCGAGTTTTCCGAGTTTTGTATTTTCGCCTATACGAAAATACAAAACTCGGAAAACTCGGAAAGTTGCAAAAAGATATCAAAATAAGGCACGATGCCTACCAAATTTCGGCCAGCAACTTGTCTCCCTGGTACCCAGGTACCCTGAAAATTTCAAGGCTCTACCTGCATTCCTTCTAGGCTTTTGTTCTTGGCACCCCACTTTTTCGCCGAAAATATTCAGTTTTTTTACGGACTCCTTAAGGGGAAAAAAGTCGTTTATGCCCGCGAAAGCGGCCCAAATTGTCCGAGGAACCTGAAATTTAGACACAACACGTACATTTACACTAGCCACACCTGGGTACCCCTCCAATTTCGATCCGATGAAAATATGGCAGTTATAATTAAATTTCCGAGTTTTCCGAGTTTTGTATTTTCGCCTATACGAAAATACAAAACTCGGAAAGTGGCAAAAAGATATCAAAATAAGGCACGATGCCTACCAAATTTCGGCCAGCAACTTGTCTCCCTGGTACCCAGGTACCCTGATAATTTCAAGGCTCTACCTGCATTCCTTCTAGGCGTTTGTTCTTGGCATCCCACTTTTTCGCCCAAAAATATTCAGTTTTTTACTGACTCCATAAGCAGAAAAAAGTCGTTTATGCCCGCGAAAGCGGCCCAGATTGTCCGAGGAACCTGAAATTTAGACACAACACGTACATTTACACTAGCGGAGAGAGAGAGAGAGAGAAATGGGGTTTAACGTCCACTCAACACAACCAGGTCATTTCGGGACTAACATATGGTTTCAATTTTATTTCAATAATTCGCTTGCGCGTAGGGGTCTTTAGCCGTGGGAGGAAACCGGAGTGCCCGGAGGAAACCCACGAGGTTGAGAAGGCGCCCCTATCTCCATGCCACATACGCTCACACCAGGGCTCGAAACCACAGCCGCAAGCCAGAGGTGACCGGCCAGCTAGAGGTCGAAGCGCGGCACTCTAGACCACTGGGCCATCCCAACCCCCCATTTACACTAGCCACACCTGGGTCCCACTCCGAGTTTGATCCGATGAAAACAAAAAAGAATTTGGCCAAAAAACCGTTTTTTTCATAAATTTTGCGGTTTTTTGAAATTGTTAGTCTCAACGGATTTTATCGCCTCTTACGTATGTGATAGGTACATGTCCTGGCCACATTATCCTTAAATTTAAAATTTTTTAATTAACGGGAACCATGTTTACGGGCCAAAAAACCAAAATCGGTCATTTTTTCAGATTTTGACTGCTTAGGCATCCTTCCGAAGGACTGATTCTCTCGAAATTTCGTGCGCTGGCTGCGCAGTGATGGTATCTATCACATATTGAAAGCTCAAAAGATAAAATATTAAATTCAATGAAAATTTGACGAAAGACGGCATTTTTTTTATTACAAAAAATCGTTGAGGGGTAGGGTCGGAACTCGAATTTTTTGACCCTGTTCCCTGTGTCGAAACCACTTCTCCTTTGGATATGTGGTAGCCAGAATGTCTGGCTACATTTAGGTGCAAATTTGAATCCTAACTGTGCAGGTTAAAGATCATTACTGGCTGAAATCCGACGGACAACAAAATTCACCGAAAAATTTCGCATTGGACATGCAGCGTAATACACCGTAATTCACCGAAATTCACCCGATGCAACCGAAGCCTAAAGCGCTTAATTTTGCACCTATCAGTCTCAAATTTTGATACAGCCTTCTGGTACGAAGCTGCTGTAAAATTTTCAAGTCAAAATTCCTTCGGGAAGGCCGTTAATTACAAATACGAAATGGGGAAATCAAAAATGTGCACAAAAAAATCGGCTCCGGATTTTGACGATGGATCCGGATGCGCAACATCGATCTACGTCTGGCCCCCAAATTTGGGGCCTCTCGGACTTCCGGAGTCTCGGCCAGGTCAAATTTCCGGGAAGGTCCCCGGGCCCCGGAAAGGGGCCCCACATCCCAGAATCGGACACTGCGAATCAGGAAATGACCTCAGAATTCACTTCCGGTCAGGCAGAGTGGGCCTTTAAGGGGTGCTTTGAGACGACTTTTCACTCGAGTGCCCTTTGTGGGCAGGGTGGGGCATTCTAGGTCATGACCTTTACGTCAGAGACAGCACCTTGACCTTGACTTATCGGACGAAATTTTGGACGGTACATGATGTTTTGGGAATATTTCGACCCCAAGGTCAAAGGTCAGACCAAAGGTCAATGTATGGGTGTCAAGGTCGATAAATTCTCTATCTAGAGTCGTGATCTTTTCACCCCCCAAAAAGCCCCGGAACACCGAGGTGGGCGAAAATTTCGGTGACCTTGACCCCTTAAGATGACCTTGACCCAGTGGGGTTACGCGGGCTTCCAAGCCATGTCGACAGGTCAAGGTCCCGTGGTTCTGCGACCATCCGTTGGAGCCCCAGGGGCAAAAAACCGCCAAACTTCCGGGGCCGTAGCGGGTCAAGGTCACGACTTTTGGTTGGCAATTTTAAAAAATGAAGAACAAATGTACGGTCGCGCTAACGGCTCACGAAATTTGGGGCCGATCGGAAGACCTTTTTTTTGGAAAAATTCTGAAAAAAACTCAATTTGAGCTGAAAATCCAGCTGGGGTCAAAGGGGGGGGGGGGTGTAACTCGCCCCTCCGAAACTGATTCCGACGACCTGGAGCTCGCTGCTTCTTAAACTAAATGACATCCTGGGAGTCGCGTGGTGACCTTCATTTGACCTTCAGAGGTCAAGGTCAAATTGAGAAAAAAATTTGTTTGAGCCACTTCCGGTCGCCGGAGAAAAATTTCAAGGTCACCACGCGACGCGCAATGATTTTTTAGGCGGGGAGCCGCGAGAACTAGTTCTTTTGAAGAGTTGACAATGGTTAAAAAAATTATGACTGGAAAATGCACATTGGGGGCGGGGGAGCCCCAAGAAACCGGAAATTCCGGATTATGACACTGGATCCAGGTGTGAGGCATCAGTCTATGCCACGCCCCCAAATTTCAGACCTCTCCGACTTCCGGTTGGGAAATGAGAGCCAAAAACCCCAAAAGCTGCTTTTTCAAGGTCAAATTTCCGAAAAGCCCCTGGGGCACCGGGAGTTTGTCCCCTTAGACGTAATCGGACACGGCGAATCAGGAAATGCCCTCAGAATTCACTTCCGGTCACGCCCAGAGAGCCTTATAGCCCTTTTTGTGAAAAAAAATTGCGATTTCACCCACATCCGTTCACCGGAAATGAAATCTGAGGGGTCCCAGCGACTTCTCGGGTCAACTTTAGTTCAAGTATAACTAACCGCAGACCACCCCCCCCCCCCCTGTGGGTGCATCAGGGTGTTTACAGAACAGAATTGGTTGTTTTGGGGCCGAAAATTTTTCAGTTTTAACGACACGAGGGGCCATGTTTGCGGCCCTATACATCGGGCCAGGGTTAGGGTGAGGGTCGGGTTTAGGACGGGATCGATAGCCTGGGGAACCGGCTCCATGGTATTAAATTTGGGGGCTCCTGGCTCCAAAATCGTGCACGTGGCAGTGTGACAAACATGGCTTTGCGAATCGTCGGAGTCCATAGCTCCGCCCCTATGGGGCGTGCACCTTAGATTTTTGGGGGTGGGGGGGCGGTTAAAAAGGAAAAAATCTACGTTTAAATTTTTTCGAAAAAAAAAAAAAAATTGGGGACATGCTCCCCCACCCAATATTTTTTTTTTCGAAACACCCCCGGGGGTCAAAATGCCACGGGGCAAAAAAAAAAAATTATTACTGCGTTCCTCGGACAATTTGGGCCGCTTTCGCGGGCATAAACGACTTTTTTCCACTTATGGAGTCAGTAAAAAACTGAATATTTTCGGCGAAAAAGTGGGGTGCCAAGAACAAACGCCTAGAACGCAGGTAGAGCCTTGAAATTTTCAGGGTACCTGGGTACCAGGGAGACAAGTTGCTGGCCGAAATTTGGTAGGCATCGTGTCTTTGGTTCCGGCGCTACGCATGCGCGAAGGAAAATCCAGCTAAAAAGGCCTAAAGAAGAATTTTTTTTAAAAAATGGTCGAATTTCTTCGAAACTTCGTTATAGATCATGTCCAACTTATTAAATAGATGTGTTACTGTCATCACCATAATTATGCAATGCAAAATAGTTTATTTTGATATCTTTTTGCCATTTTCCGAGTTTTCCGAGTTTTGTATTTTCGTATAGGCGAAAATACAAAACTCGGAAATTTAATTATAACTGCCATATTTTCATCGGATCGAAATTGGAGTGGTACCCAGGTGTGGCTAGTGTAAATGTACGTGTTGTATCTAAATTTCAGGTTCCTCGGACAATTTGGGCCGCTTTCGCGGGCATAAACGACTTTTTTTCCCTTATGGAGTCAGTAAAAAACTTGGAAGATTTTTGGGCGAAAAAGTGGGGTGCCAAGAACAAACGCCTAGAAGGAATGCAGGTAGAGCCTTGAAATTTTCAGGGTACCTGGGTACCAGGGAGACAAGTTGCTGGCCGCAATTTGGTAGGCATCGTGCCTTATTTTGATATCTTTTTGCCACTTTCCGAGTTTTCCGAGTTTTGTATTTTCGTATAGGCGAAAATACAAAACTCGGAAATTTAATTATAACTGCCATATTTTCATCGGATAGAAATTGGAGTGGTACCCAGGTGTGGCTAGTGTAAATGTACGTGTTGTGTCTAAATTTCGGGTTCCTCGGACAATTTGGGCCGCTTTCGCGGGCATAAACGACTTTTTTCCCGTATGGAGTCAGTAAAAAAACTTTGAAGATTTTTGGGCGAAAAAGTGGGGTGCCAAGAACAAACGCCTAGAAGGAATGCAGGTAGAGCCTTGAAATTTTCTGGGTACCAGGGAGACAAGTTGCTGGCCGAAATTTGGTAGGCATCGTGCCTTATTTTGATATCCTTTTGCCACTTTCCGAGTTTTCCGAGTTTTGTATTTTTGTATAGGCGAAAATACAAAACTCGGAAAACTCGGAAATTTAATTATAACTGCCATATTTTCATCAGATCGAAATTGGGGTGGTACCCAGGTGTGGCTAGTGTAAATGTACGTGTTGTGTCTAAATTTCAGGTTCCTCGGACAATTTGGGCCGCTTTCGCGGGCATAAACGACTTTTTTTCCCCTTATGGAGTCCGTGCCTTATTTTGATATCTTTTTGCCACTTTCCGAGTTTTCCGAGTTTTGTATTTTCGTATAGGCGAAAATACAAAACTCGGAAATTTAATTATAACTGCCATATTTTCATCGGTTCGAAATCGTAGTGGTCCCCAGATGTGGCTAGTGTAAATGTACGTGTTGTGTCTAAATTTCAGGTTCCTCGGACAATTTGGGCCCCTTTCGCGGGCATAAACGACTTTTTTTCCCTTATGGAGTCAGTAAAAAACTTTGAAGATTTTTCGGCGAAAAAGTGGGATGCCAAGAACAAACGCCTAGAAGGAATGCAGGTAGAGCCTTGAAATTTTCAGGGTACCTGGGTACCAGGGAGACAAGTTGCTGGCCGACATTTGGTAGGCATCGTGCCTTATTTTGATATCTTTTTGACACTTTCCGAGTTTTGTATTTTCGTATAGGCGAAAATACAAAACTCGGAAAACTCGGAAATTTAATTATAACTGCCATATTTTCATCGGATCGAAATTGGAGTGGTACCCAGGTGTGGCTAGTGTAAATGTACGTGTTGTGTCTAAATTTCAGGTTCCTCGGACAATTTGGGCCGCTTTCGCGGGCATAAACGACTTTTTTTTCCTTATGGAGTCAGTAAAAAACTGAAGATTTTTGGGCGAAAAAGTGGGGTGCCAAAAACAAACGCCTAGAAGGAATGCAGGTAGAGCCTTTAAATTTTCAGGGTGTCTGGGTACCAGGGAGACAAGTTGCTGGCCGAAATTTGGTAGGCATCGTGCCTTATTTTGATATATTTTTGCCACTTTCCGAGTTTTCCGAGTTTTGTATTTTCGTATAGGCGAAAATACAAAACTCGGAAAACTCGGAAATTTAATTATAACTGCCATATTTTCATCGGATCGAAATTGGGGTGGTACCCAGGTGTGGCTAGTGTAAATGTACGTGCTGTGTCTAAATTTCAGGTTCCTCGGACAATTTGGGCCGCTTTCGCGGGCATAAACGACTTTTTTCCCGTATGGAGTCAGTAAAAAAACTTTGAAGATTTTTGGGCGAAAAAGTGGGGTGCCAAGAACAAACGCCTAGAAGGAATGCAGGTAGAGCCTTGAAATTTTCTGGGTACCAGGGAGACAAGTTGCTGGCCGAAATTTGGTAGGCATCGTGCCTTATTTTGATATCCTTTTGCCACTTTCCGAGTTTTCCGAGTTTTGTATTTTCGTATAGGCGAAAATACAAAACTCGGAAAACTCGGAAATTTAATTATAACTGCCATATTTTCATCAGATCGAAATTGGGGTGGTACCCAGGTGTGGCTAGTGTAAATGTACGTGTTGTGTCTAAATTTCAGGTTCCTCGGACAATTTGGGCCGCTTTCGCGGGCATAAACGACTTTTTTTCCCCTTATGGAGTCCGTGCCTTATTTTGATATCTTTTTGCCACTTTCCGAGTTTTCCGAGTTTTGTATTTTCGTATAGGCGAAAATACAAAACTCGGAAATTTAATTATAACTGCCATATTTTCATCGGTTCGAAATCGTAGTGGTCCCCAGATGTGGCTAGTGTAAATGTACGTGTTGTGTCTAAATTTCAGGTTCCTCGGACAATTTGGGCCCCTTTCGCGGGCATAAACGACTTTTTTTCCCTTATGGAGTCAGTAAAAAACTTTGAAGATTTTTCGGCGAAAAAGTGGGATGCCAAGAACAAACGCCTAGAAGGAATGCAGGTAGAGCCTTGAAATTTTCAGGGTACCTGGGTACCAGGGAGACAAGTTGCTGGCCGACATTTGGTAGGCATCGTGCCTTATTTTGATATCTTTTTGACACTTTCCGAGTTTTGTATTTTCGTATAGGCGAAAATACAAAACTCGGAAAACTCGGAAATTTAATTATAACTGCCATATTTTCATCGGATCGAAATTGGAGTGGTACCCAGGTGTGGCTAGTGTAAATGTACGTGTTGTGTCTAAATTTCAGGTTCCTCGGACAATTTGGGCCGCTTTCGCGGGCATAAACGACTTTTTTTTCCTTATGGAGTCAGTAAAAAACTGAAGATTTTTGGGCGAAAAAGTGGGGTGCCAAAAACAAACGCCTAGAAGGAATGCAGGTAGAGCCTTTAAATTTTCAGGGTGTCTGGGTACCAGGGAGACAAGTTGCTGGCCGAAATTTGGTAGGCATCGTGCCTTATTTTGATATATTTTTGCCACTTTCCGAGTTTTCCGAGTTTTGTATTTTCGTATAGGCGAAAATACAAAACTCGGAAAACTCGGAAATTTAATTATAACTGCCATATTTTCATCGGATCGAAATTGGGGTGGTACCCAGGTGTGGCTAGTGTAAATGTACGTGCTGTGTCTAAATTTCAGGTTCCTCGGACAATTTGGGCCGCTTTCGCGGGCTTAAACGACTTTTTTCCCCTTAAGGAGTCAGTAAAAAACTTTGAAGATTTTTGGGCGAAAAAGTGGTTTGCCAAGAACAAACGCCTAGAAGGAATGCAGGTAGAGCCTTGAAATTTTCAGTGTACCTGGGTACCAGGGAGACAAGTTGCTGACTGAAGTTTGGTAGGCATCGTGCCTTATTTTGATATTTTTTTGCCACTTTCCGAGTTTTCCGAGTTTTGTATTTTCGTATAGGCGAAAATACAAAACTCGGAAATTTAATTATAACTGCCATATTTTCATCGGATCGAAATCGGAGTGGTAGCCAGGTGTGGCTAGTGTAAATGTACGTGTTGTGTCTAAATTTCAGGTTCCTCGGACAATTTGGGCCGCTTTCGCGGGCATAAACGACTTTTTTCCCCTTATGGAGTCCGTGCCTTATTTTGATATCTTTTTGCCACTTTCCGAGTTTTGTATTTTCGTATAGGCGAAAATACAAAACTCGGAAAACTCGGAAATTTAATTATAACTGCCATATTTTCATCGGATCGAAATCGGAGTGGTACCCAGGGGTGGCTAGTGTAAATGTACGTGTTGTGTCTAAATTTCAGGTTTCTCGGACAATTTGGGCCGCTTTCACGGGCATAAACGACTTTTTTCCACTTATGGAGTCGTAAAAAACTGAATATTTTCGGCGAAAAAAAAGTGGGGTGCCAAGAACAAACGCCTAGAAGGAATGCAGGTAGAGCCTTGACATTTTCAGGGTACCTGGGTACCAGGGAGACAAGTTGCTGGCCGAAATTTGGTAGGCATCGTGTCTTTGATTCCGGCGCTACGCATGCGCGAAGGAAAATCCAGCTAAGAGGGCCTAAAGAAGATTTTTTTGTAAAAAATGGTCGAATTTCTTCGCAACTTCGCTATAGATCATGTCCAACTTATTAAATAGATGTGTTACTGTCATAATCATAATTATCCAATGCTAAATAGTTTATTTTGATATCTTTTTGCCACTTTCCGAGTTTTGTATTTTCGTATAGGCGAAAATACAAAACTCGGAAAACTCGGAAATTTAATTATAACTGCTATATTGCATTATTTTGGTTAAAATCTAACTGAAAAGGTTATAGATCATGTCCAACTTATTAAATAGATGTGTTACTGTCATAATTATAATTATGCAATGAAAACTAGTTTATTTTGATATCTTTTTGCTACTTTCCGAGTTTTCCGAGTTTTATATTTTCGTATAGGCCAAAATACAAAACTCGGAAAACTCGGATATTCGATTATAACTGCCATATTGCATTATTTTGGTTAAAATATAACTGAAAAGTTACAGATTATGTCCAACTTATTAAATAGATGTATTACTACAACTACTTTCGCCAATTTAAAAAAAATAATATTTTTGATAGTTTTCCAACTTTTTCTTTTTCCGAGTTTTATGATTTGACTCGATTGAAAACACAAAACTCGGAAAACTCGGAAAAAATTGTCCGACTTTTTGTTTCAAACTGAAAAGTCGGAAAATATTTTCCGAGTTTTCTATTCAAACAAAAAAGTCGGACAATTTTTTCCGAGTTTTGTATTTTCAATCGAGTCAAATCACAAAACTCGGAGAGGAGAAAAGTCGGAAAATATTTTCCGAGTTTTCCGAGTTTTGTACCTGACCAGAACCATTAGAATCTCAGTGACCTTTTTGGTTGGTAATGGGTAAAGCGATTCTGAAGATATCTTGGTGCTGTTTCATTTCATGTTTTGTACGTTATAATTTTACAGTCAATTCCCTCGCGCACTCGAACAAGTGAAGACTATTATCTAGGACGGCAGTGATGCGTGATTTTCATCTAGCTGTGGTCTCAATGCGTGCAGCGCGATTTTGGATATGCAACTTGGAAATTTGTTCATCAGTTAGTCTAGATGTATGGCATTGCAGTAGTCACTTCTGAACAGCACCAATATTCGAACCAGTGTAGCAGCAGCACTCCCCGGTGTAGGATTATGGATTGGTCCTTTTTTGTCGAAGATGAAAATGGCGAAACTTGCGGATGAGGTTTGACTCTATGTAATGCACAATCCAGTTATTGACAGATCAAGATTAAACAAATGATAGAAATTATCACTATGAGTACAGTCATTAATGGGCCGGTCACACAGGCTTCCGCGAGTTGATCACGTGTAATTTTGCTATAAATTTTGCAAATTTTTTCTACACGCGGTGAAAATCAACCAATTTGTCTCAGACATGCTGGACACGCGAATGACAAGTGGACCACACGCGCGCGTGTGCATCGCGTGTCCACCACGAGTCCTCCGTGTGTGAGCGCTTGTGGTCAGAAAATGGGGTCACACGCAGCGCGTGTGTATCACTTGTGCTCCACATGTGCTCCGCGTGTGAATCACGTGCCGATCACTTGTGCTCCGCTTGCCGCCCGCGTGTATAAAAGCCGCCGCGTCCGGTGTTCTGGATCAGTATCGATCAATATTCCGTAGAGTAAAGATCAAAATCATGGCACCGAAATCAAAGAAGGGCAACTCCACGCCCAAGAAGATGAAGAGGCAAGCAAGGCCCAGGCCGAAGGCAAAAGTCTCGGAGCCTGAAACTGCTACCGAGGAGGTGGAGAGCAGCACCCCCGAGCCCCCCCAGGGCAGCAAGAACAGGCAGTCCAAGAAGATGGGCATAAAGGTGACGGCGCCGGATCCATGTTGCCTCTTCAACGTCTTGATCACAACTGATGAAAAATGGCCCACACGCGATCTTTTTATAGCAGAAATAACTAGTGGTACAAACGAGATTGGGTCGTGGACGACACGCGAATCAGTCGTGGTTCAATCGCGATTCAACGCGAAAACACGCGAATGGCCCGCGGATGACTCGTGACACAATCCCTGAGGAAGCCTTTTACACGTGGAGCACACGCTATCACAGGTGGTAGGAACGCTGTAGACACGCGGATCACAAGTGGATGACAAGTGCTACACACGCAGTCACACGAAGAAATTTTGCGTTTGCCCGCGAGTGACCACTTGTCGTCCACTTGTGATCCGCGAGTGTACCACGTGTTATCGCGTTTGGCCCGCGTTTGTACAGCGTTTACACCACGTGTGCGACACGCGGTGGCCGTTGCGCCTAATTTTTGTGCTGCTCAAAAATAAAATCGGACTCCGTGCGCGTGTAAAATTTTTCGCGCGTGTGCGCACTTGTTATTCGCGAGTCCACCACGTTTCATTCACGTGTCATTCACTTGTGACCGCGCTTACTTCGCGTTTGACAGTTCTTCCTCGCGATACACTCGTGATCAACTCGCGGAAGCCTGTGTGACCGGCCCTTTAGTTAAACATGAAACGATCAGCTGATTCAGATACGTCATACCATGTTATAAGGTGTTCATCATCGCGTTCTGCTTTCAGACAACATTTAGCTTTTCTAAATGTTGCTAACCACAGATATACACCAGTCACTGGAATTGTGCTTGGGCGGTGATACAGAAACACAATACCCACGGAAGAAACAACACTGACAACTTTTAAACATAGCATTGAACACATAAAACCTCCCAAAACACTTATATTGTCAGAAGCTTCTGGTAATTTATGTGTAAGTGCAGCAAGAAGTACGGAATAGGACAAGAGGATAGATATTGCCAAGGAAAGTTTTTCTCCAGATTCCACTGGTACCAGACAAACAACCGGATTTAAAATTGTTAAAAGACAAACGGGTATAATAATGGCTATTATATAAAACATTGGTTGTCTCGTTAAAGTAAGTTCAAATTTTAACTTTTGTTGGATTCCACCACATATTGTTTCTTCTTTGACGGATAACCCGGCTAATTTCCAAGTTCCGCTAGGCTCAAACATGCAATTGGCTATATAACCGTGTGCCGCGAGACGCACTTGACTTACATAGCTGGACCATTGAGCAATTTCAATAGCACAATTTTGTGTATCAAATGGAAATGTTCTAACATTTAATTTACAATGTGTTTCAACCGACCCTCCAACATACCATACGACAGTGCCGTTATGGTGTATAGACAGTATGTATTCATCTGGGATAAATAAATACGGTTTGTTGGACCTACTGTTGCTTATGTAAACATCCGGTGTCCAAATCCTCTTAGCTGGCATAGATAGCAGTTCAATATCCCCATAGTCGGACATATTCCAGTTCAGGAATTCATCCTGCCATGTTAATGCAAACCAAAATGTTGTTACCATGGTCTCCACGTGTTCCTCAATTTTTCTAATCGCTTGTAATCCAAGGGTGATCTTTACGTCTGTAGCAATCGAAGCATTCAATACAGGTCTAACATCGGGATTGTAATCTTTGAATAAATTCTTATGGAGTCTCTTGAAATGACTGTCTGTGGTGTTCACAGAACACACACAGAGTAAAGACAGAAGAAACAAGGTTTCTAACATGATTCGTGTGATGTATTGGCATCAGTTAACACCCAGCAATAGTTTTTATATTATTACTCCATGCTTTTCAAACTCATTACAGCAATCTGTTGTCAATAAAATAGGTTCCTTTGAAGCACCGATATGGTAATATATATACATGTATTCAACAAATGATATAAACTTTTATTTGAGGGAACAATGGCCAGTGTTTGGAAGCAGATCTAATATTTGTGTGTATCGATTATAGATTAAGTGGTGAGTGTCTACTACAATGCCAGTGCAATTGTCGTATAAAGTTGGAATATATATGTCACTAACACGGTGTTATTTACCTAATGATTATAACTTTCCATTATAATAATACTAATGGATTGACTAATAACAGTTATTTACACAATCCCTGGTGAATACACACCACTTTGTCATTTTTTACGATTGATGATTACATGAAAATGCACACCCGTAACGAACTCTTGACAATAATACCAACGCACCCACCTTCACAATAAAATGAAATGTAAAAAACCAACCGAGACCGACAACGAAATGTAATACACCAACCCCGACAATATGTTGTGTACGCAATTGCCAAGGGATCATTTACCCTGAACTGCAATGCATACACGGGACTTCGTACTATACGAACGACTACATGACGGCGAAAAATCTTCATGGACTTTCTCGGCCAAGACTAGGAGCGAACCTGCGACCCTCACACTAGCCAGCAAGCGTCTTACCCATATATGAGAGAGATATGATAGTGAGGAGATATCTTCCATGCTATACTAATACTCAAGACATTGGGTTCTCAAGGAATCGATACTAATACAGTAGTATATACCAGTAGGAATACCTTTACTTAACTGCTGATAGTGGTCCGTGGCTATGTCCACACAACGAAGACATCTCTCACTAAATTATTCCCCCTTTGCCCACAAGTACGAATTTACCACTTGAAATAACCAATGTACTGAAAGATCCATGCTAACCATATTGGATGTGTTAATACTTTGCCTAACTATTTTGCCTATTACGTTTTTTAGGACTTCGAATTTTACCTAATGGTTTGGATTGTTCGTACTTGGTTTTATTTTATTTTATTATTACACCCTGCATCATGTACACACAAAGGCGAAACGGAAAGTTGAAGCTTGACAGATATAGACGAAACATTTGGCCAATCATATTGAAGAGCGCCAGTATCACGTGACATTCAAAATAATGAATTTAGTCGACGTAACTTGTATACGAATTGTATAATGTTATATCGTTAGCATTCCTTTGCTTGTTATATTGTTCTACAGGGTTCGATACTAGAAAATGACAATCGATTTACTAGTTCCTTTGTTTTCATGTTTAGAAACCGGTGGTAATCTGACGGGGCCAAATCAGGCCCCACATCCAGGATTTGCCTCCAAATGGCTCAGATTATCATGAATCCGTCACGTGTCTGATCCGCAGATAAGAGATTTGGGATCTATATTGCAGAAACTAGTCATGTTAAACTTGATCAGCCAACACCGTGTCATGTTTTCGTGAATGGTTGCTGATAATATCCGACCAGAAAGCGGGTCATCGTCAGGGCTCCCACTGCCACGCTTACAATTCTTTTTACTGTTGAAAAGAAAGGAAGACGATTCCCTAAAGCGGAGACCATGTCGGCATGTATCTGTGGTAATGGTTAGTAAGTTCATTGATGACTGCCCTGTAGCCAGTTTTCTGTTTTTGTTGAGTCCAAGGGTTATGTACAAGGTGATTCTTGTACACATTGGCGTGTACGTAAAAGATCCATTGTTCTGTATAAGAGCAGATAGTAGTGGCGCTGCCCGGGCACAATATCCTTCATAGCACAGTGTATCGCGTATGTCTGTCTCCGCTAACCAAGTAGAACATTAAACCCCTTTTCGTTTCATGTCTTTGATTAATTCAATGATTTAAATTGTTGGTTTTCAGCCAGTCGTCGTATTTACCATTAGCAAGGTTACAATACTTACTGCATATACTGTAAAACACTAAATTATTGCGACATGAAATTATTGCGAGTTGGGGTGGTGAAACATAATTGCGAAATGTAATTATTGCGAATTTCTATAGTGGGGAAAAAAATTATTGCGAATCTAAATATTTTTTTTTAGTAAATTTGTCTATAAAATGTGTTAGATTTTGAGGTGACAGTTGGCTCTTCAAAACATCGGTTGATTGGTGATCATTAGTTATAGTAAATAAACAACTATTGGGGATTATGGCTTTGAGCCTGTATTCAACAGATCAAAGGAAATTAAATACCTGTTATCAAACTCCATAGTAGTTATTCTATTAATGTAAATGCTACCCCCCCCCCCGCTCGTATTTTGCAGAGATTCTTTACCATTAGAAAGATTACAATACTTACTGTACATAGTTATTGTATTCATCTAAATACTAACCCTCATCTGTAGCTATTATTAATTCAACCCTTAGTAAATACAGGCTGTTCGATATGAACTCAATGGAAACACCAGACAATGATTACGTTTGCTTTCCTGATCTGATTTGACGCATTTTTTTGCGCACTCAATAATTGAACAGTATGTGTTACTCTAGCGTTAATTGAAATAAACAGTAACGATATTTCTATCCTTAGATCTTATTTATTACATGTGAAATGTAAATGTACTTTGATATATCCATCTATGTGAAAAGTTATTTAGACAGTATCTGATGGTGCTATTAACATATGTGAAAAGTTCTTTAGTCAGTTAGTATTATCTGATTGACACACATCTCGAGCTGAAGTTAAATGGCATTAGCATTATACAACGTTAACATTCATATTGGTGCAAACTGATATTGTCTTCGCTAGATTCACACATGATAGAAAGTGACCTTAATTGTTATCGTGTTATGTTGTTGATTAATTGGACGGTGGAGAAACATCTGCAAATCAGATATTTTTATACAGGAAAACAGCACCATTGCAAATTAACCATTTTCATGGGGAAAACAATACATCACCACTGCGAGTCAATATGGTGACTAAATCTTGACAGCTGTACACACAATTTATCAGATATTCAGAACAATAATTGTATGCTTGTCAAACAAATGTCTCATTTGACGTGATTCAGTGAGATTCCAGGCTCGGATCCAGAGGGGGGGTCCGGACCCCCCCCCCCCCCCTGTTCAGACTTGAAAAATTTTATGCGATTTTATTGGCGATTTTTAGACCTGTAATTTTGGTATTTACCTTCCGGAAATGCGTCAGAATGCACCAAATTGAATCTAATTTACCAAATTTTTCTGGGGGAGGGCCCCACCCCCCTTAATTGGTTGAGCGCCTTCGGCGCTGGGCGTTATCAAACCTAGACCCCCCCTCCTGCAAAAAATCCTGGATCCGCGCCTGGAGATACAGTAATCTATACCGATACATCAAAAGCCGTCATATCTTTGAAAATATTGATCGAAAGAGAACTCAATTTCAATTATTTGTGACACAAAAATAAATTCCCTTTTTTCAAACAATGTATCGAATTCCAACTGCTGTTACAAAATACTGTTGGGTATTTTGATAATGGTTTATTTTACATATTCAATGTAAGCACTTGCACTATTTGTTGTACATGTTAGATTTAATTTGTATGTGAGGGGATTGATGACATAGTATTATGTAAGATGTGATGGGTTGTTCAAACAATGTTTAGCCGACAAGTATAATATTATGATATAAGATTTGGGTAACAAGCATTAACACATATTGTCTAGAGATAGGAGGTGTGAATCGTAATAATTAAAGGGGAAGACCAACGATTTTCAACAAGGTTTCCATAAATCTTAAATATATATTCAGAAATAATCCCCTCTGTAACATAAGCAAAATGTTTTTTGTAAACGAGAAATTAATTCTTATTAAAACCGGAAGTGACATAGTTGGTTCAACACGCTGATTGGGCTCTATAGAATGCATACAGATATGGCATAAGTTTACTGCTAAATTGTGTTCACGCCTCGTCCTTGGGCCAAAAATCTTATCGAATGGGCTGTTTGTTAGGATATCATAAACACGAATTTATGTTTCTTTTAACGTTTAGTACACAAAGCCGTCGCGTAAATTCACTCATACTGAACGGTACGATGTGGTCCAATTCACGGCACATGGCTATTTGTTTATATCACGTGGTTTGATTGACTGCTTGCAAGTGACATGTATTTCGTCTGCTTCGATCTTTTGAGCTTGTTGGCAGTGCTTTTCAACATAAACAGACCAAAATTATGGGCATGTGAGACACAATATAGTGCATGTTGGCACATAATGTCGAGGTGAACGGCTTTTCTTTTTTTCTCCTACTTCCTCTATAGAATGTGTGGGCCCGAATGTTTATACGGCATTACTGTAGACCCATAGAAGAGATATTTTATATTCCAATATGTTGGTGCCTGACATTGACATCCTTTGGGCATTTAATATATATTTATTTGTATGTGCATGTGCTACAGGTCCGTTGAAATAAATAAAAACACTGTCAGCAGACTCAGCACGCATAAAAACATCGAAGCAGACGAAATACATGTCACTTGCAAGCTGTCAATCAAACCACTTGATATAAACAAATAGCCATGTGCCGTGAATTGGATCACATCGTACTGTTCAGTATGAGTGAATTTACGCCACGGCTTTGTGTACTAAACGTTAAAATAACATAAATTCGTGTTTATGATATCCTAACAAACAACCCATTCGATAAGATTTTTGGACCAAGGCCGCGGCGTGAACACAATACAACAGTAAACTTATGCCAAATCTGTATGCTTACTATAGAGCCCAGTCAGCGTGTTGAACCAACTATGTCACTTCCGGTTTTAATAAATATTAATTTCTCGTTTACAAAAAACTTTTTGCTTGTGTTACAGGGGTGATTATTTCTGAATATATATTTAAGTTTTATGGAAACCTTGTTGAAAATCGTTGGTCTTCCCCTTTAAGTCTCATTGTTCTGATTACTAATGGTATTAACTATGGCATACCATAGCCGATATAAATAAGCCTAGTTTGGTAAACAAGGACAGACGAGGGCAGAGACAGACGGAGGGCAGAGAGAGACGTAGAGAACTTGCCCTCAGACCATGAGGCAAGGGGTCTGCCCTTGGACCCCGGAAATAAGGTCTTCGCAGACCTAGGGACAAGAGCCAGATAGATTTCACCATATGTACCTGTAAATATGTTATCCAGCATTATCTGTACCTGTAAATATGTTATCCAGCATTAAAGTATATTTCTAATAAAATGAGTTTATGTATTATGTTACACTGCCAAGGGATCTTTTACGTGCACGCCAATGTGTATACGGAACCTCGGTTTTTAGCACCATCCGAACGACTCGACAGCTGCTCTTATCAGGTCCCCCGTCACTGACAAGGGGGAGGGATGGAAGGTCAAGTTTCTCGGCAAATGCACGGATCGAACTCGAGGCTAGAAACCAGCGTCTTACCGACTGTTAGGATATAGGGCGGTGGATATAATGGTTAGCAACACGCCATTACTACTGATAACAAATCTTAAACTCGGACGAAGGTATTTATCCAATCACATATATAAAGGCTCTGAATTCGGGAAAGACAATCAAAATGATCTCCTTGAACACTGTCGCCACATACCTGGACACGGATCACGTGCAAAGCAATGGCCCTTTCCCCTGCATTCACTAGTTCAGACAGTACTTCCTCTTTAAGTTGAGGGGTGAGTGAACTTGAGTGCCATCCATTATGGAGCGGAGCAATTTGCAACTATTGTCGACACTTCATTCCAAACATCGCCAATGGTGAAAGAAATAGCAACAACCAGAGCCTTATATATAGAGAGTCTGGCCAACTGACGTCGTGGGCGCCATTTTGTTACCCATTTTTACGTTTCATACAGAGCCGCAGTACAGCGTGTGACCGATTTATATGTTTTAGATTTGTGCAAATGTATTTTTATGTTCACTCGTGTGTAGGGATAGACAATAATTTTAATAAATCAATCACAATATGTAAATTTTATTGACGATATTTATTTTTGTTACCTTTTAAACATTTAAAAACACCACAATAATCCAATGTATCGTTTATCTAAAGGTTAAATTGAAAGTATCGAATAATGATTCAAAGATTACCTTTGAAATTTTTTTATCATATTTTAAGGGTGAAATATTGAAACGGGTTCCATTGATTCCGATTTCGTTTCTGATTTTTTTTAAAATTAACATTAAAAATACCGCAATGAACCAATATAATTTTTTATATAATTTTTATCGTATGTTATTATCCCGCGTCGAAGGAAGTATGGGGGAGATCTTGAAACGGGCTCTGTCCATCCCAGTATCTTTATGAAACTTTTTTTGTAAACACATCATTATAGTAGTTGTGCCAGGTTGTGCCTTTTGCTAATTAGAAATCTTTAGGATTTAATCATTTGTGTGTTTCCCTGGAGACGTTGGGTGGTCGTGTGATCTAACACGTGCGCTTTAATCATAATTTCTGTTATTGAATCAAGCGGCGATGTTTCGACCTAAAGATTCTACGTGACAGGGAGTAGGTCGCCTGTCCAACCTTGTGGGTTTTCTACTTGTCCTTCAATTTCCTTCCATTACTAAAGACCCCCTACGCGCAAGCGAATTATTAAAGGTGTACCATACGCTAGCTCTCTTTCGAATCTCCGGTTGTAATTGACAAGTAGTAGGGTCGCCTGTTCTATCTCGTGGGTTTTCTCCGGGTCCTCCCACTAGGTTGTAAGAGACAAAGAGTAGGGTGGCCTGTCCAGTCTCGTGGGTTTTCTCCGGGTCCTTCCGTTTCCTCCCACTGCTAAAGATCCCTACGCGCAAGCGAATAATTAAAATAGAATTAAACCATATGATCTAGTTTGTGTCGAGTGGACGTTACCCCCCCCCCCCCTCTCCTCTCTCCCACCATGGGAACAAATTCGAGGTAGATTTTGGTGTACAATTTTTATTAAGAGGAGCAAAAATAAATGATTTAGCCTTTTATTCAAAATTGCCGGAAAACGAAATTCAAACTTCGACTCCCTACAAAGACCAGAAAACGAAAAATAATAATCTGAATAAAACGAACGGATTAATCCGAATAACTAATAATATTGATGACTTCAGTCAAGCGGGAACTTTGCTAGGCCTACACTGTGTGTCTCAGGCTCATAAATTGTTGAAGATTTACCCCTGGATGGAGATATCTAACATAATCACTTATAAATAAAATAAAAATAAAAATGACCATATCGATGAAGTTAAAATTCGAAAAACATCTACTAACTAGGCCAGACCAGGCCTGGCCCTACACGGTAGGCTATCAAACTCAAAATTGTTATTCCCAAGTACATAAATCTTTTTCGAAAATTCACTCGTGGATGAATTCATTAAACATATACAAATTAACGCAAACCGCAACACTTTATGCCATATAGACGAAATTTAAATCGAAAAAACATCTACTAATTAACAAAGGCTAGGCCTATTTGGACCTACACTGTCAAAGCGTTTTTCAATTCATAACAAATCGTTGAAAATTCATTCATAAAATAATAATAACCTATGACGTGAATATGTCATTAGGTTCGGAATTTCTTCAAACTACAATGAGAATCTTTGGTCGCTTGAAATCATTAAAAACGCGAATGACAGGATAATAATTACCTGTAGGCCTAGGCTACTAACATTTTATGCCATATAGACGAAATTTAAATCGAAAAAACATCTACTAATTAACAAAGACTAGGCCTATTTGGGCCTACACTGTCAAGGCGTTTTTCAATTCATAACAAATCGTTGAAAATTCATTCATAAAATAATAATAACCTATGACGTGAATATGTCATTAGGTTCGGAATTTCTTCAAACTACAATGAGAATCTATGGTCGCTTGAAATCATTAAAAACGCGAATGACAGGATAATAATTACCTGTAGGCCTAGGCTACTAACATTACACAAGATGTAATTTTTGCCACAATCGACGCCTTTTCGCATTTTTTGGGAACCTGTGCAAATAAATCCCTTGCCCATCATTTGTGTGGCATTTCACAGCCACAAAACAGACCAATAATATAAAAAAACGCGGATAAAATGTCATTTAAAACACGTCAAATTATAGGTTACTATAACAGGCGATTCTTTTTAGATGGGTAACATAATGGCGTCCATGTGTCACGTGACCACCATAAGCCAATCATAATCGGGACACGGGTTGGCCAGACTCTCTTTATATAAGGCTCTGGCAACAACCTTTGTCTGTAGACTGTACTCAAATGAATAAAACGAGGACAATGATGTTGACCTTATCCAATTGAGATTGTTTTCAACAAAGCCTAGGGGTGTCGAGTGAATTCCCTAAACTAATTACGCGTTGCATCATCACCTCAAACGGAAGAGGACGGCAAGCTCTCAGTGCAAATGCCTGACAACAAAGTGCCGTCGGCGAAAGTGCACATGCAAGAAGTAGCTGGAGTTGAACAATATCCAATACTAATATGTATATTATAGGGGAATTGGTTAATTTGTTAGCCATTTTCTTACTGAAAATATTTTTCAAGGAGTATTATTCCGGCAAAGTGTAAAAATTTACTTGGAAGTAAGACTCAATAAGAGAAGATGTGCTCCCATCATGTAAGTAAGACGTTAAAACCCCAGTTCATTTCTTAATAAAAGTACCTGCATTAGTATTAGCCTAGTTAGAGCGAAACAGTATGACGTTATATTCCACTATATGCCTAGTCTCTATCATCCAAACAAATATTCTACGAATATTAGTCTGGATGGGTCCTCAAAATTTGACGGAAAGCAGGTCATTGTCTGGATTATCCAGTCTTTTAAGTTACCACGTACTGAATCTATCAAAACATCTCGCTTGTCAATAATGACACTCTCTAAAATTTTGTTTGTAAAGGTTTTAATTGAAATGGTAATTTTCTCTCGTCATGAATCAGACGTATGGCTTCTCACAATCTTCTTACTTCTTCATCGCGATTCACGCTTCATTCCTCGTATCTATTTTGTTTCTAATAATCGATGTGCCAAGTGAATCGTGGGATATATTTCAGACTCGCTTTATAGAATCTAGCAAAATCGGCCCGGCTTCATAAGATCTAGCACTTACCGAGACTTTAGCCAAAAGGTTCCATTGCCCATGCGTAACCGGGAGTTTGGTTTTTTATGGGGTAGATTATCCAGTAATTTTCGTCAACAATTGAGAACCGTCCCAGACCCTCCGTACGTTGAAGACTAGGGGGTTCTGGGTGACCGAGACTACTATATGCCCTTTGGGCATCTCAGGTTTACATTGCATAATTCTGTAGACTGTAGAAACAATTCAACTTTCAAGAAGAAAAGTATCTATCCACTGCACGTGCATCTGTGACCTATGACCCATACACTACGTATATAAGGTCAGGATGAATGACAACAATTGTCTAATTTCTCGTTGAGATCTTGACTGTTATTACACGCTGTGTGGTCATATACTTAGGTATTTTGTAGTAGTGATTGCTAATCGCTTACGATTCTAGTAGATGATTTTATAAATAAAATAGAAGCATACGATATACAAGTTTCAAAGTTGTTAACTTTGAATTCAAGTGCTGGAATTTGTCACGTTGTGTCAAATTATTTGTTAGTATAATTCCTAGTTAATATGGATAATTTATTTGTTCAAGATGAGGG
The DNA here is from genome assembly GCA_963678685.1 of Patella ulyssiponensis. Classification (NCBI taxonomy): domain Eukaryota; kingdom Metazoa; phylum Mollusca; class Gastropoda; family Patellidae; genus Patella; species Patella ulyssiponensis. The sequence goes on from OY783226.1 coordinate 96,538,122, forward strand.
CGATTTCGAGGGATTTCGTCCCTCTGATATATAAGTCAAGGTGAAGTAAACACGATAATATGTACCGCTAAGGACTCTAAAGCAGAAGAGCCGGGTGTTGTAAACAAACCAAGTAGAAAACGCAAGGCATCGCAGAATGTGAGAAGTAAGAATAGTAGATCGTTGAAAGTTCTTGGAACTTCTCAATCCGAGGTAACTAAAATAGATATTTCTGCATGTATCGGTCGGTCATACACTAGCGGGCCACTGTTACTAGTGATAATTCCAAGCAAGCCGGTAATAATAATATAAATATGGCGTCCAGCGAAACGCCCTTTTCAATGTCAAACTACACAAGCAGGAATACGACCGGTACGTTACCAGTTTTCAGTGTAGCAAATAATTCAGCTAATGTTGTTACCAATGTAAACTTATTAAGTAGTTTACAGAAACAAATCTCTGATCTGTCCGGAGTTGCTATGTCCCTTTCCAATAACAGATCGACTGGGTACGCTTATGATACCGGTAACAATATAACAAATACGCCTTTTTATAATTCAAATTGTTTTTCGAATCCAATAGCAGCCATTGATGTTCAGTCTCACGACTCAGACAGTTTTACTGGCACTTTTTCTGAACCAGTATTGAATTTGATGGACCCTCAATGTATGTGCGATGAGTTTGAGGAACAAACCCCTTTGACTAAATTAAATGAGAATATCATTACACCTGCTAATAATATCCCATCAAACCTTTGATGACATCTTTCAAAAATGAAGGCAATATAGGGAATCCAATTGATTCTAGATGGACAGATTTCATAGTTGAGTCTACATCAAAGAAAGTTGATTTAACAAAAATTTCTAGTAAATACCCTGTTCCCTCCTGTAGATCAGGACATATGGAACGTCTTGCCACGGGCAGCCAGGTCACAAGACATAGCTTTTCAAGGCACACAAAAATTGATTGGTCTGGGTATTTCCCCTTTATTAAATGTTTTGTCTGACCCAAATTGTAGTGCGGACGTCCGTAGAACGGTGACGGATTCGGTTGCTGTTCTTGGCAATTCATTATTGGATATTTCCACTGGACGGCGCCAATGTTTGAAAAAGTATATGAGCAAAAAATATCATCTAATTTGTTCATCATCTAGGCCTATTGGTGATACTCTATTTGGGCCAGATGTATTAGTCGGCTAAGGGAAATTGATCAATCCATTAAAGTTTATGGTATACGAGGAGGTAGAGTTGTTAACAACCGCCCCTCATTTAACAAAACTAATAGATCTTTTTGTCCCCCGCCTTTCGAAGAAAGTTGGGGGACTATTAAAATGGGTTCGTCCGTCTGTCTGCCTGTCTGTCTGTCCGTCACACTTTTTGGGACACAATAACTCTCTTCCTAATTGAGCTAGAATGTTCAAACTTGGTGTATGTGTTTATTAGGTCAATGCCTTGATGGAGTTCGAAGATGAGCATTTTCCGCTTAGGGTAAGCAGAGATAAGCAATTTGATTGGTTGATGCTTTGGGACACGATAACTTTAGTTCTAATTAAGTGAGATTGATGAAACTTGGTGTATAGTTTCATTATAGTAATACCTTGACTAAGTTCGATAATGAGCATTTTCTGCTCAGGGTAAGCAGAGCTATAAGCAATTTGATTGGTCGAGAATTTGGAACACAATAACTCTCCTTCTAATTGAGTTAAAATGTTCAAACTTGGTGTATATGCTTATTAGGTCAATGCCTTGATGGAGTTCGAAGATGAGCATTTTCCGCTTAGGGTAAGCAGAGATAAGCAATTTGATTGGTTGATGCTTTGGGACACGATAACTTTAGTTCTAATTAAGTGAGAGTGACGAAACTTGGTGTATAGTTTCATTATAGTAATACCTTGACTAAGTTCGATAATGAGCATTTTCTGCTCAGGGTAAGCAGAGCGATACGCAATTTGATTGGTCGAGACTTTGGAACACAATAACTCTCCTTCTAATTGAGTTAAAATGTTCAAACTTGGTGTATATGCTTATTAGGTCAATGCCTTGATGGAGTTCGAAGATGAGCATTTTCCGCTTAGGGTAAGCAGAGATAAGCAATTTGATTGGTTGATGCTTTGGGACACGATAACTTTAGTTCTAATTAAGTGAGAGTGATGAAACTTGGTGTATAGTTTCATTACAGTAATACCTTGACTAAGTTCGATAATGAGCATTTTCTGCTCAGGGTAAGCAGAGCGATACGCAATTTGATTGGTCGAGACTTTGGAACACAATAACTCTCCTTCTAATTGAGTTAAAATGTTCAAACTTGGTGTATATGCTTATTAGGCCAAAGCCTTGATGGAGTTCGAAGATGAGCATTTCCCGCTTAGGGTAGGCAGAGATAAGCAATTTGATTGGTTGATGCTTTGAGACACGATAACTTTAGTTCTAATTAAGTGAGAGTGATGAAACTTGGTGTATAGTTTCATTACAGTAATACCTTGACTAAGATCGATAATGAGCATTTCCTGCTCAGGGTAAGCAGAGCGATAAGCAATTTGATTTGCCGAGACTTTGGAACACAATAACTCTCCTTCCAATTGAGTTAAAATGTTCAAAATTGGTGTGTATGCTTATTAGGTCAATGCCTTGATGGAGTTCGAAGATGAGCATTTTCTTCTTACGGTAGGCAGAGATAAGCAATTTTTGGATGACACTTCGTGTTCAGTTTGATTGGTCGATACGTTTGAAAAAAATAAATGTGCGATTAATTAATATGTGTCTCGATAATGAGCATTTTCTGCTCAGGGTAAGCAGAGCTATAAGCAATTTGATTGGTCGAGAATTTGGAACACAATAACTCTCCTTCTAATTGAGTTAAAATGTTCAAACTTGGTGTATATGCTTATTAGGTCAATGCCTTGATGGAGTTCGAAGATGAGCATTTTCCGCTTAGGGTAAGCAGAGATAAGCAATTTGATTGGTTGATGCTTTGGGACACGATAACTTTAGTTCTAATTAAGTGAGAGTGACGAAACTTGGTGTATAGTTTCATTATAGTAATACCTTGACTAAGTTCGATAATGAGCATTTCTGCTCAGGGTAAGCAGAGCGATACGCAATTTGATTGGTCGAGACTTTGGAACACAATAACTCTCCTTCTAATTGAGTTAAAATGTTCAAACTTGGTGTATATGCTTATTAGGTCAATGCCTTGATGGAGTTCGAAGATGAGCATTTTCCGCTTAGGGTAAGCAGAGATAAGCAATTTGATTGGTTGATGCTTTGGGACACGATAACTTTAGTTCTAATTAAGTGAGAGTGATGAAACTTGGTGTATAGTTTCATTACAGTAATACCTTGACTAAGTTCGATAATGAGCATTTTCTTCTCAGGGTAAGCAGAGCGATACGCAATTTGATTGGTCGAGACTTTGGAACACAATAACTCTCCTTCTAATTGAGTTAAAATGTTCAAACTTGGTGTATATGCTTATTAGGCCAAAGCCTTGATGGAGTTCGAAGATGAGCATTTTCCGCTTAGGGTAGGCAGAGATAAGCAATTTGATTGGTTGATGCTTTGAGACACGATAACTTTAGTTCTAATTAAGTGAGAGTGATGAAACTTGGTGTATAGTTTCATTACAGTAATACCTTGACTAAGATCGATAATGAGCATTTCCTGCTCAGGGTAAGCAGAGCGATAAGCAATTTGATTTGCCGAGACTTTGGAACACAATAACTCTCCTTCCAATTGAGTTAAAATGTTCAAAATTGGTGTGTATGCTTATTAGGTCAATGCCTTGATGGAGTTCGAAGATGAGCATTTTCTTCTTACGGTAGGCAGAGATAAGCAATTTTTGGATGACACTTCGGGTTCAGTTTGATTGGTCGATACGTTTGAAAAAAATAAATGTGCGATTAATTAATATGTGTCATCTATTTATTTTGGGATTTCGGCGGGGGACATCAGCCTCACTGTTGGCTTGTTTAGGTCAAGGTTACGGGCAGCGTGCTGGAGCCCCGAAAAATTATGTGCCACAAAATCGTGCATGGAGAGGAAGGGGGAAGTATCCTCAACCCCATCAGAACAACCAGTAAAAGTAAGTTTTAATTTTTCTGCTGCTCAAATCTCTCTGTGTAAGGAAAATTGGTTGGATATAACTTCAGATCACTGGGTTTTAAAAACTGTAGCTGGTTACTCTATTGATTTTCTTTCATATCCCAAGCAAGAAACTTTACCAGTGGCACCAAGTTTTACTCCTGAGCAAATTTGTCTTATTGATCTGGGGGTTGGGAAGATGTTAGCTAAGGGTGCCATCAAATCTGTTAGTTTTCATCCTGATCAATTCATATCCAATATTTTCCTTGTTGAGAAAAAATCTGGAGGCTTCCGTCCTGTTATTAATCTTAAAAATAGGTTGCCAGGCAACGAAACATACGCCCACACAGCAGCCAAATCGTCCGGGCAGTCAACAAGAGTTGTTGCATTTTAAGTAATCACCAGAAAATCATAATTCAAACTCACCCATAACTACGGTGTAACTGTGATATAATCAAACGTTGTTTTAAATCAGATAATAATTGTGACCTCCAGAGGGACCACAAGCTAAAAAGGGTGATTTTTCGTACAATCAGGGGCCATGATTCAGGAAGTTACGATCCGATATGGGCAAATATGCAATGGAACCAAGATCATTAGGTTATAAACATGTATTTCAAGTTTCATCAAAATTAGTTCAAAATTGTGACCTCTATAGGGTCCACCACCTTGATATAACATATTTTTACACAATTCGCGTACAGACGGCGGCCATTTTATCCATCAACTCTGGTCCGATTTTCACGAAATTCAAATTCTCCCTTCATTACCATGAAACCGTGATATAATCAAACGGTTTTTTAAATTGGATAATAATTTTGACCTCCAGAGGGACCACAAGCTAACAAAAGCGATTTTTCGGACAATCAGGGGACATAATTCATGAAGTTGTGATTCGATGGGCGCAAATATCGAAAAGAACCAAGATCTTTGGGTTATAAACATACATGTCAAGTTTCATCAAAATCGGTTCAAAAATTGTGACCTCTGTAAGGTCCACAACCTTGATATAACATATTTTCACACCATTCGCGTACAAACGGCGGCCATTTTGTCCGTCAATTTTGGTACGATTTTCACGAAATTCGAACTCAACCTTCATAACCATGGAACGGTGATATTGTGATAACAATTTTGACCTCCAGAGAGACCACAAGCTAAAGATAGGCTGGCACTGCCAGGCAGGATACGCCCACATTTTCGAGAGATGGATAGAGAACAAGCAATACCGAAAGTGATTTTTCCTACATCATTAAGTTAGAATTTGATATGTGCAAATATCGAAATGAATTAAGATCTTTGGGTTATAAAGGTGCATTTCAGTAGGCTTCAAATTCGACTGGGGATCATGTTGCTAAGTGGGTAAGATGCTGGCCTCTATAGGGTCCACAACCTTGATATAACATATTTTCACACTAATCGCGTACAAACGGCGGCCATTTTGTATGTCAATTTTGGTCCGATTTTCACGAAATTCGAACTCAACCTTCATTACCATGTAACGGTGATATAATCAAACGGTTTTTTAAATCGGATAATCATTTTGCCCTCCAGAGGAACCACAAGCTAAAAAGGGCGATTTTTCGGACAATCAGGGGCCATAATTCAAGAAGTTTGGTTCTGATGGCCGCAAATATAGAAAGGAACCAAGATCTTTGGCTTATAAACATACATGTCAAGTTTCATCACAATCAGTTCAAAATTGTGACCTCTATAGGGTCCACAACCTTGAAATAACATATTTTCACACTATTCGCGTATAAACGGCGGCCATTTTGTATGTCAATTTTGGTCCGATTTTCACGAAATTTGATCTCAACCTTCATTACCATGTAACGGTGATATAACCAAACGGTTTTTTAAATCGGATAATAATTTTGACCTCCCGAGGGACCACAAGCTAAAAAGGGCGATTTTTCGGACAATCAGGGGCCATAATTCTGGAAGTTATGATCCGATGGGCGCAAATATCGAAAGGGACCAAGATCTTGGGGTTATAAACAAGCATGTCAAGTTTCATCACAATTGGTTCAAAATTGTGACCTCTATAGGGTCCACAACCTTGAAATAACATATTTTCACACTATTCGCGTACAAACGGCGGCCATTTTGTATGTCAATTTTGGTCCGATTTTCACGAAATTCGAACTCAACCTCCATTACCATGTAACGGTGATATAATCAAACGTTTTTTTTAAATCGGATAATAATGTTGCCCTCCAGACGGACCACAAGCTAAAAAGGGCGATTTTTCGGACAATCAGGGGCCATAATTCAGGAATTTACGATCCGATTGGCGCAAATATCGAAAGGAACCAAGATCTTGGGGTTATAAACATGCATGTCAAGTTTCATCACAATCGGTTCAAACTTGTGACCTCTATAGGGTCCACAAGCTAAAAACATGATATTTCGTACAATCAGGGGCCATAATCCATGAAGTTTCCACCCGATACATGCCAATATCGAAAGCAGCCGAGATCTTATGGGGATAAACCTATATTTCAAGTTTCGTCAAAATCGGATAAGAATTGTGACCTGTAGAGAGTCCACAAACAAATTGTGGACGGACGGACAGGGGCGACGACATAATACGTCCACATGAAAATGTGGGCGTATAAAAAGGGCGATTTTTCGGACAACCAGGGGACATAATTCATGAAGTTATGATTCGATGGGCGCAAATATCGAAAGGAACCAAGATCTTTGGGTTATAAACATACATGTCAAGTTTCATCAAAATCGGTTCAAAATTGTGACCTCTATAAGGTCCACAACCTTGATATAACATATTTTCACACCATTCGCGTACAAACGACGGCCATTTTGTCCGTCAATTTTGGTCCGATTTTCACGAAATTCGAACTCAACCTTCATAACCATGGACCGGCGATATACTCTAACGGTTTTATAAATCGGATAACAATTTTGACCTCCAGAGGGACCACAAGCTAAAAAGGGCGATTTTTCGGACAATCAGGGGCCATAATTCAGGAAGTTATGATCCGATGGGCGCAAATATCGAAAGGAACCAAGATCTTTGGGTTATAAACATACATGTCAAGTTTCATCAAAATCGGTTCAAAATTGTGACCTCTATAAGGTCCACAACCTTGATATAACATATTTTCACACCATTTGCGTACAAACGGCGGCCATTTTGTCCGTCAATTTTGGTCCGATTTTCACGAAATTCGAACTCAACCTTCATAACCATGTAACGGTGATATATTCCAACGGTTTTTTAAATCGGATAACAATTTTGACCTCCAGAGAGACAACAAGCTAAAAAGGGCGATTTTTCGGACAATCAGGGGCCATAATTCAGTAAGTTACGATCCGATGGGCGCAAATATCGAAAGGAACCAAGATCTTTGGGTTATAAACATACATGTCAAGTTTCATCAAAATCGGTTCAAAATTGTGACCTCTATAAGGTCCACAACCTTGATATAACATATTTTCAAACTATTCGCGTACAAACGGCGGCCATTTTGTCCGTCAATTTTGGTCCGATTTTCACGAAATTCGAACTCAACCTTCATAACCATGGGACGGTGATATAATCAAACGTTTTTTTTTAAATCGGATAACAATTTTGACCTCCAGAGGGACAACAAGCTAAAAAGGGCGATTTTTCAGACAATCAAGGGCCATAATTCAGGAAGTTACGATCCGATTGGCGCAAATATCGAAAGGAACCAGGATCTTTGGGTTATAACCATGCATTTCAACTTTCATCCAAATCGGTTCAAAATTGTGACCTCTACACTGTTCACAAGCTAAAAAAAACGTGATTTTTCGTACAATCAGGGGCCATAACCCATGAAGTTACGGTCCGATACATGCCAATATCGAAAGGATCCGAGATATATTTAAAGTTACATTGAAATCGGATAAAAATTGTGACCTGTAGACTGTTCACAAACAATTGTGGACGGACGGACGAACAGGGGCGACGACAATATACGTCCACAGGAAAATGTGGGCGTATAAAAATCTTAATAAATTTATCAAGTATGAACACTTTAAGCAGGAAACTTTGGCAATTGCAGTTAAGTCCATCAAGCAAGGTTCTCAACAAGGTGTGCTCAGATCAAGTGGAGAAGGCCATTATTATCATCCCAGGTTGGTCAACTCAGGATTGGTTTCCCTCTCTGTTGAAAATTTTAATTGGAAATCCAAGGAGGATTCCAATTCGGAAAGATTTATTGAGGTTGGCTCACAACGATTCATTGCACCCATTGCAAAAGGCTTTATTTGAACGCTTGTGTTGTACCAGGCAATACCACTCTAAGCTTGGCTTATCAAAGGTCGCTTCAAATAACATTATCCTCTCCTGTAGAGACTCAACAAACAAACAATACCATTTTGCATGGAAAAAGTGGGTATTTTGGGCAATTGAACGACAAATTGATCTCTTGGCTCCTACTGTAATTGATATTTTAAATTATTTTGGTTGAACAGAAAACTTCTTATAGTGTTATTAATATTCATAAATCAACCATATCCAATACGTTGAGTTCTTGTGGTAATAATATGTTGCAAAATAGCCATATGATTTCAAATTTTATGAAGGGTCTTTTTAATAAAGATCCACCTAAACCTCGTTATCTAATTTCTATATTTCCATTTTGCTTCGCTATTTAGCTACATTATTTCCTTTTAATGATTTATCAATTAAATTGTTAACTCTTAAGACAGCTAGTCTTTTAGCTTTATTAACAGCTCAAAGATGTCAAACTTTAGCTAGTTTTTCCTTAGATACCTTAGTTGATACTGGTTCAGATATAACGTTGGGTGCTTCAGGTGTTTTTGAAATCTTCTAAAAGGTCTAAGTCATTATATAAAATAAATATTGAGAATTTTCATGACAAAAGAGTTTGTCCTTGTTTTACTTTACGGTATTATTGTAGTACTATTCAAAACAAACGTAAATCCAGACAATTGTTAGTATCATTTTACACGTTTAATGTTGTAGTGTCAAGTACTATAGCACATTGGATTAAGCAATGTTTGTCGAATAGTGGTATTGACACATCTGTTTTTAAAGCTCACTCTGTTAGGGGAGCATCTACCTCCGCTGCTTTTAATGCAGGATGTAATATTTCAGATATCCTGGCTGCGGGTTGTTGGGCTGGTGAAACCACTTTTAGGAAGTCGTTTTGTTGCATGACCCTAGATCAGTATTGTCTGGATCTGTTCCTTGTGCTGTAGATTTGATTCCACTTTCTGCAATGTTGAACACAAGACCAGACATTTTCTCTGAAGCTAACAATAACAACTTTTTTGCTTTATCACCAGTGATATTTGAAATCATATTCTGAAAGATAGATTTTATAACATGCCATTTCTTCCCTTATCGTCTGAAATCTTTGAAATATATCCTGCAAATAATGTTATCTTATAACATGTCACTATTTGCTTAATCATTTGAGATCATATTCTGTTATTAGTTTATGACATGCAATATGTTATAGTAAGTACCATTCATATCTATTAGTGTGTAAACTTTATTCTTTACTTGATGGTGTATTCCCTCAATTTTGAGAAATAAACAATTTATGTATTGAAACTTTAACCCTTTCTAATGTTGTCTCCGCGGGTTTATTTGTTTTTTTACCAGCTGTGTCTTTGCCTTCCCCCCTTGTTTTGCAATAATCGTGCTGCTGGTTCAAGGTCTGATGAGTCATTTGAACTAGTCGCAGATGGAATGGGCAGGTCAGAACTGTTAGATGATTCTTTGGGTCGACAAGCTTAACAGACATAACTTTAGTCGCAGATGGAATGGGCAGGTCAGAACTGTTAGATGATTCTTTGGGTCGACAAGCTTAACAGACATAACCTGTGGAACCTTCTTCCACAGCTTTCATGTAAGCAGCAACTGTAAATCCTGAAAAGCATCAATCATGTACCTAAATATTAGAATGACAAATTGAATTTGTGTACTCTTGAATAATCAGCAGAAGTTAGAGATCACTTTACCTGTCCCACATTGGTCCATTTATTACAAATATCACGTTTAGGACAATGCATCGTATGCGCGCATAAATTTCTCTCTGCCATTCTATTCTGTGTGTACTCTATGTTATGTAGGGGGACAATAATCTCATTCCTTCTTCTATGGGGTTTAAAGGAGCTAAAACGCTAATATTTAAGAGCTATAAATTGCCACAAATGGGTCGCAACGCATATAAAAATGTAATATGAATGTATACAAACTGATTTACATTCAATCGTTTTCGTTTGTACTCTCAGTTCAAATTAGTTATGTTCGGCGAAATACGCCAGAAGTGGCAGTTTCAATCGAGTGGCTATTTCAAGTGTCTGGTTATTCCAGCCTACATACGCCGTTTGATTTTGTGCAATGTTTCTAGCCTCGTTCCTCGAGTCTCTTGCTAAAACTGGGGCTGAAACGCATTAAAATATTTACATTGTTTTAAATATTTGATATCAAAAGCCCATCTTTTCCTGCTAAAATGACAACACCAGTGTTGATTTAAATTGACAAATAATTGGTTTTTCGAATGCCGAAGAATTTGGACGATATTGAGTTAGAGACTTAGCTACTTTAATGTTCACTCCCACTAAAGGTGATATCGTAAACAGATCCCATTCCATATTTGATGAAGATTTATAGGATTCATTCAGAAGCCATATTTGGAGATCAAAGTAAGGGCAATTTTGATAGTGGAATTCTTGTATGAAAATGAAATGAAATGGGGTTTTAACGTCCTACTCTTATGCACCTAACCTGGGCTAATGGAAAACGGGCATACGCCATACAGTGTGCTATGAGGGAAATTTTGCCCGGGCAGCGGCGCTACGGCCTACTCTTATATCGAATTCCAACTGCCGAGGGATCTTTTACGTGCACTCCAATGTGTACACGGGACCTCGGTTTTTCGTCCCATCCGAACGACTAGGCAGCTGTCCTTGTCAGGATCTCCTGTATCACTGACAAGGGGAAATCACGCCGGAAAATCGAGATGAACTTTCTCGGCCAATGCAGGGATCGAACACCCGACCTCCAGGCTAGCCACAATACAATTAACACAAAGGCCGTGTATACATAACTGTTCATCCTTCATTTAATTAATTAATCTGAGATTACATTTGTTACCGGTGTACCTACAACGAATCATCTTGTTAGGCCCTATCAATTATCAACACGTCATGACAAATAAACTGTGTTGTTTTGGTATGTAGCCTATCTCATTATATGTTTTCGGTAAGACAAGCTAGTATTATATAATCTTCAAAAAAAGAAACGCACAGCCCATTTTTCCTCAATTTTTATTTGAATGAGGTCGCTGTATCGATAAATCTTAATTTTTTTAAATGCCATTATGTTAGCATAAAAAATCCATTATTGGTTTTAAAGGTAGGGTCACTAATTCTGACTGGTCATACTTTTTTTCGCAATTTGTTTTGGCTGGATAACACCAAGACACAAGAGTTTAACAACTTCGCGAGCAATTCGCATAGAACCTTAATCTTAGGTCTTTAAAATACGGGGTTCTCGGTTTCTAAATCAGTTGGGGTGGTCTAGAGTGCCGCGCTGTGGTTCTTTCGATCCCTGGTGTGAGCGTATGTGGCATGGAGATAGGGGCGCCTTCTCAACCTCGTGGGTTTCCTCCGGGCAAGCGAATTATTGAAACAAAAATGAAACCATGTGTTAGTCCCAAAATGACCCGGTTTGTGTCGAGTGGACGTTAAACCCCAACTCTCTCTAAATCAGTTGCACATGTAAACACTCAACGAACCAAGTGATGCCACATCTGAACGAAGACCAACGCTATTAGTCGGTTACAAGCAGGTGAATCTTAGACAGATGTACCCTGACTGCTGAATGTTTCCTGGTTTCCATTTCCCGCCTTTTGGGATAGGTACCGACAACGAAGTTTAACACGTGACCACTCAACCGCAGGCCAAACAAGAGTGACCCCACCTCACCGCGATCGTCTCTTCCGGTTTCGTCATTTGCGGAAACTGTTCTCAACAGCGACCTCTATTTCAGCAGTAATTCCTCGACGGCGTAGAATCTCGGACCAGACGGTACGAGCGACCAGATTACGAGCCAGACGTTCCGTTAGAGCTGCTGTTTTGAAATACGTCGATACATTTAAATCCGACTTCATTGGGTTCAGACCTGAGAGTATGGCCACAGCAACACCGGAGAACAGTTTGGTTTAGTCGCGGTTCCTGTTGCAATGAGGGGACGGTAGGGCGAGGGTATACTGACGACAAAATGTCACATTGCGTTTCTTTTTTGGGAAGAGTATATTATCAACCTACCTGTGTCTTCGTTCTATGAATTAAAATCCACAATCCAATTAGTAAACAATCGATATCTTCGATATATGTCAGTATCTCTTCTAACTGACCGAGTCGCGGAGTGAAATGTTTTTTCGCGAAATGATTCCGCATCAATGAGTACTCTTCGAATGCGTATGTATCAACAGTTTATTGTTATGAAAATACATGTAGTCGTCGATCCTATTGAACATTTTGGGGGGTTGGGATGGCCTAGTGGTCTAGAGTTCCGCGCTTCGACCTCTAGCTGGCCGGTCACCTCTGGCTTGCGGCTGTGGTTTCGATCCCTGGTGTGAGCGTATGTGACATGGGGATAGGGGCGCCTTCTCAACCTCGTGGGTTTCCTCCGGGCACTCCGGTTTCCTCCCACTGCTAAAGACCTCTACGCGCAAGCGAATTATTGAAATAAAATTGAAACCATGTTGGTCCCAAAATGACCTAGTTTGTGTCGAGTGGACGTTAAACCCCATTTCTCTCTCTCTCTATTGAACATTTTAAAGGGACAATAACATTCTTGCTGGCTTGGAAACTCCAGAAAATAAATAATACCCTTATTCTAAGTACTAGATGTTTAAGTGTCCTACCTGTTGTGTAAATTATCCATTACAACCTACTTTACTTGTCCAGAGGGTTCGAAAATATTTTAAAATCCAAGTCACATTTGAAAAGGTTTACATTAGACTTTTCAAATCAATTGGTTTAATTTTTCCATTTTTTTTAAAATAGGTGTGTTAAGATGAAATTTATATCATCAATTAATTGGAATATTGTAAAATAATGCGATTTGTTGACCAGAATGAATATTGGGACATATTATTCAGTTACAACAAGAGTGTTATTGGGGCTTTAAGCACTTGCAAACATATAGATCTACAATCAAGTGAAATAACAGTGCTGGACTCTTAGTATTCCGATGAATGCCAGACCATGGTCCATGGCCCTATTAATTTAACTGGAACACATGCGCAAAAGATACTTCCTATGTAGATTAGAATAACCAGACGCCAGTAATTGGCCATTGATTGGGATTCCTCGCATATTTCGCCGTACATAACAGGTGTCCGGAGGAGTAAGCTTACCCTGCCTGGCGCGCCACGTCATTTACGTCAAAGAATACTGTTAAAAATATTTCACCACATTCAAGCGAGTCCAGCACATATAAAAAGGGAACTGGAAAACTGGGTATGCACTATTTTTTTTTATCATCCAGAAAAATATTCTACGAATATCAGTCTTGTTTGCGTTGTCAACATTTGAAAAAAATTGGTCGTTGACTAGATTATCCGGTCTAAGGGATGTAAATCGTCCTAAACAAAAGAGGATGACGCCTATGAAAGTCATTTAAGAATGCCATTTCACCATAAAAATTTTCCTTGCAATGGGCCTTTTCAACTGTTTTTTTTTTTAATTCTTATTCATCGTCACGATTCATGTTTGTTATACTAAAGCAAGAATTATGGGTGCAACACTTACTTGACTTGGCCAGAAGATACTGGATAATCTTATACTGGATAAGATACTTGACAATGTTCCCAGACCCTCCGTACGTTGACGACTAGGAGGTTCCGGGTGACCGAGACTAGGTATGCACATATTCATCCCTCGGAACACATAAATCCCACTGGATATTCCATGACGAAAGTTAAAAAATTCTTAGCCCTATAATAGGATAATTGTCTGTAGGCCTACACTCCTCCGCTGCCTTCCACGGTTGAAAAGGAAATTCCAGCCGTCCAATAATAAAAATAGTACAATAATACAACGACCCTGTTGATTCTAAATCCATGACATCAGAATAAATGAAGTTGTGGTCGCGAAACCAATAAAATTGACACCACCACCAGAATAAACTTGTCGACAGTTATATATCAGCAGCCATCTTTATATCTATCCTAATCGGCGAACGATTATATGATATTGATAAGAACCACCAAATTTTGTGTACAATCGCTTTAAGAGAGAAAAAATACAGTTAGCTAATAGGACAGTTACCTAATGTACTCTTATTTTACGAAACATACACAATAGAACTTACCTTTTCCTTTTCTTTTCCCCTTGTCAGTGATGCAGAGGGAGGGCCTGACAAGGACAGCTGCCTGGTCGTTCGGATGGGATGAAAAACCGAGGTCCCGTGTACACATTGGAGTGCACGTAAAAGATCCCTTGGCAGTTGGAATTCGATATAAGAGTAGGCCGTAGCGGCGCTGCCCGGGCAAAATTTCCCTCATAGCACACTGTATGGCGTATGCCCTTCTTCCATAAGCCCAGGTCCGGTGCACAAGCGTAGGACGTTAAACCCCATTTCATTTCATTTTCTTTGTTAAACTTGAATCCGTATGGTAGAAAACCCCTCGTAAGCAAACCCAAGCTTAAGCGGAGCCCCTAACGCGACAAGATTATTTAAACACTATTTAATTGTACGCATGCGTAACACACAATCACACGGTCTGTAACACAAGAAAAATTACATGTCAGTTACGAATGTCATACAATGCGGGTAACTGTTTTAACAATTGGAATCGCCACTAGAAGCCCAGACCGATCATCATCAAAGAAGTTGGGGGACCAGTCTCGGCCCTCGCACCGCTAGATCTATTACCGTGAAACTTTCATCTGGAATTTGGATTGTTTCATTTTGCCATGATTTGGAAAGTAATCTGCTAACTCGAAGTCGAGATCTTTCTGGCGTTGTCGGTTGCACTGCCCTTTCAGGTTACCAACTGCTGGACGACCAGCCTCGGGTAAATCTACGTTTGGATTATCGGATAGAATAATATCAGAGGATCTTGTAAAGGCATTATCGGGTAGTGAAACCTGTGCATTGAGTTATTGCTGCAACAATCTGACCAAGTGCTGATGGGTGGTTATGTCGTAGTCTTCCGGGGGAGTCAACTGGTCACCTGTTTGATTTAATGATGCCGGACACCGGTACGTTTTGCCTCTGACGCTACACCACCGCCCGGTCCTGTCGTCCTTTTCACTATAAACGAAAAGCCGTCACCCGAGAAGAGCTTATGATTTCTGCGTTTGGTGCCTTGGTCTAGAATTCTGTACGTCGTTGGGAAATCAGGATTAATGCCCTCCATATATGGTCTTCAATACTGCTGTCGGGCATGGAGTCCTCGTGGACTGGTGCTGGGATCAGGAACGATCTGTTGCTAACATTAAACGTGTTGTTGGGATCATGGTCTGAAGCTGAGTAATGTATCACTCTTGGTGGTGGTCTTGGATGATCAGAGTCTGTGTCGCTGTAAAGCTGTGGTCTTACAATTGGTTGGTCGGAATCGGAATCACTGTAGGGTACAATCGATCTGGCTGGTTGGTACTATATAAGATGGCTGATACTTTTCAGGAATTTGTTCTAGATCAGGAAGGGGTCCTAGATCTGATGTCTGATACTCTGGATCTGATGGCTGGTACTTTTCAGGAATTGGTTCTAGATCTGATGGCTGGTACTCCTTTGGAAGGGGTCCTAGATCTATGCATCTGGAGCATAACCAGTCGATGTCGGAATTGGTCTTTACTGCTTTCATATACATATTTCTTTGGATACCGCTGTTGCATTTACGGTGCTGTCATCTGGTGCATGCCACATTGTAACGCCTCTTGTCCTGCCAAATCGGTATGAGGTGGGATTAAAGGTAAAAGTAGTGGGTTATCAGTCAACCATCTAAATGTTGATAATTTCACTTTGACAACATTTCCGGATATTGCTAATTCTCTGGCCAGTACATTTTCATTTAATTCATCATCCAATTTCTCCTATGAAGCCTTTCGAGGCATTAGAAAACAATAGGAGAAAAGGCGACTTAATTTCAAGTCCCACAATGATGAATGCTACAATGATACTTTTTCCATAGCAGAACTTCGGGATTCGCTAAAGCGAGCTCGGCATACTGCAACTGGTCCAAATACACTACCAAATTCTAAAACATTTAACGTTTCCAACTCTCTTAATGTTATTGGATCTTTTTATCCGGATTTGGTTGATGGGATGTTCCTTCCTTCGTGGCATGAAGCTCCAATAATTCCCATCCCTAAACCAGGTAAAGATCATACGAATCCTACCCACTATCGTCCTATCGCTTTAACTAGCTGTATTTGCAAAACCAAGGAGAGATTGATCTATCGAAGGCTTGTTTGGTACCTCGAGTCCAACAACCTCATTACAGACCTCCAATGTGGATTTCGGTCCCAAAGGAGAATTCTTGATCATCTCGTTCACAAGTTTTGCACAAACAAACTTCATCACATTAAGCCCAGTATGCCAAAACTTGTAGAAATTTTATTTTAGATCAGTTGAAAGCGCAAACAAGATGCCCGGCCTCCGAGAAAATCTCCCAACTAATTGCAAGTGTGACTGAATGAGGAATCTTTCGCATTAAGTAAGAAACATATTTCGGCCTTCATTGATTTATATGCAGAAATAAGATTTGATGGAATGGGTGAATTACGTGAAAAGATCAGCTGTCATGATGTACAAGCTAATTGATTTGAGAATGATGTGGGAAGGTAAACCGTTAAATGTTATTAAAAATGTGGATTTTGTAGGGAGGTAAAATTGTATGAAAAATGTAATTTAGATTCAGTGCTAATATTTGGTTGTTTATTACTAATAACACAGATTGTGTACCCATTCCCGTACAAAACAGTCCAAGCGAGAGGCTGTTGATAGAGTCTTCTTGTTTCATTTTAAACCATAGTTATCTCCCTTATACAGTGTGATACAATTCTATATACCTCAACAACGATGACACGCTAGACAGACGCAGCTGTGTATTGCCACGAGAGATACTTGTAGTTGCCCTCGTTTGATAAGAAAAAAAATCACCATCTATGGGAAAAACACCCCCCCCCCCCTTGCACCTGACTCCGGTGGTCTAACCGGTGGAGCCCTGTGTGGCTCCTGCCAAGGGACCACTGACTGCCTGCAGCATTATCCATTTTCCTGCAAAATACAGAAACTAATCTTGATCAATAAATTGAGCAGCTTTAATCGTCCTCCACGTCGTCAATAGTTACACCGAAGTGCTCTGGCGAAATTTAGATGTGGTGTAGCCCCGCTACGTCTAGAAACTGGACGATATGAAGGAATCTCCGTTTAGAACTGTGTTACATAATGACAGATGTCATAGA
The DNA here is from genome assembly GCA_963678685.1 of Patella ulyssiponensis. Classification (NCBI taxonomy): domain Eukaryota; kingdom Metazoa; phylum Mollusca; class Gastropoda; family Patellidae; genus Patella; species Patella ulyssiponensis. Next base: position 96,555,632 of record OY783226.1, read on the forward strand.
AGCGTCCTGCCATATTAAAATACGTGAAAGTGATTGTAACATCAACCTGCTATCGACACCCTTGTGTAACCTTTACTTGTTTTATTTAAATGTCTTTGATAAGCAAACTCTATTGAATGTTAAACCTGATATGATACATCAGCCAGATGTCTAATACGATCCTTTGTCTTGAAAGGTTTATAAACCATGAAGGGAAACGACTTTGTCAGTCGGAGGATAGGCGGGCGTAGAAGGTACCTCATGGGTACTAGGCAGGTCTTGGGGAGATGATACGAGGCGATAACGTCTGGAGTTAGCACACTCGTGCTAAGACGTGACTCCCTCCATATAAGTTAGTTCTGGGGTCGTTTACATTACGATGTTTGTACCTATGGTTATTTACCAATGAGGGGAGACCAGCGACTCAAGAGAAAACTTACGTTTATTATATAATTTGGTTCATGATCTGAAGATGAACCCAAGCGAATAAAACAGAATATGTATCGACAATATCTTTAATTTCTTATATCTATCGCCATGTTTCTTTTGTGTACGAATCAAAATATTGAGCATAAACTTTTTGAAAAATAATGAGGGCAATAGAAACAAGAATTGGTAAAGTAAAAAAACAAAACGTGATTAAAAACTCAAGGAATATATTTCTTTAATTAAAGGTACAAAACGAAGAAAGAAATACAAAAGGGACAAATCGTTAAGTAAATAAAACAATGCATTTATCACAAAACAATGATTGTTATGGACTGGTCTGAAACCTTTTATTTTAAATTATTCATGTTGTTTTATGTTGGCTAATTAATGCAAATATACGTTTCTGAAGAAACAGAATTGTACGCGATAATTTTAATTAAACTTATGTAAATGTTATGGTCTGGCCGACCGAGAAGGCTACGGGGGTTTGCACTAACCTATAACTCAAGGTCAGCCTGCTGTTGTACGAGGGACATTTCGGAACAAGACCCCTGCACTGACATGCTATATTAAAGAATTGATTAATTGGCATATAGCTGGGTCGTTAGAAAGCTGGACTGTTTTAGTCAACGCGATTTGTTGCGGTGGGTCATAGGTTTGAATTCCATAAGGCACACGTACCTATATTATGTTGTCGGAAGTTTGACGTAATCTCACTGCGTTTATGTCTATATATATCTAGATTGCGTCATATGTATGTCGCAAGAAATTACAGTTCCCTGTGAAAATTTGAGCAACTTGGATTTACAGAGGTTCAAACAGGTTGAAAATAATTCCAGATTAATATGTATTTCTTACAAGTTTTGGGATATCACATTACTGTGTTTGTCATGGTAAAATGTTTGGAAAATTCCTCATTATTTTTCAAAACATCTATTATTATCAACACCTGTGGTGTGTTTAATAATCTCCTAAAAGAAATCGAAGCCAAACACCGTTTCCAGTGCCCAATTGCTTGTTCACAAGACACGGATTGTAGAAGATATCTTTATTGTGAATCAGATTTATCATGTAAAACATATCTTGATGGAACAGATTGTATTTTACCTGATAACTCTGGACAATGTTCCTGTTATAGAAAGGTAACTTCATACTTAGTAATTCATTAAATTTCCTTTTATTTCAATTGAACTGTTAAGGTGAATTTTGTACATGTCAACTGGCGTGGTTTCGAATTCCCGGTTGTGCGTGGCAAGGAGTAGGGTCGCCTGTCCAACCTCGTGGGTTTTCGCCGGGTTCCCCGGTTTCCTCCCACTGCTAAAGACCCCTAAGTGCAACCGAATTATTGAAATAAAATTGAACCATGTTAGTCCCGAAATGACCTAGTTTGTGTCGCGTGGACTTTAAACCCCATTTCTTTCTCTCGCTCGGATTACTGTTCATATAACTTTGTTGAGATTTGATAGTAAGGATGAAATGAAATAGTTTAACGTTATGAGACATAACATGCCATTACTAACACTACCTTTTTTCTATTATTATTTTTACAGAAAATTGGATTTGTTAAAGGGGTGTGTACTTGTCCCCTAGGTTACTATGGTAACAACTGCCAGAATATTATAAAAGGTAAGAATATAAAATTCTTCGTTTAATACATGATCATGCACTCGCATACCTTTGTCTGTGCCTTTCCAGGTCGTAACTAGCAAAAATATTTTATAAATAGTAACCCGAAACTAACCTATCGATGCAAAAGGTACATGGTAAAGGTGGAAAGTTCCGTTAATCTGTAATTAATTTGCTCATTATAGGAGTAGGGTCGCCTGTCCAATCTCGTGGGTTTTCTCCGGGTACTCCGGTTTCCTCCCACTGCTAAAGACCCCTACGCGCAAGCGAATTATTGAAATAAAATTAAACCATATGTTAGGACGTTAAACCCCATTTATGTCTCTCTCTCTTATATCATTGAATCAAGCGGCTTGGTGCGTGACAATGGGTGGAGCCGCCTGTGCGCCTTGCGAGTTTTCTATTGCTTCTCCAGTTTCCTCCCTCGCCAAAAGATCCTAATACACATTCTGTCTTTAATAAAATGGCTGTTTTTAGCAACATATGGGTACACCGCAAAAAAAATGAAAGGTAGTTATATTTTATACAGGACACTAATTTTCATGTGCAAGGCGCAATTCGCTATAAATGGTCACAAATAAAAAACGAAAACAAAATCGATCGAAATTTTCTATCAAATTGCTTCTCTCGGAACCGAGATATTAATCATTCAATTTTAGCGTAGTCAAGATGACGTAGAAAAAAGCTAGGATTCACTTCCAACTAGGTCAACAAAGTTCTTCTCCTTATGACTTGGCACAATTCCACTTTTCATGTAAAGCAGACACTTTATTAGTATTAATCTCACCAATACTATGTTCAGTTCCAGCTTCATAGCAACCGATATTAGCTGTGTATCACCGTTGTCATGGTTAGCCTTTTTGGGTGTTACAAAAGGAATATTCAACCTACCGTAAAATCTTCTCTAAACATAATTTGACCACATTAACGCTTAGATTGATTGATCATTTTAGTATATTTGCCACTTGACTGCTTATAGGAAGCCGTCCACTTATTTATGCATTATCTGGAGTTATCGCAACACCTTAATCAAGTAGTTACAATAGTTATGTTTACTGTCACAATCAAAAGTCAACACGTATCAATGATGCCAATACCGTTTTCAGTAACCTGAACATAGGTTTTCAGCGTCCAGTGGGAACCACAAGCGCCAGTTGTCTTTACTCATTACGGGGTCAGGATAATCAATGGGTCCCTTCAATCTGTGATATTCGTGTGCAGCCTAAGCAGCATACCTGCCTTGGGGTCGGGTGTTCGATCCCTGCATTGACCGAGAAAGTTCATTCAGATTTTCCGGCACAGTTCCCTCTTGTCAGTGATGCAGGTCGGTGGGTCTGACAGGGGCAACTGGAAATCGATATGAGAGTAGGCCTCATCGTCGCAGACTGCATGGGCACTCTGTATGGCGTTAGTCCATATTTATATGCCCCGTTCGGAGCAGAATAGTAAGACGTTAAACTTCATTTCATCTATATTGTAGGTCTTTGTTGATACATCGATTAAACACATCTGGTTCCATAATCTGTTAAACTTTTTAATGTTCCTGTTACCGGGCCTATGTTAGGTTCTACACAGATACAGTCAATGGGAACCTAGCGTCCTTTTATAGCATTGTATGACTTTATTTTTTTTATTTATTTCAGATTGTGTTGAAGGGCTTGACATGAATATCACAAAGGGGCACATGATAAAAGCTCTGGCTTACATCCAACCAGGGTCCGTTCCATTTGAAGCTGTCTGTAATTTTGGTTTCTTTGGTACGATGATGATGTTGAGTCGGGATAAATTCTGTTTACAGGAAAATTTCAACAGAACAATGGACGAGTATAAAAATGGTTTTGGAATTGTTGCCAAAAACCGTTGGTTTGGTCTGGAAAGAATGCACGAAATATTCAGTTTACCAAACAGAGGATTTACAATATTGTTAGTTGTGTTAAGGTCGGATTACTCATTATGTCAGACAAGTCTGTATGGTGTAGATCTTGGCGATGAAACTGCAGGGTATAACATAAGCTACCAATCGTTAAATGTAGGATGCGGCAACCCATTTGGACCATCACTTCAGAACAGATTCTCAACTTTTGACCAAGATAACACGGGGAGTAATAAATGTGCTGCACGATTTGGTGGTGGGTGGTGGTTTGATGCCACTGCAGACTGCGGCAGAGGTTTCTTGACCGGGACGATGGATGGGACTGGAATTGATAACTTTCTATTGGACGATACAACAGGTCAATCATATGAAAGCTTTGAAATTTCTATTGAACGAATCCCTTAAGGAATACCTCACCCGGCTCGTAACTTAATTTTTTTTACGTTAAGTTATTCTTCTATTTATTTGACAATAATACACCGAATGCCCTAAGAAAAAGCGCGTTAGAAACCCATGTGGTATATAAGATATTACTTTGATTCATCCACCAAAAATAGTAAAGATGCAGAGAATGATTGTCCGGTCTTGATAATAGCAAATTGTCTGTATTTTCTCACTACCAACTTCAATAATTCATATCTGAATGGTGTGTGCTTACATGGTATGTGAACTTTGCAGTCATGTAGTGCAAAAACTAAATTTTTACGACGATACGTGAAATTAAATTGGGTTTAACATCATTTTGTCTGCACAGAATGAAGACCTTCGCCAACAAGAGGTCCAGTGAGAACAATTGTTTAGGTCATGAGTCTTATCGATTTTTATTTTAGCATGCCGCGACGTTTGTTTTTGAAGTAAAGCGATTTCGTTCCGATTTGAATTTTTTGTTTACTCCGTATTAGGTAAGTAGGAATCATTGGTGTCGATGACGCAATAGTGGCCACAGTTTTTAACGGATTTGTTATCAAATTTAGCGTGAAGCATGGAGGTGACGAGAGGGTATTAACTGTTATTTCTTCTGCCACGGCCAACCTCATCCCCGCCCTTCAACAAAAAAAATGTAAACGCGATAGCGGCTATAGTTTTTAAAAGACGTTGGGTTTTGTTTGGTTTTTTTTTGCTATATTTTATTTTGGTTACCGGAGGACTATATACCTTAGCGATTTTCAATAATTCGCGACAATCAATTCCCTAGCTACCACAACCCTCATAAAAATTGTTAACGGTTTGTAACATGTTTTCTTCAAATTTGGTAGCATATAAATATTCATAATACCACGACCTTCCATTCGGGTCCCCGTTTGTGAAAACCTTTAACCTTTCGAATTTTCTGTGAAACGCTATCTATAAATAGCAATCCACAGCCATTTGTGAAAACTTGGTTATTCTCAAGCATTTGTAGGTAGAGCAGGTAGCTTTGCTTGGTTATTTTTATTTCTGTTGACAACCAATTACGGTAATAGGGAAGCTCACGCTTGTCAACAGATTCGCTACTTAGTCGTCGTTGTACCAGATTCGGTTATTTGGTTGTGGGGTGGTTTTATACTACTTTAAATTAAAGTGTCATGATCAGATCCGCGGATGGGTCGGTGGTAAAAGGTATCCGACTTGCGCTTAGGAGATTTCTGTAGGCTATAACCATGGCATAAGAGAAATTCCTTTTTTTACTTAAACACATTTTATTCAGTTAATACCGAAACGTATAAATGGATTATATAGACCACTTGCTTAACAGTAAGGTAAATAAATGTTAACAAATAATTCGTGTTTTCAATGTCTCAACTCAATATTATTCAAAGTCTTCGATATTGAAAACACGAATTACTTGTCATTTTAAATCAACATTGATGTTATGATCTTACTGGGTGAAGAAAAAAATAAACATTCTATCATCCGCAATAAATACTATCGGTGTAGACGGGAATAACCAGACGCTAGAGATTGTCATTCGATTGCGACCTCTGGCGTATTACGTCGAACATAAGTGATTTGAAATTTAAGTAACAACAGAAACGATTGAATGTAAATCAGTTTATACACATTCATATTGCATTATTAGATGCGTTGCGACCCATTTATATAAATTTCGAGATCCCAAATATTAGCGACTTAACTCCTTTAATGTAATACTATGGGGTTGTTTTAGTTCTAAAAATGTTTTCTGTTCAATATAGAAATTTTAACCTGCATGATGTATAACGAAAACTAGGATAATGAAATAGCTTGCATTATTCTTCTACTACCTTAGTCTTAGTTAACGACAGCTTTTTCATTATCCATTGCTGGGAGTGGGGTACTATCGGCCAGTCATCTCGTGCACAGATTAGTCCAATTAAATACAATAATGTGCCTATACGAATGGAATATCTTGCGAGAACATTGATCAATTTGCACTTTTGTATCGAATCCAAAAATAAGATATATTAAAAAATAAACTAAACATATTTTGACTTCAACGAAATTACCCATTAAAACTCATACAAGAACGTAATCGCAAATAGGTAGAAATAATGTAAAAGAGTTAAGAACCTTAAGGATATTTCTATATGCTTTTACCTGGGAGTAGAATCTTTTATTAACTTGTTATATAGTAAACATTAAACTTTTATATATAATATGACGATGTATTCTGCATGTGGAATGATCAAGTTATTTGCAACAAATAAGGAATGATTTATATTTAAATATCAAATTCACAATTGAAACGAACAATCTGCAAATCGCATTCTTGGACGTATTAGTTAAACGAAGGGGTGAACACTTTTTAACGAATATGACATAATTTAATGGAAGTCCAGTCTCAATAATCGCTATTATATGTTCAGTGTTGGAAAAAGTTTAATTTTACGTCTTGTTTAGCCTGTTAGGTGTCCATTTATACGTAATCACAGCGAGCTAGTTTGTCCCACTTTTGCTTGGAACAGACTGGGCAGGCTATAACGTAAATGAGTCATTTTTGCAGCGATGTGTTTATCCAGTAGTAGTGCTTTTGATATCGTTATCAGTTTTCAACATAGTGCATAATTGTCTGTGGCTTTACCAATTTGTGCGTCAGATTTTTTGTGACTAAAGCCACTCTGTTCAAGGAACTCAGGTAATTCTTTACAGCGTAAACGGCCAACATCCAGTTCTGAACAAATTCTGATAACTTGAATAGCCTGACTATATGGTATACTCCGCTTGGTATGATTCGGATATATATACTAAATTAAAGAAGGAACCAAAATATTTATTTAACGGCTAGGGCTTTCTGTTCGTACAGAGCATCTTTAGGCCGTTTGTATAGATTACGTTAAATAATAGACCTAACGTCCTGACGTTACTATAAATATATCAAATATAACATAATAATATTTACATATTTCCACATTAAGTAAACAGTCAATAAAAAAGAATTATTTCATCTATTACTATAATATCCAATTATTTAATTCTTTTGACAATTGCCATAGACTGAGTGTTAAATTGTATGATAAACGTGATGACTTTGACTTTCTGATTGTTAACTTTCAATTTATTAGTAATAACATTCCTGTATCACCAGTTTATGGAGTGTTTGTGTCTCAGCTTATTCCTTACGCGAGAGCTTGTTCTTTTTATTCTGATTTTTTAAGTAGATCGAGACATTTTGTCATCTGAGATTCAACTACAAGGATACTTGCGCACTAAACTTATAAAAACCTTTAAAAAGTTTTATGGCCGTCATATTGACTTGATTGGTAAATATAACATGTCTCTCTCAGCTATTATTCTAGATATATTTAATTGACGCGTATACTATTTATTATCTCCCTGATTATGTCTACTATATCGTTATCACTGTTCATCACGTGCATTTTGCATACCGATAGTCCGTTGGCCAATCACGCTATTTTACCGAGATATCGACTAATAGTTTGGATGCAGCTATGGCGGTGTGGCGCCAGGCAGGATAAGCTTACTCTCCCGGACACCTGTTACCACTGTTTGTTGTGTATCTTGTACACGGTGAACAGTGCATTTGCTGATTACATTATTTTGCCTATAACGTTTTTTAGGACTTCGAATTTTGTCTAATGGGTTGGATTGTTCGTACTTGGTTTTATTTTATTACTTTTCGTTCAAGTAAATCATTATTTAAAAAAATCTGTACGTATACAAACATGTGATTGACTTGACAAGTACCTGCAATCAATTCATGAATTCAACAAAATTACTAACGAAATGATCTGGTATCGGTTGTGTGGACTTTAACCAAAATCTTTTCTTTTTTATTTTGCATTGATTATTGTTAAAATATTACATCAAGAACAGCCAGCATCTGGTCTAAATCTTAAATAATGCATCTTTAAAATGTTAAACTTTATACGGTAATAAAATAAAATTACCTGGGTTCGCCACTTTAAAGTCGTGTTTTTCTTTTAAAACAAAGCTCATTAAATATTATAATTATATGTATGGTAAGTAGGTCATCGTCCAATTAACCTATATAATTGTAATTTTCCGCAGAGATTACCATTGGAAAGATGCAGTGAAATGTTATCTCATTTGGCTTTTTCTTTTATCGGATTTGGGGGTAAGATGGCCTAATGATTAGCACGTGCACGCTGTATCATAAGGTGTGTCATTGGGTCAACGGCGTGTCTTCGATTCCTCGCACGTGCGTGACAAGGAGTAAGTTCGTCTGTCTAATCTCGTGGGTGCCCCCCCCCCCGGTTTCCTCCCACTGCTAAAGACATTATGCGCATTTTTGAAATAAAACTCTCTCTCTCTCTCTCTCTCTCTCTCTCTCTCTCATCAGATTCCCGTGAAAAATGGCAAACTAGCCTATATTCGTATACGTTCGGCTAAGAGGGTATTTCCGAGAACAATTTATACGTTTCAAGTGGTCTGCATTGCCATCGACACCCAGTAACCGGTTACGTGCGCGTGAAATAGTTTCATTTTACGCCCGCGTCCACCGACGTGATATCGCAAACAAAAACCCGATAGTTCGTTCTGCAGCAACTTCAATTTAACTCTACTGTCGGTTGAGTTCAAGGATTTGCATCATTAGCCTGGGTAATGACGTTATCTAAAGCCACTTTTCTATAGGGATTGCATACGATATTGAAGTTCATTGGTACTGGGTTTAGGCTGTTTCACGTCAAGTTTGGGATGAAAAAAACCCACCAACAGTGAAAATGAAATTTGATGCAATTATCGAGATTTTGGGAGAATTTGGACCCTACCAGAAACGATTATATTATTTACTATGTCTTCCTGCTATATCTTGCGGCTTGCAGATGATGGTGACAGTTTTTACTCTGTCTATTCCAGACCACAGGTAGGTGTATATTCATATTCCGTTGTTCTCAATTATAGTTTCTGATGAGAGGAAGAAAAAATAGGTCATTTCGGGAATATGATCGTTTAGATTTTACTTCAATAATTCGCGTTCACGTAGCGATCTTTAGCAGTGTGGGGAAATCGGAGTACCCATAGGTTGCTGAGGCGACGTTACTCCTTGTCAAATTCAAAGAAGGAAGTGGAAAGAAACCACATCCCTTGACTCAATAACAGACCTTGTGATTTCACGCGAGCGCGTAAAACCACAAGACCACGACCCCACCCCCACACTCACCCGCAAGTAAAAAATAACATATCAAATCAAGTGTTAAATTTTATATTTAAAATTTTCAACCAGGAACTGCTTCTATACACTTACCAATCCAATCTGTTTCACAGACAATTCCGAAAGTTTTCTAATATCTCTGTAAAAGATGACTGTCTTCAACATCACGCGACGTCAATCATTGGCAAAATGGCGCATGTATTGTTTACATAAGACGTAACAGGTTCGGGCATAATGGTGCCTTTAATTATTTTAATACCCATTTACACTAATTAGGAAACATTTTTTACCTACAGATATTTCAAACATCTTAATTTATTTTCTAATACTAGAATTAATTTTGTCGGAGGAAAAAAGTTAATATGGGGGACCAATTAAGTCGCGTCGATGTCATCCTTATCAGTGACTATAAGTAATTTAGATAAAAAAAATAAACCTGACATTTCGCAATTCTCTTACTGCCCCTGATGATTGATGAAAGACTTATCAAACAAATATTGACAACCTTATTTACTGATCAAACAAGTTGTAGATAAATACAACATCAGAGCGAGCTATTAGAAAGCGAGACTTCAGCCCATCGAGGGAGAAAGATTGGGTTTAACGTCCACTTGACACAAACTAGACCATTTCGGGATTAACATGGTTTAATTTCATTTCAAACATTCGCTTGAAGACGATGGACAACATGCAGAGAACTATGCGGAGACCTTTTTCCCAGAAAGCGGTGTAGGGAAACTAATACCCCCGTCAGACCGGGATGGCGTCCGTACAGTGCTGCTATGGCGGCAGAAAATGATCCCAGAGCGCGCCAAGCGTGGTAAAAGCCTAGTGGAAACTCCAGATATAGTGCTGTGATCTCAATTGTGACCAATGACCACCAAGTTACGGTTTTTGTTTTGAGCATGTGACCTGGAATGCTGTAAGAATTCGGACCTTTTTTTTCAAGTTTCTAATAATTCTCACGTTGTATTTTCTGATCACTGCTCGGTCGCAGCAGCGCAGAGTGGACGCTATTCCGGTCTGACGGGGACGTAAGGAACCCACGGTGTTACAAATCAGAGATATGCTAATCAGCTAAGATTGTAGTCCTTACAATCTAAATCATAGTCGCTACATGGTAACCATATCACAGACTTAAATGAAATCCTATACATCAGGCATGTCATGCCATCTAATGAATAAATGTATTTATATTTATACATATATTATTCAAACCGGCGACGATAGAGATGTCATAATACAAGGTAACTATATTCGCATATCATTTCGACACACCAGGCCTCAGGATAGCCATTTTGATTTGGGAATATTATATATTAACTTTCTGGGAATATTAAATATCTTTGGTACATTATGTGTATATACAATATATTTGGTATATTATTCAATTTGGCGATCAGTGGGGTTGGATGGCCGAATGGTTAGCACGTGTGCGCTGTATCATAAGGTCTGACATTGAGTCAACTGGCGTGGTTTCGATTCCTCGGTTGTACCCAACAAGAAGGGTGGCCTGTCCAACCTCTGGGGTTTTCTCCGGGTTCTCCGGTTTCCTCCAACTGATAAAGACCCCTACGCACAGCAAACAATTAAAATAATAATTGAACCATATTTTTCCCGAAGCTGACCTAGTTTGTGACGAGTGGACGCTCTCTCTCTCATTGCAAAACACCAACCAACACAGAAATTGTCCAAAAAAAACATTTCTGAAAACTTTAAATGTTTATAGTCTTGCTATTTCTGATAAAGATACCACGTTCTTCTGTTCTGCTCCAACTGTGCTAATGACCGGCGCTACGCCATACGTTGTGCTACGTGGGAAAATTTGCCCGGATAGTGGCCTACTCTAATTTCGAATTCCAACACCCAATATGTACACTAGGCCTCGGTTTATCGTGGCATCTAGACGACTACGCGTTATCTGCAGCCCAGACTCTGTCCTGCACCAGGTACTAAGGAGGGGTGGGCACATTGGAATATCCAGATAAACTTTTTCGATCCACACTGGGATCGCATGTCTTACTCACTGCTGACATTACCTGTAGTATACCCACAATCAACACAAACTTATTTCAGGACAAATAGGTTACCACATTGTACTTAAAGCGAGAATTTCATTTTTTAAAGTGTACTAAAATAAAGCCTTAAATAGATGGTATCTATAAACAGTCCTACCATGTTGAAGAATAATCCTATTAATCCTATAATAGTTCACTATTGCCAGATGAGAAATTGGCAAAATTATCATTTTCAGATTCAAATTCAAACGTTTGAGGAGAGTTATTTCAATGGGGAGGGGGTAAATTTTTAAGTGTGGGAAATAATGCCTATGATTGTATCATATTGAGTTGACAACCCATTGAGCAAAAGATAGAAATAATTATGTTTTAACTTTCTTGGGAAATATGAAATTCTCGCTTTAAGCGTTGAGGTCTTAATAATATTTTCCTGGTGAGGAAAATACCAATTGCCGTGTACTGAATAGACCACCACCTCTACCAATCATTAGAAACAGTAAGTATACAATTTGCCGTAACCATGGATATCTGACCTATGTGACGGTAAATCGCCCTACATTTAATCTGTTTTATTTACTGTTTTTATCGAAGTGTTAAAACTTTGTTTTCAGGTGCCAACTTCCCGATCCATTTAATGATACGTCATATCAACCACGTGACCTATTACATCAGTTTTTCGTCAATCATTCTATACCACGTGATACTGATGGTAAATGGTCATCATGTCAGAGATATGACGTCAATCTGACTAAAGTTACGGCACGCACTATGGTAGATGTAAATGCTACACGGGAAAGTTGTGACAGATGGGTTTACGATACGTCAACGTTTAAAGATACGTTTATCACAGAGGTAACAAAAATGTCGTGTAGCGATTGGTTTCTCTTCTACAATCCCTCCCCATCCCCATTATTCTTTCACATTAACATGATTCCGTATTTTGCTAATTTTACAATTTTATCCTGAAAATAGTTTCCTCAGAAATATCCCCCAACTTAGCTATACGTATGGCTGTGTATGGCTATTCTTTCTAGAATATACGATACCACTTCCCATGTGGCAAGTTCACATATTCCCTGGAACATTTGATGCCACATCTAAACAAAGGGGAGAGAAATGGGGTTTAACGTCCACTCGACACAAAATAGGTTATTTCAGGACCAACATATGGTTCAATTTTATTTCAAGCCAGAGGTGACCGGCCAGCTAGAGGTCGAAGCGCGGCACTCTAGACCACTAGGCCATCCCCACCCCCTCCACAAAGGAGTCCGCATCTAACAATCCGTGGTTTACTAAGAGGCCATTAATATCTGGTTAAATTGTTTTTTGTTTCTTTTTCACAGCAAAACATGATCTGTGACGATGCTTTATTCCGTTCCCATGCCAACATGATCACTATGGCGGGATTACTGGCGGGTGCTTTTGGATTTGGAATTCTATCTGATGTGTAAGTGAGGTGACATTAAAGCAGGCTGGTGCCACTGGTGTGTGTTGATATACAACCAATTTTGACATTTTTTCAGTTCACTATATCTTTGTAGATACTAAACGGAATTTAAGTTTCACCATGGTAACAACCACCTCAAATGGCGACCAGAGACAGCAAATTAATATTGAATAGACGCACGGTCGATAAAAACCTGTGGGGCCCATGCATAAACCCGGGAAACGGACGTTAAGCCCTAAAAAACAACGACATTGCATCATACATATCAGTCACCGTATGTTAACGTGTAAAACGAATCCGTTTCGCTCTTTTGTCAAGCATTGTGTTTCCCGTTAGTCCATACTGTGACTGATACGTATAATGTAGACACTGCTGGCGGTTTCGTTAAACCGGAAATAGTTCAACCCGACACCGGAAGTAGCACTGGTCTGGAACAGGACGTGCTGGTCTACACCACCAGGCCTGTGTCTATCTATGTCCCAACCTGCCCATATACCCAGAGTTTCATCCTCTCCAAGTGTAGCTACCAACTCTTAAAAATACAATTAATTATAACATCCGAAGACAATCAATTAATATTTAGGGCACGACGTCGAGCAATTCTTTTTAAATACAAATAACTATTTTTCAAGTACATTTATGACAAATTCACAATTATAGTTTATCCATTTGTTTTCAGAATTGGACGAAAACTTGGTCTGTTGGCGTCAGTTTCCATGCATATAGTTGGGTCGATAGCAACATATTTTTCACCTAATTTTACAGTGTTTGCCATCTGTCGGTTCTTCACTGGTGCTTCGAATGCTGGTGCATTTACGTCAGCTTTTGTACTGGGTAACTATGTATATGTACTATGAAACCCACATACAGAACACAACGTGGTATTAGATATCACTTTGCAAAATGAAATGGGGCACATGGGTTTCATTTTTCCGCCATTTTTTTATTTTAATTTATTAGCCATATATTGTTTTCCGCTAAAAAAAGGAACATATCTATTAGATTTTTTCAGTACATACAATATACATATGATATTAAAATTTTCAAAATTCCTCACTGCTTTGCAGAAGCCCAATTTTTGAAAGCGTTTTTAACATCCGGGGTAACCACATGGTGTATTTGTTTTTAATGGATATTTTTTTTTTATAATATTTTGTCAATTATTACTAAACCCTCTTTCACAGTTTACAGTTGCCACATGAACTGTGAGCAAGCACTTACTTATGTCACACATGTAGTGTCCGGTAATCCTTCCTGCAACATGGTGTAACCAATCTGCTATATCCTGCGATATCCAATCTGCAATACACTGGGATGGAGCCCAAGGACCTCCTGATTAATGGTCGAGTCACCATCACCGCTGCTACGCCACTGAGTGGGATTGCATGGCCGAAACGTTAATAGCAAGTGCGTGCTGTATCATAAGGTCTGGCATTTAGTCAACTGGCATGGTTTCAATTCCCCGGTTGTACGTGACAAGAAATAAGGTCACCTGTTTTTTGTTGATTTCCTCCCATTGCTAAAGATCCCTACACGCAAGCGAAATTTGGAAATAAAATTGAACCATGTGTTAGTCCCGGAATGGCCTAGTCTGTCTGCATACATGCATGCGTATTACAGGTTTCGTGTATCCCTGAAATCACCTGCTTTGTGTTATTTGCAACTCTCTTACAACTTCACCCAGAGTCGGTTGCTCTTTACCCCACCCCACCAGATCAGAGGTTGGTCTGTGTCGCGTGGGTCTTATTAGTTATTCTTTTGTTTTCCAAATATAATTTTTAGGATTGGAACTGGTTGGACCATCTAAAAGAAAATTCACCGGAATAGTAATAGAGCTCTTTTGGTGTATTGGACTGTTTATTTTGAGTATCATGGCCTACTTTATCCGGGATTGGAGAACTTTACATCTAGCGATATCAATCCCATCTGTTCTTCTGCTGGCAATCTTTTGGTAAGTGGAGCATATTTTATTAGAATAGTTATAGGACAGTCTACGTAAAAATAATTTCAAACCAAACTCAAAGGAGCTAAATCGATAACATTTGGGACCTACAAATTGACACAAATGGGCCGCAACGTATATAACAATGTAATGTGAATGTATATAAACTGATTTACATTCAATCGTTTCCGTTTTACGCCAGAAGGCTCAATCGAATGACAATCTCAAGCGTCTTGTTATTCCAGTCTACACCTATAGTATTTATTGCGTATGCACTCCAGATAAGTATACGACGCCACGGTTTCACATGACTTGTAGAATATGTCTAATCCCCTTCTTCGAGTCGCTTGTTACAAATGACGCTGAAACACATTATGGTACACGATTCGTGTACCAATCGTAAAATGTTTATTTTGTATTGAATATTGGATGCCAGAAGCCCATTTTTCCTCGTTTAATTAGCCATCGGTCATCTGAATCCAAAATATCGCCCAGTGGTGACCGGTTCTACATGCTATGACAATAATTGACTGAAATAGATGTATTTGCAGGTTTATTCCAGAGTCTCCCAGGTGGTTAGCCTCTCAAGATAAGACAGAGAAGGCTGAAAGGATTCTACGTAAAGCTGCTGAAGTGAATAAAGTGGAACTTCCGGTTAAACTGTTTGATAAAGATACTCTGGATTCTGGACCGCAGGCTAAAGTTTGGGAAATGTTTACATCCCCAGTTTTACTTATTAGATCTTTAATTATCTTCTTTAACTGGTAAGACACGCTGTCGAATTGAGATTCTCCTGACTTTTCTAGTCTTATCTGTCAAATTGTGAGATTCTCCTGACTTTGCTTGCTCTAACTCACATTATCTTCATCAAATCGTAAGATACTCTAATAAAATTGTGATATTCTCTTGATTTTGGTAGCGTTGACCTACGTTTTTTTATCTTCTTTAACTATCAAATTGTAAGATTGCTAACTCTAACCGTTATTATCTTCTTCAACTCGTAAGATACTCTGCCAACAGTGCAAGATTCTCTCGGCTTTGCTAGCTCTAGCCTACATTTTCTTATTCGACTCGTAAGATACTCTGTCAACAGCGCAAGATTCTCTGGGCTTTGCTAGCTCTAACAAACATTTTCTTATTCGACTCGTAAGATACTCTACCGAAATTGTGAGATTATCTTGGCTTTGTTAGCTCTACATCGTAAGATGATTTCTCAAATGCTGATGATACATAGAAACAGAAGATGCGGGTTTAAGTGTTGTAAATAATATCGGTTTTTTTGTAAATTTGTTTTAATCGGTGGCGACCTCTTTGAAGATATATTGAGTTTAAAAGAAAATACATGCGTAGCCATCAATAAATTTACCAAGTCGTTTAATTATTTCAGGATGGTTGTGAGTATGGTTTACTACGGTTTAGGTTTAAATGTTGGTAATCTGGGCGGTGACATCTACGTCAATTTCACAGCTGCTAATATCGTAGAAACTGCTGCGTACGTCCTGTGTTTGATTCTCCTGGATAGATGGGGAAGAAAAGCTCTACACTGTACGAGTATGTTATTAGGTGGAATAGCCTGTATATTAACAATATTCCCACTTTTGTATCTTGATAAATGTAAGTATTGACTCCGTCCAATTTAACTTCGTCCAGTCATGATCGGCTTTTGATTTGATGGTTCGTAACATATATGTACCAATTAGATATTGCATCAAATGAAATCCAGTGGCTTTAATTTCAACAGGTACGATGTATTTCATAAATATTACTTGTCATAGCGGTTCGTCATATGTTTTGGGTTTTTTTTTTAAGTGGAGTCTGGTGTTCGAATAGTTAATGCGTGTGCGTTGAATCAGAAGGTAAAACATTGAGTCAAGTGGTTTGGTTTCGATTCCCTGTTTGTACGTGACACGGGGGTTGGGATGGCCTAGTGGTCTAGAGTGCCGCGCTTCGACCGCTAACTGGTCGGTCACCTCTAGCTTGCGGCTATGGTTTCGATCCCTGGTGTGAGCGTATGTGGCATGAAGATAGGGGCGTCTTCTCAACCTCGTGGGTTACCTCTGGGTACTCCGGTTTCCTCCTACTGCCAAAGACCCCTACGCGCAAGCGAATTATTCAAATATTGAAGTCTCTCTCGTAAACTTTTAGCATTACAGTATTTTAGAAGTTTGACTACACCTGTTTGTTTTTTCATAAATATATAACCACTAAATGATCACGTGAAAGATGTTTTGTTTCAAATTTAGAAAACTTTACGGGTATTCCTAAAAAAAAACAGAACATTAAATTAGGGCGGCCTTATAATTATCGATTAATTTGTTTAATTCAATTGGGCACTATTTTACCATTACAGCCTATGGATGGTAGGGGGTCGGGTGGTTGAATGGTCAGCACGTGCGCGCTCTATCATAAAGCCTGTCATTGTGTCAACTGGCGTAATTTCGAATCCCCGGTTGTACATGTTAAGGAGTAGGATCGCCTGTCCAACCTCGTGGGTTTTCTCCGGGTCCTCCGGTTTCCCCCCACTGCTAAAGACCGCTACGCACCAGCGAATTATTAAAATAAAATGACCTAGTTTGTGTCGAGTGTACGTTAAACCCCATCTCTCTCTCTCTCTCTCTCTCCCTCTCTCTCTCTCTCTCTCTCAACCCAATAACTTTATCCATCAATTAGTTTGATTCAACTGAGACTTTATTTGACCATTACAGCTTACGAATGGATCACAATAACTTTATCGATGGTTGGGAAGCTTGGTGCATCGGCAGCTTTCGCGGTGAGTTTCGTCTTCGCCGCAGAACTGTTCCCCACCATAACTCGAAACTCCGCTGTAGGATTCAGTTCCTTCTGTGCTCGTGTTGGTGGAATGATATCACCGTATGTTGCGGATTTGGTAAGTTAACCAAGCATGTACTTAGAGGAACTGAACTGCTATGATTTGTGGATCTAATATCATCTAGATAATATTGTTCTCTCAACAGGTCAAACACAGCTTTATCCACATTTTTTTAGCAGGATCAAAGTCCTTTTAAGTACTTCCCAGGCATCCTTGTATCTTAGAGACTGTTACTCCTCGTACGAACACCTAGTACATGTATCACGTCCATTCATTTTATCTTGAATACTGTTTTTACTATTTGAATGAACACCATCTACCACGTTCCTTCATTATATCTTGAATACTGTTTTACTCTTTGTATGGACACCTAGTACCACGTTTGTGTTTTACTCTTTGTGTCAACACCTATTACCACGTCACTTCATTTTATATTTTTGGTCTTTAAATTAATACACCATTTCCATTATGGGATTCCTCAAGTTGACGCATCTGCTTGTTTGAGTTCGCCGAATTGAAGGGGCGTTATGCTTGTTATGGCAGTCGTGCGAATATTGCATGAGATTTATATTGAAAAGTTTCCGATTTTCCGCCTGCCAAATGAACGATTATGAACCCTGTCTCATTTGTGTACTTGCTTTACATGGATAATAGACACCTTCTTAACCGAACGGGTTTTCCACATTATTATATTCGCACATTTTTTTAGTATTATCTGTCTGGAATGTCTCTTCTTGGTTGAGGGTAAAAAGTCATGTCTGCCTCTCCAGTGTCCAACTACATTCCCAGGACCACACAACGCAGTTGGCGCTTACGACTGACACTCTCTTAATTTGTTTTGTTTATTGTGTATTGTTTGCAATAGTGTTTAGTCTGTGGTCGTGTCTGCGGGTTGGCTTATATGTGCTTAGTGTATAGTGGAGATATTTCAGGGACCATGAGTAAAGCATGCTTCAGGGAAATAGCTACATCCACTTCTACCACTATTATATATAATATTTCAGGGAATTATAGTTAAGAGTGACATAGGTACTGCTCTACCACTGTTGTATATAATATTTCAGGGAATTATAGTTAAGGATGATGTATGAACTGCTCTACCGCCGTTGTATATTATATTTCAGGGAACTATAGTTAAGGGTGACTTTGGAACTGCTCTACCACTGTTGGTATTTGGTGGAGCTTCTGTAGCTGCTGGTCTCTTATCACTTTTGCTACCAGAAACATTGAACCAGATTTTACCAGAGACTATTGAAGATGCTAAACAATTTGGAAGGTAAGAATTGGAAAGAGAGAGAGAGAAATGAAGTTCAACGTCCACTTTATACAAACTAGGTCATTTCGGGACTAATATATTGATTTTTTCTGGATTTTCTTTTTGCAAAAATGTCTGTCAGCAGTGAGATGAAACCGGAGGACGGGCGGTCCTACTCTTTGTCACTTACAAGCGGTGAATCGAAACCACGCCACTTGTGTTAATGTCAGATCTTATGAGGCAACGCTTTTGTCAACCATCTGCCAACCGAAACCCCTGGAAAAGTCAGACGTAAAACGTCAAACCTCATGTGAATTCTGTTTTCAGGAAAAATAAGACCAAGTATCACATGAACGCCAATGCAGAAGAAGCTATACGAGGAAAATATGAACTGAAAGAGAAGTTTTAGTCCTTGATCAGAAAATTGAATCTATTTTTATTATTTATTTGATAGTTTAAGAAATATCCATATACATGTATTATGTTTATACAATGATCTGGTTTAATAAATACATGTAATCTCAATTTTTAAAAAAAGAAAATTGTTAAGTAGTGTTTATTGAGCTCATGTAAGTATACAGACATACGGTCTTTTTTTTCTATCGGCTAGTGGGGAGGCACTTGACTGCATGTTGCCCTTCATCAGCTTCAGTATTCCCTGGAAAGTCAAGGTGAGAGAGAGAGAGAGAGAGAGAGAGAGAGAGAGAGAGAGAGAAAAATGGGGTTTAACGGCCACTCGACACAAACTAGATAATTTCGGGGCTAACATATGGTTTAATTTTATTTCAATAATTCGCTTGTGCGTAGGGGTCTTTAACAGTGGGAAGAAACCGGAAGACCCGGAGAAAACCCACGAGGTTGGACTGGCGACCTTACTCCATGACGTGCACTAACCAGAGAGTCTTTGGCTCGTTTCCGGTGTGCAAGGATAGACTCCTGACAAAGAACATCGCCCACCTTATCCGGTACGATGGATGGGTCTGGAACTAATAACTTCCCGTTGGATGATACGACAGTTCTATTACATGACAACTTTGAAATGTCCATCCAAAAAAATTTTTTCAACCGCACTTACATTTTTTTTTTAAAAAAAAAAGGCAACACTCATTGGTGGTTATTAAAAAAACTGATATTTAGTTGAAAAATCAAGTTGCACTAATCGTATTCATGAAAACTTTGAAATTGCTAACGACAAATTATTTTAATCCACCCAAAATTGTAGAAATGCCGAGATAGTTTTTCTTGTTTATTACTACCAACTTCAATGATTTATATGTTGCGAATCGTCCATACACTTTGCAGTCATTTGGTACATCACCACCTTTTTGTACCTCGCCTACCCGCAGTGTAAAGTTAATATCGTTGACAAAGCAACAAATAACTGCTATACAACTGGAAATATACGACACAAGCAGATCAAAGACGTCATTTTACATAGGTAATGTGTATTACTTTGTTAAAATCGTTAGTAATCAGGTTGCGGACATTAAGTAGGCGGTTGTTCACAAAGGTGTTAGAACCGTGAATGATATACATGTACACTACTATTGTCCAATTGGTGTATTGAATAGTGATGGCCGTTATAAATAGTAACATTTTTACCCTAGAAGTGAGGGGGTGGGAGGCCTAGTAGTCTAAAGTATCACGCTTTGATCTTTAGCTTGCGGTTGTGATTTCGACCCCTGGTGTTAGCGCATGTGGCTTGGAGGCGCCTTCTCAACCTCGTTTGTTTACTCCAGGTACCCAGGTTTCCTCCCACAGCAAAGACAACTTCTCTGCGATATCCCCTTCGTTGACAACGGACGTTAAACTCCAAGTAGTGACTAGTTACACAACTGCTATTCATTGGCAACTGTAGTGTATAATTTCTAACCACTTGCTATACATATTAAACATTAGTTTAGACAATTGTCACTACTAAAAGTCAACGGTATATGTTGAGACGTTATATTCCATTTCTAACACGTTTCATTATATCTGTGCCATTAAACAACATTTCTTTCTTTTCTTTCATTATATACTTGTTGGGGTATTTCCAAGACTCGTAGGCATCAATATTATATAGAAGTTTATTGCCCTTTTCATCAAATTCGGGTTTTGGGGATATATTTTCAATGTTGTTGGGTTTATTCAACTGAATTCAGAGTTATTCCCCCTGTCCTATAAAATAACTGATACTCGACCTTGGGGCTTGTGTTTCGTGTATAGCATGATATATTATTACATGACTTTGACCGCGATCAGGCTTCAAGTTCACAAAGCATTCTCAGGCTTAAGTTGAGAATTTACTCAACTTTTAATCACTGTATATGAGAAATATCTTTGATCCAAGAAGCATAAAACTGTGGACATAGTTTCTTTTTGGTGTATTTGATACATTAAAACAACAAAAGTTTTACAAAAGACTATATTTTAGTTTAGATAAGGTGAACAATTTCAAGTAAATTATTAACTTAAATCTGAGAATGCTTTGTGAACTTGTGGCCTGGTCCTTTAACAAAGTGTGACATAAACTCACAGTTTGTAGTCTTACTCATGATGGCTTGGTGAGTTAGACACTGATTTATTGTCAAGCAATACAAGAATAAAGAAATGGACGTCAAATAACAAATCGCTCTGTATTAAACTTCAATAAGACTAAGAGTGCCTTCATTACAGTAGTGCAGGAATCGAAGATATCCGAAAAATCCATTTCTTGAGTGAAGTCACCTTTAGTGTCCAACAACGCCAAATTGTTCAGTCCCTCCTACGTCATAGCTGATATAATTCGTTTCAAATGGTAAAATATCATACAAGCTTAAATCAACATCCACATAAAAATATGATTTAAATAACATTAAAATATGATGTAATAAACATAAAAATATCATACAAGCCCAAGTACAATACCCACATCAAAATATGATATACATAACATAAAAATATCACACAAGCTTAAATACAATATCCACATCAAAATATGATAGACATGGCAAGGTTTGGGGGCGTTTGGAAATGTGGACCATGAAAAATTTGCTTGAACAATAATCGCTTATCTATTCTATGTCGAAAATCTTTTGGAGTGTATCTATTTGCAGAAACCCAATATCTTGTGGAACCGTTGTGGTGAAAAGTTCCACACAAATGCCCCCAAACCTTGACATAAATGAAATATGATTTAAATAATAGAAAACATATCATACAAAGTAAATAATAGAAAAAATGTCATACAAGCTTAAATGCAATATTCCCATCAAAATATGATTTAAAGTATAGAAAAATAATCAAATAAATAAATTTAGACGTGAAGTTTTTTTAAATATAAATTTTGTGTTGTGTTTTATGTGTTCTAGCTTTCGAATAGTAATCCGCCACTAATACTGTGGATGAGTAGGAAAATCGAAGTCCACATATGTAATCGTTGCCGTGCACCTAACAGAACCATTCGGAGGTGGATCCACGTTACGTTCGGCCTACCCCTTTTAAATTACCAAACGTGCACTATCTAATAACAAAATCAGTAACTAATATATGTTGCTGTTGTGCACAAACCAAAAATTAAAAAAAAACTTTTGTATAGATGTGTTAAAAGATATTACAGCACACATATTGATACAATGAACCTTTTATACGATTTTTTTTCGATTTTTGAATTTGATTTTTAAAGTGCAGCAAGGTACAGTATAACAATTTCTGAAACAACCATATTAATGTTCATGATGCTACCAACCATATTATATTCCTTGAATAAATAATAGAAAAGAAATGATTTTAAGATAAATCACACATTGTTTTGAGAAAAAGATAAGCTCTTAAACGACAATCACGGGACCAACTTTTTTGGTCAAATTAAATGATATAGTGTTTAAATCCTACTGTTTCTCTTCGACTGAGCTAATGACGACCGTCAAACGGCACATGGTGTGATACGAGGGGAATTTTGCCCAGGCGGAGGACCTACAACCTATTTTTATTTCGAATGTACATTGGACCTCGGTGTTTCGTCCCATCCTAATGAAATGAAGTGGGGTTTAACGTCCTACTGTTCTGCTCCTAAACTGGGCTAATCAAGACAGACATACACCATACAGTGGGATGTGAGGGGGATTTTGCCCGGACAGTGGCGCTATGACCTACTCTTATATCGAATTCCAACTGTCAAGGGTTATTTTACGTACAACCAATGTGTACACAGGACCTCGGTTTCCCGCCCCATCCGAACGAGTAGAAATCTATCCTTGGTAGGCTCTCCGTTCTGCATCACTGACAAGGGGGAAACCATGCCGGAAAATCTGAATAAACTTTCTCAGCCAATACAGGGATCACACCCGACCTCCAGTCTAGCGAGCCACTGTACCCCCCCCCCCCCACCTAATAACTAGACGCTGTGAATTTGTTTTTGGGATGACAGTATATCGTAGTTTAAAGTAGCTAAGTCTCCAACTCAATATCATCCAAAATCTTCAACTTTGAAAACACGAATTATTTGCAATTTTAATCAACATTGATGCTGTGATCTTACCGGAAAAAGTTTGGCTTATGGTATCCAATATTTAAGACAAAATAAACATTTTACCATTGGTATACGAATCGTGAACCATAATGCGTTTCAGCCCCAGTTCTAGCAAGAACCTCGGGGAACGGGGCTAGACACATTACACCAAATCAAACGGCGTATGTAGACTAGAATAACTAGACGCTATAAATTTGCATTCGATTGAGACTGCTGGCTTATTTCGCGGAACATAACTGATTTGAAATTAGACTAAAAACGGAAATCATTTAATGTAACTCAGTTTATATACATTCATATTACATTATTATATGCGTTGCGACCCACTTCTGTAAATTTCTAGGTCCCAATTGTTAGCGATTTAGTTCCTTTAAATTATCACGTCTATGGAAACAATTAAATGAAATAAGACGACGTTGTACTTGAAGTAGTTTGCATCAAGTTACGTACATATGTAAGTCGACTGAATTCACTATGTAAATTTGCAAACCAACCAAGGTAACTGATGGGTCATGGCCATACAAATTCCCCGATAGTCACGACATATTCTGGGGTTATTATTGCCTCTGAATAACTAATGGAGTTTACAGAGATTACTGAATAAATTACTTATCAAGTTACATTAACAAAGACTGATTGAATTCATTATGTTGATATTGAAACCATTCAATGCCACGGTCAGGAGAAGTCCCCGATTGTCAATTGTCCAGAGGTGAAATTTGATTAATTCAGTCTCACGATAACCCATGGATTATCAACGGATCGTCAGAGGGCTATTTTATTTTATCCGCGTACTTACATGGAATGAAATGGGGGTTTAACCGTTCTAGTCCGACTGGGCTCATGTAGGCAGACATACGCCATACAGTGTGATATGGGGAAAATTTGCGAGGACAGCTTCGCTATGGCCAATTATACCGAATTCCAACTGTCAAGAGATCTTACACGTGCACGACAATGTATATACGGGGCCTCAACTTTTCGTCCCATCCTAAAGATTAGACAGCTGCCCTTGTCAGGTAAACCACACCGGAACATCGTCGTACTAATAAACTTTCTTTGTTAGTTCATAATGAGGGGTAGCGAATAAAGCCTTGGTTCACAAACAGGTGCTTAGGGTTCAATCTCGGTAATTGTCAAGACAGGATATTTCAATGATAGGATGAGTAGGGTTTACCGTGCACGACAAAGAATCCCAAGCCAAAATGCCTGGAGTCATTTTCCTTCTTAGCCGAACGCATGACTTATGCTCGTCCCCATTAGCCCAAAAGCAAAAGGTAGGACATTAATTAAACCGCATGGCACCAGACTTCATTTTTTCATTATTCGTATATTGATGTCATTGAAAGGGTGATCCTACGATTGTACGTGGCAAGGAGTAGGGTCGTCTGTCCAAACTCGTGTGTTTCTCCGGGATCTCTGGTTTCCTCACACTGCTAACAACGACTACGAGTAAACGAATTATTGAATTTAACCCTACCCTATGGTTCAATTTTATTATATTAAAATATAATAAAATTGAAACATATGCTATGCTAGTCCCGAAATGACCGAGTTTGTGGCGAGTGGACGTTACCCCCCCCCCCCCTTCCCTCTCTCTCTCTCTCTCTCTCTCTCGCTCTCTCTCTCTCTCTCTCTCTCTCTATTGAAGGGGTTAAGGACACATACATATCTACCCTGTTGAGTTGAATAGGTTTCAGTCAGTGGATCAATACTAACCAAACAATAAGTCTAGTGCTTACTCTGGTTGTTTGTAAGACAATGTGTTTTTTATTATAGAGCTGAATAGAGGATCGGGATACGAATATCTTGACACAATTTCTCTTAAATTGTGGGTCAAAGTTGACGTCGATGTTGTATTCATTTTGCCAGGCATGGTATTTGAATATTCCTCTTTTTCTGAACCCTATTTGTTCGCGGTTTATTTTCTAACGGAGGCGTGCACGTTAGAGTTCGATGAGAGAGAGATAGAGGGAGAGAGAGAGAGAGAGAGAGAGAGAGAGCGAGTTTAACGTCCACTCGACACCAACTAGGTCATTTTATTTCAATAATTCGCTTGCGTAAGGGTCTTTAGCAGTGGGAGGAAACTGGAGTGCCCGGAGGAAACCCACGAGGTTGAGAAAGCGCCCCTAACTCCATGCCACATACGCTCACACCAGGGACCGAACCCACAGCCACAAGCCAGAGGTGACCGGCCAACTAGGGGTCGAAGCGCGGCACTCTAGACCACTAGGCCATCCCAACCCCCTAATTCGATAAGGAGTAGGTGATAATACAAAGCTTCCATTGACAGTACGTTAATGATCCCTCGTTTAAAGACAACCGAAATAATCTGTAATTCGTATTCAGGGAACGCAAATTTGTTTCTTAAGGCGACTCTATCTTTCTCTCTCCCTTTCCAATCCTTCCTTCTTCCTGTCTCTGTCTTTCTACTTCTCCCGTCTACCCGTCTTCCTGTCTCTCTCTGTCTATCTGTCTCTCTGTCATTGAGACAAGTGGTGTGGTTCGATTTCCGGCTTGTTGGTTTTCTCTGGGTTCCCTTCCGCCGCTAAAGACCATTGCGAATTATCGAAATAGAATTGAACCCTATGTTAGTCCAGAAATGACCTCTCTCTCTCTTTGTATGGATGTTATTGGAGGGGTGGTTCCCCGGTTGTACGTGATAAGGAGTGGGGTCGACCGTACAACCTCGTCGGTTTTATTCCGGACCCCCAGTCTCCTCCCACTGCTAAAGACCCCTACGCGCAAGCGAATTATTTAAATAAGGTTTAAGCATATGTTAGTCCCGAAATGACCCCTCTCTCTCACACACACACACGCGCGCTCTCTCTCTCCCTCTCTCTCTCTCTCTGAAACAGTATAATAACATATGTATAAAGATAAACGTTATAGTAGGCCTACTTGTAATGCTTACAAAAGACACATAGCTTATAAAAGATGCATAAACTTCTTTTGCAAACATACCAAATTGAAACGTGAAAGCTATGAAAGTTTAACTTTTTACGGGTGTCTTTTTAATGACGTCCATGTTGAACAACTTAAAGATGCATTCTCATGACTGTATTTTAAGTCACGGTGGCTACTTGGGTAAGACGCTGCTGGCTCGCTTGCCTGGGGATCGCGGGTTCACTCCCGATGTTGGCCGAGAAGTTCATCGGAATTTTTCCGGCGTGGTCTCAGCTAGTTTGTGGTGCAGGACGGAGGTCGTTCTGATAGAATAAAAATCCGAGGCCCCGTGTTCTCGTATTCCCGTTCTCTTTAGCCAAGTCCGGGCAGAACAGTAGGACGATAACCCCCATTTTCACTGGCGTTATTTTCAATACACGCAGGCGGTTGGGATGGCCTAGTGGTCTAGAGTGCCGCGCTTCGACCTCTAGCTGGCCGGTCACCTCTGGCATGCGGCTGTGGTTTCGATCCCTGGTGTGAGCGTATGTGGCATGGAGATAGGGGCGCCTTCTCAACCTCGTGGGTTTCCTCCGGGCACTCCGGTTTCCTCCCGCTGCTAAAGACCCCCTACGCACAAGCGAATTATTGAAATAAAATTAAACCATATGTTAGTCCCGAAATGACCTAGTTTGTGTCGAGTGGACGTTAAACCTCACCTCTCTCTCTCTCTCTCTCTCTCTCTCTCTCTCTCTCTCTCTTCTCTCTCTCTCTCTCTCTCTCTCTCTCTCTCTCAATACACGCAGCTTAAACTGTTAGATGGTTAACAGTAGTATGCATATTGTCAGAGCAGGTGTATAAATTATTAGATGTCGACGATATCGTTAGTACATTCACCTTGGCTTGTCACTTTAAATATATATATCTCTATAAAAGCAGAGCTCACTAAATATTATAATTATGGTAAGTCATCGTCCATTAACCCATATAAATGTAAGTTTCCATAAAGATTTCCATAACGTTTTGAAAATAAAATGGGGTTTAGCGTCCGACTAGGCTACTGAAGACGGGTTTACGCCAAGGTTTCCCCGACAGTGGTGCTATGGTCAACCCTTACACCAAATTCCAACTATCAAGGTATCTTTAGCGTGCACTCCAATGTGCACTGGACAGTTATATCCTTGGGACCTTTCTTTAATCAGATTTTTTATGAAAATTGTTTACAGCTAACTGCATCCGTATACGATTCTTTCTGCTTTCGGTGTACTGTTTATATGTTTCAAGTTGTCTCTATTTCCATTGACACGCTGTAAACGGATGTGTGCGTGTCAAATAGCTTTATTTAACTTAACGTCCGCTTCTAAAGACATGATATCGCCGACCTCACCTTAAATACAGTGTCATATGAGTTCAAGGATTCGTATGGCTAACCCAGGTTTTGACATTATATAATGTCGACTGCCTGTATAAACGGTGCTGTGATTGAATTGGTCGTGTTTCGGATTGGCGTCAACCATCTACAATTTTTGACAAGATCTATGTTCAAACTACACACTGTAACGTATTCTATTTGTCCTGTGTTTAGTCAGTGTCACGTACGTCAAATTTCGATGCGAAACACCAACAGTGAAGATGAAATTTGATGAAATTGTAGAGATTCTGGGAGAATTTGGACCCTACCAGAAACGGCTGTATTATTTACTATGTCTTCCGGCTATTTCGTGCGCCTTACAGGTGCTGGTGGCGGTTTTTACCCTGTCTATTCCAGACCACAGGTAGGTGTATATTCATATTCCAATGTTCTAAGTTATAGTTACTGGCGAGAGAGAGAGAGAGATAGTTGGAATTTCATTTAAGAGTAGGTCGTAACGCCGTTGTCCGGACAAAATTGCCCTCATAACACAGCTCGAAGCGGAAAGTAGTACCCTCAACCCATTTCATTTCTAGTTTTTGGAACCTTGAACAGGACAAAAATGGTTTTAAAAGCACAATTTAATGTAATATGAATGTATGTAAAGTGATTTATATTCAATAATGAAAAATTATATTGTAATTTCTAATCAATTCTGTTTGGGCAAATACGCGAACAATTCAAATTGAAAAGCAAACGTTTACGCCTGGTTAGTGCATTCTACACGTTTTTTTAACATTAATATTTTTGATTGTTTGTGAATCAGCGTTTATTTGTTACTTCCACATTGTATTATGATATGTTATAATTTGTTCATTACAAAATGGCACCCGAAACCATAGGATACACGACTCGTGTATTGATTATAGAATGTGAATTGTGTCTTAATATTGGATATTAGTATCATAATATAGTGACACGGCAAGATAACATCACCAGTATTGATCAACATTGAATTCTAATTCGTGTTTTTAATTTCGAATATTGTGGAAAATATTGAGTTAGAGACTATAAGCTCATTTAACC
Source organism: Patella ulyssiponensis (assembly GCA_963678685.1). Lineage (NCBI taxonomy): Eukaryota > Metazoa > Mollusca > Gastropoda > Patellidae > Patella > Patella ulyssiponensis. The sequence goes on from OY783226.1 coordinate 96,584,436, forward strand.
TTGCTTTCTCTAACATAGTATAACAAAATTAATCTTATGTTAGAATCAAAGTGACAAATATATGTCGTTGACGTGACACTTAACCCCGGTGAAATGACATGATTTAAAAAATAAGACATATCCTTTATTTTGTTGACGCGACATTTAACCCCAACGAAATAACACACATCTTCACGTAGGAAACATACCGTATAAACTCTATTAGTACTGTTTGTGAGTGCAGGAGAACCGACAAGAGACAACTTTGGATAGGACATGAAGACATTATAAGAAATAAACAAGTACGCCCCCCCCCCCCCTCCGAAACAAGGAATAAACAAGTAGCCCCCTCCACCTCCGACAACAAGAAATAAACAAGAGAGGTCCAATCAAGTGTTAATTTTTCTTTAACCAGGATACTGTTTTTATACACTTACTAATGGTATTCGCGGGTCGACGTTCTCCAGAAACTGTCTAAAGTTCCACAAATGGACATAGCACTTGGCATGTTTATTCTTTTGCTAATTCCGTGGGTTGATATTAAGTGCAGAGGGGGGGGGGGGTCACTATAAACATTTCCACAAGACAAATCCACGAACAAGACACAATCAGATGAAATGAGGGCGCAAATAAAAGATGGTTGCGATGACGTCATGGACCAGATCTGTTGTACTGATTTTTTTTTAAAATGTACTGTACATGTCGCGATTCTGTTTTTCTGTTGTTGTCTGGGACAAGGCTCTTCTAACAAATATTGACAGCCTTATTTACTTATCAAACATGGCGTAAATAAATACTACCCCTGATCGAGTTACGGTCGTGGAACATGGATTAGAATTGCTATCATAGTAGCCGTATACTTCGCAATTCTGGGCTATCACTCTAGGTGGAAGCGAGAGGTCAGTTGCGCTGAGGAAATTAACATCCTACTGTTGTGCTCTGATGGGGCTTATGAAGATTACGTCATACAGTGTGGGATAAAGGACATTTTGCCCGGACAACGGCGCTAGGTCTATTTTTATATCGAATTTAAACTACCAAGGGATCTTTCACGTGTACGCCAATGTGTACTGTACACGGGACCTGGAATTTTCGTCCGATTTGGACCTCCGTTTCGCACCACTGACAAGGGGAAACCATGCCGGAAATTCCGGGCAATCTTAAGGCTAGCCACCATGGCTCCCACGACGAACAAACAAACGTACACAAAACAGGGTCTCTCTAAATTTCAAATGCGGAAAATCACTGCAGTACAGGTGAATATTTCCGTATGACATCATATCAAAGCACAACCGGTCAATAACCTCGCTGTATATAATTATATTGTTATCATTATAGATTGCAGCCTTTGTTTCTCATATGATGTTTATCTTGGTTTTTTTTTAAAAAAAAGAAGTAGAACATTTTTAACATGAAAATAGATATCGTTAACGCCTGGGTTTAAAGTCCTACTGTTCTGCTCCGACTGGGCGAATGAACACAGGCATATAACAAAGTGTGCTATGAGGGACATTTTGCCTGGACGGCGACACTACAGCCTACTCTTATATCGAATTGATAATGGCAATGGGGTTTAAGGTATTTTGCGTATTCGCCAATGTGTACACGGGATCTTGGTACGACTATGTCCTGCATCACTGACAAGCGGGGTCGATGGCGGAAATTGCGATGAATTGATCAGGACAATGGGGTTCAACGTCTTACTTTTTTCTGTATCAACCGAGTTGATGAAGGCGGATTTTAAAGAGATATTGTGCAATATTGAAAGGATGCGACATTTTATGAAATAAAAAGCATGGGGTTTGACGTCATATATGCATGTATGTCTTTGCACATGTTCCTTAAGCAACGTTCGCGAGTTATACAACATCTCTCCGTTGCTGGAATACTCAGCAATTCCCCGAACTTTGCGCTAGTTGTTTTTACAAGTGACTAATTAGCATTGTCCAATCAGAGTTCGTGGCACCAAACACACTGTAAACAAACGGGTTTTTTTTTAAATTGAGAAACTCATGGGAAAACAGCAACCGTGACGTTGATCGATCTTTGAACTTTGCAACTCGATTGTCGCATGTAGGCATTTTAGCTATAAAGCACGAGACTTGGTATTCACGACGACCGATGAATCTGAAAGGTTCCCCAACTGGGCTTGTGACAATCGAACTTAGTGGCGAAATATACAGGGTATTACGTGAAGGGCTTGATAAGATGTATGTAGTTAAGGCGAGATCAAGCCTTCTATCGAAGATGGTCTTTGCACCAACCGATGGACGGCATGTAGACATCTATCTGAGACATTTGTCGGTATCTGATTCACAACGGCAGCGATAGAGATTGCACCATACTAGATCACTATACGTACAGAGAGATATAGAGGGAGAGAGAGAGAGAGAGAGGGAGGGGGTCAGTTCGAGACTAATATATGGGGTCTTTAGCAGTGTGTGGAAACCTGAAGACCCGACAAAACCCCAATTAACTCTATGACAGACGTTATGATACAGCGCACAGACTCTAACCATTGGGCCATCCAACCCACTGTATGACGTACACGGCCTCAGGTTAACTATAGTGTTTTGAGAACATTAATTTTCTGAGAATATTAAATATATTTGGTATATTATACATGGTGGCGGCGAGACCGCTGCGACAAACTAGACGACAATTATCTATATATCAGAGGGGTTGGAAGGCCGTATTGAATCAACTGGCGTGGTTTCGAATCCTCGGTTGTACGTGACAAGGAGTAGGGTCGCCTGTCAAACCTATTTATCATTAACTAAAGTAATAAAAGTGAAATGGAATGAAATGGGGTTTGACGTCATATTGCTCTGCTCCTAAACTAGGCTAATGAAGACGGGCATACGCCATACAGTATGCCATTACGAAAATTTTGCTCGGGCAGCGGCGCTACGGCCTAATCTTATATCCAACTAGCAAGGGATCTTTTACGTGCACGCCAATGTGTACACGGGACCTCGGTTTTCGTCCTATCTGAATGACTAGACAGCTGCCCTTGTCACGCCCTCCGTTCAGTAATGTGCTTGCGCGTTGTGATCTTGCCCGTTTGCTTCTGGTTACGATCATTGACAATTATCGTGTTCAGAATATAAAACCACTTCGACAGGTCATGGTGAGAAGAAGAGCATATACTGTCTTGTAAACTTTGCCGTAACCATGGGTACCCCACCAACGCGACAGTAGAGCAACCTTTTAGTTTCATACATAAATATTATTTTTGTTTACTGCTCAATAGAAGTTTTGAAACTTTTATTCAGGTGCCATCTTCCCGATCCATACAATGATACGTCATATCAACCACGTGACCTATTACACCAGTTATACGTCAATCATTCTATACCACGTGATACTGATGGTAAATGGTCATCATGTCAGAGATATGACGTCAATCTGACTAAAGTTACTGCACGCACTATGGTAGATGTAAATGCTACACGGAGCAGTTGTGACCGATGGGTTTATGATACATCAACGTTTAAAGATACGTTTATTACAGAGGTAACAAAAAATGTCGTTTTGTAGAGTTTAGTTGTCCCTCTACCCCCCCCCCCCCGCCCATCACCCACCATCCGTTTCCATTATTCTTTCACATTAAAATTATTCCGTATTTTACAATTTTATCCTGAAATATCCCTCAATGTATGCATACGATGGAAGTCTCTTGTTATTCGGTGTAGAATATACAAACCACTTCCCATATAGCGAGTTCACATACATATTCCCTGGAACATTTGATTCCACTTTTCATCGAAGGAGTTCACATCTAACAATCCGTGGTTTATTAATATTACTCATTTTGCTCAGACTAATCGTTTCATTTTAGACGCCATCTATATTTTACTTAGATTCTTAAGTAAAATATAGATGGACGTTAAACCACATTTCTCTGTCGATACCTTTTTTACAATTCATTTCAATTTAGAAGCCATTAATAGCTGGTTAGAATTATATTTCTGTTCTTTTCCACAGCAAAACATGATATGTGACGATGCTTCATTCCGTTCCCATGCCAACATGATCACTATGGCGGGTTTACTGGTTGGTGCTTTTGGATTTGGAATTCTATCTGATGTGTAAGTGACGTGATCATACTTCAGTAATATTAAAATGGTCTGATGCTGCTGGTATGTGCTGATCAACATCGAATGTTGACAAATGTTGACAAATTGTCAGTTCATTACATCTTTGAAAATACTAAACGGAATTTTTTTTTGAGATTAAATTCCTTTTAGAGATTTAACTTTCATACTATTTTAACAGCTGTCTCCAATGGCGACCAGGGACAGTAAATATTAAACGGAAGTACGGCCGACAAAAAACCTGTTGGATCCATGCACAAACCTAGAACTTGATCTGCGATATATGTGGGAAACGGACGTTAAGCCCTAAAACATTGAAATTACAATAGGTATGTTAAAATGTAAAAACGGCACGGTTTCCCCATTTTGTCAGCCATTGTGTTTCCTGATTAGTATGACGTAATCACTGCCAGCCGTTTCGTTCAACAGGAAATAGATTAATCCCGACACCGGAAGTCGAACAGGTCTGAAACCGGAAATGTTGGTCAACGCCATCAGTTCTGTGTCTATCTACGTCCCAATCTGCCCATATACCCAAAGTTTTATTCCCGCCAAGTGTAGCTGGCAACTCCGAAAAGACCGACACTTGCAGTCTGACAAATGAATTAATTATAACATCTGAAGACTCTCAATTAAGAGACGGCAACTTGCCTATGATTTATTTATGTATTTTTTATCTACTGTAAAGCTAGAAGTACTTGTTCTTTATCTACTTTAATAATGATAATAATAAATTATAATAATAATGGTTTATAAATTTATAAAGCGCTAGAATCCAGTATTATTCATATATTAGTTCATAATGATTTTTTCCAGACGTCACGTCATCCTTTCTAAATATAGCTAACTACTTATTGCAAGTGCATGTATGACATATCCACATTATCTTTTCAGAATTGGACGAAAACTTGGTCTGTTGGCTTCAGTTTCCATGCATATAGTTGGGTCGATAGCAACATCCTTTTCACCGAATTTTACCGTGTTTGTCATCTGTCGGTTCTTCACTGGTGCTTCAAATGCTGGTGCATTTATGTCAGCTTTTGTACTGGGTAACTATATATGTATTTTGTACTATTAAACACACAAAATGAAATGGGACAAATAGGGGGCATTTCGCCCGATCAGTGCCCTGTTGTTCCTACAAGTTACCTCGTCTCCGGTATTCCTTCCTGCACCATTGTGTAACCAAGCTGCAAAATTCCAGACTTCACTGGGATCGAGCCCAAGGACCTTCTGGTTAATGGTTGAGACACCATGACCCCGCCGCTTCAAAATTCAAACATTTATAATGAAACCTTTAAAAGATATGTAAGTCGACGCGTGGTCACCGAGTCATGACGACCCCGTCCTTACACAAAACAAACATGTGCATTTAAAATAAAAACTTTAAAATATTAAAACAAAAAATAGACAATAATATATGATATAAAGAAAACGCCAACTGGTGAATAGGGTCATTACAACTTGATAAAAAATAAATTGATTTTCAAAATGTAATTTATTTTTTTAGTACAAAATGACAACTTATTCCATTAAAAGGAGCTTTAAAAGAAAACGCGAGTCCACCGTGTGAACCCAGTTTTACTCACCAGTTGACAATGTAGTAATCCATCGGATAAAGAACTTGCAAATGAACAAATACCGCAAATGTCACTGTGAGACCAATAGAATTGTAGGAACAAGGGTACCTCTGTAGTGTGCAATGAATGGGCCCCTAATCTCGTACGAAATTATTTAAAGTGCCTTTCTTAAGATGAAGTAGTCATTTTTGGGCCCTGTGTCTCGAAAACTTAACTAACATCAAGTCCAAATGTTAGTATATACTTGGCTAAGCACTAAAATCAATCTATATTATCCAATCAAATTACTCAAATTTGCGTTTTATCTCAGTAAAACTTTGTGAAACAGACCCCCGGACTTTATGTAGCGTGCTAGGAGTTGTCACAACCAGGTGATGTACACAAAACACCCCCACCCCCATCCCGCCACATAGACAGTTATAGCCTATTTTATTAAAATGCATAATAAAGGAAGAAACAGAACATTACTAGGGAATATATCTTATATGTACAGAATAAATGTTATTACAAACACAATAGAGACCAAAGCGTAAATTTGAAAAAGTAGGTTGAGGGGGGGGGGGTTGTTATTATTAAAGGGTATACTTGAGAAAAGTCCAGAAGGGAATTCTGAGCACCCTCACTTACTGCTACTCACTGTGGTACACCACTAAGAGGGGTTGGATGGCCGAACGGTTAGTTTGTGCGCGCTGTGTCACCTATCTAACCTCGTGGATTTACCCCGGTTTCCTTTTACTGTTTAAGACCCCCACGCGCAAGCGAATTATTGAAATAAAATTGAACCATGTGTTCGTCCCGAAATGACCTAGTTTGTGTCAAGTGGACACAATGTAAATCATGTAAATCGTGTCAATGTGCACCCTGAGTCGGCTGCTCTTCCCTAATCCTACAAGGCCAGAGGTTAGGCATTATTAGCTCTTCTATTCTATTCAAAATATAATTTTTAGGGTTGGAACTGGTTGGACCATCTAAAAGAAAATTTGCCGGAATGGTTATAGAGTTCTTTTGGTGTATTGGGTTGTTTATTTTGGGTATCATGGCTTATTTTATTCGGGATTGGAGTACTCTACAGCTAGCTATATCAGTTCCATCTGTCCTTCTGCTAGCAATCTTTTGGTGAGTGTCGCATATTTTATTAGAATAGTTATACAACATTTTACGTAAAAACATTTCAAATAAAACTTAATTTGTCATCTGTCATCTAAGTCCAAAATATCACCACAAGTGGTGACCTGTACTGCATGCCAAACACTTGACATCTTGCAACCAAATTCTTCTTCCATAACATGAAAATGTTAATCATTGTAACAACATGAAAACAGATGATCCAATAGCATAATCGGATCTTGTGTCGGTCCAAGTCTACAGACAGAATCTCTCAACTGACAAAATGTATTTGCAGGTTTGTTCCAGAATCTCCTAGGTGGCTAGTCTCTCACGATAAGACGGAGAAAGCTGAAAGGATTTTACGTAAAGCTGCTGAAGTGAATAAAGTGGAACTTCCGGTTAAACTGTTTGATAAAGATACTCTTGATTCTGGACCACAGGCTAAAGTTTGGGAAATGTTTACATCACCAGTTTTACTTATTAGATCTTTAATTATCTTCTTTAACTGGTAAGACACGCTGTCGAATTGTGAGGTTCTCCTGACTTTCCTAGTCTTATCTTCTTTAACTGGTAAGACACGCTGTCGAATGGTGAGATTCTCCTGACTTTCCTAGTCTTATCTTTTATGACTGGTAAGACACGCTGTCGAATTGTGACATTCTCCTGACTTTCCTAGTCTTATCTTCTTTAACTGGTAAGATACACTGTCATAGTGTGAGATTCTCTTGGCTTTGCCTGCTCTGACCAGCTTTATCTTCTTCAACGTGTAAGATACTCTACTAAAATTGTGGGCTTCTATTGACTTTCATTATCATTTTCAACTGATAAGATACACTACCAAAAATGTGAGCTTCTATTGATTTTGCTAGCACTAACCTACAATATCTTCTTCAACTGGTAAGATAATCCACCGAAATTGCGAGTTTCTCTATTAAGATCTATTCAGTTTTAACGAAATCACATGTCTAGCCATCAAAAATCTGATCAAAACACAGATCCTTTTTCGGTTCGTTTTTTTTTTTTTTTGTAGTTCAAAATTTCGGTTTATTTGTCTTTACTACACTGGGACCTGGAAGAGTTGCTATCATTGACGTGTTCTGAATGAAGTGAAGTATAAGCCAATTGCATGCTTGGTTACCGTGAGCTTTGGGTAATTCCCTAGTAAAAGCAATGCTGGTTGGATAATCAAATGTCTGACGTCATTGGGTCAAAAGCCGCTCATATGACCTATCGTAACAACCGGTCAAATCTTTGTGCAATGAAGGCCATCGAAAGTATAGTGTATGGTGTACTACGGTTTCAAACAGGGGCGACGTCTTGAATATCTATTAAGCTTAAAAGAAAATACATGTGTAACCATTAATAAATTTACCAAGTCGTTTTATTTTTTCAGGATGGTTGTGAGTATGGTGTACTACGGTTTAGGTTTAAATGTTGGTAATCTGGGTGGCGACATCTACGTCAATTTTACTATCGCCAATATCGTCGAGACTGTTTCGTATTTTCTATGCATATTGCTGCTGGATAGGTGGGGAAGAAAAGCTCTACACTGTACGAGTATGTTATTAGGTGGAATAGCCTGTATATTAACAATATTTCCGGTTTTATATCTTGATAAATGTAAGTATTGACTTCTGTCCACTTTTGATTTCGTCTAGCCGTTGATCAGCGGCTTTCCTTTACTTCCACTAGTAGAACCGAAAGCGAATTATTGAAATAAAATGGAACGAAACGTTGATCCCGAAATTACCAAGTTTATGTCAAGCGGACGTTGAAGTCTCTCTCGTAAACTTTTAGTTTTACGGTATTTTAGAAGTCAGACCACACCTGTTTGATCTTCAGTTCTTCAGGTTTTGAAAAATAATATAGTGACTAAATACCCACGTGGAAGATGTTTTGTTTTAACTTTTCAAAACTTATAGAAATAGAAATTAAAGTTTTTGAACAACACAGTCAAGTTCCTTTCATCCCTAGAGAAGTCCACGTCCCAAATAAGCAGGTAAAGGGACAATTTTACAGATATTCCAAAAGAACAGAACATTACATTAGCGTGACTTTGCCTATCAATTAGTTGATTCATTTGAGACTTTATTTTACAATTACAGCTTATGAATGGATCACAATAACTTTATCGATGGTTGGAAAGCTTGGGGCATCTGCAGCTTTCGCGATTATTTACGTCTTCGCAGCAGAACTCTTCCCCACTATAACCCGAAACTCCGCCATGGGATTCAGTTCCTTCTGTGCTCGTGTTGGTGGAATGATATCACCGTATATTGCGGATTTGGTAAGTCGATAGGCGCTGGACCGCTATGATATAAATAAACTGTCGTATGGGCCTAAATATAACGAGGTGGGTGGATTTGTTATTCCCGAAATGACCTAGTTTGTGTTGAGTGGACGCTAAACCCCCGTTTCTCTCTCTCTCTCCAAAATATAAAAGATTTTCTAAATATTGAGTACAATTTAGCCTTTTTGTTACAATTTAGTTATGTTTTTGCTAAATCGCATAATGACAATACATTACGTGGACACAAACCAACTTCACTAAACAGATCACAGCAGCTGTAAAAGCTTGACAACGGTAAGGTTTGCCTTTCTAACCTAATGGGTTTTCCACATTTCTGCCTTGAGCCACTTTCTGATCTTTGGGTGTATTAATGATTTTTCAGGGAACTGCAGGTACTGCTCTATCATTATTCTATATAATATTTCAGGGAACTGTAGTTAAGGGTGATATTGGAACTGCTTTACCACTCTTGGTATTTGGTGGAGCTTCTGTAGCTGCTGGTCTCTTATCACTTTTACTACCAGAAACATTGAATCAGACGTTACCAGAGACTATTGAAGATGCGAAAAAATTTGGAAGGTAAGACTTTATGGGATTTCATACGCGTTAAAGAGACATCCTTCAAGAATAAATTGCAAATGCTCACTTAAAGATTAGGCTTATTTGGGGTTTGCATTTGATTTCTTACTCACATGTTTACACCTGTAACAAGTTTGTATTGGTTTTGATTCAACTCTGGCATTACGCTAATGATGTTTCGAACCTTAAGTTCGTCTATCAAAAAACCCCAACATATTCCAGCCCTTGTCGAATTCGTGGCCTACTGGTTACTGATGCCAACACACCCTGGCTGCCCCTCTAGGAAGAGATCTATCTATATCACATTCCAAATAGCTTTTAGGAACAGTGTATGGTCATTCGGATGGGACGTAAATGCATACACGTTATAGAACCCCTAGCGATTGGAATTTATAATAGGTGGTAGCGCCTGTCTTCGTTATCCAACCCCATGTCATTTCTACTTTCAGGAAAAATAAGAAGTCCAAATATCACATGAACACAACTGCAGAAGAAACTAGAGAAGGAAAATATGAACTGAAAGAGAAGTTTTAGTCCTTGATGCAAACAGCGATTTTTATTATACATTTGAAATATTATATTTATACATTTCTACCTATTTTTTTATATTTCGAAGATCTTTTCAATAAAATACTCTCCCTTTTTTAAAAAAAAACCCAGAGATATTAAATGGTGTTTATTTACGTTAAATAAGAGTGAGGCCGTCGTGTCGAGGTTAGGACGACGCTGGATCGCAATCCTGGAATTCGCGTGTTACATCCAGATCCCTGAATCTGGAATTTCCGACGGGGTTCCCCCTTGTCAGTGGTGCAGAACGGATGGTTTTACATGCGCAGCTGTGTAGTCGTTTGGATGGTAAAAAAAAAACGTCCCGTGTATACTTTGGTGTACACGTAAAAGAACTCTTCGCAGTTGGAATTCGATACAAGTGTAGGCTATCCCGGGTAAAATAGCTCCGCTGTAAGGTTCAAGGTCCCCCAAATCCCTGTGTGTGTATTCCATGTTGTATGATCCTTGTGTTGATCATTGTTTATGATCGGTTGTGGTAAGTCAATCTGAACGACAGACTCACCCTACTTGCAAAAAGTGACTCTGACACAATGAATAGCCATGATATCCATGACGTTATCTAAACGTCACAGGTTATGAGATCACATCAACAAACAAAATGTCAACAGTTATCAACATTACAAGACACAATGTTACAATGTAAACAATAGCCTTCCTGCAGCCTTTAGGAATGTATAATCCGTACAACCATAACGGGCTATCGCTTCTTCCAATGGTTTTTCACAAAAATAACATCTACAACTCTAGATTTGACAGCAGCATATTGGTACTATTTGGTCCTTCGGTCGTATCTATTTCAGATATACACAATCAATTTTGTTAATGTTTTTAGCGTGGGGATTGACTAATAGTTAATTTGTTTCAGTTCAAAACAAAAATTTAAATATTTAACGCCATTTTTAAAAAATAGCCAAATTCTGGCTGGGATTACTGAGCAAAATGGCCATTCATTGTATACGTGCGAAAAAAAAGCCAGCTACCATTTAATTTTCGTACGTTAGTTACGTACGGTGGTAAGTCTGCATCATTCACACTTCACATTTCTGATGAGGGAAGAATTTTATCGCGAGTAGGAACAGAAGAAGAAAGAACTCGCTTACTTGGTCTACCAAGCTGTCTTCTACTCTGCTTGATAGTACGTACTGACCAGCCGAACTGGTCTTCTGCGGATCTTTCTATAAGAAACATGTGGATTGACTTGTCCTGAACCACTGGAACCAATGAGAGATCCTGCGAAACAGTCTCGGCCAACACTGGGACATACTGATTAGGGACCCCGGGAATCGATATGGGATCATCAAATATAGAGCTAATATGTATTTTACATCGATACCTGTTGAGACTACAATAGCTGTCACACATTGACAGCATTATCTGATCGGGTTACCAACAATAAACACAGTACAATAGTACAATATAACTTTTCAGACCAACTCTCAAGGTTAAATTTCCGTAAATTTCCCCCCACGTACCCATTGCATCAAGTGGACAAGTATCTTCTATCTCCTCCACTCTCGTGTCTTCTTCAACATGTCATTTTTTTTATCAGATAATGTGGAGCAGTATTAGAGCAAGAGACCGTTATCATTTTACACAGGTGATCGTCGGGGTTATCACTTTAACCCCAGTTTTAATCAGGAAACAAATAAACGATTGAAAAGGGTATATTAACGATTATTCCCAAAACATCTTAATGCAGTATCTAGAACTGAACACATGGCAGTAACGTTTTGCAGTTGAGTTCATACGTGTGCACCATTTTCCTGTTGTTTCTGAGAGAATTGCTAGTATTGGTCATAGCCGTATAAACGTTTCGTCTGCGAAAAGTGCATAGATTATTTGAAATCTTGATTTATTTGTTGATGTGTACATTTATTCTTGAGCAGGGGATCACATTACACAGACGTGTAGATATTATTCCCGGGGCTTCTTGGCGAGCGTCCTGAACCAATGACACAACAGAAAAATCTTTTGGACTGAAAACAGGTGCGCGGTTGTTAGATATCAGAGAGTTTCTTCGTTTACCGGTTAATGTGTACATTTATCTTGAAGCAGAAGATCACATTAACAGAACAAATCTGGAAAAGATTTTATTAGTTCTTAAAGTATCGTCTCGGATATAAGACAAAAGAGAGAGATGAAATTTGATGAAATTATAGAGATTTTGGGAGAATTTGGACCCTACCAGAAACGACTATATTATTTAGTATGTCTTCCGGCTATTTCATGTGCCATGCAGATGCTGGTGACGGTTTTTACTCTCTCCATTCCAAACCACAGGTAGGTGTATTTTTGGAAAGATCTAAGATTCAACCAAATTCACTTATCTTAGTAACGTCATCGCCATTGAATGTGGAAAAGAGAAGGGAATTCGGTGTAATCTTGGGACTAACATGTGGTTTCAATTTTTATGTCAATAAGTCAGTTGCACGTTAGGGGGGGCGGGGGGGGGGGGCTGGAGAATCCAGGAGAATACCTACGAGGTTGGGCAGGCGATCCATCTCTTTTTCAGGTACAAGAGAGGAACCGAGACCACATCACTCAGCCGCCAACACCCCTCCCTTTTATATGCTGTTGAACCCATACTTCTGATTAATTCTTTGCTAAGAATAATAATATGGTTTTCAAGATGAGGTGTGGGGGATGGGGGTATAGATCGTTGAGTCTGTGATTCAGTCAAGTGGGGAAGACATCGATCCCATGCTTGTACGTGACGAGCTATCCGGTATCTTCCCACTGCTACCGACACAAGCGACGTATTAAAAATAAATTTCACTATAGGTTTATCACGAAACCTTGGACAAATTAATTATTTCGTATTCACAAGTATTAAATTTAACTGTGGGTGGTTATGGGTTGGAGCTATATTCAGAGTGGGTTAATATAAACCGAGGACTACCTTACACCCTTGAAAAAAAACTATGCGACCACCATGAATTGCCGAAATGTACTAGAGTCTGTTAAATAAATCCATCCTTACTGATGACTGAACCAGTCAAACGAATGGGTGTTACACTGCCGTTAGGGTTTTCACTCTTGACTTTTTAATTGGTTAGAAATCTGATCCCATTCATCGATTTAATATGAATCAGAGTTGTTGAAGTTGATCTGTTTACATTGTACGTGACTCCGATCTGTCGAGGTTTAATCGCAAATGGTGTTTGACGTCATATCCTTTTGTACTGATGTGGCATTGCCGGTATCACCCATACTATCCTTCCGTTCTACTTCACTAACTTCTGGGTCTAACCACGTAGCAAAGTCAAAACTATCCTCCCGGGAATCACGGTGGCTAAGTGGGTAAGGCGCTGGCTCGCTAGTCTGGAGGTCGGGTGTTCGATCCCTGCATTGACCGAGAAAGTTCATCTCGATTTTCCTACATGGTTTCCCCTTGTCAGTGATGCAGAAGGAGGGTCTGGCAAGGACAGCTGCCTAGTCGTTCGGATGGGACGGAAAACCGAGGTCCCGTGTACACATTGGAGTGCACGTAAAAAGCAGTTGGAATTCGATATAATGTAACACTATAGACTTAGTGTTCTGTTTAATATAGAATTCTTTACCTACATGATGTATGACGAAAACTAGGATAATGAAGTAGCTTGCATTATTCGACTACTATTATTAGACTAACTCGCAGACAGATATGTCAGTATCCATTTCTGGAAAGTAGGGTACTATCGTCCAGTCCTCACGTGCACAGATTAGTACAATTAACTAGAATAGTGTTGATGTAAAACGGTGCCTTTACGAAACACTTACCCATAAATGGTAATTGTCCCGCCCTACTAGATGACGCATTAGACTTTCTTTATAGGAGAGAACTCGTTTGATTTAATCTCAGACAACATTTGAGAGATCCACGGGGAAGTACAAACCGGGAGCTGCCCCGGCTTCCAGGCTGGAAGCAGACAACATTCGAGAAAGCCAAGGTGAAGTTCACCCCGGGAGCTAGCCCGGCTTACAGGTCGGACGCAGAAAACATTTCAGAGATCTACGGGGAAGTACAAACCGGGAGCTGCCCCGGCTTACAGGCCGGACGCAGACATCATTCGAGAACAATAGTAGTGTCTATGCTGTAGAATATATTATTGTAACATATAAAGAATATCTCAAGAGTACAGAAAAGAGTTGAATTCTTATTGATCACAACGTCAAGTCCTACCTAGACAAACGACAGTGTGACACAGAAGATTTGGCCGTACGGACACAGAGTACGTGTCCTTCAGAGTGTCACAGTCCCACAACGTGAAGTCCGAAGAAAAGCCCTTGACGATCATTATCACCTCTGTGGCCTCATTGTGTCACAGGTTGCTATTTGGAGTCCGTGACCAGGACAGTCGCGACATTCATCACAACCTGTAGTGTCACAATAAGAGTAGGCCGTAGCCCCTCATAGTACACTGTATGGCGTATGCCCGTCTTCCATTAGCCCAGGTCAGGTGCAGAAGAGTAGAACGTTAAACCCTTTTCATTTCAAACTATCCTCCATTGATACGTCTACTATTCTTAACGACTTATCGAGTAGTGAAGGGAAGTAACTCGCATTTTATTCCAACTAGAACTATTCTGATGACGTTAAGACTGGTATGTAAACTGTGTATGTGTTTGTTAGTAGAATCAAGCTACGACCAAGGACAGATAATTTGAAATCGTAAATACCTTGTGGGTGGAACTAGTAGTTAGTGGAGTAGAACGGGACGATATTACTAGGGCAACCGCGAATGATAACTAGCTTGTTGTTCACTAATACTAATAAAATTATTATTGTCAATGTCTGTCTCATCAAAACATGTCCAAGTGTCCAAGTATGATGATCACAGACTCTTCCTGTTTGTACTCAAATCCGTGTGAATCTTTTGATCGTTTTATCAATAGTGTATACAAAACTTTATCGTGTCTTTATCGTGTTCATGTGTTTACTTATCTTATACAAATATTGACGACAGCGATACGGTCAGATGTCCGGCACAGTGGGTATCGGAGATAGCGATACGGTCAGATTTCCAACAAAGTATACATTGAAGATAGCGATATGGATCATTTATTTATACATTTCGACGATAGCCAGATAGCTTAAAACGGCAATTTCATATTTTTTAGTTATAGTTTTAAAATATATTGAAATAAAGCCCTAAAATAGATTGTATCTATAAACAGTCCTACCTTGTTAAAGAATAATCCTATTAATCCTATAATTCACTATTGCCAGTTGAGAAATTGGCAAAAATATTATTTTCAACTTCAAATTCAAACGTTTGAAGATCGACATTGCATAGAGGGGAATGGGAAAACAAGGTAGGCAATTCAAGTAATTGTGTTATTATTTTCTGTGGCAGGGATTTTTATGCCTGTGAAATATTGCCCATAATCGTATAATAGTGAGTTGACAACCTTTTGAGCAAAAGACATAGAAACAATTATGTTTTGACTTTCTTAGATAATATGAAATTTCCGCTTTAAACAAACACAAACATTAAAATCTGTTGATGTTATACAAATCCTTACTAAGACATTTATTCACATGCAAAGCACATAATCAATTCTCTAGAAGTTCGGACGGTTTTGACGTCACGTTAACCCGAAACTTCTGTCATTTGGAGACAGAGACAAACATAAGGTCATTTTATTTCTGGTCGGACATCGGCATTACCATCTACGCCATTGTGTGCAAGAGATGTAGGTCTTTTGCTCCACTCGGAGTTTGATGCATTCTGTGCTGCAAAAACCATGACATTCTGAACAATACAATTTGACTGCCTTTCTTTTTCCTTTCAGGTGTCATCTTCCCGACCCGTATAATGATACGTCATACCAACCACGTGGTCTATTACATCAAATATACGTCAATAATTCCATACCACGTGAGGATGGTAAATGGTCCTCGTGTAAGAGATATGACGTCAATCTGACACGTGTTACGGAACTCACAGTGGTCGACGTAAACGCTTCACAGGTCGAATGTCATGAATGGGTTTACGATACGTCAACGTTTGACGATACGTTTATTACCGAGGTAATAGCCACCTTCTTTAATTTTTTGACAAATATCAAAAATAAAACATTTTACACAGCAATGGAATTCGCGGGCAATGTTCCAAACATACGCAAGTCAAGGGAACGAACTGGAACTTGACACTCCTTCTTATGGTTTAAGTATTAAAGAATGTATTTAAAACAACTAGTCTTTTATTACAGTAAAATATGACAGCCACGGGAACGAATTCAAATTTTCCACTCCTTCTGGTGTTTGAAGGATGAAAGAATGTATTTAAAACAACTAATCTTTTATTATATTCACAGCAAAATATGATATGTGAAGATGCTCTGTACCGTTCCCATGCCAACATGATCACTATGGCGGGATTATTGGTTGGTGCTTTTGGATTTGGAGTTCTTTCAGATGTGTAAGTTACCTTAATGTAAAGTAACTATAATTTCGAAAACGATGGCACCGTGGTTAGTGGACTAGATCTGGGATAAGTACTAATATCAACAAGAACCCATGGCCTGCTTTCCTCGGCCAGCACATTATCTTCAAACAGTCTGATCTGTCTAACCAGTCTACCATCCCAAACAGCCTCGCCTCCGCACCCTGCAGGGCTTCTAGCCACCCCGACTAGCCTGATCTCTCTAATCAGCCTGACAACCCCGACACGCCTGATCTCTCTAAGCAGCACGACCAACCCAAACAGCCCCGTTCCGCACCCAGCAGGGCCTCTCCAACCAGTCTTACCGCCGCAACTAAACGGACCACCCAAACTGACTTCTCCAACCGACTGGATCGGTCTAACTGACCTGGTCTTCCCCAACCAAATTGATCACCACAACCAACCTGTTCTCCCCAACTAGCCATTTCACCCTTGCCGGTCTTTCAAAACTAAAAAGATCCCTCCCACTAGCCTTGTCTTCGACACATCCACATTATCTTATCGTTGTCTTTTCAGAATTGGACGAAAACTTGGACTATTGGCATCTGTATCGTTACATATAGTTGGGGCGATAGCAACATCCTTTTCACCTAATTTTACCGTGTTTGTCATCTGTCGGTTCTTCACTGGTGCTTCAAATGCCGGGACCTTCATGTCAGCTTTTGTATTGGGTAAAACAGGAGATTAACTATCTATTATTTAATTATCTTATATTTAGACTAAGTGGTAGGAAATCACCCAAAAAATAATAATCTGGTACAGGTATTTCAATTTGTGTAATGAACAACGAGGACAACCACCACAACCTGCATGTGAACCTAGAGTCTCTAGTGGATCTTCTGTTTCAGCAAAGGACAACGCCCTCCCACCCCGTGCGCCAGATTTCATATAGTTAAGTCTAACAATCCCATAAAATTTTGAATTTCTACTAAGTGCATTCTAGTAGTGAATTCCGTTGCCGTTATCCCATCTGATATTACTTTGATAACACATTCCGCACTCCCCACCCTTTAAATGATACAGTTTATCACTTCAGAGGTCTTCCATAACCCAACCATAAACGACATATATTTCTTTGAGGAGCCATGGTGGCTGCGTGAGTAAGAAGACACCGGTGTTCGCCGAGAAAGTGCATCAGGGGTTTTCGGGGGTGGGGGGGTCCCTTATCAGTGGAAGAGGGTAGGGGGCCTAACAAGAACAGCTGTCTAGTGCTCGGAATGGGACGAAAAACTGGGGTCCCGTGTACACATGGGCATGCCCGTAAAGATCCATTGGCAGTTAGAATTCGATGTATGAGTAGGCTGTAGAGCCGCTGTTTGGACAAACCTTCCCTCATAGTACACTGCATGACTTATGCCCGTCTTCATTAGTTCTCCAGGAGCAGAACAGTAGGACGTTAAACTCCATTTCTTTATTGTTTACTAGGGGTGTAAATGGTTATTCATGCCTAGCTTCTAAACCAGAAGTCCTTCCACAATCTTGGTTATACTGGTAATGTTATAAATGATTCTAATATGTTTATTATTTACTAGGTCATACATGTCCAGTCTGCAAACCCGAATTTCTTGCATGGCCTTGGCTATGTGGGTATCTAAAGTTATAATTAATTTGTATTTGTTTGTACTTTACTATAGGTGTGGAATTGGTTGGTCAATCTAAAAGAACGTTCGCTGCTATAATAATACAACAATTTTGGTGTATTGGGTTGTTTATATTAACTATCCTCGCGTTCTTTATCCGGGATTGGAGTACTCTACAACTAGCTATATCAGTTCCATCTGTTCTCCTGCTGGCAATCTTTTGGTGAGTGTCGCATAATTTATTAGAATAGTTTTTAAACATTTAGAAAACGGCTAGCACCCGGATCCAATCATCTGATCTGATATGTACATGTACACGTGTTTGTTATTTCTGTGTATTGTTAATTTGACTAGTGTAATTGTTTCTATGTTGTACAGCCTCACCCCACCCCTACACTTACTGATAGACCTTAAAGTTCTTTGAGATTATCCCGTCTGGTTTCATTTCAGTGCCGAACGAGGGCTCCGCAACGGTAAAGTCAGTAGTCGTTCGACAAAACAAAACAACCTAAATGTCATGTAACTGACAAGGACAGGATGATAAAGATCCCCTGATAGTTGGCGATCCAACTATTGTTGTCATGGCTCACTACATTGTGCATATACCCGCAGTGGCCTAACTGGTGATGAACAGTGCTACACTAAACCAACATTCACTTCAAACCACTATTAAAGAATCTTTTTGAAAGGGAGTCAAGTTGGTTCGTTAACGTGGAGGTGCCGTGTTCGATCCCTGCTTTGGCCTGAACAGTTAATCCGGATTTCGGGCACGGGTTCTCATTGACCTTGGTGCACGACAGGGGGCAATAGAAGGGGCAACGTGTGGAACGAAAAACTGAGGTTTGGCATGTACGTAAACGAACTCTTTATAATTGGAATTCGAGAAAAGAGTAGGCCTTAGTACAACTGTGTGTAGCCCCGTTCTCATTTACCCAGTAGGAGTAGGACGCTAAAGTCTCATTCATTTCATTTCATTTCTTTAAAGAAAGAAGATTATTGATCAGCATATATATTGTTTAAGGCATTCATTAAAAACGTATGTTTCCTATTGTCAGGTTTTTACCCGAATCTGCAAGATGGTTGATATCAAGGGGTAAGACGGAAAAGGCCGAAAAGATCCTTCGTAAAGCTGCGGAAGTGAATAAAGTGGAACTTCCGGTTAAACTGTTTGATAAAGATACTTTACATTCTGGACCGGAAGCGAAAGTTTCTCAAATGTTTACGTCACCAGTTTTACTCATTAGAACCTTGATCATATTTTTTAACTGGTACGATGATGAACAACATGGTTTTCTTTTTCTATTAGGGTTTAACGCCCGCTTCCACCGAGGGTAATATCGCGAACAAGTTGTCTTGTCTGTGGGAAGAAACCGGCTTGGCCCGACTCCGATCTATGCGAGACTAGCCTCTCATCTGACCCCTTAGGTGGGGCCGAGCCTTAAGCCACGTCGAAGACGAAGATATATAGATTGTAGTTACTGCAACCCTGAGGTCTCCGCCAGTTGGGAGAATCACCAGCGACACATTTGAAAATGATCAATCCGGAGTACCATAAAATTCCCTACATACACAAAACTGTCTTTCCGTTAGCCTCTAGGAAATCTGAATCCAGCCCTGAAAAACAATTAAAACACATTAGGTGTTAATTGTGTAGACTCGTCAAATTTAAGAACGTATACACATATCCTGCTCCATAAACACTATGTGGCGAAATGGTAGGAAGGCAATTAGCAACTGCAGTCATCCACCTTGAACCCCATTTAATTTCCGTAAGTTTATTACTTCCACACTTTTTCGGCGGAGAAAAAAATCAGCAATCTAATGCAAATGTTATGAGGCCGTTTCCATGTAACTGGCGAAAATGTTCTCAGGAGCGCCGCGAAGTAGCGCACATGGAAAACGTGCTTACACAATTCAAATTACGAGTTATTTTACAGGATGGTTGTTAGTATGGTTTACTATGGTCTGGGATTAAATGTTGGTAATCTCGGTGGCGACATCTACATCAATTTCACAGCTGCTAACATCGTAGAGGTTATTTCGTACATATTATGTATTTTATTGCTGGATAGATGGGGTAGAAAAGCTCTACACTGTACGAGTATGTTACTAGGTGGAATAGCCTGTATATTAACAATATTTCCGGTTTTATATCTTGATAAATGTAAGTATTGACCAGCGAGTGCCACTCGGAGAACGTGAGACTCGGTGGTATAGCTTCCGTCCAAACTGTATTCAGTTTGATTTTTGAATGAATGAATGAACGTCAGTACTGACTAACCGTGGAAAATTTACGAGGGGGGGGGGGCAGTTTTCACGCTAACAGCTGTAATATGGTGGGGTGGGGGCCCAGGAGCTGGTATATTGGGGGCAGCTACCGTCCAGTATTTACCCCAAATTTACATACTGCTATTGCGCGTGATAAAGATCAGATGGTACTTGTCGAAACGTCGTGCTCTTAGAATGAAACCGGCGATTATTCCCATAGAAATTATAATCTGTATCACTACTTAAAACCCGCTATTATTTCCCATAAATATTGCATTTCTGTGTTTCTTAATCGCTACATAAAATCAGCAATTGTTTCGCCAATAAAATTGTAATATGTTAATGCGTTTCTTAATTGCTACATACCTCTTAGAGATTGTGTACCTAGGGGGCTAAATGGGACTAAATGATTAGAAGTTATGGATGATAACGGATTTCAATATGATGTTCATCGCATATCTGGGCCTATAACATTCCCCGGAGTCACGACTTTATATATTTCCACAAATATCTAACATGTAGTCTGAATCCCAACAAGTTAATCATGGAAAAGTTATTTCCCTTCGCCTATTATAGTCACTATTCACCTATCATTTTATTTTAATTACGCAAATTTAAAATTATGTAAATTGTGGTACATTTAATGATACAGCCCTTTTCATTGGTTCAGGCATATTACAAATTTTAAGTCTTGACCAATGAAACAGCTACATTCTTAAAATGTTATTTATTGTTTTGAAAAAGGACCCCAAGACTCACACTATTAATGTGGTATTGTTTTTCACAGCTTACGAATGGATAACCATAACTTTATCTATGGTTGGTAAACTTGGAGCATCAGCAGCCTTTGCCATCATTTACATCTTCTCGGCCGAACTGTTCCCAACTATTACCAGAAACTCTGCCATGGGCGCCAGTTCTTTCTTCGCCCGTATTGGAGGAATGCTGTGTCCGTATATTGCAGATTTAGTAAGAATTTTGATATCATAAATATTATAAAAGCATGCCTTAGTTGTCTGTCTCTATCATTTCTACCTTTTTCGAATAAAAAGCGGACTTCGGAGTAATGAGAAATCTTGAAATAAAGTGTACTTTAATGAAATAACTACATCCACTTCAACATGGCAATAGATATATTTCAGGGAACTATAGTTAAGGGTGATACTGGTATTGCTATAGTACTGCTGCATATCATATTTCAGGGAACTATAGTTAAGGGTGATTTTGGAACTGCTCTACCACTGTTGGTATTTGGTGGAGCTTCTGTAGCTGCTGGTCTCTTATCACTTTTACTACCAGAAACATTGAACCAGATTTTACCAGAGACAATTGAAGATGCTAAACAATTCGGAAAGTAAGAATACACGCATTGCCATATTCTAAATATAAATAGTTTGACTTGTAAATTCTAATTTTTTTATAATGGTCTGGTCGATCAATTCGTAATGATCTAATTGGTTCTTTGTTAATATTTGTGATGAAGACGGGCTATGTAGCTGGAAAGGACAATCTGTATTACACCCACCTGGACCTTGCCTGCGGATCACTCTCATGTACCGCACGAAAAGACAAGTTCCGTCCTTATTTGTGTGGTGGTTAATGAGCCTGGATAATAATACGTGCAAACCAGTCGTTCTCCTGCTGTCCAGACATCATTTCCACCATAGCACACTGTATGGCGTATGCTCTCCTCTATTAGTCCATTAGCCACGTCGGTACAGACAAGTAGGACGTTAAACCCGATTCCATTTCCAGAAGGAAATTAACTATATTACAACCCGGACAACGACATTATAGCCCTACTCTTATATCGAATTCAAACTGTCAGGGGATCTATTTCGTGCATGCCAAGGTGTACACGAGACCTCGGTGTTTTAGTTCCATCCGAACGACTAGACAGCTGTCCTGGTCAAGCCCTCCGTCTCGCATCATTGACAAACAGGAACCACTGGAAAATACCAATATTATAATGATATTTCTGAGTAGCGTCATTATCATTTCTTTTACAGGAAAAATAAGAAATCGAAATACCACGTGAACGTCAATCAAGAAGATGAGAAGCAAGGAAAATACGAATTACAATCAAAGTTTTAATACTGCTTTGGGAAATACATTCTAAGGGCAGACAATTCGAGTAATGCCAACAATACTAATACTAGTTATAAATCTGTTATAAATCTGCCTCAAAATTACCCCCAAAATATGCAGTCTGAACAATCATAATACCAAGTCTTCAGTCATATATTCGTTTGTTTTTGTTTGTTTTTTGTTTAAGGCTACATCGTAAGAACCTCAGAAACCATTTGAAATGAAAAACAATAATATTTGTATTTTATCACCATGAACACTATGATGAAATATAACTTTTATTTATGCACGGTGTTCAAAGATATTAATATTTTTTTTTATTTTAGATTTTAAAATGTATATACCTTATTCAATAAAATATATAACTGCATATATCTTTTCGAATTTGTTGATATCATACGGCCTGCCATTGAGTCAAATGGCGTGGTTTTGAATCCCTGGTTGTACGTGGCAAGGAGTAGGGTCGCCTTCCAATCAAGTGGGTTTTCTCCGTGTCCTCCGGTTTCCCCTCACTGCTGAAGACCCCTACGCGCAAGCGAATTATTGAAATAAAATTGAACCATGTGCTATTCGAGTGTACGTTAAACCCCATTTCCCTCTCTCTCTCTCCACGATCTACTACGGCCAGATACGTTCGGATACGTTCCGATACGGTGAATGCGATTGCAACGACTGACTTCAATTTATGGTGAGACTTGATATGATCACCGCAATCACTCCACGACTGAAACCACGATTTGAATTGTAGCATGAACCTAGCATTTACAGGAAAAGAACCATTAATAAGTGGAATTCGAACATGATTTCCCTCGTAGCAAAACGCCTGTCTTCATCAGTCCAGTCGACACAGAATAGTACGACGTTAAATTGCGATTTATTTCCTTTTGTTTATTTAATTATTCTAACAAAAAGCTAGGTCTGCCGTTTAGGGACTACACAAGTGATCAAGCTCTACCGAATAAAAACTATACAAGTCAGCTGGCTCTACAGAGTAGGGACCACACAAGAAAGCTAACCATGTAGATAAAATGTTTCCACCATAGAATAATGAGAACAAGTTTGGTGTGCATGCTTAAAAAAATGATGCCATACGAGAATAATATTTTTTTATCTTAAACATCATTATGCAAGAGCAAAATCTACCTATTGCAGGTCTTTTTTAGGCCTGAAATGTTATAAAAACTATTAATTAGACATTGATTAACTTATCCAGACCATAACCAGATCTCGGTGTCAAGGCTAGTCTGCGATATTTGTTGGATTATAGTCCGATTAACACTTAAAACTTTCCTTCGTGATAAACGATTAAATGGAATCTTGAGACTATTAGTTTTATTTTGCCGACTTCAGTAATGATGATCGAGGCTAAGCGGAACTTTCATCCAGTTTGTTCTCGGTTCATAGTGGATCAATTTGACTGAAATTTTCAGCAAATTGCCTTTACATTATTAAGTTTTAAAGTATTTTATAGTGAGAACTGCCAACTCGTTATCTAATCCCCCATAATGTATATTTAATGGTGCCAACGTGCTGTTCATAAACAATACAACTTTTTGTTCCAATGGATGGAATTTGATAACCAGGGTATTCGCAGTAGACTTACTCAGTTCTGTGATATTTAACACAGCAAAATGAATTGAGGTTTAACTCTCTACATTTCTGCACCGACGGGCATTCGCGATGTCGTGTTCAATGACAGCGGCGCTACGACCCAGTCTTTTATCGAAATTAAACTTTTTTTACGTGTACGCTTGAATCTGTAACGGGACCCGCGACATTTCGCCCCATATGACATTGTATTAGTATTCATTATTCGACTGGAGCGTGTGAACATTAAATAAGTTTGTGTATATACTATGTCAACACGTAAGATGTAATATTATTCCCAACTAACGTGATCTGTTTACTAAAAAACCAGGGCATCATCAATAGGTCGTGCTGATCGACGACCTGGTTTGGCGATATTTAATTGAGGACGCCACACAAAGAATACAAAAGGGTCACCTTAGAATTCCTTCGCAGAAAGTAGTTCCATCATAAATTTCACACACTGTAACACTGATCCGGGACTACTTTACCGTATTATGCTGGCGCTTAAATTGACATCATCACAATAAACCGTGATGAGTATATCCAGAGTACCGGAGATGTAAACTGTAATTCGCCGTGATTATGAAAGAATCTGCGGTGAGAAAACAGTAAGTTTGTATATAGTTTACCCTAGTTTAAACACTGTCGTATACGTCCAGATCAACACCATTGTTTATAGAAGAATCCCCGGTTGTGCGTGACAAGGAGTAGGGCAGCCTGTCCAACCTCGTGGGTTTTCTCCGGGTCGTCCGGTTTCCTCCCACTGCTAAACAGCCCTGCGCGCAAGCGAATTATTGAAATGAAATTTAACCACATGTTAGTCCCGAAATGGCCTAGTTTGTGTCGAGTGGACGTTAAACCCCATTCCTCTCGGGAACAACAGATTATTCTAATACACGCTAACACTTGGCAGTCCGGTACAAACCCTTATGGGCTTACAAATTCTATTAATTTGATTTATTCAGTATAATTTATGCAATCTGATTAAAACACAGATCCTATTTCGTTTCGTTTTTATAGTTCAAAATTTCGTTTTACTTGTCTTTACTACACTAGGATCTGGAAGAGTTGTTATTCCCACCAGGAATTCTAGGCACTCGACCTGTACCGATGGTGATCTTGGTAGATAACTTGTAATAGAACTAAGCACAGCTCAGCTACCCATATGTACACGGCGCGAAAATCTGCCACAACTCTAAAACTACATTGACGCAACGTATCACGTGGCGATACGGATATGTGATAGGGTTGGGGAAAATTCCCCTTGCGAAAAGTCTCTATTTTTGGATATACAACTCCGTATAGTGTGCCAGAATTCCCCTTGCCAAAAGTCTCTATTTTGGGATATACAACTCCGTATAGTGTGCCAGAATTAGGCCTGCATCTCACGTGTGTCGCAGAAATATGCAAACTAAGCTTTCTAGTAGTATTACAGAAAAAAAAGGCCCAAGGGAAATTTTAGTTTACACATTTCTGCCACAAACAAAACAGTTCCGGCAGCCCAGGACTGCAGTGTCCATTTCCATGCCATGACATTATTATACGAATAGTCCCAAGACAGACGAAAAGTACTTTAAAATGTTATTAAACGAGTGTTGAATTCAGTTTATGTCGGTGTAACTTTCATCTTTTTTCATCCTGAACCCAAGTAGTGCATCTTTACAGCTGTGCTAATATTTAAGGTATATAGATCGCTTGTTTATTCGCGGGATAATTTGCGGTCGGTCTCCCATCTTCGACCTACTTCCCTACTATAATACTACGGTATAGGGTAACTGTTTACTCACTAGAAATGTTATTGTCTCACCCTAACTCTGGTGTGGCCTTATTTACACAACAAGACGAAAGAAGACGCTTTGACTAGTTGCTGAGTGAAAATCCAGTTGCCTTGTACTTGAAATGTAGGTAAGTTAACGACGACTGCTATAATGAGGTTTAACATCCTATTTTTCTGCTCCGACTGAGGCCAATGAAGACGGGCATATGCCACACAGTGTGCTTTAAGAAAAATTTTGCCCGGACAGCGGTGCTCCGGCTTACTCTTATATCGAAATCCAATATCCAGGGGATCACTTGCCTACACTTTTCGTACCATCCAAATGGCTAGACAGCTGCCTTGCGTCCTGCACCACTGACAACGGAAATCCACGCTGGAAAATCCCGAAGAACTTTTTCGGCTAACACCGTAATCGAACCCACGACCAAAAGGCTACTATGAATTTCATTTCCAACTGTTCTTTTATGTGCATGCCAATGTTTACGCTAGATCCGAACGAATAACTTATGACTCAATATTTATGTTTAAAAGAAAACAATTAACCGCAATTCTCTACAAATATTTCCACAAAATATTCTTTCAGTGAATAACTATATGACTAATAAACTTATGAATTCATTTTTCACCCACCATTGTTTTATTTAACTTTATATAAATTATATACCATTCGATACAAACTCTATTTTCACGGTCATTAAATAATCTTAAGAGGCTATAAATAATTCAGCTTTGTCACATTATTATAAGAGTAACATTTATTTTTATTTTATGGTTTTGTTGTATGTCTTTGAAATAACACCTAGTATCCTCTGTGTGGAGTAAAAAAACGTGTTGAACGTAAGTTTTAACGTAGTATATTTACTAGTAATTACAAGTATATCGCGTTAAACAATAAGACACCGTGAACAGGAAATGAAAGACACGCGCATTTTAAAGCGACAATATACAGTCTCATATAGGCTAAGTAAGTAAGACGCTGGCTCCCGGGTCTAGAGGTCGCGGGTTCTGGCTCCCTGGTGTAGAGGTCGCGAGTTCTGACTTCCTAGTCTGGAGGTCGCGGGTTCTGGCTCCCTGATCTGGAGGTCGCGGGTTCTGGCTCCCTGCATGGTCTAGAGGTCGCGGGTTCTGACTCCTTGGTCTAGAGGTCGCGGGTTCGCTCCCGGTGTTGGCCGAAAAAGTTTATCGGGCTTTTCTGGCGGGGTTTCTAATCGTCCGCATGCGACGAAAAACCAAGGTCCCGTATACACATAGACATACACGTAAAAGATCCCCTGGTAGTTGTAATATAAGAGTAGGCTGTAGCTCCGCTGTCTGGGCAAAAATCCCCTCAGAGCACATGTCAGGCCCGACAGTTAACCTGATTCCCAGGGTCAGCTTTGGGCACATTTGACCTTCTTCCCCAGATTGAGCCCCGTAATAAAAAGTGATCCCGCAGCTCACCAACTTAAAAGATTTCGAGGCAATAGACGTGGCTATTTTGGGGTATTGATCTATTACTAATAAATGCCTAGTTAATTAAAGTTATCCATTTCCTGCAATGTATGCATATCCTATAACTTCGGTATGGAAGCCTATTGCGGCCATTTCAGAATCTCGTCCCCTCGCCGCGAGAAGTCGAGGGCGAGAACACGAGAACACGAGAAGTCGAGGGCGAGAACACGAGAAGACGAGAAGTCGAGGGAGCGAGAAGTCGAGGGCGAGGGAGCGAGAGAACGAGAAGACGAGGAAACAGGGCGAGAATACGAGGATCTCGCCCCGAGAACACGAGATTACTTTCACCTCGACTTCTCGTCTTCTCGTCCCTCGACTTCTCGCTCCCTCGTGTTCTCGCCTTTGAAAAACCTCGTGTTCTCGCTCCCTCGCCCTCGACTTCTCGCTCCCTCGACTTCTCGCCCTCGACTTCTCGCCCTCGACTTCTCGTGTTCTCGTGTTCTCGCCTTTGAAAAACCTCGACTTCTCGCTCCCTCGCTCCCTCGCCTTTGAGTCAATCTCGTCTTCTCGTGTTCTCGCTCCCTCGCTTCGTCACAATCTCGTCTTCTCGTGTTCTCGCTCCCTCGCCTCGGAAGTGCAGTTATTACGCATGTCCACTGACTACCGTATCGGCATTTGTATTTTGACATGGATTATAATAGACGAAAATGTTTGAAGTTCTAGAAAATGTAATAGTCCTAAACAAGTTTAATCTCGCACAGATAGTATTGTATTCTGTAATTGATTTTAAGTCTTCAGTCAAATCTTTCTTTGCTCTCTAAAAATATTCATCGGGAGTTTTCACTTGATGCGTGGTTTTGTCAGTGCTGCAGGATGGAGAGCCTGACAAGGGAAAATGTATAGTTGTTCGAATGGGATTTTTAAAAACCAGGTCCGGAATCGAAATGAAGTTCGTTCTACGGTGGCTCACTGCGTAGGAGGTTTTCTCTCTAACTTAATCGAAGTTCATCGCGATTTTTCTGCCTATGTCCACCCTTGTCACTGGTGTAGAACAGAGAGCCTAGCAAGAGACAACGTATAATCGTTCGGATGAAATAAAAATAACCGAGGTGACGTGTCCGGAATCTAAATGAAATGAAATGAAATAAAATGGGGTCTAACGTCCTACTGTTCTGTTCCTAAATTGGGCTAATGACGACGGGCATACGATACAATAATACAGTGTGCTATCAAGGAAATTTTGCCCGGGCAGTGGCGCTAAGGCCTACTCTTATATCGAATTTAAACTTCCAAGTGATCTTTTATGTGCACGCCAATAGGTGTCCTTGACAGGCCCTACGTTTTGCATCACTGACAAGGAGAAATCACGCCCGAAATAAAATCTGGATGAACTTTCTCTTCCAATGCAGGGATCGAATACCAAGTGGTGTAAGTGGTGTAGGACGGGGGGCCTGAGAAGGGACAAAGAATAGTTGTTCGGATGGAATACAAATAACCGAGATCCCGTGGCCGGAATACAAATGGAGCTACGATGGCTCAGTGAGTAGGATCGACGTTTGCTCTTTTACTTTATCAAAGTTTTTCAGGATTTTTCGGTCGGGTTCCTGCTTGTCAGTGATATAGGACTGAAGACCTGGCAAGGGACAACGTATAGTCGTTTGAACGGTATATAATATATAAAATACGAGGTTCTTTGTCCGAAATCGTAATGAAGTGGTGGCTACAATGGCTCAGTGTGTAGGACGTTTGCTCTCTCGCTTCATCGAAGCGCATCGGGCTAAATTTCTGGAGATGTCCTCCCATGTCAGTTGTGTAGGATGGAGGACGGAGGGCCTGGCAAGGGATAACGTGTAGTCGTTCGGTTTCGATTCGTCGTGTGGGGTTTTTCCGGTTTCTCCCACTGTCGCATACATTTCTTTTCCGATGCATTGCACAATACGTCAGCACTAGAATTACGCCTCGAACTACATTTGTCAAGTGTAACCATACTGGGGTGAAAAAATCAAATTCTAAGACAATATCAGAAACCAAAAATCAACGTCATAGGGTCACGGGTCAATAGCCATAATTAGACCATGGAATACCTTTTACGAGACGGAACACGTTGGTTTGTTTCCATTTGTCAGAGAGAATTTTTCTGAAAATATCACAGGTACATGGGGACAGGAACGCCCTTATTAGACTAAGGCACACCAGACCTATAATATAATAATACTAATAGAGTCTATGTGATTTTTCAAAGTTTTTGAGTTTCTGTTATTTTCTGAACATATTTTAAATTTTTGATCTTATTTTATCCATATTTGATGCTAAATGATATAATATTTACTATCAAACATGTAATTCATATTTAAAAAAAAATACCATCTGATGTATAGATCAGGTGTGCCATAGTCTAATAAGGGCGTTCCTGTCCCAATGTACCTGTGGAAAATATGCCGGGATTACTGTATAATACCACATATTAAATGTTGCAGTGACACGATGAAAACGACTAATCCCAGGTCTGTGGAATAAATATGGTCAACAGTAGAGAAATAGCACCAATGATTGAAAGAATCTGTTATTTACTGGAAACAAGTATTTTTTATAAAAAACTATTTCAGTAAAACAATATCCAAGAGAAATACATACTTAATACACATGAAAACGATTTTGGCAAAAATAAACAAACGCAATAATATAAATTTCCTCATACACAACAATACCATACACTACTAGTAAGAGAAATGAGGTTTAACGTCCACTCGACACAAATTTGGTCATTTCCGGACTAACATATGGTTTAATTTTATTTCAATAATTCGCTTGCGCGTATGGGTCTTTAGCAGTGGGAGGAAACTGGAGTGCCCGGAGGAAAACCCACAAGGTTGAGAAGGCAACCTATCTCCATGCCACATACGCTCACACAGGGATCGAAACCACAGCCGCAAGCCAGAGGTGACCGGCCAGCTAGAGGTTGAAGCGTGGCACTCTAAACCACTAGGCCATCCCAACCCCCCCACTACTAGTAAATGAAATGAAATGGGTTTTAACGTCCTACTCTTCTGCACCTAACCTGGGTTAATGGAAGACAAGCATATGCTATACAGTGTGCTATGAGGAAATTTTGCCCGGGCAGCACCGCTACAGCCTACACTTATATTGAATTCCAACTGCCAAGGGATCTTTTACGTGCACCCCAATGTGTACACTGGACCACGGTTTCCCATACCATCTTAACGACTAGACAGCTGTCCTTGTCAGGCCCCTCAGTTCTGCATCATTGACAAGGGGAAACCACACCGGTAAATTGAGATGAACTTTCTTGGCCAATGCAGGGATCTAACACACCACAAGTATTGATGAAAAATGTATATAATAATTATAATAATATCATTGTTCTGGAGAACGGTTTCTAATCTGCTGTTCAGATTGTTATATTCACAGAATACACACAGATCAGGTCTTGTGCCCATTTACACTGTACAAGATATATACCAGTAAATAAAAATAAATATAAGAGAAAAACAAATAGTTATCTTAATGATTCCAGTAAAATGAATTAGAAATGAAATGAAGTTTAACGTCCTACTGTTTTGTTCCTATACATGTACTGGGCTAATGAAAACAGGCATACACCATACAGTGTGCTATGAGGGAAATTTGGCCGGGTATTGCACTATTCCCTACTCTTCTTTCGAATTCCAACTGCCAAGGGATCTTTTTATGTGCACACCAATGTAAACAAAGGACCTCGGTTTTTCATCACATCCGGACGACTAGACAGCTGTAATTGTACCTTTTTACATGCACACCAATGTATACAAGAGACCGCAGTTTTTCGTCACATCCAAACGACTAGACAGCTGTCCTTGTACCTTGTTAGACCCTCCTTTTGCACCACTGACAAGGAGAAACCACGTCGGAAATGAAACAGAATAAAAAAATAAAATGGGGTTTAACGTCCTACTGCTCTGTTCCTAAGCTACACTAATGAAGATGGGCATATGCTATACAGTGTGCTATCGAATTCCAACTGCCAAGGGGTCTTTTTACGTGCACACCAATGTATACAAGGGACCTCGGTTTTTCGGTACATCCAATCAACAAGACGGCTGTCCTTGTACCTTTTTACAGGCACACCAATGAATACAAGGGACCTCAGTTTTACGTAACATCCGAACGACTAGGGGGGTTGGGATGGCCTAGTGGTCTAGAGTGCCGCGCTTCGGCCTCTAGCTGGCTGGTCACCTCTGGCTTGCGGCTGTGGTTTCGATCCCTGGTGTAAGCGTATGTGGCATGGAGATAGGGGCGCCTTCTCAACCTCGTGGGTTTCCTCCGGGCACTCCGGTTTCCTCCCACTGCTAAAGACCCCTAGGCGCAATCGAACTATTGAAATAAAATTGAACCATGTTAGTCCCGAAATGACCTAGTTTTTGTCGAGTGGACGTTAAACCCCATTTCTCTCTCTCTCCGAACGACTAGGCAGCTGTCCTTGTACCTTGTTAGACCCTCCTTTTGCACCACTGACAAGGAGAAACCACGTCAGAAATGAAACAGAATAAAAAAATAAAATGGGGTTTAACGTCCTACTGCTCTGTTCCTAAGCTAGACTAATGAAGATGGGCATATGCTATACAGTGTGCTATCGAATTCCAACTGCCAAGGGGGCTTTTTACGTGCACACCAATGTATACAAGAGACCTCGGTTTTTCGTCACATCCAAACAACTAGATGGCTGTCATCGTACCTTTTTACATGCACACCAATGAATACAAGGGATCTCGGTTTTACGTGACATCCGAACAACTAGACAGCTGTCCTTGTACCTTGTTAGACCCTCCTTTTGCACCACTGACAAGGAGAAACCACGTCGGAAATGAAACAGAATAAAAAAATAAAATGCTGTTTAACGTCCTCCTGCTGTGTTCCTAAGCTTGACTAATGAAGATGGGCATATGCTATACAGTGTGCTATCATGGAAATTTTACCAGGGCAGCGGCGCTACGGCCTACTCTCATCACATCAGAACGACTAGACAACTGTCCTTGTACCTCGTCAGTCACCCCCTCCCCACGGCCTGCACCACTGACAAGATAAACCACCTCGGAAATGAAATAGAATAAAAATAAAACAAAACCATACAATATTAATCAGCATAGTGACAAAATATAACATGAAAATTTATTGTCATATACAGTACATTTAATTAAAACATTTTTTAAAATATGTATTAAATGTATTTAAAAACTGCTTAAAAAATACATGTACATGAATACAGGTTTAAGCCTACTCATAAAAAATCACATATTTCATAGATATCATCATCAGTATTAAAATCAATGTCACTGTCGAACAATTTACACAAATCCATACAAGAAAGTTTTCACTTGTAACAAGTACATCTATCTGTAATGCAGCCTGATTTGTATCCACAGTGAAAATTTTATTTGGTGCTTGATCTCTAGCAGGCCCGTATCTAGACACCATTAAGCGGGGGGGCATTACCTTTCGGTAGGGGGGCGAACATTTTGAGGAAATTTTCGAAACGGTCATTCTAACAGACTGTTGTAATCATCATGCTATGTAGTTATCCCTAGACGTCTAATAAGCATTTCAAAATAAGTATTCAAACAAAAAAAAATAAGCTTTTTTAGGTTAATATAAGGAACTGTGTATACTTTAATGATTGTTATCAATTTTTGAGCGGGGGGGCGAGCATTTCACGCGGGGGGGCCATGCCCCCCCGCGCCCCCCTGTAGATACGGGCCCGATCTCTAGTTACCCTAACCCTGTCATTTTAAACAGTAGTGTTTAACAAAAGGGGCAAAAAATTTTGCAGCTACAGTAAGGCAACCCGGGGGGAATGCGCCAGAATAGGCCCCCGTTTTGATTGGTGGTGCAAGGGACAAAGCAACATTTTCATCCAGGGGACACATGCAAAGTCAATCTGGTGTGGAATTAATTCACACATATTTTTTTCATAAATAGGGCCTAACATGTGCTCTTGTACCAACTCATCTATTTTGGTTCTCTTTTTCTCCATAACATCTTGGGTATATTTCTTAAAGTACTGTGCATGGTGTTTCACCTCAATGGTGACAGTCTTCACCATATTAGTCCTTATTGGTCTGAGTGGTCTTGATTCGAGTAGTCCTTACTCCTTGGTGACTGCGCGTTGTCAATAGTTGTCATGCATTTAGGAATATAAGAATATCTATCTTTATCAATCAACTTGTTAAATGATCCCCTTAACAAATTAACCAGACCAATTATTCTTTTTTTGTTGGTAAAATTTTAGCTGCTTGCTTCTAACATCACTTTCAAACTTTCGTCAACAAGTTTGGAATCGTGATAATGTTTCATACACAGTTGTTTTTTTTTTTAAGTTGAAATGTGAGAACTCTGTATTATTAGTATACCCCAATGATTGAGAACTTTGTCTGCACATTCCTGGAGTTCTTTGTCTTACAAATCAGCATTTGTCTCCGGCACAAACCTGCCATTTCCATCTAATTCGATCCAATGGTTAGCCAATACCTAAAATTGTTTCCAGCTTGTCGCATTGAACGGTTTTAGCTTAGTGTTTTTAACAAAATATTCACAAGTATTCAGTTTTCGCTATCCTTCCGCCATATTTACTATCAACACAGAACGGTAACCTTTGACTCTACTCGACCTTCCATTATGTGTGTCTGATTGGCGAGCTATGTCACGTGATTTGTTAAAACCAAATCACCGCGGAATTCAAATACCATCGCACATTAAGTAAGCCTGTATTTATTTTACGGCTTCTGTCAAACGTCAAAGAATGGATAACAGAAAAGTCGCGTGACAATGAAGTAATACTAGAAGAATTAGATGATGTACCTTTTTTTACCCGAAACTTGCTAGGACGGAAAACAGAAGCAGGCTAGCTAGAAATTTCTCACCACGGCATATATATGTAGGCCTAAAGTGGAGAATTTTTTGCCTGGACGTATTTTTTCTATTTTTTTATACATTGTCTACCGTAAACAAAGAAGTACTTGTAGCCTACTTTATCTACTTTAATATATATATATTATAAATAAAATCTAAGTGTGTATGGGTGTGTTTATGTATGTTTGTATACTCCACCTACACATTATTATGTGTTATTAAATTAACCAGCATCACAACAGGAATGTTTTAGGTCAGTGAATTCGGGCCCAAGGCGAATTACGCTTCGTCGCCGCGATTAACCCCCACATATCTCGTATCAAATTGAAAAGAACGACCACATACATGTATTTTAGGCCATCGAATCTGTCCTACAGGCAAATTTGGGCCACGAACGAATAAAACCTCGGGCGAATTTAGGTCCCGTGGGAATTTGAGCACTGGGCGAATATGGGCCCCTAGCAAATTTGGGCCATGGGCGAACTTGGACCCCGGGCGAATTTGGGCCCGTGTATAGGCGGGTAAACTACGAGTAGTTTATTTGATAATATTAGCATCATAGAAAGAAGCGGGTATCGAAACCGAGCCCCCCCACACACACACACACGCACGCCAATGTGTAGCCTATACGAGACCTCGCTGTTCCATGTCATCCGAACGACATGCTGTCCTCAGGCCTTCCGTCCTACACTGATAAGAGGGTACCTCGCAAGAAAGGCTAGACTACGCATTGAGCCACCGCAGCTCCAACTTATTTCGAATCTGGACACATGACCTCGCTCTTTTAACCCAACCCTTCCTTCTCCACTGATATGGAAAAAACCCGCTAGAATATTTCCGATGAACTTTGATGAAATGAAATGAAATATGGTTTAACGTCCTACTGTTCTGCTCCGACTGTGCTATAAGGGAAATTGTGCTCGGAAAGCGGCACTTAGGTCTCCTCTTATATCGCATCCAGGCTGCCAAGGGATCTTTTACGTGTACGTCAATTTACAGATAAGGATTTTCATCCCATCCGAACAAATAGACAACTGTCCTTGCCAAACCCTCCGTCCTGCACCAATGCAATGACATGGGGAAACCACATCGGAAAACCCGATAAACTTTCTTGTCCAATGCAAGGATCGAACACGTGACCTTCAGTTTAGTGAGCCAGCGTCTTACCCACTTAGCTGCCGTGGCTCCAAACATTTACGTCCTACTCACTGAGCCACCGTAGCTCCCACTTCATTTTGATTCCGAACACGGGACATTGTTTTTCTATGCCACCCGAACGACTATACGTGGTCCCCTGTCAATTCTTTCCTCCTACACCACTGAAGTAAGAGAGCAAACGTCCCACTCACTGACCCACCGTAGTTCCCACTTCAATTAGATTCCGGACACGAGGCCTCGGTTATTTTTATTCATTCCGAACGATTATACTTTGTCTCTTGCTAAGCTCTCCGTTCTACAGGACTTCGGTTATTTTTATGCCATCCGAACTATTATACTTTGTCTCTTGCTAAGTTCTCCGTCCTACACCACTGACAATAGTGAACATCGCCAAAAATCACGAGGAACTTTGAAGAAGTTACAGAGCAAACGTCCTACCCAGTGAGCCCCCGTAGAACGAACTTCCTTGCGATTCCAGACACAGGACATCGTTTTTTAAAATCCCATTCGAACAACTATACATTGTCCCTTGTCAGGCTCTCCATCCTGCAGCACTGACAAAACCACGCATCAAGTGAAAACACCCGATGAATATTTTTAGAGAGCAAAGAAAGATTTGACTGAAGACTTAAAATCAATTACAGAATACAATACTATCTGTGCAAGAAGAGATTAAGCTTGTTTAGGACTATTACATTTTCTAGAACTTCAAACATTTTCGTTTATTATAATCCATGTCAAAATACAAATGCAAATACGGTAGTCAGTGGACATGCGTAATAACTGCACTTCCGAGGCGAGGGAGCGAGAACACGAGAAGACGAGATTGTGACGAAGCGAGGGAGCGAGAACACGAGAAGACGAGATTGGCTCAAAGGCGAGGGAGCGAGGGAGCGAGAAGTCGAGGTTTTTCAAAGGCGAGAACACGAGAACACGAGAAGTCGAGGGCGAGAAGTCGAGGGCGAGAAGTCGAGGGAGCGAGAAGTCGAGGGCGAGGGAGCGAGAACACGAGGTTTTTCAAAGGCGAGAACACGAGGGAGCGAGAAGTCGAGGGACGAGAAGACGAGAAGTCGAGGTGAAAGTAATCTCGTGTTCTCGGGGCGAGATCCTCGTATTCTCGCCCTGTTTCCTCGTCTTCTCGTTCTCTCGCTCCCTCGCCCTCGACTTCTCGCTCCCTCGACTTCTCGTCTTCTCGTGTTCTCGCCCTCGACTTCTCGTGTTCTCGTGTTCTCGCCCTCGACTTCTCGCGGCGAGGGGACGAGATTCTGAAATGGCCGCAATAGGCTTCCATACTTCGGGCCTCCTAAATACACCCCTTCATTTACTAATGAACTTTGTGGCTATTAAATCGTACAAGTATTCTAAACTAATGTTTAGCGGTCGTTAATTAGCATGTGTGTAAACTAACTGTAAAATATGTTACTTCTCGTGTAAAAGCGTGACTAATAACAACAGCCACAGAAACCTGACCAATAGTGGTTTTTACCATTCAAGACAGTGACGTTTTCAACACCTTGGTGACATAACACCTTATTAATAACTACAGCCTGATGACTAACAGCATTAACTAATAAACATTATGTATATAAATAAATGACGAATTTGCTGTGTTTGGGCGATACATTATATTTCCATTAATAGAAGTGTCTTGTTCTTTAGCCCATGCATTCCCCGGTTGTACGTGACAAGATCTACAGCACATAAAAATTATTGAAATAAAATTGAAACATATATTAGTCCCGAAATGACCTAGTCTGTGACCATTGGACTTTAACACCCACCTCTCCCTGTCTTTATTTGATTCTCTCTCTCTCTCTCTCTCTCTCTCTCTCTCTCTCTCTCTCTCTCTCTCTCTGTTTAGTCAATGAATTATCGTTACTTTAAGAAAACAGTACTAAATGACACTGGATTCCTCTGTAATGGAGAATACCGTTGTTTTGATTGTAGGTATTTTAGTCTTCTGTCACACTTTGTACCTTGACTGTCTCTCGAGTAACTTTACGACCTATACATGTACATGTATCAGCTGTTACAATCAAGAACGTGTTGCTATACTTATTAAATTGTTTAAGCGGCATTTAGTAACTGAATGAGAAGAGCACATGACACGGTCATATGGAATACAAGTTAATTAAAAGTTTATTTTCGGCGACGTTGTGACGAGGCTTCTCTCGTCTTTATTCAACAAAGAATTATAACAGAGAAGATATGGAAAAATGAAAACAATACTATGGGGACTATCTGCTATAAATACGAAAGTAAATTTACGGCAATTTGATATTATTAAGAAACCGAATTATGTCTGTATCGTGCTGAACTGCGAATTGTGTTTTAGCTATTCTATGTTTATTTTATTAACTTTAAAATGTGAAGTGTATAATATCATCATACTGGTTATCATTGAGAAAGTTGTGTGAAGTGAACTGTATACCGATTGCACTTAGAATATCTAGTAGCATCTCTCACTATAAAGGGGTTATTGTTTAAAGGCAATCTACCGGTGATCTAGTAGCTTTAGTCTTTTTGTTACGGCAAGTAACTTTGCCTTTATGGGATTGATTATGTTCTCTGTTCAGTTAGTTTGTTCAGGTATTTTGTTCTATGTTCAGGTATTTTGGTTTCTATATATCTGTTGATTAAATAAATACTGTTTATCTTACCACAGTGACTCAGTGAATATGACGTTGGCTAGCTAACCTGGAGGTCCCTTGTACGTCCCCTGCGTTAGCCTAGAAAATTCATCGGGATATTTCCGGCGTGGGTCCTCCCTTGTCAGTGGTGTAGGGCATAGGGCCTCAAGGACAACCTTCTAGTCGTTAGGGTAGGTCGAGGTCCCGTGTACACATTTGCATGCACGCAAGAGAGAGAGAGAGAGAGAAAGAGAGAGAGAGAGAGAGAGAGAGAGAGAGAGAGAGAAATGGGTTTAACGTCCACTCGACACAAACTAGGTCATTTTGGGACTAACATATCGTTTCAATTTTATTTCAATAATTCGCTTGGGCGTAGGGGTCTTTAGCAGTGGGAGGAAACGCACGTAAAAGAACCTGTGACAGTTGGAGTTCGATATAAGAGTAGGTCGTAGCGCCGCTGCCCGGCCAAAATTTCCCTCATAGTACACTGTATGGCAGTCTTTAATTAGCCCATATCGGCGTAGAATAGTAAGACGTTAAACCGCTGTTCATTTCTTGTATTACTAACTTTAACTTTACAGGAACTTGTTTTTAGAAGAAAGCGGATTTGATACAAGATGAAGTTTAATAATATTATTGAGATACTGGGTGATTTTGGTAAATACCAGAAGAAGCTGTACTATTTGCTGTGTTTACCAGCGGTAACTAACGCCCTGCTGACTTTGATATCAGTCTTTACTCTAGCTATACCCGATCACAGGTAAGGATGCTACCTTTATCTCTGACTTAACCCTGAATATACCAGACCACGGGTACGGGTTCTAACAATTTGATTAAAGCGTGTATAGCTCTATTCTTGGGGCCTAAAATGAGTCTTTAACCGGTCTATACCTGATCACGGGTACTTAGCTAGGTGTCTAATAATTTGACTTAAAGGGCGTATACCTTCACTGGATACTAGATTACAGGTAGAGGATTCTAATGATTTCATTAAATTTAAATAATCTAAACCTCTTTGATTTAGCTAAATATAAAGTACTGTACAGTTATTTTCTTAGTGTAGAAAAGTGGCCCTTGGCTGTTGGAATTCGATATGAGAGTAGGCCATAGTGCCGCTGCTCGGGCACAATTTCCCTCATAGCCCAGTGTGTTGCGTATTTCATTTCCGTTTTACTTAAAGATGCATTATGTAAGATTTAGAGACGTTGAACTTTCCTTTCATTTAATGGTGTTATTATATTTCAGGTGTCGTCTGTCTCAACCATACAATGATAATGATACGTCATACCAACCACGTGATGCATTCCATCAATTATACGTCAATCATTCTATACCACGTGAAGCTGATGGTAAATGGTCATCCTGTAAGAGATATGACGTAGATTTAACACAAATTACTGAACGCTCATTGGTTCATGTAAATGCTACACAGGATGACTGTAATAGCTGGGTTTATGATACATCGGTATTTATAGATACGTTCATGACCGAGGTAGGATCAAAATAATATTTGAGCTTTTTAACTTCTCTCCCTTTTGCATATTGTAATTCACGACCATGCTTTGATTCTGCGTCTATTCGCCCCTGCCGCCCACATCACAGTAACCGGTATCCACCCTCTTTTTGTCTGCCCCTGTCTCTGTCGCTCTCCTGTCTACATCTCTCTTTCCAGTCACTAGTATCCTCTCTCTCTCTTGTCCACAACCCTGCTTCCAGTCACCAGTGTCGTCTATTACCTGCTCACAACCCTGCCCCTAGTCACGAGTATCCTCTCTTATCTGCTAACACTCCTGCTCCCAGTCGCTAGCATTATCTCTTATCTGTCCACACTCCTTCTTCTAGTCACAAGTATCCACTCTATGTTGTCCACAACCGTGCCCTTTGCCCACATTCCTGCTTCCAGTAACCAGTATCCACTCTCTTTCTCTCTCTCCTGTACACAACACAGTCACTAGTCCCCTCCCCCTTGCCTGTCCACGGCCTTGTTTTCACCGTATCTTTGGAAATGGCCAAGGATTTCCTTTTTTCGCTACCCTTGTTCTATCTCCCATTTTCATGCTGGTCCCCGACTTTGATATCGACAGGATATCACTATAGATAGACGCAAACAATAACCCGCTGTGGAAAAACTAGTTGAAGAATGATACACGATTAATGATAAATAACGAAAATATCCTAAGGTCTGAGTAAAAGACTTTAAAGTTATATTTTTTTTATTTCAATCCTGTCTCACTAACACCAAATCTCTATTACAGCAAAATATTGTTTGTCAGTATACCATATACCGTTCCCATGCCAACATGATCATGATGGCCGGCAGATTTGTTGGATCACTAGGCTTTGGAGTTTTTGCTGATTTGTAAGTCAACGTTATGTTTAAGTAATTATTATGTTTCCCTGCATTAAAACACGATGTGTTTGCAATTTAATACCAAGGCTAATACAAATATTGAATGCGTTGCTGTGACCATGAGGACAGGCGAATATGGGTTGGGGTCTCTAGGGTTCGGGATTAAATTATTGAAGCCAAACCAGTTTTCAGAATATAAGTTAACTTGCTCTGCCTCGGTCCCGGAATGTTAAGTCACATTCCATTCCGCGTTACATGTGTTTGGTTGTTTCCCGTCTTCATTGGCCCACATCGGATCAGAACAGTAGGACGTTAAACCGTATTACATTTTATTTTATTTTCTGTTTGATTGATCCGACAAAACTTTATTTGCTGTTTTATTTGAAAACTGAATTTTAGACTTGGGAGAAAGGTGGCTTTAATGGTTGGAATTGTCCTCCAGATCGCTGTGTCGTTTGCTACGGCTTTTGCACCAAATTTTACTGTATTTATGGTCTGCCGATTCTTCATTGGATTTGCCAGTTCAGGAACATTCATGTCTGGTTTTGTTATCGGTAAGTGGCCTTTGTATTGTACCAGGAACTACATTATAGTCCTGTTCCCCTTGCCCTGTGCTGTGTCTATCTCAAGCGGTGATTTGATCGCGGAGAAGATTCCAGCTCCGTCGTTTGTAAGATATGCATGATTTGCGGTCGTATGCTCGAATCCTGCCTGTTAGGCAACCAAATGTTTCCAAGTGAGTAATGTTATTGGCCAGAGCATGTTATTTGAGGCGTTATAGCATTTTTCTAATTTTCGCTTTCTTTAACCCGGATCCTCGTCGGTGGTTTTTTTTTACCTTGAGGAAAGATCCCACGCGTGTTCGAGATAATGCGGACTTTTGTTTCCCTTGCCCAAAAGCCCAATTGTGCACATAGAATATGTTCGTCTCGGGATTAGTCTCGGGGCTAGTTAGCGGTGACTGGACGTTGAATCTTATTCCTCGTACTTCCTGGTCAGGGTTACCGAAAATCTTGTCCGATAATGCCTCTACTAGACGTTGCGAGAAGAAAACCCAGAACTTAACAGAACCATTGACACCCGGAATTTTATGAAGAGCACCGCTGCCCCGTATTTTATTTCTTTCGAGGATGGATGATGCTTGACTTTTATTATATTTTACAGTAATGGAGTTAGTTGGTCCATCCAAGAGATCCCGATCTGGTGTGGTGATGATGCTGTTCTGGTGTATCGGTTTATTTCTACTGGGATTGTTAGCCTACTTTATACGAGATTGGAGTAATTTACAA
Organism: Patella ulyssiponensis; assembly: GCA_963678685.1. Lineage (NCBI taxonomy): Eukaryota > Metazoa > Mollusca > Gastropoda > Patellidae > Patella > Patella ulyssiponensis. The sequence goes on from OY783226.1 coordinate 96,626,130, forward strand.
CTTGCTGTATCTATACCCATTGTCTTCTTACTCTCCTTCTACTGGTAATTACAACTCGTATTTACGACTTTGTACATAACTTCTTACTCTCATTCTATTTACCACCTGCTGCATCTACATCTACTCTCATGATACTGGTAATTATAACTGGTATTTGCAAACCGTATTAATAGTATTAATACCTTGTTTTGTTTATCTGTATCTGTTAAAAGTCGTATTTACGACTTATTGCATCTATTACCATTGTCTTCTTACTCTCGTTATACTGGTAATTATAACTCGTATTCACAACACACTCTACTGGTAATTACAACTATTTAATAGAATTGAGACCTCCAGCAAATGGAAAATTCCTAGAATTCTATAAAGTCCCCTTTGCGTGTCCAAGATATGTCCATTTACCAATTGTTACGCCATGCGAGAAAATACCTGGCCAAGCATTCTCAAGAATTTACTCAAAATTGTTCGCCTTACTGTAACACAAATATAACCTTTTATTAAGCTTTTGTTGTTCTAATGTATTAGTTAGACCAATAAGAATCTGTGAGCAAAGTTTTGTGTTTCTGGATTAAAGATATTTCTTACAAACAGCGATGGGAAGTTGAGTAAATTCTCAACTTAAGTCCGCGAATGCTTTGTGAACTTGGGGTCAGACCTAAAAAAACCCATACACCCATCTACTAAAAATGATTTTAGATTTCCAGTTAAAGCAAAATTCTTAACTTCCGGCAATGGCGCCATAATAGACTTAGAACTAGTCCAATTCTTACAAAATTTTTGACTAATATAGAAATTGTTTCACTTTTTTGAAAAAAAACAGGATTGTACCGGAATCCCCAAGATGGCTGATATCAAAAGGAAAGACGAAGAAAGCCGAGAAAATTCTTCGTAAAGCTGCTGAGGTGAACAAAGTGAAACTTCCAGTTAATTTGTTTGACGAGGAAACTTTGGCTAAAGATAAAGAAGGCCAAACCAAAGTCTGGCAAATGTTCACATCACCGACCCTGCTCTTAAGAACTCTGATTATATTTTTTAATTGGTAAGATTTGCGGGGACAATAACTGATCTCCACTTGGGCAGCTTATTTGTATTCTAGTAAAGAATTGCTTTAGATTTCATTAGCTTCAATGTTTTTATGACATAATTGGGAAAGTGGGTGTGTACAAAATCTGGAAAATTAGGGAGAGATGTTCTTGTGCTTATTTGTACTGGGGAAATTAATCGAGGAGCGGGACGGACGGGGTGTGCATATTTCTCACTAACCAAGAGCTACTGGAGAAAAGTTCCTCGGTGGAGCAGGATACAGGAAGAAATTCTTAGTCGTTGCGATGGGATGTAAAACCGAGATCCACCCATCTACTCCTTAGCGCGCATGTCAAAGGCCATTGCCAGTTGATATTCGATAATGGGTAAACTGAATATGCCCAACCAATAGATGAAGACAATATTGGAAAATTGAGTCCAATTCCCGCTTGTAAGGGTATGATCGAAAATCCAGCCTCGTGGGGGTTTTTTCCGGGTCCTCTGGTTTCAACCCACTGTAAAAGACATGCAAGTACATTTAACCATGTGTTAGTCCCGAGTGAACAGTAAACCTCACTTCTCCCTCTTTATGAATAGGATGGTTGTTAGCATGGTTTACTATGGTCTGGGTTTAAATGTTGGTAATCTTGGTGGCGACATCTACCTAAACTTCACAGCTGCTAATATTGTAGAAACTGCTGCGTACGTCCTGTGTTTGATTCTCCTGGATAGATGGGGAAGAAAAGCTCTACACTGTACGAGTATGTTATTAGGTGGAATAGCCTGTATATTAACAATATTCCCGGTTTTGTATCTTGACGAATGTAAGTAATTCAACCAATTCATGATTACTTTTCTGACTCCCAAAATCCTTGTCCTTTCCTTCAATATATCAAGTACTTAAATTCGTAAAGACACGAATTCCACACATGGTCATCTGATACCCCAGATGGAGAGGCTTTCGAATGACACGAAACATTGAGGTCTCGTGTACACATTGGCGTGCTCGTAACACCTTGACAGTCTCAATTTGGATACACTTTTCAGAGTAATGTCCCTCATAACACACACACTGTTTAATGTGTGTCCATGGCATGAACTGCGTGCACGTAAAGAAACGTTGACAGAATGCGAAATGTTTGGGCGGATTGGTCTAAATGCCCATATTCATTAGCTTGGTTATAGTATATCGTCCATAAATAAATAGAATACTGTGTTTTCTTCAGCAAGCGAATGGATCGTTATAACTCTTTCCATGATTGGTAAACTTGGTGCTTCTGCTGCCTTCGCTGTTATTTACATCTTCTCTGCTGAACTTTATCCTACGGTGGTCAGAAATTCTGCCTTGGGTGCTAGCTCCCTGTGTGCCCGTATTGGAGGAATGGTATCACCTTATGTAGCAGATCTGGTAAGTACATAAAATTTATAATATAGAAAAGGGATGGCGAGAAACCCAGAAGAAAATGAACGTCTAATCTTCATCGAATTTCAAATGTGAATCTATGACCACACAAAAGATTAGAAGCTTTTCCCTGTCAGGACCATCGTCTGACGTCAACATATGTTACCGGGATGGATCTCGAATCCTCTTGGATATTTAACTACAATCATTGGGTCAAGTTTTCGACAACGGGATTTTTGATTATGCTTTATCTGTTCCTTGTCTATTGTAAATTATTACTGATTTTGGAACTGTGCTATCCCTTTTGGTATTCAGTTGAGCGTCTCGATCTCCTGGTCAATACACCCAACGAGCAACCAAGGCCCCCGACCCCCAGCAAACTCATTTAACGTACCATTGCTTGATTCAATTTAAAACAAAAGGCGTTTAATTATACTTAAAGACACTTTAGTTAAGGGCTAAATATGTCCGTTGTTCGTCTTTCTATTGGCTTCAAACGTTATAGAAATTATTAATAAGACTTTATTTACATGACAAACCAAAATCAACCCCGTCGACCCTCGGATGACTTGGATTGCAGTTTGGAATTAAACAGTCGTCCATTTTGTAAAATTAAAAACTTAAATTTCTTTTTTATCGTCTATTTTTGAACTGTTGTATCAAGAACGGCAAACTCTTTATTAAAATCTTAACAACTGTATCTTTAATTTTTCTTCTAGGGCAAACTTGTCACTGGTGATTTTGGAACTGCTCTACCACTGTTGGTATTTGGTGGAGCTTCTGTAGCTGCTGGTCTCTTATCACTTTTGCTACCAGAAACATTGAACCAGACGTTACCAGAGACTATTGAAGATGCAAAACAGATAGGAAGGTAAAAACGTCTACCGTTATCTGACATACAGAGGGGGCAAAATATTGGGTATAGCGTCCAATACAAACTAGGTTCAATACGAAATTCAATAGTTCGCTAACCCTTTAACAATGGGGGGACTGCAGGAACCGATGAGAAGCCACGAGATTGTTCAGGCGACACTACCCTTTGCCATACAGGAAATCGAAACCTTTCAACTTCACTCCATTACTGACCTAATGATATCAAATACACGCGCTAAACCATTCGGTCACAGGTCCACCATCAAATTGGCTAGTAAACATTGTCAGGGTCAATTGGTAATATAATTCATAGGTTTTTGTTTCTATTTTTAGAAAAAGTGGAAAAACCAAATATCGAGTAAATCTAACACAAAGTGAAGACCAACAGGGAAAATACGAATTAAAGGAGAAATTTTAACAGCACATCCAAGACCGGATTTTCTTATCAGTGGATTCCAAATTTTAACAGCACATCCAAGATCGGATTGTCCCAAATTTAAAGATATTTTGGCGCGTTTCAGTTTCCAATATATATGGTTATTGTTATTATGGTTTAAAATATATAATGTAATGAAATACATCGTGTAAAGACTATATGCTAGACCAATAGAGAGACACTAACATATGGTTTAATTTTATTTCAATAATTCGCTTGCGCGTAGAGGTCTTTAGCAGTGTGAGGTAATCAGAGGACGCGGAGAAATCCCACGAGGTGGACAGGCTACCCTACCTCTTGTCACGTTCAACCGGGGATTCGAAACCACGCAAGTTGACTCAATGACAGGCTTTGTGCTACTTTATGGTCTTGAATGCATATTATTATTATGAAATACATGGTGTACAGACTATACGCTAGACCAATGGGCTACGGCGCCAATTTGTAAATCCGGCACTTCGAGCATATCATTTTATTGAACATCTTTATACGAGTACCATTTATAATTTTTACTACAGTAGCATAATAAAACATGTGTCACTATTCCCTAAGCCAAACGTCAAAACATCAAAACATCAGTTGAATAGGTGCTGCGGTGGCACAAGATGTCTTGTCGCTCAGGGGCCGGTTGTTCAAAGCTTGGTTAATTTTTAACGACCCGTTAACTCCATGTTAACGGACAGTTAACTTTAACGGAGAGAGAGGTTCCTTAACGTGTCGTTAACTTGCCGTTATAGTTAACGGAGGTTTTGGGCTCCGTTATCTGTTTGACGGTGGCATTAGTGGGCCGTAGCATAAGTCATACGTGTAGTGTAATTTTCTATAGAATATTGTAGAGGGTTGGGCGATGGGGGGCTATTCCATTTTCTGTAGGATGAAATTATATAGTATTCTCCAGAATTTTGGGGGTCTGTAGAAAATAATGGCCCCAAATATTCTGTAGTAAAAATCCCATAATTTTTCATACTGATTTATGCTAAAATTTCTAAAGGGAAAAAAAAGTATTCTATGTTTTTTTTCTTTAGTAATGTATCTTTTTGTCTTCAATCAAGTTTTGTGAACAGACTGCTCAGTTAGTCGTACCACTGTCTTCAGTTTCTTGTTCATACTAACTTCTATGAAGTTGTTATATACATCTACATTTAAGATTCAGCCAATGAACAAACAGTCTTCTCTTGGATTAACTTTAATGAATCCGTTAGCTAACGGATAATGAAATTGACTCTCCAGCAACAAAAATTTAATTGGCCGTTAACAAACGACAAGTTAGCAAGATAACGATTCGTTAGAGTTTAACGGATCGTTAAAATAACTTAGTTTTGAGCAACCGGCAACTGGCGTGCATGTAAAAGAGTCATTGACCGTTGTTATTCGAAATAGGGATAGGCCGGGGTGCGACTGTCCGCGCATGGCATAGATATGCCCCTTCCATTGGACCAGTCGTTGTAGAAAAGTATGGCGTTAAACCCCATTTCATTTCGAAAGTGACGTTTAAAAATATCCAGTCTTAAGGATCGAACAAAAAATCATAGAATTCGACGAAGAAATAATTCTAAACTGGCTCCTTTAAATGTAATGATTAGTTTTAAATCGTATTCAAATGAATGCTGATTTATTCACATAAGAAAACAACCTTACTGTTTTTGTGGTTGAATACGAGAAGATCGTATTAAAGTTTATGTCAACAAAGTGTGTACAAATTTAACATGTGATACAATGTTTTGAAGTGAAAAAGAAACAAAGTTATCATTTGTTTAAAATTATTATTTATTATTTCATTATCTTTACATTTTTAAAGATTATGTTTATGTTTACAGAATATTATAATAATTTGTACCGAGTGTGCGACACACTAACATATAGAGAATCTCCTTCGAGTCTTTTTTTATTTAAAAAAAAACGAGAAGAGGATTTTATTTATCTCCCAATCGAAACTAGTTTAACTATTCTGGTTTTTTCGATCGGAGGTTAGAGTTAACTACGCGTTGCATATTCTTTATTCGGTTTCTTGCACGCTTTTGATAACACTGGCACTCAATGACGCCACCATTTTCTCGGGAATATAACTTACTGCCTACTGCGCGTGTCCACAGCAAGCTTGGGCAGGGTTTTTTAAGCCAGCTCATTTAGGCGGCCAAGATGATCGAGTTTAAAGTCAGGCCCACACCGCCACGACTTGCCCAGACTCTACCCAATGCAACGTCTTGTATCAGATAATCAGTGCGGTGTGGACAATCCCACGACCACGATTCAATCGATTTCCGTCGCGTCATGCCACGTCGGCCCAACTGAACATGTTCAGTCGTAGTCGGATGCAGTTGGATGACAGATTTTTGGATAGAAGAGAGAGAGGATGAGTTGGTTAACATGTGGGAGGCACGCCCATGTCTCTACAACTTTTGAATCACTCGCTAGAGGGAAGTGGCGTAGCTCACGACGCATAATCTGTGAGAGTCGTAGGCAAGTGAAGTAAAAATGCGACCCGATTTTTTTTTACAACTAGCCAAGACGCTGAGTCCTGCCAGGTTGTGTGTAGAAGTAGCGGTATGGGCCGGGCTTTAGATTTTAAAAAAAAACTTCTCCGAAGAAAGCTCGCGAGGATGGCTTTTTAAACTGGTTTATTTGCCTTACATTTGCCTTTAGGCGACAAACTTAGATTGGTTTAACTTAAGCGTCTGCGCGGGCTCTATAATTCTTGGATGTTTAAGGAGAGTATTGTAATTGTTTATGGAAATTGAGACCTTTCCTCCAACAATATTATTGGAGCAAAAAGTAGTTCTTTTTTAACTGACCTATCAAATTCATTTAAATCGACTTCTCCTAGAAGATATCGCCCAGTAGAATCTGAAAGTTATCACATAATCGATGTCTACTGTAGAATGCTTTATTGAGTGGTAAAATAATTTAAACGGGGGGCAAGAGTTACACCATCGTTTATAATCTTTAGTTTGCAGCAGTTAATCTTCCTACGCTAAAAACATATGAAGAGTACAGGGTAAAAACGATCTAAGTCATTTTTTCAACGAATCCCAGTTAATGGCGCCATCTGGTAGCAAATTGTATAAGCTTTCGGTGGAACAATCAATTTCAGGTAAAAACGATCGGAGTCACATCGAATCAAGGCCCTTCTGAAATGCCCCCCGCCCACCTAGACAAATACGTCCATCGTACCCTTTATTTGACCTTAATTTGGCTGAAAAGTTGAAGTCAGTTGTTGTACTGGTATAATGATTCGTATTAAACACAGTTTTGAAGTTGTAATAAAACCCACTCGTTGTTCTGTTCGCGTCAAGCATTCTCGTCCCAAAGTTTGTTTTGCCTTTTATGCGAAAAGACAAAAATGTTTTTCCCATGTACTCTTCATATTGTTATGCTTCTTAATACTTTGTAAACATATTAGCAACTCATATAAGTTTTTAATGTTTATTAATGGATCATATAAGTCTTACAATCAGATGTTGGTCGAAGCGTGTTTACCAGAAGAGTGAGATATATATACCTGTTAAACAGATTAATTATACTATGAATGATAATATATCACCCGCGTAACTCATTATACTATGAGTAATAATATACCACCCAAGTAACTCATTATACAATGAGTAATACTATGCCACTCGAGTAACTCATTATACTATCAGTGACAATATACATAATATATGACACATATACACATGTAGTCTCGGGGGCAAAATACAAATATTTATAAACATAATCATTTTAAATGATGTAGCATTTTAAAGTGAGAAGTTTAGGTTAATAATTCCTCCTGTACACGGATGTTTTCTCTCCTATATTATCGAAAAAAATGCCGTTGGAAAAGAACAGTAGGACGTTGAACCCAATTTCATTTAATTTGGCGCCATACACTGTGTTATGCTGCATATTTTGCCACGGTCTACTCTTATTTTGAATTCTAAATGCCAAGGTCTTTTTTACGTGCATGCCGACGTGAACACGGTGCCTCGGCTTTCTGTTCTATACACGCGACTTTCCAGATTCTAAGGGAATTTCTGGAATTTTGGTTGATAAAAATTTGCTGAGAAGAGGTGAAACTAGTTTATTTATAGAAAATAAATAACAACATTAGCATGTCGAATTTGATTTACAAAATAGAAAGCGGGGTAGAGAAATCGGGTTTAACGTCCACTCGACACAAACTAGGTCATTTCGGGACTACCATTTGGTTTAATTTTATTTTAATAATTCGATTACCCATAGGAATCTTTAGCAGTGGGTGGAAACCGGGGGACCCGGAGAAAACCCACGAGGTTGGACAGGGACCCTTCTTTTTGTCACGTACAACCAAGGATTCAAAAACACGTCAGTTGACTCAATGACAAGCTTTATGATACAGAGCTCACGTGCTAGCCATATGGCCATCCAATCCCCCGGATTACAAAAGAACATTAGGCGAACTTGATTGAATGTTTTATAAAATTACAAAGGAGAAATATCTTTCGGTTTGTCAGCCTGTTCCTCTTCTATCTTGAACAAAACCGATTCTATTCTGTCCAGACCTTTAAATAAAAAAATTATACATCGATATACACTTCAGAATATAACCTAAATATTAGACCAGTAATGGGGCACACTCAGAATGGCTTGGTTTTCAGTTTAACATAGGGCTGTATACACAATCAGAATCTCGAGATAGAGTTTAAGGTCATACACAATCTGTGGTTGGATACAGAGTTTAAGCTCATACACAACCTGAGGTTGGATACAGAGTTTAAGGTCATACACAATCTGTGGTTGGATTAATGTCATACACAATCTGAGGTTGGAGAATATAAGGCCATAGACGATCAAGGGTTGGAGATAGAGTTTAAGACTATGAAAAAAAGAGGTTGCATTTTGAGTTTCTGGTCCCGGTATGCCAGATTAAAGGATTAAAGGTTCTGCTCGATCACAATCGATATTCGACCTTAAACCTGTGGCCAGGAATCCATTGGCCTGACCGCTAGAATGACCCATTGCCTCATCGCCCGGGAACATATTCAATATTTATAAAACTAATGGATAGGTCCAGCCTATACAAGAATGTATCCAGCTCCAACACATGGCATTTAGTCGCGAATTCATTGGCGTGGACGCTCCAATTACTCAGTAAGGTCTGGTCTACACAAGAGTGTGTCTAGCTCAACAAAACGACAGTTTGATGAGAATCAATTAAATCTCATTGCTGCTCAAATACCTTCACCTCAGGATATAATTAATATACTAATAGATTATTAGATAAGATCCAGTCAAAATCATAATATGTCTGAACTCAACAAAACCAGATAAATTGAAATGTAATGGGGTTTAACGTCCTACTCTTCTGCACCTAACCGGGCTAATAAAGACGGGCATACGCCATACAGTGTGCTTTGAGGGAAATTTTTGTCCGGGAAGCGACGCTACGGCCTACGTTTACATCGAATTCCAACTGCCAAGGAATCTTTTACGTGCACGCCAATGTGTACACGGAGAGAGAGAGAGAGAAATGGGGTTTAACGTCCACTCGACAATGTGTACACGGGACCTCAGTTTTGCGTCCCTTCCGAACGACTGACCTGCATTATTGACAAGAGGAAACCACACCGAAAACGTGATAATATTACCAATGTTTAGCTGTTCTCTGTTAACCGAGAATATAATTCGAAGCCAACCAGGTTCACAGCTATAATTATGTTGTCCTGTCATGACATAAACTTTAGCTTGTAATATCCTCTTTAATAATTCTTCTTCCGCTTTAAAACTTCTTTCTCTCAAATACTGAAAATGCAAATATAAAGGGAGATTACTCTTTATTTAATACATAAAATCAAGACTCCACAAAAGCCCTGCTCCCTACAAAAGGCAACACCTAGTAACTCGTGTTTTTCTTATTTTGAGAAAACAAAGGAAAACGTAATGAATGAATATTAAACCCTAGTTTATCCATTGACTTGACTAATACTAGGTTTTTCTGTGGCATACTAGGCAAATGAAGGAAGTTGCTAGGATGTGTCATGGGTGTGTCAAAAGATTGTAATACCTAGTACAACAATAGGAAGCACATACCCTAGTAGCTACAAATTTGGTCCTAATTCATTCAAAACTGATGTTAAACAATGGGGGGGGGGGCAGGAAGAAAAACAGATTTGCTATAAATAAACGGACTGAATTAGGACAAACTGTAAGATTCCTATCATTAACGACAGCCGTTTGAGGGGGGTCGGGGGGGGGGGGGACAGTTATTTGAAGAAGAAGGTGGGCACACATTGAGTTGAACGGGCGTTTCACCGTTTGGTTTTAAGAATGTACATTTAAACTAACAAATAATTCAGTACTGTCCTTAATCTCCTCTTGGCCGAGAAAGTATCTAGTCGTCAGGATGGGACAGAAACCAGGCGTCCAGTGTTTCATTGTGGTTTCCCAAAGAGCGTGTTTTGACGGGCAAAATGTGTCTCATAGTATAATGTATGACGTAGGCCTATGTCCGTCTGTATTAGCCCATTAAAACCCATTTCATTTCATTTCTATTGCTGGGCCACCTGCCCTGCTCCAATATTATAAACGAACCTTTGTAACGTCAGCCCAGATAAAGAAGCTGGCTTGTGATGGATAAACTCTGATACCATGTTTCTCCAGACGCTGTTTAACAATATCGAACGATTCTCGTAGTCGTCTCTGATATACTGGTAAATAGTCCTCTTCTATCCAATCTGCAAATACAAATAGGAATGAATACATTCTTATCCCTTGTAGGTTAAAGGTCATACCGGTCAAACTGAGAGCAAGCGAGAGGGTCGGGGCGTGTGGGTGTACGTGTGTGTGAGAGAGAGGGAGAGAGAGAGGGAGGGAGAGGGAGAGAGAGGGAGGGAAAGAGACAGAGACAGAGGCTAGCACCACTCGAGTTAAACTAGTTCATTTCTGGACTAACATGATATGTTTCAATTTCATATCTTTAGCTGTGGTTTGAAAGGCGACCATACTCACGTACCAACACAGAGTAACCGAATTCACGCCACTTGGCTCAATAACAGACGGTATGATCTAACGCGCAAATGTTAAACTATTTCCGCCCCACCCCCTTCTTTAATGGTTATACAGGTCGCAATTTATTCGCAAACTCATTATACACAAAATACATACAAAAACTTCAATAATCACCGAAAGGACGAACAGGTCAAAATAGAAAAAAGGGAGAAAAGAGTTTGTTCGGGACTAACATATATTTCAATTTTATTTCAATAATTCGTCTGCATGTGGGGTATCTTCAGCAATGGGAAGGATCCAGGGGACATGGGGGGAACCAAACAATTAACCCTTTTACCTTTGTCTGAGATTAAATATTCCAATCGCTGTAATATGGGAGCGGCAGGCATTGCGAAAATGGCTACGGTCTCAAAATATTTAATAACCTGTTGATTCCTTGAGTAAACACATCCTACTCTATAACCCGAAAGCCCGAAATCCTGAAATATCCAAATATATATTCATATCAACATTATACATAAATATCTCATTTGGGCACTATGGTGCCGTGTTGTTGGCCCGTTGCGTATTTCACTAGGAATAACTAAATGTCCGAGCGAGGTAAAATCGCTGAACACAAATGTCATTTATTTTCTATGCTACTTTGGGGGCCGTACTGGCTGAGTGAGTAAGATGCTGTCTCGGGTTCGCTACCGGTGTTGGCGGCGAAAGTGCTTCGAGAATGTCCGTTGCGGTTTCCCCATTGTCAGTGGCGGAGTAGGTAGCACCTGGCAAATAACAGTGTCTCGTCGTTCGGATGGTCAAAAAAGCCGCGGTCCCGGGTACATGTTGACGTGAGGTTAAAAGAACCATTGACAGTTGGAATTCGAAATAAAGGTATGCCGTAGCGCCACTGTCCGGCAAAAGTGTTCCTTCTGTAAAAATTGTAGCCTTTATTCACAATCACAAATATTTCGGCTAAAGGGGCAAACCTCTGGAATGATAAGTCGCCGAAACCTGAATAGCGATAGGGCATATCCTCGCATGAGCCCAATACCCCAAACAAAATTTAATAATGAATCCGTCAAAATCCTCAAGATGTTTGTAAAGGGGCATAACTCTAGAATATAAGATAGGATACACACCGAATTCAAACTTATCCAACACTTGTGGTACGTTCACATGTATAATATAAAAGTCTTGAGTAGGTGTGATAACGAACCTTACTGAAACCCCATACGACATGAACTCTATCCGGATCTGGTACGTCTAGCTGTAGGACGCTGGTGAAGTTTTCTTTATATGTGTCAAAAACAGACAGGGCGTAGATTTCATCCATTATAACATGTAACTTATACCTGGAAACACACACATAGATAGATTGGACTTTTCTTCCAGAATTTCTTAAAAACATCAAATACATAAGTAGAAATGGGGTTTAACGTCCAACCGTTCTGCTCCCACTGAGCTACTAAAAACGGGCATACACCATACAGTGTGATATGAGGGATATTCTGCCTGGACAGGGGCACTACAGCTTACACTTGTATCCAATTCAAATGTCCAAGGGGTATTTTACGTACACGCCAATGTGTACTTGGGTCTTTGGTTTTTCGTCCCATCCGAACGACTAGACAGCTGTCCTTGTCAGGTCCTCCGTTCTGCACCACTGACAAGGAGAAACCACACCGCAAAATTCCGATGAACTTTCTCGGTCAGTGCAAAGATTGAACACGCGACATCCAGGATAGTGAGCCAGCGTCATTTTTTTTTTTTTTATCTTGTATTAAAATTCAATTACATACATTCCATTGCGTCACGCGAAATAAAAATAAACTTTAAAAGATGTAACTTTAAAGACTGTTTCTTGTACTTACGTGTTGGCGAAGTTCAGAATGTCGACCAGTTGATCCTTGGTATAAATATCACCAGTTGGATTGTGGGGACTCAGTAACACAATACCTTTGACCTTTAACCCCTTCGTCACAGCATCTTCATAAGTTTTCTTAAACGCAGCCACTGTCAGATCATATGCTTTATTTATATCACCTTGCTATAGTAATACATAGTGATGTTTATTATTAAACAAATCATGTCATTGTAGGGAATTGTAACTCCTCGGCACTGTTTCCAACCACTAAGAGAGAGAGAGAGAGAGAGAGAGAGAGAAATGGGATTTAACGTTAGGACATTTTGGGACTAACATATTGTTTCAGTTTTATTTCAATAATTCGCACGCGCGTAGGTGTCTTTAGCAGTGGGAGGAAACCGGAGTGCCCGGAGGAAACCCACGAGGTTGAGAAGGCGCCCCTATCTCCATGCCACATACGCTCACACCAGGGATCGAAACCACAGCCGCAAGCCAGAGGTGACCGGCCAGCCACAGGTCGAATCGCGGCACTCTAGACCACTAGGCCATCCCAACCCCTCTTCCAACCACTAAAGCAAAGAGCAATTCCCTAATCAGTTAAGCTTTATGCGAGTTGTCCACAGAGCTCCTGCAGCTATTTGACAGTACACAAAAAGACATGAAAGTAGAATCATCTAGAGGGTAGGAAACCGCGGTGACTTAATAAATAAGACGCCAGGCGGTATTGGGTTCGTTCCCGATTTTGGAAACGAAGGTTTCGCGGGACGTTCCGGTTTCGCTGCCGCACCCCTGTGTCCGTGGCTGCAGGACTAGTCTAGTGTTGGGATGGACGAAAAATCGAGGTTCTGTTGGAATTCGAAATTAAAGTAGGCCTAGGCCGTATCGCCTGTCCGTGGAAAATATCCTTATATATAGCACACTATGCATCGCGTATGCCCTTCTTCATGGTGCAGAAAATAGTGCCTCGCCTTGGGCTTTGCCATAACATAATGTAATCAAATTAGTAGGGCTTAGATTTGTGCTAATAAGTAGGGCCTTCAACCTCATTTCATTTCATTTTATTTACAACCGGTGTCATTGAAAAAACAGGAAAATTGAGATCTATGTGTGAATATGTAGCATTATTTAGCAATCTGTACTTACCATACCATATAATGGAACTTCCAGTGGATTTATTCCAGCGCGGTCGTTAATGTCATTATATATCCTGTGGTAGTATGGTGTTGGTATCATGAAATAGTCTACAAATAGTCACAATGAAAACTTTGGTTAAAACATAGATAGCCAGGCAATGAAACGTGGTAGATGCTAATTGCAGGCCGGTTGGGAGGTTCGGGTATTCCCTGAGTCCAAAATGACTTTTTTGGGGAATACTAACCCGAACCCTAACCCTTACCCTTTTAAGGGTAAAAAGGATTAGGGTTGGGCATTATAATATTCCCCCAAATTCTCATCTATAAAAAGGGGCCATTTTAGCATCTCCCATGGAGCATACGTACACAACACCCAAGAAGCCCGGAGTAAACAATTTCTACCTATCCAAAGCTAGAAACCACGATGGCTCTGTCAGTGGGGCGTTGGCTAACCCTGTGTTTATCGAGAACTTTCAACGTGATTTTGTGACGCGGTTCAGGTTCAGGTTCAGGCCTGGTAAGAGACATCGTGGGACGAAAACCCGAAATCTTGTGTACATACTGGCGTGCGCGAAAATGATCTCCCGGCAGTTGGAATTCGATATAAGAGTAGGCCGTAGCGCCGCCGTCCGGGCATTAGCTCAGTTGGAGAAGAACAGTACAGCATTAAAAGCCATTTTATTTCAGAGAAGCATGGAATGGTAGAGTCATCCGGCCAGATTATTCCTCACTATATGTTACCATATATACACAAATACAGTAGTTAGTATCAAAGAAGGGTTAGGATCATTACAGGGGGAGGTAGAAGGGGAGGGGTAAAATCTAGAAACCTAATCTACTAACCTCCGTGTTCGGCGCAAGCAAAGGATAAAGTTTCTAGGACTGGTGTTGTTCCACCTAAAACAGCCAACTGAAAAACCAAATTTGTAATTGATGATAATATTCTAAAGGTGATAGAGGTCATGTTTTATATGTTATTATTCCGTGGTTTTCTGCATTTGGATAGGTTAACCTACTTACATTTTATCAAGGCCTTCACGTATACCCTGGATGTTTCGGCACTAATTTCAATACGGCATAAGTCCAACTTGTGGACCTTAGATTTCGCAATCGTCGCCAATACTTAGTCTCGTGTTTTCAACCTAAAGTTCGTTCAATGCCAAGATTTGTAGCACCATGGGTCTTTTCTGTCTGACGTGGAGGGCGTGTCTTGTAGGTCCGGTCGCCACATCCTACGTATGACCCATGCATCTTTTCTTTGCTACATATTACCGTTAGCCTTGTGATCGTCTAGGATTTATCTCTGATCGTCTTTTCTTCTCCTTCACGTTGTGTGTTTCTTCTTACTGGTTTCTTAAGACGTTTGTCTTCTTCAGTTATAACAATGCAACAGTTCGTTTTTACCTTTTATGTAGCAAAGGTATACATACAAGCATATTACAATTACAGTCAATGCTAACTAAACTCTTCTCAACCTAGACACCTCGCGGTGTCTAGGACTCTTAGATGGTAACCCTCTGGAATCTAATCGAAGTCTGATTTAAAGTTATAATATAGATTGTTTTATAGCCTAATGGATATCATGCCGGTCCAAGCGTGTTCATGACCATGAACCTGTGCAATCGACGTAATGATTGGTTAAATTAAGCCAAATGATGCAATAACCCACCCTTATATGGTTATGGAAATTTACTCTAGAAATTGCGCATGAGATATCTGTTATCATGTTGGTGACGTATAGAACCAGTATGTTTTGTTTCTATAACCCTTTTTCATATACCAATATGTCAATCAAATGTTAGTTGATTTCAGTACACACTTGCATATATGTGAATATGTTTAGAAACATCAAACTATATCTTATCCCCTCATTCCTTGTCTATAACCTTTAAAAACAATGCCACCACGACTATATTGCTACAGATTTCCGCGGAGGTCGCTATGCCACAACATGTGATTGGACGCTACTGTTCACGAGCCTGTACATTTCAGGAATTGTGAAGTAATCTAGCCACGTGCAGATGTTGTAAAACTCGCAATCCTTGCTTCAGAAACATAAGAACATATAGGATATATAAAATAGATAAAATTGAGACATTTTTATAAATAGTTAAATGGCTGCAATGTATTGAGAATGCGACGTTCTTTAACGTCACGTGGCTTGCATAGCGTACACTCATCAAATATTCCAAACATTAGATACATAATGATAGCAACTATAAACCACTTTTAAAGGGGATTATTCAATTTTTATATCTTTCAAGAATGGACAAATGACGATCACTTGACTTTAAAGGGGATGTTTCATATATTTATGTCAAATGAATGATCTGGAAAGCTGAGCAATGAGATGAAATATAAACCACTTTTAAAGGGGATTATTCAATTTTTATATCTTTCAAGAATGGACAAATGACGATCACTTGACTTTAAAGGGGATGTTTCATATATTTATGTCAAATGAATGATCTGGAAAGCTGAGCAATGAGATGAAATAGGGTTTAACGTCCTACTGTTTTGCTCCGAACCTGGCTAATAAAGACGGTGGAAAGCTGAGAATTACAACTTACATTTTCAGGATCGATGTGGTGATTAGATTTAAAATGAAGCTCTATGAATTTAGCAACTGCTGAACGAAATCTGAAAAGAGCGAGAGGGGAGGGCTTTATTTACACTCAAAACTTCCACACTAGAAATACGGTTCTTAAAGGGGAGAAGGAGCGAAAAATGGGGCTTAACGCCCACTCAACACAAACTAGGTTATTTCGGGATTAACATGTAATTCGCATGCGCGTTTGGTTCTTTAGCAGTGTGAGGAAGCCGGGGAACCTGGAGAAAACCCACGAGGTTACACAGGCGATCCTACTACAAGCAAGCGGCGAATTGAAACCACACCACTCGACTCAATTACAGACCATCTGATCCAAAGCGCACGCGTTAACCACTCGAAAACCGAAAACCCCCTCATTCTTAAAGGAAAACAGACTGGAAATGGTTCAATAATGTGTTTGGGGAAGGGTGGGTGGATCTCATTGGTGTGAAGATGGGGGACAGAGCAGCAGCAGAGTATCTATTTCACAAGAGGGGCGGGCGTGTGATATTAAAATTTGGGAGCCGCGATGACTCAGTGAGTAAGACGCAGGCTTGCTAACCTGGGACTCTCGGGTTCGATACAGTATAATATTGTGATTCAGATGAAACGACAACCCGAGGTCCCTTGTACAAATTGACAGTTAGAGTTCGAAACATTTTCCGTCACAGAACACTGTATGGCGTATGTATGACGACCCCATAACCCCCTTCATAATCCCAGTCGGTGTATAAAAGTAGATAGGGAATTTAAATACTTACGATAGTGCACCTTTCAGTTGTGGATAATAATTCAGTGACTCTTCTTCTGGCTTGTGTTGGAATTCAGCTAACTAGAAACAAATAAGACAAACTATCAAAAGAATAAATGTCTCGTCGACATTTATACAAATTTAAAAAGAGACAATGTGTTACAAATTTGAAAAATTAGGTGATCGATTTCTTTAAACTGCAGGAAAATAATCTACGTGGTTTATGGGCCTAATTTTGCTTCTAACGCGTAGGGAGATTATCTACGGGAGAGAGAGAAATGGGGTTTAACGTCCACTCGACACAAACTAGGTCATTTCGGGACTAACAAATGGTTTCAATTTTATTTCAATATTTCGCTTGCGCGTAGGGGTCTTTAGCAGTGGGAGGAAGCCGGAGTGCCCGGAGGAAACCCACGAGGTTGAGAAGGCGCCCCTATCTCCATGCCACATACGCTCACACCAGGGATCGAAACCACAGCCGCAAGCCAGAGGTGACCGGCCAGCTAGAGGTCGAAGCGCGGCACTCCAGACCACTAGTCCATCCCAACTCCCCTGATAATCTACTGACATAGAAACAACGACGTTTTTTAAAAATCTAATTTAATTTCTTTACAAACTGTAGGTAGTTAAATAGACTAATCTGATTACAAAACAAACCCTATTTCGCTTCCTCTTTTATAGTTCGAAATTTCGTTTTACTTGTCTTGTTTGGTTGAAGTGAGGGATTAGCCATGCTTGGGGTGCCATGCACGGAACTGTGGCTTAACTACTAACGCTGATTGATTAATCAATGTATGACGTCATAGGTCATAGGTCAAAAGCCGCTCGTACGACCCCTGACACAACCTTCTGGTACAACTAGTCAGATGTAGAGTTGGCAATCGAAAATATTCTTAAGATCAGTATTTTAATTAGGATTAGGACCGCCTGTCCAACCTCGTGGGTTTTCTCTGGGTACTCCAGTTTCCTCCCACTGCTAAAGACCCCTATGCGCAAGCGAATTATTGAAATAAAATTAAACCATATGTTAGTCCCGAAGTGACCTAGTTTGTGTCGAGTGGACGTTAAACCCCATTTAATTAGATTTTAAATATACGGACTTAGAAAACTGTAATGGCTTCATATCACATTGCGTTCATACTGTAGGAAAGAAACCTACGGATTTGACTGCGATTGTTTAATAATTGCAACCGCCGTACTGGTTTCTCAAAGCTAAGTCTCGCTCCTCAATTTTTAAAATTAAATCTAAATATGGTCGAGCCGTTCTAATCTATTTAATATCGGAGAAACACGACGTCTTAAATTTGTTTTTACCTTTTTAGATAAGATGTCCGCACAGAGTTTATTCTCGGCTGTACCCAGATTGATAATGCCATTGGGGTTGGACAGTTTGTCGTATTCATCAGCATTCACCATTCGAAAGAATTTCACAGTTGGGTTAGTTTGTGCAATGATATTATAGGCTCTGGTGGATATTGGTCTTGCTGTACCTGAGCAGGTGGGTGTTGTTAAAGCTGTATCTATATTTGATGTCATCATTATTGTTGATTTGTTATCCGAGGAGGCTGGTTGACAAGCCAAATTTAGCCTTGTTAATCGGTGGCCTGCATCCGTAACAGCTGCTGTTGACTCATTTGTAGTCATTTTCTAGAATAACAACTGATTTGCATTCGTTTCTGTTGATGTTTCAAGACTTGCTTCGATGTACTTTTGCGCCGTCTGCAATCTTTGCGTAATGTTTTCACGGGTTGATTTACCTAAATATATTCATACAATACATTTATACTTGATATTAGTTCGATTCCTGCTTTGGCCGAGAAAGTTCATCGGGATTTTCCGGCGTGGTTTTCCATGGTCAGTGGTACAGGACTGAGGGCCTGTGTAAGACTTTGGTCTTTAAGACCATATTGATCCTTTGACTAAGTGTTGGTCCACTCTTTCTATTGAGTCAAATTACGCATACTAATACAAGCGGACTACATGTTTATACATATAAAAAAAACAGTGATATTTTGGTAAAATCCTAATTATTGTCACCATACCCTTCAAATTTTATCTGTCTATGACATGTGCTTGGTAGACCAAATAAGATAATGTTCTCCGCCCTCCGGTCATGGAAAATAGGGAGGTTTATTCCATATTTGGGATGGAAATTAATGTCAAGGTCAGTTTAGGACGTACAGAAATTAGGGCGTTGTAAAAGAAGGTGTTGAGCGAGACTGATTAGACCTCGCCAAGATATTCCTAGTAGCTATCATTTATGCGTTATTGAGAACGTGGAACATAGAAGCCTTGCAAGCAGTTTTTAAAATAATAAAGATTTAGAAATCATTTAACCTGCATTTTTACACATTACGATCACGAAGAAAACAAAATAAGGAAGTCCGATATTACTACACCTGTCAAGGACAGCTGTCTAGTCGTTCGGATGTTATGAAAAACCGAAATCCCGTGTATACATTGGATTGTACGTAAAGGTTCCTTGGCAATTGCCGCACCCACGGCAACATTTCCCTCATAGCACACTACGTGGCGTATGCCCGTCTTCATTAGCCTAGACTCAAACATTAAAGGATTTTCAAGCAGTCAGATACGGACTTTCAAACAGGCAGATATAGGTTTTCAAACAGGCAAATATATAAAATCTCAGTTTGTCTTACCTGAACTCTTACTTCGAAATTTAAAAATTCCATACACGTGTCTTTAAGCTTAATTCCTAAATTTCGACGAGTTGTAGACAATTGTTGTAGACCATGCAAGTGGCAAGTGATACTGTATGTTCAGGTAAAGCCAGGTTGGTATCGTACTACACGTTCTGTATATTACATAACATTTGTGACATCACTTACTGTGACATGTCCTTGTAATAGTTAATTTATCTAGATCTTATCGGGTATTTACTCTATTGGTGACTTTTGAACCCGGGGCAATCCCTTTTCTTGTTGCAATATGAGTACAAACTTATGGAAGGATAACGTTGGCAATATTATTTCAATGTTCGCGGTGCAACATTATCGTACAAACTACATATATGGCAGTAGTTCAAACTATTCTGAATTTTAACACCGTGCCAATGGTATTGTGGAGAAATTGAACTTGGCATATTAGAACATATACCTTATATGGGATCTACGACGAAGCTCATTTGCATACGGAAAAAAGTTTGGTGCTATGAATGTAGTATGACCCGTGGCGCTTCGAACTTCATATCCAGTGTTCGATCAGTCTCTTCCCCTCTCTCTCTCTCTCTTTCTCTCTCTCTCTCCCAAGACCAGAGCAAAACTGGTTCCATATCCTGGTAGGCCTCTCTCTCTCCCTCTCTCTCTCTCTGTCTCTCTCTCCCTCTCGCTCTCTCTCTCTTATTCGCTTGCAAATTAATCATTAATCAAATTAATAAAATAAATATACCTTATGCTAGACTATAACACCTTCAAACTATCGAATACATCTATGTTTCTTATCATCGTGTAGTACCTGTGTATGTTGGAAAGTTACGTCAGGCCTATCTGTTAATTCACACAGTACGTGAACTATTTGCACTGCACAAAAAACATGTCGTCACCAGCTGATTGACTATTTCAATAAATAGTTTATTTGATTTATGACTGAGCACATTTCATGTCATTAAATTCAAGAGACACCCCCACCTGCCGCTATTCCTAAGAGAAAGAGAGAAGAGAGAGAGGGTGAGAGAGAGATGGAGTTTAACGTCCACTCTACACAAACTAGGTCATTTCGGGACTAACATATTGTTTATTTTTTTTATTGCAATAATTCGCCGCTATTCCTGAGAGGGAGAGAGGGAGAGGGAGGGAGAGAGATGGGGAGACTGATCGAACGCTGGATTTGAAGTTCGAAGCGCCACAGCCTATACTATCAAATCGACAAAAACTATGTTACTTTATTTCAATAACTCGCTTGCGCATAAGATAATTTAACAGTGGGAGGAAACGACCCGGAGAAAACCCACGAGGTTGGACAAGCAACACTACTCCTTGTCAAGTACAACTGGAGAATCGAAACCACGCCAGTTGACTCAATGACAGGGCTCATGATAGGCGCTAACCATTCGCCCCCTCCCTCGCTATTCCATAGAACCATAATACAATATAAGTATATTATACAAAGGGTGATTTTCATTCAATTTTTACCCTATTTATTGTAATTTCTAATCAATTCTGTTCGGTGATATACGCGAAATATTCCAATTGAACGACAGTCGTTTGTGCCTGCCAGACTCTACACGTTTATTATTATTATTATTATTTTCTGGGGTACGATTTCTTGTTAATTTGTACGTGGCAAGGAGTAGGGTCGCCTGTCCAACGTCGTGGATTTCCTTCCACTGCTAAAGACCCCTACGCGCAAGCAAATTATTGAAATAAAATTAAACCATATGTTAGTCCAGAAATGACCTAGTTTTTGTCGAGTGGACGTTAAACCCCATTTCTCTCTCTCTTCTTTGTTCATTACATTAGTGGTCTGATTTATATATATCTTGGTACTATTTCATTTTATTCGTTTCATGTTTTAAATCTTGTAGATGCAGACCCCTCTTTAACGATAATGTATGATCGAAGGATCATCGAAAAATCGACCGCTGATTTGTTTTTTGGGGTTTTTTTTGTATTTATATATTCACAGTATTGTATTCACGAATAAGGAATGGTCAAACAGGGTAGTTCTATATTAGCCCTGGCGAGGAAAACGGTTGATGTCGGTAGGCCTCGGGTTAATAAATCTAATAATTCATATTTCATAGTGGGTACTCTTGTGTTATAATGATTAAAATATTTAAACTTAGGTCTTTCACTAGGTGGTAGTAGTAGAACTAGTTGGTGGTTTAACGCCTGCTTCCATAAAAGTGATATCGCAGACAAGCGTTATTTTAATAGCATTCATATATTGAAGAGAGAGAGAGAGAGAGAGAGGGAGAGAGAGAGAGAGAGATTATTTCTGTAGTTTTCTGTAGTTCAGCTTTAAAGAATAAATATATCTCTCAAATAAAGAGTTATTTGAATTTCTGTATGATAAAAATGTCTAATGTTTTTTTATAAAGGCGAGGTCAATTTGGGAAATAAATTATGGTCTGAAACCAGATCGCTTGGAATGTTATCATACAACATACATCATAGTCACGCGCCGTAAGGGTTGTTAACGACCAATCAAATCACTACAATCGGCAAATTTTGCTTTCGTAGACAAGCAATTTAACTCGTGTAAGATAACGACACTTAGTGGGTATAAAAGGCGATCGCATATTATGTACGGCGGAACAACACTCTGTGATAACGAGAGCAAAATACCCCATTACCGGACGGTTACCCGGTACACACCGTGGACAAAATGGCCGACTGGAAATGGGTGTTGTCGTGTATTCCCCTAGGACCTTCCACTGGAATACAAAAGCTTACTTCGTTTTTTTCCGGGGCTTTCTAACTCTGGATAACTTCACGGAACAGTCTTACTGCTCCCGGTCTCAGGTAATACGTCTGTAGCGCCCCCGCCATCGCTGATTTCTTCAGTGCTATGGGGGTGGATGTGTTAACCAAGGACCTCACTTGAACTGATTCAGACTAGAACGGTTTTTGTACAGCCGTTCAGCTTTGTTATTTAAAGTGAGGTCTTGGTGTTCGCGACGACAAACAATGTCGCTACATGTGTTAATTTTACAAACTGATAGTGGTCTGTATCCTGACAACCTGTTTGGAATTATTCCCCTTATGTGCATTTTTTCTAATAGAGATAAGTTGGGATGGAGACGAGTTGTAAACAAGAAGGCATGGCGTGATTTGACACTTCTAACACAAAACTCAAGCACAATACACAATCCTTGTCAGTCACGAGAAAAAACAGAGTTGAAAGAGATATTGTATTTTTCTTCATGACTATTGTAATTCAACCCTCGAACTCTACATTTTGTAAACAACGTAATTTATAATCATAATAAAATCTACTGGTACTGGTAGTTGGTAGTGCTATTATTAACAATCCGCTATAATGTTTTTCTTGGGAACATTAATGGTTTTTTCTCCAATGATAATGGTTTTTTCTCCAATGATAATGGTTTTTTCTCCAATGATAATGGTTTTTTCACAAATAATTCTCAGTGGAATTCACATATGCCAATAAGATGTCGTTACACAGAAGAAAATTTCAACCTAAAACACTCAAACTCAAAGACAATATATCTGAACCAATAGATTTATCCATTGTAAGACAGACCTACAAAATCCCACCATTTTTAACTCCGGTGACACTAAATCAAGATGTGAATAGATCAAATTCTCAGTCTCATCAAGGGGAACCAATTATAATACCTGCAAAGCCAGATTCTCACCCTGGGAGATCAAGTCGATATTCTGAAAAAACAGAATCTTCGCATAAATTATTACTCCAAGTCGAACAAGCCAAGTTAAAGGCCCTTCATGCCCACGAAGCTAAAGAACTTGCACAGATAGAAGCCGAGAGTAAAATTCAACAAGCCGTTCAACAAGCCGAACAGACTGCAAAACTTGAGGCTGAAAAAAATGTTCAACTGGCAAGACAACAGGCAGAGATGGCACTACTCGAAGCTAAATTCTTGGAAGATGTGGTCCAGGAAAGGCGACATTCAGATGGTACACTAAGTATTAAATCACAGTCTGGAAGAAATTTGAAACATGTTTCAGAATGGTTGTTAAAATCCCCTGAAGTAGAAGCACAGGTTAACCATGAGGATGTCAATCAAAACATTCAAGTCACATCTACTACAGTAAACTCACAGCCAAATATTAATTATAGTGATCATGTAACAACAACATTATCAGCTCTTAACCCTAGGGCAGCCGAATTTGTTAGCTCAAATAGAAGAAATGTTCAGGTTACTAACCCACCTACCACAACCAGTAATTCTGAATATAATTCACATTCAAGATCAATTCATCAACCTGCAATTAATGAATTTTCAACACTACCTGAGATCAGTTTGAATCATACTTACCCTGTGATGTCATCCAAACCAGTAAACACGGTAAAATCTTTGGATGCCTGGATTGATGAATTGGTTCCAGGTATTGAAACCAAAGTGCAAAATACTACTAGCGCAAGCAACACTGTAAATGCTCAACTATCCCAATCGCTTATTAAATTAGAAAGTGAAAGAGACTTGCCTAAAATAGAAATACCCATTTTCGATGGTGGCGCAATATTATGGCCAAAGTTTATTGAGCAGTTTTATAAACATGTACACACAAGACCAGGGGTATCTGACAACAGAAGAATGGATCTTCTTCAATCACATCTAAAAGGAGAGGCAAGAATACTTGTCGAAGGCTTAGGATATTCCGGACGAAATTATGCATTAGCCCTTAAAGAACTAAAGAATGCCTTTGGACATAGAGTTAAGGTAGCAAGAGCTTTTCTTGACAAAATTACCACAGGGCCAATCATAGCATCAAGAGATATAGTAGGATTAAGAAAATTTTACATATCAATCAGAGATTGTGTAACTACATTACAACAACTTAATTACATGTCTGATTTGGGCAGTTGTGACATTTTGATGAAAACAGCAAAAAGACTTCCAGCAGACAAGATACCAAAATGGAATGAATATACAGTAAATATCCTTAAATCCAGAGAACCCACTCTTATAGACCTGCAGTTGTGGCTGAAAGGTAGAGTTGATGCAGATTTCAATCCTTACGCAGTTTCACTTGATTTCAGCAAGAAGACAGCATTCGGTAAACATGAAGTTTATTATCCGTCTCGTCAATTTAAGCCACCGGATAGAAAGACTACACTGAACACAAGCATTACCAAATCACCATCAACCAAAATAAATGTCAAAGATTCCTCCACTCAAAACACATCAACTGTAAATTCCTTTAACAGAATTCCTCACAAAATTCCCTGTTGTTTATGTTCAGAAGCACATTATTTATACAGATGTCATTTATTTAAAGATAAATCAGTACCTGAAAGAATGCAGTTGATTAAAGACAGGGGTTACTGTTGTAACTGTTTGAAACCAGGACATAAACTGGATGACTGTTTTTCAGATATGCGATGTCAACATTCTACTTGTGGATTGAAACATCATACAATGCTTCATCAAGAATCAACAGTAAAAACTAACACCCCAGTTATGGCAAAAAACAACAAACTCTTATCAGAGAAGTTCCAGTCCAACAAAAATGTATATTTTCAGCTAGTAGAAATAATTGTCAGTGGTTCAAACTCAAGACATATTAAGACTTATGGCTTATTAGATTCAGCCAGTGAAGTAACTTTAATCCATGATTGTTTGGCAATGGAATTAGGATTAAAGGGTCCTATGTGCAATCTCAATATTCAAACGCTAAATAAAGAATCAACTAGGAATTCAAATAAGGTTTCCTTTAGCATAAGATCAGCAAATGATATGGATTCAAAGAATTTGTACATCTCAGAGGCATGGACTGTAGATTCAGAAGCTTTTCACTGTCCAACTCAAACTCTTGATTCTGAATGGAGACATTTAGATGGACTAAATATTCCGAATATACACCCTTCTCAAGTTCAACTGTTGATTGGTATCAATGTACCCAAAGCTCATCTTCAACTTGAAATAGTTGAAGGAAACACATATGAGCCTATTGCTGTTCGCACTACTCTTGGATGGTCACTCATGGGGGTGGCAGACGTAAAGGAACTTAACACACATGATAATATTCAAGCTAAGATAAATCTCATTGTCAAACAAGATGACGACATAAATCAATTGATGGAGAACCTTTGGAAAACCGAATCCTTTGGCACGACCTTTAAGTATGATTCCCCAACCTCGTTTGAAGACAGAAAGTCTTTGAAAATGCTTGAAGAAAACACAAACCTTGTTAACGACCATTACGAAGTTGGTATGTTGTGGAAGGAAGATAATGTTTTCTTACCAAATAATCGAAAAGTTGCTGATAGACGTTTCCAATTACTAGAGAAACGCCTACTGCATCCCGGAAATGAACTATTTCAAAAACTTTACAGCCAGACTTTGAATGGGTACATAAACAAAGGCTATGCTCATAAGTTACCAGAATTATGTGAACCATCTCACAGAACATGGTACCTTCCTCACCACGGCGTTGTCAATCCAAATAAACCTGGGAAGCTGAGAACCGTCTTTGACGCTGCCGCTGTTCATTCTGGTACTTCTCTCAATGATAATTTAATGACAGGACCAGATCTACTTAACAGTCTGTTTGGAATGCTGCTTCGTTTTAGACTCTATTCTGTTGCTCTCGCTGCGGATGTGGAGGCGATGTTCCATCAGGTTTTTGTACCAGACAGAGACACAGATTCTCTACGATTCCTTTGGAAATCTGATATCACTATTCCCGGACCACCAGATATATACAGAATGAATGTACACATCTTTGGGGCCACAGACTCGCCATGCTGTGCTAGTTATGCTATCAAGCGCACAGCGACAGACAACAAAGCTAAATTTAGTACCTTGGCTATAAATACCACACTACAAGACTTTTATGTAGATGACCTACTTAAATCTGTGGAAAATTCAAACATCGCCATCAGTCTAGCTGATGAACTCACAACCCTTCTTCAGTTAGGAGGTTTCCACCTGCATAAATGGTTATCAAACTCAACAGAGGTACTAAACTCTATCCCAGTTAACGAACGTGCACTCAATACCACTGACATGGACTTAGATGAAATCCCAACCCAACGGACGCTGGGACTCAAATGGAAGATGTTTGAAGATATCTTTACATTTCAACCTAACCCAAAGAATCCTTCGCTCACGAAAAGAGGAATAGTCAGTACAGTTTGTTCCATATTTGATCCTTGTGGGTTTCTATCTCCATTTACAATTCGAGCAAAAATTATTATTCAAGAAATCTGGATTCGTCAATTAGATTGGGACGAAGAACTACCTCCAGACATTCTCTCAAAATGGGAATTATGGATCACAGAATTTACAGATCTTCATAAATTTAACTTACCAAGACATCATTTACAGTTTTCTACAACTCTTCATTGGATAGATTTACACATATTCAGTGATGCATCGGAACGAGCCTTTGGATCAGTTGGTTATTTAAGATATTCAACTGATGGAAACCAGATAACATGTTCCTTTATATGCTCAAAAACTCGAGTTGCACCAATTCGACCAGCACTATCCATACCAAGACTTGAACTTCAAGGCGCTGTATTATCTATTAGACTTTGGAACTTGCTCCAGAAAGAACTTCATCTTAACTTTCGCAAAATTCACTTCTGGACAGATTCAAATACTGTGCTGCAGTACATCAATAATAAAACTAAACGATTCAAACCCTTTGTAATCAACAGAATTGCTGAAATACAAGAGAGTTCATCATCTAGTCAGTGGCTGTATTGTCCATCTTCACACAACCCAGCAGATTGCGCAACAAGAGGTGTATCAGTCAAAACCTTAATTACAGATCATCTATGGCTACATGGACCAGAATTTCTTTGGAAGTCTGAAGAATATTGGCCAAAACTCAACTCACAAATCTCTGAAATAGACGATGATGATCCCGAAGTCAAGAGTTCAATCATGTCTGTAACACTAATCAACAAACAAACTAATCAGGAAGACATTCTACCACATTTCGCCATCAAGTCTGTGTTAGATCCTGCAGATTTTTCTTCTTGGTCTAAAATCTGTAAGAGAACAGCCTGGATTCTCCGAGCTATACTCAATTTCATTTGTTCTATTAAAAGATTTAAATTACACTATATCAAAGAAAAACATCTACTTTCTAAAGAGTATGATGATGCTTTGATGTGTTGGGTGTCACAAGCTCAACATGATGGATTTCCAGAAGACATAGAAAGTTTGAAAACACACAATTCACTACCACTAAAAAGCAGACTCCTACCTCTATCGCCTACATTTAACGGAAGATACCTACGAGTTGGTGGTAGACTTCGCAAGGCACCGCTTCAACAGGAAACAAAACATCAACTTATTCTCCCGTCTAATCATGCAGTCACCAAACACCTCATCTATGATGCTCATCTGACATCAGCTCATGGAGGAATTGAACATACGATTTCCATATTGCGACAAAGATATTGGCCTATCAGTATTCGTCAATGTGTTAAGCAAGTCATCAGAAGATGCCTGTATTGTCATCGACAAAGAGTAACGCCAGTTATACCACGGATGGCTGATTTACCAACCTGTAGATTAGATGCTGTTCTTGGTCCATTTCATTATACAGGAGTGGATTATTTTGGACCCATGCTGGTGAAGATTCGACGAGGAACAATTAAACGTTGGGGATGCTTATTCACATGTCTCTCAACACGGGCCATACACTTAGAGTTAGCTGATTCTTTGGAAACCGATGCTTTCATTCTAGTTTTAAGAAACTTTATAGGAAGAAGGGGTCAGCCAACTCATCTTTACAGTGATAATGGTACCAATTTTCATGGGGCGAATAATGAGTTACAACAATGTCTGAACAATTTGAAACAACAAAAGATCATTAACTTTCTCCTACCTCATCACATCCAGTGGCACTTCATTCCACCTGCTAGCCCACACTTTGGTGGGGCTTGGGAGCGGTTGGTACGATCAACTAAAACAGCTCTGAAAGCAGTTTTGGGAAACCATATTGTGCCAGAGTCTGTCCTTCGAACAGCTTTAATCGAAGTAGAAGCTATCATCAATAGCCGACCACTAACGCACAACAGCACAGATTCCAACGATTTTACACCACTTACCCCCAATCATTTCCTCCTTGGAAGAGCAAACAACACAGTTTCACCAGATACATGTGGTGAAAAGGAAATCAATAGTCGTAAACGTTGGCGACAAACTCAAGTGTTGACTGATCATGTTTATAAAAGGTGGTTAAAGGAATTTCTACCTGATCTAACCGTACGACATCGATGGAAAATCAACAAATCTCAACCATCTATCAACGATTTAGTTCTTGTTGTCGATGATAACCAACCACGTGGAAAATGGGAAATGGGTCGCATACTACAACTTTTTCCAGGTGATGACGGACTCGTTCGATCGATAAAAGTACAAACTACCAATGGTGTATATGTGAGACCATCAGCTAAGATATGTATATTGGAAGAAAATGTGGGCTAAAGTAGCGAACTTTACGAACTTTAATGCATGTTTACTTTATTGACTTTATTTGTTCGCAAAGACAATCATCAGTGAACACAGTGAACTTTTTTTCTTTTGTTTTGTTTATTTGACTCTGTCAGGGGGGTGGCGATGTTCGCGACGACAAACAATGTCGCTACATGTGTTAATTTTACAAACTGATAGTGGTCTGTATCCTGACAACCTGTTTGGAATTATTCCCCTTATGTGCATTTTTTCTAATAGAGATAAGTTGGGATGGAGACGAGTTGTAAACAAGAAGGCATGGCGTGATTTGACACTTCTAACACAAAACTCAAGCACAATACACAATCCTTGTCAGTCACGAGAAAAAACAGAGTTGAAAGAGATATTGTATTTTTCTTCATGACTATTGTAATTCAACCCTCGAACTCTACATTTTGTAAACAACGTAATTTATAATCATAATAAAATCTACTGGTACTGGTAGTTGGTAGTGCTATTATTAACAATCCGCTATAATGTTTTTCTTGGGAACACTTGGTTTCGATCACCGTTAAACGTCTCAGTTTAAGGTAAGTGGGATGAATTTTTGTCAGTGTTTGGGGGTACTGACATGTTAAGCGCGCTGGGATAGTAGTGCGGGGTTTATGTAAAGGACCATAGCCGTTAGTAATGGCGAACAAACATTCATATCGGAACTAAGAGGCATATATCACACTGTAGTTGTTCGTATTTAGCCCTGATTTGTTCTATGTTCATCCAATATCAAATCTCTGTTTGAAAATTCGTAAATTCATCTAAAATAAGCAAATTTTATTTCACTAAATCACCTAAATGAATCCCCGATCACTGTTCAAAAGTACAAAACCTAATTAACTTTTGATGCATAATTAACATTTTTAAACAGTGGTTGGGAATTTAAATGATTGTAATTGGTCACAAAATTTAACGGTTAGCTTTAAAGTATTCTAAAGCACAAATTAAAATATTTGGTGTGATAATTTTCAAACAGAGAATTGATATTGAATGGATGGGAAAGAAATAGGGTTAAATAAACAAGATTAAATAATTGTACCTTGGTTGTATAAACATGTATATTACACAGTGTGGCCTAGGTTTATCATTACTGTATGATAAGCGATAGGAGTTGATATATGACCTAGATATTTAATAACATATCGATCCTTAGTTATTTTATTATAATTACTGACGGTCGCCATCTTTTAGTCGCCATGCACGTGAAAGGACATACTTCCTATTCCTGGTGGTTCGACGCGTCAAATGGCATGGTATCGATACTACGATTGTGCGTGACAAGGGGTATCGTCGCCCGTCGTCCAATCTCCTTGTTACCCATACCGCCAAAGATCCATACGCACAAGCGAATTAATGAAATAAAACTGAACAATGCGTTACTCCCGAAATGACCTTGTTTGTGTTGAGTGGACGTTAAACCTCATTTATCCCTTCGGTTCTCTATCCCATTCCAAAAGACGACTATTAAAGGTAAGTGCAGTATAAACTGTATATCCAGAGATATATAAAAAGCCTTTTAATTTAAGAAGGAGGAATCGAAGTAAGCTTAAATCCTGGTGGCAAGTTTGATTGCGGTATACAAGACAACATCAATTTCTGGGTATGACCGACATTCGTCGTGATCATCTTATCGAGAAATATTACTGTATAATGATTCAGTACAACTAACTCTAATTAAAATTAGGCTTCGCTGTTCTGGGGTGGGGCGACGGAGGATTGAGCGATACATGACCTGAAAGTGGGGCGGAAGAGGGAGAGATGCTTGATCTGGAAGTGGGAGTGGGCGGATAAGGGTTGACAAAAATGATCGGGGCGTGCTAGGGAGGTATACATGATTTGGAAATGGTAAAGGAGGGGGGGGGGGGTAGAGGATAAAGAAGTAAAGCGAAAGAGGAACGTGCTCTCGAGATGTGTCAGGGGACGGGTAGACGCATGATCTAGAGGTTGGGTGGCGGAAGAGGTAGGGATGCTGCTCTGGAGTGGAGGTGGAGGAGTACATGATACAGGCGTGGGCGGAGAATGAGGGCACGGTGATTTGGGTGATTCCAAGGACGGGGAGATACAGCTGGAGGTGGAGTGGAGGATGGTGGTACACGATCTGGAGGTGGGTCGGAGCAAGTACATGCTCTGGAAGTGGGTGGTGGAAGGGGAGATATGAGATGAGATACGGGGGGCACGTGTTCTGGGGTGGAGGCGAATGGTTAGAAATGTCAGTGTCACAGACAGTATACAATATTTGATTTATTGCGAACATATCATCATTCAATAACGTTTTTCCCTTTTCTTAGGGGTTCAAAACATCTGCACCGAATTTAGTGTTGCAGCGTAGAGATAGCCGCAGTGGCTCATTGAGAAATATGTAAGCTTACTCTCCTGGATGTCCGGTGTTCGGTCATCGGGATTGTTATCTTTTATTGGTCGTGCAGGACAGGGCCCTGGCAAGGGACAACGTATAGTCATTCGAGTGGTGCAACAAATTTTGGGGCGCACGTACAAGAACCTTTGATAGATGTAATTCAACATAGAAAAATGTCCTTCGACGTACTGATTAGTGTATAATCACCACACTCGCCTTACAGGTTAGTGTAAATCCCCACACTCGACGTACTGGGTAGTGTATAATCACCATACTCGACTTACAGATTAATGTATAATCACCACACTCGACTTACACGTTAATGTGTAACAAAATCACCAGTATATGTATAAACATATCATTCTATAGTTACTTACAGGTACTCACTGCTTAAAACTCATACATACATACAAGTAAAATAGAATAGTCGCTAGAGACGTAATCCAACTCATTGCAACAAATATAATGTTCACAGTGACACTTAGTAACACTCATAACAAGCCTCGCATAACCATTATATACTATTCAAAAAAAGTAGGGGATATTTGATTTTGGGGGCATAATACTACAATATGCAAATGACTACGAAAAAAGTCACTATAGAACCTAACAGAAGAAACATTTCCAGTTACATGTGACGCCCAAACGCACCAATAGGTACCGCATGGAATGTAGGTGATGCTTGGGATCATCATGGGGGTCCAACCCAAGACTTGCACGACTCTGACTTTGAATGTTACAGTCATTGTGGCATTGAATTCCAGGGTGGAAACATCAGTTTAATTGTTTTAGTGACCAGAAAACAAATTTTGATATGCGTCGGCTTACCCAAAATGAAAGGTTACGTGCCCTTGGCATGCTACAGTTCGGCACAACACAGGCGGTTGTGGCGCGGACGATGAATGTTTCTCAGTCTGTCATAAGCAGGCTATGGTCCAGATACCGTGATACACAATCTGTACAGGACATACCACTCTCAGGTCGACCAAGGGCGACAACTCAAGCCCAGGATCGATTTATCCGTACCTTGGCCTTGAGAAATCGTGTCATCACAGCAAATCAGATCAGCGCTCGTCTTCAAACAGACACTGGTGTGAGAGTGAGTGGCCAGACGATTCGGAATCGACTGCATAGAGGTCACCTTCGCGCCCGACGTCCTCGCGTGATCCCTTGTTTGAGAGATCATCACATTCAGGCAAGACGTCGTTGAAGTAGGGATCGTCAACACTGGGATAATCGACGCTGGAGCAATGTGATGTTTTCAGATGAGTCAAGGTTCACTGTTGATTTTTTGGACAGACGTAGGAGGGTGTGGCTTCGTCGAAACGAGCGCTTCCAAGACGTTAACGTCATCAGACATGATCGATTTGGGGGTGGTTCTGTTATGGTGTGGGGAGGCATCACTGTTGCTGGAAGAACGGCTTTACATGTTGTTGCAGGGCGTGTTACAGGCCAGTACTACCGGGACAACATCTTGGCAGTCCATGTTGTGCCGTTTGCACGACGTCATGGCCGCCGTTTCATCTTCCAGGATGACAACGCAAGATGTCACAGGGCCAGGATCGTTACAGGTTACCTCCAACAACAGAACATCACCACATTACCTTGGCCAGCACTGAGTCCCGACCTCTCCCCCATCGAGCATGTCTGGGACATGCTTGGACAGAGGTTACGTCAACGTCAACAACGTCCTGCCAATGTCCAAGAACTTGCTGCTTCGTTGCAACAGGAATGGGACAATCTGGACCAAAATGACCTTAGACGTCTCATTAGGAGTATGCCATGTGGGATCAATGCTTGTTTGGCAAACAGAGGAGGATTTACCCGTTACTGACTTTGTTGTGATGCTGTGGTAACTTTGCTGTTTGACCCCGGGTATCATTTTACCCTTATAATGGTCAGTCTGTGCCTTACTTAGTCTAACGATCATTTGGAATAAATCGATGAATGTGAACTTCATTTCATTTTGTCATTTGTTTCTTCGTCAGTTTCATTAGATGACTTTAATAACACTTAAAAATCAAATATCCCCTACTTTTTTTGAATAGTATAGTAGAAAAGAAGAACGCGATATGCCTGAGTGAACAGGGAAAATTACATTCATCTCTATATATGTATTTTTATTTCTAAGAAATACAAGCTAATGTAAAGTAAAAATGAATGTATAATATTGACTGGAGTAACTAACAATTCATCCTGCAGTTAACGATGATAACTTAATAACATACCTGATCGGTCTTTAACATTCGGTGGAGTTATATAATATTATTTTCCAGACATGGAGTCATGGTACTCATAATTCGCAGTCTTATAAATTAATGTAAAAATGCCTGATTTGTGTGTTCCATTAGCCAGACGTTAGATAAATTGTGTGAGATAAATTTAAATTAAAGTAATCATTTCCCAATATATACCCTAGGCATAACTGAAACGCGATCCACGGTACAATTCGACAAAACCTGCTGCTACGCGATAACTTAATATGCTTCTTCCAATTTCTTAGTGCGTATCTTATTAATCAATAAGAAATATGACTTATTTACTACTATGAATACCAATATAAGCCAAGATCTGTCCTGCATTCGGGTAGTTGGGTAGGTATTTCTCGTACTAGACGTGGTAACCGTTTCTGAGGGTAACAGAGATATATCTACTTGGAGTGACCTCGTCCATTTCCTATACATTGATACCAAATAAAGTCATTTAAAGTGTACGTCTTACGTGAATAACTTGACGTCACAGTTACGCTGGATGATGACTCATAAATTTGAAGTCACAATTTCGCTGGACGATCACAGTCCTACTAGCAGAAGAAAATCGACATGTAAATATATGTTTCAATGAATAAAACGTTCATAACGTATATTACGCCTCGTCTCTGAAGATTTGATATGCTTGATACTACAACGGTTTTGCATTAAAGGTACATCATAAAAGAACTAAAGACAGTGCTGGTCGTTGTGGACATCATAAAACAGACGATGAAAAAATGGTGAAAATATTGAGAGAAATGGGGTTTAACGTCCACTCGGCACAAACTAGGTAATTTCGGGACTAACATATGGTTTTAATTTCATTTCAATAAATCGCTTGCGCGTAGGGGTCTTTAGCAGTGGGAGGACCCGGAGAAAACCAACGAAGTTGGACTGGCGACCCTACTCCTTGTCACGTACAACCGGGGATTCGAAACCACGCTGAGTTGACTCAATGACAAGCTTTATGATACAGCACGCACGTGCTAACCATTCGGCCATCCAACCCCCCGAAAATATTGAAAATTCCAGTCAAATTACTATGTGCTGAACGAAGTTATCAATGTTTGAAGTTTTGACTAGATAGTGTCGATTGTCACTTACCACTGATACAATTATATACGAAGTCTCGATTATCAACGTCAACGTAAAATTCTTAAATGGCGATTATCACAGCCATATGACGGTTTGTATACTTGATTATGGGCTTGCAATGTGAATAAATGCATATTAAATCATTCATGTAAAAACTGAAGCCAAAAGAAAAGACCAACAATGGGCATGTTTAGCTTAGCTCTTAAATAACGTATCTTTAAAATTCCAGTCAAATTACTATGTGCTGAACGAAGTTATCAATGTTTGAAGTTTTGACTAGATAGTGTCGATTGTCACTTACCACTGATACAATTATATACGAAGTCTCGATTATCAACGTCAACGTAAAATTCTTAAATGGCGATTATCACAGCCATATGACGGTTTGTATACTTGATTATGGGCTTGCAATGTGAATAAATGCATATTAAATCATTCATGTAAAAACTGAAGCCAAAAGAAAAGACCAACAATGGGCATGTTTAGCTTAGCTCTTAAATAACGTATCTTTAAAATTCTTTAGTATGTCAACTACTTGGCTTGTTGTGCCTTCAAAACATAATATATGTATAGAAATATTCATACAATCTGAACGACGGGACATGCTTTCCATCTGACCACCAACTGCATCAGCTGGGACAAGTGAGGAACATCATGAATTGTTTTCTCATCCAGGTATCTTGTATTCTCACAATAATCAGTTAACCAATTACTTCACATAAATCCACCATAGGGTGGGTACGCTGTAGATCATTACCTAGTTTTCTCCGAGTCATCAGGTTTCTAACCAAAACCCAGTTGATATAGACACGCCATAAAGGAGTTGGGTACACTTGAGATCATAAACACGTTGGTTTTCTCCAAGTCATCCGATGTCCACGTACTGCTAACGAACACTACACGTAAGCGAATTATTTAAATAAAATTGTATTATAAGTTATACCGAAATGACCGTATTCCACTCCACCCGCCATAGAACACAAACCTAATAAACATAGTCCCTATAAGATAGAACAAGTCATATCAGGATAAGAATAGTGATGTCTAAAATGGGACAGAGTTATAAACAGTCAGCACTCGGCAAACCTCGGCAGATTCCGTAACCTACATCTTGCCTCGGCTGTATGACATTAAGTGATATGTACCTACGCCTACACAATTGCGATGCGGCGCCGGTTTACTTATTAGGAAAACTTGCCGCTTTTAGAAAGAAGTTCTCAAAATTGCGTTGTTCGAAGTGTGTGTAGAATTTTCTGTGCAAACTTGTCCTCGCCTAAAGAAAAACAGCTTCAAGCTTTGAAGACTTTGTAAGATAAAACATTCTTCAGAGACGTCGTCATGGGCAACGCCGTTGGTAATCCGGGAACTTGAAAGTAGTTCTAATGGCAGACTTCGTCATACAGTCGAGGCTAGATGTACGGTACTAGAATCTGCTGAGGTTTGCCGAGTGATACAGTCAGTATACCCTGCTGTGAAATAGTCGTCATTCGGAACTCTTCCTATTAGAATTAGAAAAGTGGTGTCTAAAAGGGAATATAGAGCTATATACAGTCAGTATAAGAACAAATAAGTCGTGTTCTATGAGTAAACATACCCAGGCTTGGCAATTACGATATCAAAATTTAGAAAGTGGTTGCCAAACAAGTGGAGAGTCCCGGGGGCTAAGTGGGTAAGACGCTGGCTCGCTAGCCTAGAGATCGGATGTTAGATCCCTGCATTGGCCGAAAAAGTTCATTTAGATTTTCAGGCGTAGTTCCCCCTTGTCAGTGATGCAGGTCGAAGGGCCCGACAAGGACAATTGCAATTGGCGTAAAAGATCCCTTATGGTATATCAAACTGTTCCTTGCAATTCCCTGTAACAATATGAGTCCTCCTGGGTAAGCAAAATTGGGATATAGCCCACTTCGGATTACGTCAGAAGACAATATTGTTCGGTCATGCCAAATCCACCTTAAATGCGCATAAAATGTGGGGCTTAGATAATAATACGATTCGTCTTTTTATGGCCCCAATGCTTTACATCAAGACTCACGAAAGACTGTTATTGGGTGGTAAATCTGACAAGAAAAGTTGCGGAACGCAGACTATGGATACGATGTGTCCTCCCGTGACCCCCACCCCCACCCACTGAAAAAAAGTGTACCTCCACAACGAAGAGCGTTGCAAATCGATAAGTTTGGTCCCTAATATTTGGAACTGTGACAATGCTACATCAAAAATCTTAGTTAAGAAGGTTTAGGGGGCAAAACATACAACACGCGAATGACATAACATACAAAAAATCAAACGACAAGGAAAAAGATAGTTTTAAATACATAAATCCAGAACACATTATTCTAAAACGTGAAATAGAAAAACTAATTAGGCAACACAAGCATAATACAATTATTCTAAAATGTGAAATAGAAAAACTAATTAGGCAATACAAGCATAATACAATTATTCTAAAATGTGAAATGGAAAAAGTAATTATGCAAACGTGAAAAATCAACAATAGGGCCTTTCGCATTGTTTACGTTTTCATGTCCTCTAATACGCGGTTTCGCAATCCCACGAACGTTAATAGCTAGATGTAGTTAATTCAACCACATGAACCTCTCGGTCCTGGCAAAGTTTTCAATCGATTTTTTGCCGATGTACAACAAATGAAGCAGAATGTTCAATTTGAGCACACTCCCCACATTCAATACGGTTGACGTCAGAAGTAAACACGAATTGTTGAACCGCCCCCTTGCCCTCCCTCGGACTAAGCTTCTGGTGGATTCTATGCGGTTATATATGGATTGATAAAGAAATGTTGCTCGAGCAGCAGCTTTTCCGCCAACACATCATCGAATTTCCGCTTTCAACGTCGTATTCATTGTGCATTTATAGAATCGTACGAAACTATCGCACAAGAATTGAATGTGGGCTACATTTTCACCATAGATACAGTACAGTATATATCAAAGAAAAAAACTACCGCCAGTTGTATATAAGATAGGTTGCCAGACAACGAAACATACGCCCACAGCAGCTAAATCGTCCGGGCAGTCAACAAGAGTTGTCGCATATTCTTACTTTTTTCGGTAATGAAACATTTATAATACTCTGAAATCTGATAAAGAGTAACAACTCATACATTAATTATTAGAAAATCATTAGAATTTGTTTGGTTTTTATAAAGCCTCGCCCAATGCTAACGCTTAGTATACAAAACATTTAAAATCGTGGATTTAGCTGTTCAGTTATCAAAATTCATTGAAAATCAATATACTTGTTCGTCTCAAGACCTTAAACTCTGTGTATCAATCTGAAGTCAATTAAATGATAAGTTTGGCCTCTAGAGCGTTACAAAAGATTTTCCAAGGTGATCATGGGAGATAACTCTGGCAGTAATTATCAGAATTCGCTGAAAATCAATAGGAGTTTTCGTCTCCTGACCTTAAACACTGTGTATCAATTTAAAGTCAATCGGATATTAACTTTGGCCTCTAAAGCGTCCACAAGATTTTTGAAGTGATCAAGGGCCATAACTCTTGCAATAATTATCGGAAATTGGCTTCTTGGCTCATGACCTTAAAGGGGTTGGGATGGCCTAGTGCTCTAGGGTGCCGCGCTTCGACCTCTAGCTGGCCGGTCACCTCTGGCTTGCGGCTGTGGTTTCGATCCCTGGTGTGAGCGTATGTGCCATGGAGGTGGGGGCGCCTTCTCAACCTCGTGGGTTTCCTCCGGGCACTCCGGTTTCCTCCCACTGCTAAAGACCCCTACGCGCAAGCGAATTATTGAAATAAAATTGAAACCATATGTTAGTCCCAAAATGACATAGTTTGTGTCGAGTGGACGTTAAACCCCATTTCTCTCTCTCTCTCTCATGACCTTAAACACTGTGTATAAATTTAACGTCATTCGGATATAAATTTTAGCCTGTAGAGAGTCCACAAGCAATTGTGGACGCCGGACGGACCGACGGGCCGACCGGCCGACGGAGGACGGGGGCGACGACAATATAAAAATGTATAATCGGAAATTATATACGCTTTAGACTATATTTAAAGCGGCATGCTGAGTTTCATAAAGCAATACAGAGTCATTTTCCTTTCAAACACAGGGTATGTCTGTCAGAGGAGTGTTAACCCCAATATTGTCTGTCATTATGGTTTCCATAATTAAAATATTCATCATGTATAAATTGGTTTCACTCAGTACCGCTAATGGTAGACCCAGACAGTTTAGGGGGGGTCTACTGAGGTCAGTCCCCTGATATAAGCTGACAGGCGTCCACTTTTGTTGTACAGGGAAAGATCCGTAAATAACGCTATAGGTAAACTTTGGTAGACCATAACAAATAGCTATGATTATCCAGTTGATCAAGAAGTATATACTAAAGATATACATAGTGAGTACATAACCAATTTAAAGTAACTTTGTAATTAATAGTCACGGTTATAAAGTCCTTAGTCAGACGAATCATAATAATAATTGTCACAATAGTAGTCGGGTTCATAATCATAAAATCCATCATTGTTGTCATCGGAGTCATATCCACCATAAATGGGGAAAGCACTAGATGCCATCAATGCAAACATTAGTCCGGCGATATTATCGGTCCTGGCGTTACTATCATCTTTGTCGTCTAGTACAAGAGTAAAGTATTTCTCGGGTATCAAGTCTTTCATGACGACATAATCTTGTAGATATTGTGGTAAACCAACTTGAGTTATTTTACTGCTGATTCCTGGTCCGATACAGTTTCTGATTTCTCTTCTACATCTGGACTTCAAACTTCTTGATTTGCAGAAATTGTGGAATTCACCAAGCTGTAGTTTATCGTGTGATTCTACCAGCATCGGATTATAGGTGGTACGCGACAAACCAGTATTTGAAACCGACGACAAAATAATGGTCTCTATTTCACTCTTAGATGCACCACTTTCAAAAAGAATTTTGGAAAGCAGCAACTTATCGGGAAACTGAAATTTATTTTTGACATTTGGAAGATCCAAACCTTCGAGGGAACAATTTTCTGTAACGAGATACCATATGAGATCTGTTTCTTTTCTTTCCAGTAACCATTGGAGTAAATTTATACCATCTTCTCCTGGGGTATCAAGAGACGAGGGGTGACATTTATTGATCAAAAGTAATTTTAGACAGTTGATCCATTTCCGACCACTACCACTACCAACCATTATACCATGTATAGCTGATCTTCCATCTGTATCAGTTTTATTAACATCAGCTCCAGCTTTGAGTAAACATTCTAAAATAGATCTATCACAGTTTCGTGCTGCTGACATCAAAGCTGTCTTTCCATTGTCATCACACTGATTGACATCGGCTCCTACCTTCAGCAAACTCTCACAAATCGATCGAATGCTTACATTCATAAGTGGTGTTACTCCAATAGTGTCACGGTGATTAACATCAGCTCCAGCCTTCAGTAAACTATCTACAATCTTCCCGTTATTCATTTTGACGGCAATCACCAATGCTGTATTTCCATTATTATCAACATGGTTTACAGATGCATCTAATCTAAGCAAATTGTCACAATGAATTTCTTTTTGTTTCTCAACTGCCACCATCAACGCCGTTTTCCCAATGTTATCACAAATATTATGATCAGCACCATTCTGTAATAGAAGTGATAAAATAGTTTTATCCTGGTTGTCTACAGCAAACATCAACGCCGTCTTACCACAATGATCTTGTAGGTTGATGTTACAGCCAGTCATGAGTAGTCCTTCTACCATAGCTTTGGATCCTTTTTCTGCTGCCACCATGAAAGCTGTTTTACCATCTTTATCTGTGGCATTAACGATACTCTTGGCTTCACTTGAATATTGAAGTAAAACATCTAAGTCCAGTGAAACATCCAAGAGTGCCGCAAGGTATATTGCATTTCTACCTAATCTATCCCTCGGTTTCAGATCGGCACCAGCTTTTAGCAAAATATTTGCCATAACATTATCCTGTTTTTTAACTGCGATCATCAATGGGGTTTGTCCAGTATTATCACAATGATTTACATCAGCACCAGCCGTCAATAAATCTTCGCTAATATATCTCTCTCCTTTACCTACTGCCATGGACAAGGCCGTATGTCCACCGATATCTCTAAGATTCACGTTTATTCCAGTCTGTAGTAGCAACGTATTTATTATTTCCCTCTTGTCTTGATAATAAGTATGTCTAGATGCTTTCACAACTTTGTGCAACGCTGTCCTTCCTTTTATATTTTGGTGATTTATATTACAGTGTTTTGTTTTCAGCAATGTTACTAATTCTAATTGACCCTTTTCGTAAGCTAGAGCGAAGGGATTATCTCCATATTCGTTTGCCGTATTAACATCTATGCCGTGTTCAATAAGCAATGAAGCCGATTCATAATGTCCACCGTGGATTGCTCTGCACAACAGATTATTACTTTTATGGATATCAGCACCAGCCTTCATCATTACCTTAACAATATTTGCTGAAGTAGATCGATCGTTCTGTCGGTGGTAAGGACAAAATAAATAGTCCAATACAAAAGTTCCTTCGTTATCTTTAGCGTTGACAGATGCACCTTGGTCAATAAGTTGTTTTACTAAAACAGTGTTATCAGCTGTTATGCATTCCATTAAAGGTGCAACACCGTTTTTATCTGTGTCGTTAACATCACATCCAGCTTGAATCAGTATTTCAGCAATAGTCGTATGTTGTTGTCGTATTGAAGCTAATAATACAGATTCCATGTTGTGACCTCCTTTAATACTCACATCACAATGTGATTTAATTAAAGACTTCACCATCTCTTCATTTCCTCGACATACTGCTAAATACAGTGGCGTTTCATTCCGTGAGTTCAGTCTATTCATGTCCATACCTTGGGTTATTAATACCTGAAGACATTCATCGTACGAATTTGACAATTGGTTACTCGATGCAAGACAATGAAGAACGTTACCCTGTTTGTTTTCAAAATCCAGGCGTGCTCCCCTTTCCACCAAAAATATTATCGTTGTCACCATACCCCATTCCGCAGCCAATTGGATGGGCGTTGTCCTAGCAATATCTTTTAGATTAACATCGGCCCCCGACTCCACCAATAATTTTACACATTCAAGCACCCTTCCCTGATTTCTTTCATCAAAACAATATGCTGGAAA
This sequence comes from Patella ulyssiponensis, assembly GCA_963678685.1. Taxonomy (NCBI): domain Eukaryota; kingdom Metazoa; phylum Mollusca; class Gastropoda; family Patellidae; genus Patella; species Patella ulyssiponensis. Next base: position 96,668,125 of record OY783226.1, read on the forward strand.
ATACTCCCTCCCAACTATACAATAATGTAGAGCAGAACGTTGACAATTCCTTGACTGTTTATTAATGGTATTTATCAGTTCACTCTTCAATAAAATCTCCAAAATTTCGACGTTTAGTTCACGGCAACATACCATTAATAAAGTTTCCTCTTTGTCGGGGGTTTTATCCAGATATTTGAGTTCAAGGAGATATGTTAACACCTCTGCTCTATTGTTTTGGACGCACTCGGTGAGGGCACTCCAGTTGTGTCTTGATATTGTATATTCCAAATACAGAGGTATTCCTTTGGAGTGGAGATATTTAATACCCTCGGTGAAATCAGATTTTATTGCAGCCTGTATAAGTTGTGTATTGCTCTCAAAATCTTCAAAGTTGTTCGAAATTCTGTCTGACGACAGCAACAACTCCACCATAGGCAGACATCTGTTCGTAAGAGCAACTTTGCAGAGTTCTACCCACGTCCGATATGGTAAACAGTTGTACCCCCATTTCTGTATAATTCTTTCTACAGCAGCTGTATTATTTTTATTTACAGCCTCTCTTAACCTGAAATAACAATAAGAGTTAGAGTTAGGTTTAAAGATAGGCTGCCATGCAACGAAACATCGCCAAAAGAGACCGACAATAAAACAACTGATGTGCAAATTCCTACTAACTTCCAAAAAACACAGGATATCAGTCGTCCATACCCATGGTTTCACAGACGAATTTTGATATATGATATAAGCACACAGTATTTTGATGCTATGTATAGTTAATGCTGACAATATGTTTCGCAAATCGGTGTTCTGACAATCGGAAATAACCCAGCATAAATATTCCTTCCGGGAATAATTGGACAGGTATGGACTCATTCAAATCATCTACATCAGATATCGTATTTGAATAAGTGAGATTAGAATGGCGAAATAGGGGGTCGACTCCACAAAATAATAAACCGAATCTTAGTCGAGGATAAGATTGAGCGTATGAACATACACGGTACCAATTATATCTATCACATGACAGGATAATCCCATGCTAATATGAAACAGACCCATTTCACCAAATATTCTTACGGATGGTTTGTGATGATGCTGTTGCATGGCTGGGTTAGGAGACCACAGAAACCTAATTCTTAAGTTCCGCCAGTGATGGGTATGGTAGGAGTTACCCACGGTACCCGCCAAAAATGGGTTATTCAACCTGGAAAGCGGTAGCTCGGCTTCAATCCCAAAATAAATAGATGACACCCAATGAACATCTTCATCAAGTTTAAACATTTTAGCTCAGTCAAGTGACATTTTCGGTATTTTTGGGATTATATCATACTTTTAGCTAAAACTTCTTTAATTTTATGTCTCGTCTTTTTGCTCCTAGCATCAAAAATGTCCGCGCAGTTTTGTGTAACATACCTGGAATAGATCACGAGATAATGGAATAATTATTCAGAGTAAAATCGAAAAATTCCTAATTACACTATAAACCTCAGAATGCCTTGTTCGGCATTTCTGTCCAAACGAGGTAAAAAAAAAATGCCTCGTTGTCTGCAGTTCCAAAACAAGGTTTTTTAAAGTGCCCTGTTTTTGGAAGGAGGTATTTTGTTCAGAACGAGGCTTGGTAAAATGCCTCGTATACTAAACATGGTTATTTCAAGATAGTTATTAGTGGTATTTGCTATCAGCGAATTTGTAAAAATTAAAATTTATATTATTTAATACGAAAATAAACCAGTCCAAACTATGATATTATAATCAGAGAAATAGACTAAACAAGAATGCACGCCATAGGTGGAGGTGTAAAACTATTGCAGTCAATGAGGAAATTATTGGTTATCTGTGGCCAAATAAAATGTACCGCCATAGTAATTTTGCTATCATAGATTATATTCGTGGTATAAGCCTAATTAGCCTATCACTTGAGCACGAAACCCTTCTATTTCAGGGATATTAGGATTATTATTTAATGTGTATGTTGTGTTATTAGCATTATTATTTACTGTGCATATGGTCTGTATCATTTGACGTGTGGTCGGCGCTCAGAACAGTTCACATATTTGCATTATATTACGTATAATCGGACGGTACAGTCGGTATGTGTATAATATAAAAGTGATGCAAGGGTTATAATGTATAACTTTATGACCTACTTACTGTTTTTTTAATCTTTGTGATTTACGCCAAAATTCCTCTGGTTCACACTCGCTCATGGTAACAAGTTAAACTGAAGACAATGTAAATAAGTTGTATTATACCGTGGTAAATTACAACAAATCTTGTTCAGACATACCGATAGTCTCGTATAACCATAAACAATAACGTTGAAGGATTTCACATGTCTGGGTGATCAGGGTAAAATTCTATGAATAGCTAAAGTATGTCATTCAATTTCTAAGAAACACTATTCTTAGAATGTAAAGTCAAAAAAACTGTATCTATTCAGTTTAAATCTTACGTCGAACTGAATAAACTAAATGTAGTCATTGAAGCGACAATAGCTGGTGTTAAAACGGCGTGTAATGCAAGACTATAATAGGATCTTTGTAGAAATAATCATATTTAAACATTTAAGGTGTCATACGGTTGCACATACCTCCAAGGTCGATTCAAAGACATATAAACATAAGATATCATTACATTCTTTAATTACAAGTAATATCCAACAGGGAAAAAAATGAAATGACGATTAAATTAACATCTGCTGATTTGTGTTGCTGCCATTTTGGGTTTTAGAAATGTATCTTTAAATTCGGATATCGAAAACCATATAAAAGACATTGCAAAAGTCAAATCTTACGAGATTATCGCTGCCCTTTAATTGCCCGGCACCATATGAAAAATAAATTTTTTAAATTGATATTTGTCAAATTCGATTTTTAGGCACATTTCGGTTGCATTATCACTCTGTGTTTGAGGAATTTATCCTTCCACCACCGAAACACACTGATTGCGAGATATCTCTTTCCAGAAATTCCTGAAGACCGCTATTTTGAATTATGTTAATCGCGTCATTTTGCCTTGGCCGAATTCAGCCGATTTTGAATATGATTTTGTCTGACACATTTATCATTAACCAAACTGCATTGATGCAGTTTGTTTAAGGTAGAACGTTAACTCTCCCACCTACATAATACTGCATGAAGTAAATAAAACGTTTTGTAATGTTAAGTAAAGCTGTAGGCCTATGACAACATTGTTTTTGTGCGTCATAGTTGGGAGCCAAAATGGCGCCTGGAAACGAGTTGTCGTAACTTTCCCTATATAGGACTTTGGTTACGATAAGGTCGTAGGAAAATAATGTCTGCATTTTTGAACTCGTGAGTATATATTTAGCTGAACTAAAGCCAACCGTTTCGGAGACTTAGTCTATTTTCTGGTCCACTGACGGCCATCTTAGAGTGATGTTGATTATGCAAATTTCCCCAAGACCGATAATGGCCGCTTTAGTTATGGGAGTACTAGAGACCACACCCGAACAGTTCCCAAAGAAATGATTTCTGTTGCAGTTTGTTCTAGGTATTACACAATGACATGTGTCATAGAATCGTCCTTCCTATATTAAAATATGTGTAAGTGATTGTAACATACATCCCTCTTGCTATCAACACCCGGCTGGAGATCTTGGTAGCATTCCTTATGTCATTGTGTAACTTTTAACTTGTCGTTGGCATGTCTTATCTAACTTTCTTTGTCTGATAAACTTTATTGAATGTTAAACCTGATATGATGCTTGATACATTAGACAGGTGTCTAATGAGCTCCTTTAGCTTGAATACGTTTATAAACCCTGAACAGAAACAAATCTTCAGTGAGGTCCAGTCAGGGCTTGGAGTTAGGTCCGACCAGGACTCAGCGAAGGTCAAGGGCACCTTGGCACGAGACGAGACGAGACGAGAGCTTCTGCAGTTAGCACACTCGTGCTAAGCCAAGTTAATCATGATTCCCTTCATATAAGTTTGTTCTACGGTCGTTTACATTACGATGTTTGTACCTATTGTAAGAAGCAGAATAAAAGTATTATTAGAAGTTATATACCAGTGTTCTCATCCCAGAACCTGATTAAAGAACTAATACTGTCACATAGGTGCTTTTTATCTTTACCCGCCTAAAAACGTTTTGTTCAGTAAAGCTATATGACGCCATGACGTCATACTTTTTATGGCGTCATAGCAATCTCCCAAACAGAGTTGTCTTCCCTTGCAGTCCACACTAACGCTGGATAGCGAGACTTGCGTGGAGAATGGCGTCATAGTTTATTCTCGGCTGTACCCAGATTGATAATGCCATTGGGGTTGGACAGTTTGTCGTATCAGGATGCACTATTCGAAAGAATTTCACAGTTGGGTTAGTTTGTGCAATGATATTATAGGCTCTGGTGGATATTGGTCTTGCTGTAGCTGAGCATGTGGATGTTGTTAAAGCTGTATCTATATTTGATGTCATCTTTATTGTTGATTTGTTATCCGAGGAGGCTGGTTGACAAGCCAAATTTAGCCTTGTTAATCGATGGCCTGCATTTATTGCTGTTGACGGATTTGTAGTCATTTGTTAGAATAACAACTGATTTGCATTCGTTTCTGTTGATGTTTCAAGACTTGCTTCGATTTACTTTTGCGTCGTCTGCAAGAGAGAGAGAGAGAGAGAGAGAGAGAGAGAGAAATGGGGTTTAACGTCCACTCGACACAAAATAGGTTATTTCAGGGAATAACATATGGTTTAATTTTATTTCACGTACAACCGGGGATTCGAAACCACGCCAGTTGACCCAATGGCAGGCCGTATCATACAGCGCGCACGTGCTAACCATTCGTCCACCCAACGCCCGCATTGTCTGCAAATCTTCGCGTTATTTGTGGTTTTCGTGTGTAGTATCGCACTTTACTGGTTAATTCGCCTTAATATATTCATACATTACATATATACTTCATAAATATTAGTTTGATTCCTGCATTTGCCGTGAAAGTTCATCGGGATTTTCCGGCGTGGTTTTTCCCTGGTCAGCGGTGCAGGACGGAGGGCCGTGTAGATCCTTTGACTTATCATTGGTGCACTCTTTCTATTGAGTCAAATTACGCATACTAATACAAGCGGACTATATGTTTATACATATAAAACAAACAGTGATATTTTGGTAAAATCCTAATCATTGTCAACATACCCTTCAAATTTTATCTGTCTATGAACTTGGTTGTGGAGTGGAAGATACTGGAGGTGGGTTGGAGCAAGTACATGCTCTGGAAGTTGGTTGTGGAAGGGGAGATATGAGATGAGATACGGGGGGCACGTGTTCTGGGGTGGAGGCGAATGGTTAGAAATGTCAGTGTCATAGACAGTATACAATATTTGATTTATTGCGAACATATCATTCAATAACGTTTTTCCCTTTTCTTAGGGGTTCAAAACATCTGCACCGAATTTAGTGTTGCAGCGTAGAGATAGCCGCGGTGGCTCAGTGAGAAATATGTAAGCTTACTCTCCTGGATGTCCGGTGTTCGATCATCGGGATTGTTATCTTTTAGCGGTCGTGCAAGGCGGGGCCCTGGCAAGGGACAACGTATAGTCATTCGGGTGGTACAACAAATCTTGGGGCGCACGTACAAGAACCTTTGATAGATGTAATTGAACATAGAAAAATGTCCTTCGTAGCATACTGTATGACGTATGTCCGTCATCATTATCCGAGTCGATACAGAACAGTAAGACGTTAAACCACAGTTCACTTCATTTAATCATTTTATACAAGCCGAGTTAAATATTGTGAATGAAGGCTTTTATTTCATCTGTTTTACATATTTACAATGTCTTCGTTTGTCACATTTCTCAAAACTAGTTGGAGGAACAAACATTCAAGGAATCTCGGTGGAAAAGTGGATTAGACCTAACCCCACTTAACACTGCTGTAATGTAAGCAAATTTCTGTTCCAAATTATGACTGGTTAATAGCCCGATTAACAACCAGTAGCTTACATTAGACCTAAGTGGACTAGACCTAATCCCTTTTAACACTGTTGTAATGTAAGTAAATTTCTGTTCCAACTTATGACTGGTCAATAGTCCGATTAACAACCAATAGCTTACTGTGTAACAATTTCATTAGGCCTGAAGCTGAGCGTCAAATTGGACCAAATATGTTTACATAACGTTGCATGACAAACCAGGATATAACAACAGATACAATATAAACAATATTGTTTGGAGACGAACAATACTTTCACCGTTTAACATCATAATTCATTGTATGACGTTTCGGGCAAGACCCCAGATTAAACGTAGGGCTATCGTGTTGCTGTACTTCGGAGGGATTCGATTGAACACTCCCTCAAAAGCTCAAGCCTCAGAAGTCAATCCAGTTATTGCTTCAGGGTAAATAGGAGTAAGACGCTGGCTCGCTAGTCTGAAGGTCGCATGTTCGATCCCTGCATTGGCCGGGAAAGTTCATCGGGATTTTATGACGTGGTTTCCCTTGTCAGTGATGCAGAACGGGGGGCTTACAAAGGCAGCTGCCTAGTCGTTCGGTGGGACGAAAAACCGAAGACCCGTGTATACGTTGGTTAGGCAGTTGGAATTCGATGTAAGAGTGGGCCTTAGCGCCGCTGCCCGGGCAAAATTTCCCCCACGGGACACTGTATGGCGTATGCCAGTCTTTACTATGCCAGTCTGAGCAGACCAGTAGAATGTCAAACCATGTTTCCTTTCATTTCATTCCTGCATCACCAACGGCTACATGCCACTGTCGATTTTGGTGTTAACAAATCAAAAAAAAACTACTGCAGTTTTAACAGTTTACACAACACGAACATTAGATATATTTTTATTCCAATTATTTCAATAAATCATATGGTGGAACGCGTCACCATAAAGGGAAAGAAACCCAGAATATCAGAAAGAAACCCGTAGTGGAACCAGCTACTTATATAAATAATAAGTCCTCAATAAACAGCAATAGAATATTTCACACCATTCCACTATGGACGACCCAGTGGAACAGTATTAATGTTTTGTTGGTTCTATATTCGAGCGTGGAATAAGAAAGAGTTATTGTAAACTAATGATCGGAGTGGATGAGATACGAAAGGGACTCGGGTTCAAAGTGCGGTCTAGAGTAAAAGGTATAAAATCAAATGTAACAAACTCAGGTCAAGTTCTTATCTTAAAGAGTATTTGAGATGGAAATCTGCAAAAACAAGCGTTACGGCTTTGAATCGTCATAAGTTGATTGCAACATAAGGTTTGTCATTGAGTCACATGGCTGTGTACATGAACTACAACCAGAACCCAATCAGCACTAACACGTGGTATTGCTATGTACAAGAACTACAACCAGAACTCAAGCAGCAGTAACACGTTGTAATGTTGTATACATGAACTACAACCAGAACTCAAGCAGCAGTAACACGTGGTAATGTTGTGTACATGAACTACAACCAGAACTCAAGCAGCAGTTATACGTGGTATTGATGTATTTCAAACAATTATATGGAAGGATAACTCGTGTTTTCCTTTGGTGTTCGTCACTTCAGATTGTTGAAACCTTTATTACCCATCTATCGTAGCAATGATCTATGTGTTAAAATTAAACGCGTTAAACGAGGTTTGTCACATATGTGATAATAATGACTGACACGCAATATTGTCCTTCAATAACGGAAATAAGACATTAACAAACTTAAATGCAAATATTTGTACAAGCACATAATGGGTTTAACTCCAGAACGGAAGCCGCAGAGCGTCATCTTGATAATTGCTGTAGTCAGGATGGTATTTGAAATAAATAGGAAAATCTTTATTGTTTATTACAAGAGTAAAGTATTTTTTGGGTATTAAGTCCTTCATGACGACATAATCCTTTAGATATTGTGGTAAACCAACTTGACTTATTCTACAACAAAATTCCTGGATCGATACAGTTTCTGATTTCTCTTGACTTCAAACTTCTTGATTTAGAGAAATCATGGAATTCATCGAGTTGTTTTTTTACGTATAACATTGGACCATCTCAGCATAAATGTTTCTATTTCACACTCTGGTGCACCACTTTCAAAATAAATTCTGGAAAGCATCAATGTATCGGTAAAATGAAATGTATGTTTGACCTTTGACCTTTGGAAGATCCAGACCTTTGAAAGAACAATTTTCTATAACCAGATACCACACAAGGTAATGAAGATGGCATACGCCATACAGTGTGCTATGAAAGAAATTTTGCCCGGGCAGTGGCACTATGTTCTACTATTATATCGAATTCCAACTGCCGAGGGATCTTTTACATGCACGCAAATGTGTACACGGGACCTCGGTGTTTCGTCCAATTAAACGACTAGACAGCTGTCCTTGTCAGGCCCTGCGTCCTGCATCACTGATAATGGTGAACTACGCCGGAAAATCTAGATGAACTTTCTCGGTCAATGCAGGAATCGAAAGCAACTAACAAAAAGCCACAGCCAGAATAAAATATGAATAGTTTGTGTATTTGTTTATAGTCCCTCCCCAACACGGCACCGTCAGTGCTGCTGGGTGTCACAGAGCTCAGTGGTTGTCCGAGTACCAGAGGCGGATTAAATGGGGGGCACAAGGGCCGTGAGCCCCCTAATTTTTGACAGTGCCCTTTTTTACTGCTGAAAGTGCCTTTTGTCATACCCAAATAAGAATTATGTCCGTTCCGAACGTTTACGTAGACGAAAATATCAGCCAGATAGCTCTTGGAATGTCTACAGATGCAAGGAAATGACGGATAATGATCTTGGGGGACCCCCCCCCAACCCCCCTCTCAGCTGCGTGCCCCCACATTGCGGCGCTTCCCCCTTTTCAAAATTCCTAGATCGGCCCCTGAGTACTATATGAACTGTGTACTATGCCTGTTGGTTGTATTACTGAGCAAGATTAAACCAGCCATGGTGTTTGTCAAACAGTAAATGATGTTGAAAAATATTTGTGTTTTGTTAACATAGTGACACGCCATTAATCATATCATTCAAGAGGTTTTATTCTTTAAGTTCTTCGAGTTGATTTCTCCTTTAAGACATATTCAAGTTGTGCTTAAAGAAATATTGCGACTTATTGAATATGTGCACAAAGACAAGAATAAAGCATTGAACACATAGTAATAAAATTGTTTAGCCACCTAAAGCGAATTATCATTTATAAAATCTTCAATGTGTTCTTCAAATACCATCTTACAACAACCAGAGGCGTAGCCGTGAAATATATATGAGGGTGGGGGGAGGGTCAGCAAATGAAATTATATAAAATGTTGTCAATCTGTTTTATAAATCGATTTCAAAAAGTAAGCATAAGTGGTTGTGTTATAATTTGTACATTGTTTAAAGCGAGAATTTCATATTTTCTAAGAATATTTATTTCTATGTGTTTTGCTCAATAGATTGTCAACTCACTATTATACGATCATAGGCATTATTTCCCACACTTAAAAATCGTTGACACCGAAAATAATAACACAATTACATCCCTTGTTTTTCTATTACCCCCCCCCACACACACACACACACACACACACACCCACCCACACACCCACACACACACACACACACCATGCAATAGGTATCTACAAAGGTTTGAGTTTGAAGTTGAAAATGGTATTTTTGCCAATTTCTCAACTGGCAACAGTGAAATATAGGATTAATAGGATTTTTCTTTAACAAGGTAGGACTGTTTATAGATACCATCTATTTTAATGCTTTATTTTAATACATATTAAAAATATAAGTTAAAAATATGAAATTGCAGCTTTAAAATAAAGCTTGTAAAACATGTATAGATTTCACAAATTGTTGAGGGGTTCAAGTATATTCTTCCCCCACCCAGGGGCGTTTTAAATTTTATCATGGCGGAGGCTATACTATTTTGAGGGCCCTCTTTAACGGGGGGGGGGGTGAGGTGTCTAGATTGATTATTTTCACGCCAATGCAATGACTGCATTCTCTTTCAGTAGTAGATTCGACAGTAGCAGTGTATAGAAAACGATTGAATCGGACTTGGGGGGCCTTTCCCTTGGCCAGAGGGGCCCTTTTGTCAGACGTGGGGCCCTTCTGTCTGCCTTTAGGGCCCCCCTAACTAGGGTACATTTTCATTTTTCTCATCGGTTTTAGTATTTTTCGTCCGTTTTATTTTTTCAACTTCTTTGATTTTTTTCGGGAGGAGGCTGGCGCCTCGAGCGCCTCAGCTATAAAACGCCTTTGCCCCCACCCCCCGAAAAGAGTGATGCATACACAGATCTTGATTGATCGATATCCGTAAGGAATAGATATATATTTGTCGGTGTTATAGGGAGTGAGGACGATTGTATATTTTTTGGTATATTTACAGTACATCAGGCTTTAACTTCCTACTCTTGAGTTAACAAGCTTTATTGTAACTATACACCGTCACTCGGCGATCATTGGCGACTATGGAGACCACAGCATCGTGTGTAGTATCCTGTATTGTTAATGGAGCAGATTATTCTACCAAACAAGTGGTTACCCTGCAAGATACGCCGACATGGCTAAGTGGGTAAGGTGCTGGCTCGCTAGCCTGGAGGTCGGTTGTTCTAGAAAGTTAATCTCGATTTTCCGGCTTGTCAGTGACGCAGACAAGGGCAGCTGTCTACTCGATCGGATGGGACGAAAAACCTTGGCCCGTGTACACATTGGCGTGCACGTAAAAGATCCCTTGGCAGTTCTGTTGGAATTCGATATAAGAGTAGGCCGTAGCGCCGCTGCCCGGGCAAAATTTCCCTCATAGCACACTGTATGGCGTATGCCCGTCTTCCATTAGCCCAGATTAGGTACAGAAGAGTAGGACGTTAAACCCCATTTCATTTCATTTCATGCCGACATTGAGCTGGGAAATATTGCTCACTCTAATTGGTCCAATTCTTCACATTGAATAAGTAAGAAATATGATAAAATCTTTAGCGTCTAAATCTAATGTGTTCATAGCACAGTGTCACAAGTAACGAAATGAATTGATAAAAGAAGTACATTATATCCTGGACAACCTGATCTAATACGTCTAATACGTACCTGAATAACGCCGTCGCGTAGTAGACTCCAACCAGTAGCTATCAACAGTAACGGCTATCAAATCTAAATAGAATCGAATGGTTCACGATAATTGCTGTAGTCAGAATGGTATTTGAAATAAATAGGCAATTCGTCATCTTTATTGTTGATCACAAGAGTAAAGTATTTCTCGGGTATCAAGTCTTTCATGACGACATAATCTTGTAGATATTGTGGTAAACCAACTTGAGTTATTTTACTCTGGATTCCTGGTCCGATACAGTTTCTGATTTCTCTCCTACATCTTGACTTCAAACTTCTTGATTTACAGAACTCGCGGAATGCCTCAAGTTCATCGTCACATTCTTTCCGCATTGCAGAAAAACTTATTCGCGACAAAGCAGTATTTAAAACCGGCCACGAATGAAAAAGGTCCGACAGTTCAAGGATTGGTGCATCACTTTCAAAAAGAATTTTAGAAAGCATAAACGTATCAGAAAATTGAAATTGGTGTTTTACCGATGCAAGATCCATATCTTCGAGAAAACAATTTTCTGTGACAAGATACCATAATATGAGATTTGCTTCTTGTTCGTGTATGTAACTGAATAAAGTTTTACCTTCTGTTCCTGGGATATGTAGAGACAGGATACATGAATTAATAAAAAGTAATTTTAGACATTTGATCCAATTCCTACCCCTAAAACCTTCAACAACCATGATATAATGTGTAGCTGATCTTCCATATCTATCTTTTTTATTAACATCAGCTCCAGCGTTTACTAAAGATTCTAAAATAGATAGATTACATGTTCTTGCTGCTGCCATCAAAGTCGTCCGTTGATTGTTATCACTGATATTAACATCAGCTCCAGCCTTTAGTAAACTATATACAATATCCTGGTTATTCCCCTTGACAGCAATCAATAATGCTGTATTTCCTTTGCTATCACCCTGATTAACGTCCACCCCAGCCTTTAGCAAATCATGTACATCATCCTCCTTATTCCCTTTGACGGCAATCAACAAGGCTAAGTTTCCATTGACATCACTCTGATTAACGTCTGCTCCAGCGTTCAACAAACCATTCATGATATTGGAGTTATTCATTTTGACGGCGATCACCAATGCTGTATTTCCGATTGGAGATCTCCCGTTTACGTCTGCACCCGCTTTTAGAAGAACATCTATCATACCATAGTCAGACTGCTTCACTGCAATCATCAATGGAATATTGCAATGATTTACATTAGCACCAGCTTTCAATAAATCTTCGGTAATAGATCTTTCTCCTTTACCTACTGCTATGGACAAGGCCGTGTGTCCATCGACGTCACTAAGATTCACGTTTATTCCATTTTGTAACAGCAAAACCCTTATTACTTTCGGTCGATTGTGAAATATATCTGTTGCTAACCCTCGTACAGCTTTATACAACGCTGTCTCGCCTTGTACATTTTGGTGATTTATATCGCGATCTTTAGATGCTAACAATGTAACCAAATCTAATTCATATCTCCCAGAAGCAACAGCAAGAGCTTTATCTCCATTTTCGTCAACCTTATTGACATCGATGCCGTGTTCAATAAGCATTGAAGCTGATTTAGATTCTCCGCAACTAACTGCTTTACACAACAGAGTATCACAGTTGTGTATATCAGCCCCAGCCTCTATCAACATCTTACAAATATCTGATCCAGAGGATTTAGGTTTAAGGGGAGAGTGATGATGGTCGGAAGGAAATAAAAAGTCCAGTACAAAAGTTCCGTCGTTATCTTTAGCGTTCACAGATGCACCGCGGTCAATAAGTTGTTTAACTAAAACAAGGTTATCCATTTTAACACATTCCATTAAAGGTGTAATTCCATTTTTATCAACCTTGTGAACATCACAACCAGCTGTAATCAATGTTTCAGTGATAGTCATCTCTTCCCGTCTTATTGAGGTTGATGATACAGATTCCTTGCCGTCATCTCCTTTACTATTGGCATCACAATTTGATTTAATTAACGGCTCCATCTTCGACTAGTGACCGTTAGAAACCTCGCCGTAAAGTCAGGCAACACTCGCGACCTGGTTCGCCGGCCACCGCAGCCATCAGTATGTATAGAGCTAATCACTTCAAGGTACGGGCGCGACGTACAAGTTAATGTATAATCACCTCACCCGACTTACAGGTTAGTGTATAATCACCACACTCGACGTATAGGTTAATGTATAATCACCACACTCGACTTACAGATTAATGTATAATCACCACACTCGACTTACAGGTTAGTGTATAATCACCTCACTCGACGTACTGATTAGTGTATAATCACCACACTCGACTTACAGGTTAGTGTATAATCACCTCACTCGACTTACAGATTAATGTATAATCACCTCACTCGACTTACACGTTAATGTGTAACAAAATCACCAGTATATGTATAAACATATCATTCTATAGTTACTTACAGATACTACGATGTAGAATCGCCGCACTGCTTAAAACTCATACATACATATACTATTCAAAAAAAGTAGGGGATATTTGATTTTTAAGTGTTATTAAAGTCACCAAATGAAACTGACGAAGAAACAAATGACAAAATGAAATGAAGTTCACATTCATCGATTTATTCCAAATGATCGTTAGACTAAGTAAGGCACAGACCGACCATTATAAGGGTAAAATGATACCCGGGGTCAAACAGCAAAGTTACCACAGCATCACAACAAAGTCAGTAACGGGTAAATCCTCCTCTGTTTGCCAAACAAGCATTGATCCGACGTGGCATACTCCACATGAGACGTCTAAGGTCATTTTGATCCAGATTGTCCCATTCCTGTTGCAACGCAGCAGCAAGTTCTTGGACATTGGCAGGACGTTGTTGACGTTGACGTAACCTCTGTCCAAGCATGTCCCAGACATGCTCGATGGGGGAGAGGTCGGGACTCAGTGCTGGCCAAGGTAATGTGGTGATGTTCTGTTGTTGGAGGTAACCTGTAACGATCCTGGCCCTGTGACATCTTGCGTTGTCATCCTGGAAGATGAAACGGCGGCCATGACGTCGTGCGAACGGCACAACATGGACTGCCAAGATGTTGTCCCGGTAGTACTGGTCTGTAACACGCCCTGCAACAACATGTAAAGCCGTTCTTCCAGCAACAGGGATGCCTCCCCACACCATAACAGAACCACCCCCAAATCGATCATGTCTGATGACGTTAACGTCTTGGAAGCGCTCGGTTCGACGACGCCACACCCTCTTACGTCTGTCCAAAAAATCAACAGTGAACCTTGACTCATCTGAAAACATCACATTGCTCCAGCGTCGATTATCCCAGTGTTGACGATCCCTACACCAACGACGTCTTGCCTGAATGTGATGATCTCTCAAACAAGGGATCACGCGAGGACGTCGGGCGCGAAGGTGACCCCTATGCAGTCGATTCCGAATCGTCTGGCCACTCACTCTCACACCAGTGTCTGTTTGAAGACGAGCGCTGATCTGATTTGCTGTGATGACACGATTTCTCAAGGCCAAGGTACGGATAAATCGATCCTGGGCTTGAGTTGTCGCCCTTGGTCGACCTGAGCGTGGTCTGTCCTGTACAGATTGTGTATCACGGTATCTCGACCATAGCCTGCTTATGACAGACTGAGAAACATTCATCGTCCGCGCCACAACCGCCTGTGTTGTGCCGATCTGTAGCATGCCAAGGGCACGTAACCTTTCATTTTGGGTAAGCCGACGCATATCAAAATTTGTTTTCTGGTCACTAAAACAATTAAACTGATGTTTCCACCCTGGAATTCAATGCCACAATGACTGTAACATTCAAAGTCAGAGTCGTGCAAATCTTGGGTTGGACCCTCATGATGATCCCAAGCATCACCTGCATTCCATGCGGTAGCTATTGGTGCGTTTGGGCGTCACATGTAACTGGAAATGTTTCTTCTGTTAGGTTCTATAGTGACTTTTTTTTCGTAGTCATTTGCATATTTTAGTATTATGCCCCCAAAATCAAATATCCCCTACTTTTTTTGAATAGTATACAAGTAAAATAGAATAGTCGCCAGAGACGTCAGCCAACTCATTGCAACAAATATAATGTTCACAGCGACACTTAGGGCGTACTCGATTGAACGGTCCGGAATTAAATTCTCTCAATTCCAAAAATAGTGTCAATCGAGTGAAAAGGAGAATTTCGGAGTACAACGCATGTGCCGACTGCATAAAAAAAATATCTCAACCAATCATGGCAACTGGAACATAATTGTTACTTAAAATACGTCACGATTCCACTCACACCACCTCAGCTGTCGGGACTGACAGAACTGTGACAGGACTCAATTCCGTGTCACTCGATTGCAATTCTGTCAATTCGGGACGTTCTGGACTGTGAATCGAGCATCTCCCATGTAACACTCATAACAAGCCTCGCATAACCATTATAGTAGAAAAGAAGAACGCGATATGCCTGAGTGAACAGGGAAAATTACATTCATCTCTATATATGTATTTTTATTTCTAAGAAATACAAGCTAATGTAAAGTAAAAATGAATGTACAATATTGACTGGAGTAACTAACAATTCACCCTGCAGTTAACGATGTTAACTTTATAACATACCTGATCGGTCTTTAACATTCGGTGGAGTTATATGATATTATTTTTCCAGACATGGAGTCATGGTACTCATAATTTGCAGTCTTAAAATTAATGTAAAAATGCCTGATTTGTGTGTTCCATTAGCCAGACGTTAGATGAATTGTGTGAGATAAATTTAAATTAAAATAATCATTTCCAAATATATACCCTAGGCATAACTGAAACGCGATCCACGGTACAATTCGACAAAACCTACTGCTACGGGATAACTTAATTTGCCTCTTCCAATTTCTTAGTGCGTATCTTATTAATCAATAAGAAATATGACTTATTTACTACTGTGAATACCATTATAAGCCAAGATCTGTCCTGCATTCGGGTAGTTGGGTAGGTATTTCTCGTACTAGACGTGGTAACCGTTTCTGAGGGTAACAGAGATATATCTACTTGGAGTGACCTCGTCCATTTCCTATACATTGATACCAAATAAAGTCATTTAAAGTGTACGTCTTACTCATACTCGTAAATAACTTGACGTCACAATTACGCTGGATGATGACTCATAAATTTGACGTCACAATTTCGCAGGACGATCACAGTCCTACTAGCAGAAGAAAATAGACATTTAAATCTGTTTCAATGAATAAAACGTTCATAACGTATATTACGCCTCGTCTCTGAAGATTTGATATGCTTACTACTACAACGGCTTGCATTAAAGGTACATCATAAAAGAACTAAAGACAGTGCTGGTCGTTGTGGACATCATAAAACAGACATGACAAAATGGTGAAAATATTGAGAGAAATGGGGTTTAATGTCCACTCGGCACAAACTAGGTAATGTCGGGACTAACATATGGTTTTAATTTTATTTCAATAAATCGCTTGCGCGTAGGGTCTTTAGCAGTGGGAGGACCCGGAGAAAACCAACGAAGTTGGACTGGCGACCCTACTCTTTGTCACGTAAAACCGGGGATTCGAAACCAGTTGACTCAATGACAGGTTTTATGATACAGCACGCACGTGCTAACTATTCGGCCATCCAACCCCCCGAAAATATTGAAAATTCCAGTCAAATTACTATGTGCTGAACGAAGTTACCAATGTTTGAAGTTTTGACTAGATAGTGTCGATTGTCACTTACCACTGATACAATTATATAAGAAGTCTCGATTATCAACGTTAACGTAAAATTCTTAAATGGCGAATATCACAGCGATATGACGGTTTGTATACTTGATTATGGGCTTGCAATGTGAATAAATGCATATTAAATCATTCATGTAAAAACTGAAGCCGAAAGAAAAGACCAACAATGGGCAGGTTTAGGTTAGCTCTTAAATAACGTATCTTTAAAATTCTTTAGTATGTCAACTACTTGGCTTGTTGTGCCTTCAAAACATAAAATATGTATAGAAATATTCATACAATCTGAACGACGAGACATGCTTTCCATCTGACCACCAACTGCATCAGCTGGGACAAGTGAGGAACATCATGAATTGTTTTCCCATCCAGGTATCTTGTATTCTCACAATAAACAGTTAAAGATACATTATGGGAGATAAGATAAAGAGATGGCAGTTCTCACTATAATAGTTAAAAACTAGATAGTGTAAAGGTAATTTGCTGAAAATTTCAGTAAAATTGGTCCACTATTAACCGAGATCAAAGCGAGTGAAATATTCACATAGCCTCGGTCATCATTACTCAAATCATTAATATAAACAGCGTAGTCTCGGTTATCCACTTGATTGATTTAATTATCAATGACCATTAAGCGGCATATAGGAATATAATCCGCCATCATCGAAGGCTATCCTTGACATCATAAGTTTATTATGGTCTGGATATGTTAATTAATGTCTCATTGATTATTTAGATAACATTTCAGGCCTAAAGAAAGACCTGTAATAAGCAGATTTTGCTCCTGCATAATGCTATTTTAACCAATTACTTCACATAAATCCACCATAGGGTGGGTACGCTGTAGATCATAACCTAGTTTTCTCTGAGTCATCAGGTTTCTAACCAAAACCCAGTTGATATAGACACGCCATAAAGGAGTTGGGTGCACTTCCGATCATAGACTCGTTGGTTTTCTCCAAGTCATCCGATGTCCACGTACTGCTAACGTAAGCGAATTATTTAAATAAAATTGTATTATAAGTTATACCGAAATGACCGTATTCCACTCTACCCGCCATGGAACACACACCTTATAAACATAGTCCCTAGAAGATAGAACAAGTCATATCAGGATAAGAATAGTGATGTGTAAAATGGGACAGAGTTATAAATAGTCAGCACTCGGCAAACCGCGGCAGATTCCGGCACCTACATCTTGCCTCGGCTGTATGATAGTAACTGATATGAACCTACGCCTACACAATTGCGATGCGGCACCGGTTTACTTATTAGGAAAACTTGCCGCTTGTGTGTAGAATTTTCTGTGCAAACTTGTCCTCGTCTAAAGAAAAACAGCTTCAAACTTTGAAGACTTTGTAAGATAAAACATTCTTCAAAGACGTCGTCATGGGCAACGCCGTTGTTAATCCGGGAACTTGAAAGTAGTTCTAATGGCAGACTTCGTCATACAGCCGAGGCTAGATGTAGGGTACTGGAATCTGCTGAGGTTTGCCGAGTGATACAGTCAGTATACCCTGCTGTGAAATAGTCGTCATTCGGAACTCTTCATATTAGAATTAGAAAAGTGGTGTCTAAAAGGGTAGTTATATACAGTCGGTATAAGAACAAATAAGTCGTGTTCTATGAGTAAACCTAGCCTGGAGGTCGGATGTTCGATCCCTGCATTGGCAGTGATGCAGGTCGAAGGGGCTGACCAGGACAATTGCAATTGTTCAAACTGTTCCTTGCAATTCCCTGTAACAATATGAGTCCTCCTGGGTAAGCGAAATTGGGATATAGCCCACTTCGGATTACGTCAGAAGACAATATTGTTCGGTCATGCCAAATCCACCTTAAATGCGTATAAAATGTAGGGCTTAGATAATAATACGATTCGTCTTTTTATGGCCCCAATGCTTTACATCAAGGCTCACGAAAGACTGTTATTGGGTGGTAAATCTGACAAAAAAAGTTGCGGAACGCAGACTCCTGTGACCCCAACCCCCACCCACTGAAAAAAAGTGTACCTCCACAACGAAGAGCGTTGCAAATCGATAAGTTTGGTCCCTAATATTTGGAACTGTGACAATGCTACATGAAAAATCTTAGTTAAGAAGGTTTAGGGGGCAAAACATACAACACGCGAATGACATAACATACAAAAAATCAAACGACAAGGAAAAAGATAGTTTTAAATACATAAATCCAGAACACATTATTCTAAAATGTGAAATAGAAAAACTAATTAGGCAACACAAGCATAATACAATTATTCTAAAATGTGAAATAGAAAAACTTATAAGGCAATACAAGCATAATACAATTATTTTAAAATGTGAAATGGAAAAAGTAATTATGCAAACGTGAAAAATCAACAATAGGGCCTTTCGCATTGTTTACGTTTTCATGTCCTCTGCTAATACGCGGTTTCGCAATCCCACGAACGTTAATAGCTAGATGTAGTTAATTCAACCCCATGAACTTCTCGGTCCTGGCAAAGTTTTCAATCGAATTTTTTGCCGATGTACAACAAATGAAGTAGAATGTTCAATTTGAGCACACTCCCCAGATTCAATACGGGTTGACGTCAAAAGTAAACACGAATTGTTGAACCGCCCCCTTGCCCTCCCTCAGACTAAGCTTCTGGTGGATTCTATGCGGTTATATATGGATTGATAAAGAAATGTTGCTCGAGCAGCAGCTTTTCCGCCAACACATCATCGAATTTCCGCTTTCGACGTCGTATTCATTGTGCATTTACAGAATCGTACGAAACTATCGCACAAGAACTGAATGTGGGCTGCATTTTCACCATAGATACAGTACAGTATATATCAAAGAAAAAAACTACCGCCAGTTGTATATAAGATAGGTTGCCAGGCAACGAAACATACGCCCACGGCAGCTAAATCGTCCGGGCAGTCAACAAGAGTTGTCGCATATTCTTACTTTTTTCGGTAATGAAACATTTATAATACTCTGAAATCTGATTAAGAGTAACAACTCATACATTAATTATTAGAAAATCATTAGAATTTGTTTGGTTTTTATAAAGTTCTGCCCCATGCTTACGCTTAGTATACGAAACATTTAAAATCATGGATCTAGCTGTTCAGTTATTAAAATTCATTGAAAATCAATATACTTGTTCCTCTCAAGACCTTAAACTTTGTATCAATCTGAAGTCAATTAAATGATAAGTTTGGCCTCTAGAGCGTTACAAAAGATTTTCAAAGTGATCATGGGAGATAACTCTGGCAGTAATTATCAGAATTCGCTGAAAATCGATGGGAGTTTTCGTCTCCTGAACTTAAACACTGTGTATAAATTTAAAGTCAATCGGATATTATCTTTGGCCTCTAGAGCGTCCACAAGATTTTTTGAAGTGATCAAGGGCCATAACTCTTGTAGTAATTATCGGAAATAGGCTTCTTGGCTCACGACCTTAAAGGGGTTGGGATGGCCTAGTGGTCTAAAGTGCCGCGCTTCGACCTCTAGCTGGCCGGTCGCCTCTGGCTTGCGGCTGTGGTTTCGATCCCTAGTGTGAGCGTATGTGGCATGGAGATAGGGGCGCCTTGTCAACCTTGTGGGTTTCCTCCGGTTTCCTCCCAGTGCTAAAGACCCCTACGCGCAAGCGAATTATTGAAATAAAATTGAAACCATATGTTAGTCCCAAAATGACCTAGTTTGTTTCGAGTGGACGATAAACCCCATTTCTCTCTCTCTCTCTCATGACCTTAAACACTGTGTATAAATCTAACGTCATTCGGATATTAATTTTAGCCTGCAGAGAGTCCACAAGCAATTGTGGACGCCGGACGGACGGACCGACCGACCGACGGAGGACGGGGGCGACGAAAATATAAAAATGTATAATCGGAAATTGTATACGCTTTAGACTATATTTAAAGCGGCATGCTGAGTTTCATAAAGCAATACAGAGTCATTTTCCTTTCAAACACACGGTATGTCTGTCTGAGGAGTGTTATCCCCAATATTGTCTCTCATTATGGTTTCCATAATTAAAACATTCATCATGTATCAACTGGTTTCACTCAGTACCGCTAATGGTAGACCCAGACATGCGTTTAGGGATCAGTTTAGTGGGGGTCTACTGAAGTCAGTCCCCTGATATAAGCTGACAGACGTCCACTTTTGTTGTACGGGGAAAGATCCGTAAATAACGCTATAGGTAAACTTTGGTAGACCATAACAAATAGCTATGATTATCCAGTTGATCAAGAAGTATATACTATAAATATACATAGTGAATACATAACCAATTTAAAGTAACTTTGTAATTAATAGTCACGGTTATAAAGTCCTTAATCAGACGAATCATAATAATAATTGTCACAATAGTAGTCGGGTTCATAATCATAAAATCCATCATTGTTGTCATCGGAGTCATATCCACCATAAATGGGGAAAGTACTGGATGCCATTCAATGCAAACATTAGTCTGGCGATATTATCGGTCCTGACGTTACTATCATCTTTGTCGTCTAGAACAAGAGTAAAGTATTTCTCGGGTATCAAGTCTTTCATGACGACATAATCTTGTAGATATTGTGGTAAACCAACTTGAGTTATTTTACTGCTGATTCCTGGTCCGATACAGTTTCTGATTTCTCTTCTACATCTGGACTTCAAACTTCTCGATTTACAGAAATCGCGGAAATAATCAAGTTGTTGTTTATCTTCAGATTCTTCCAGCAGAGGATTATATGCGAAAGGCAACAAACCAGTATTTAAAACCGATGTCAAAATAATGGTCTCTATTTCACTCTTCGGTGCACCACTTTCAAAAAGAATTTTGGAAAGCATCATCATATCGGGAATTTGGAATTTATTTTTGACTTTTGGAAGATCCAAACCCTTGAGGGAACAATTTTCTGTAAGAAGATACCATATGAGATCCTCTTTGTTTTTTTCCAGAAACCATTGGAATAACGTTTTTCCACCTTCTCCTGGAGTATCAAGAGACGAGGGGTGACATTTATTGATCAAAAGTAGTTTTAGACAGTTGATCCATTCCCGACCACTACCACTACCAACCATTATACCATGTATAGCTGATCTTCCATCTGTATCAGTTTTATTTACATCAGCTCCAGCTTTGAGTAAACATTCTAAAATAGATCTATCACAGTTTCGTGCTGCTGACATCAAAGCTGTCTTTCCATTGTCATCACACTGATTGACATCGGCTCCTGCCTTCAGTAAACTATCTACAATCTTCCCGTTATTCATTTTGACGGCAATCGCCAATGCTGTATTTCCATTATTATCAACATGGTTTACAGATGCATCTAATCTAAGCAAATTGTCACAATGAATTTCTCTTTGTTTCTCAACTGCCACCATCAACGCCGTTTTCCCAATGTTATCACAAATATTACGATCAGCACCATTCTGTAATAGAAGTGATAAAATAGTTTTATTCTGGTTGTCTACAGCAAACATCAACGCCGTCTTACCACAATGATCTTGTAGGTTGATGTTACAGCCAGTCATGAGTAGTTTTTCTACCATAGCTTTGGGTCCTTTTTCTGCTGCGACCATGAAAGCTGTTTTATTATCTTTATCCGTGGCATTAACGATACTCTTGGCTTCACTTGAATATTGAAGTAAAACATCTAAGTCCAGTGAAACATCCAAGAGTGCCGCAAGGTATATTGCATTTCTACCTAATTTATCCCTCGATTTCAGATCGGCACCAGCTTTTAGCAAAATATTTGCCATAACAGTATCCTGTTTATTAACTGCGATCATCAATGGGGTTTGTCCAGTATTATCACAATGATTTAAATCAGCACCAGCCGTCAATAAATCTTCGCTAATATATCTCTCTCCTTTACCTACTGCCATGGACAAGGCCGTGTGTCCATCGATATCTCTAAGATTCATGTTTATTCCAGTCTGTAGTAGCAACGTATTTATTATTTCCCTCTTGTCTTGATAATAAGTATATCTATATGCTTGCACAACTTTGTGCAACGCTGTCCTTCCTTTTAGATTTTGGTGATTTATATTACAGTGTTTTGTTTTCAGCAATGTTACTAATTCTAATTGACCCTTTTCGTAAGCATGAGCGAGGGGATTATCTCCATTTTCGTCTAGCGCATTAACATCTATGCCGTGTTCAATAAGCAATGAAGCTGATTCATAATGTCCTTCGTGGATTGCTCTGCACAACAGATTATTACGTTTATGGATATCAGCACCAGCCTCTATCATTACCTTAATATTTGCTGAAGTAGATCCATCGTTCAGTCGGTGGTAAGGACAAAATAAATAGTCCAATACAAAAGTTCCTTCGTTATCTTTAGCGTTGACGGATGCACCTTGGTCAATAAGTTGTTTTACTAAAACAGCGTTATAAGCTTTTATGCATTCCATTAAAGGTGCAACACCGTTTTCATCTGTGCCGTTAACATCACATCCAGCTTGAATCAGTATTTCAGCAATAGTCGTATGTTGTTGTCGTATTGAAGCTAATAATACAGATTCCATGTTGTCACCTCCTTTAATACTCATATCACAATGTGATTTAATTAAAGACTTCACCATCTCTTCATTTCCTCGACATACTGCTAAATACAGTGGCGTTTCATTCCATGCGTTCAGTCTATTCATGTCCATACCTTGGGTTATTAATACCTGAACACATTCATCGCACGAATCTGAAAATTGGTCACTCAATGCAAGACAATGAAGAAGGCGACCCTGTTTGTTTTCAAAATCCAGGCGTGCTCCTCTTTCCGCCAAAAATATTACCGTTGTCAACCTTCCCCGTTCCGCAGCCAATTGGATGGGCGTTGTCCTTTCAATATCTTTTAGATTAACATCAGCCCCTGACTCCACCAATAATTTTACACATTCAAGCACTCTTCCCCGATTCCTTCCATCAAAACAATATGCCGGCAAATACTCCCTCCCACCTATACAATAATGCAGAGCAGAACGTTGACGAGTCCTTGACTGTTTATTAATAGTATTTATCAGTTCACTCTTCAATAAAATCTCCAAAATTTCGACGTTTAGTTCATGGCAACATACCATTAATAAAGTTTCCTCTTTGTCGGGGTTTTTATCCAGATATTTGAGTTCAAGGAGATATTTTAACACCCCAGCTCTATTGTTTTGGACGCACTCGGTGAGGGCACTCCAGTTGTGTCTTGAATGTGCCAAATACAGAGGTATTCCTTTGGAGTGGAGATATTTAACACCCTCAGTGAAATCAGATTTTGTTGCAGCCTGTATAAGTTGTGTATTGCTCTCAAAATCTTCAAAGTTGTTACAAATTCTGTCTGACGGCAGCAACAATTCCACCACAGGCAGACATCTGTTTGTAAGAGCAACTTTACAGAGTTCTACCCACGTCCGATATGGTAAACAGTTGTACCCCCATTTCTGTATAATTTTTTCTACAGCAGCTGTATTATTTTTATTTACAGCCTCTATTAACCTGAAATAACAATAAGAGTTAGAGTTAGGTTTAAAAATAGGCTGCCTTGCAAAGAAACATCACCACAAGAGACCGACAATAAAACAACTGATGTGCAAATTCCTACTAACTTCCAAAAAACACAGGATACCAGTCGTCCATACCCATGGTTTCACAGACGAATTTTGATATATGATATAAGCACAAAGTATTTTGATGCTATGTATAGTTAATATTGACAATATGTTTCGCAAATCGGGGTTCTGACAATCGGAAATAACCCAGCATAAATATTCCTTCCGGGAATAATTGGGCAGGTATGGACTCATTAAAATCATCTACATCAGATATCTTATTTGAATAAGTGAGATTAGAATGGCGAAATAGGGGGTCGACTCCACAAAATAATAAAACGAATCTTAGTCGAGGATAAGATTGAGCGTATGAACATACACGGTACCAATTATATCTATCACATGACAGGATAATCTCATGCTAATATGAAACAGACCCAGTTCACCAAATATTCTTGCGGATGGTTTGTGATGATGCTGGTGCATGGCTGGGTTAGGAGACCACAGAAACCGAATTCTTAAGTTCCGCCAATGATAGGTTTTTCATTAAGAACCTCATACGTGCTTTTCAGCAATAGGTTGCCAGCTGTTGCTCCATCTGTTAGTCCGGGAGCTGGGTAGGTTTTATTCAACAATGAAGGTGCGGAAAGTTTGTGATGCTGCTGGTGCATGGCTGGGTTAGGAGACCACAGAAACCCAATTCGTAAGTTCCGCCAGTGGTGGGTATGGTAGGAGTTACCCACGGTACCCGCCAAAATTGGGTTATTAAACATGGAAAGCGAGAGTTCCGCTTAAATCCCAAAATAAATAGATGATACCCAATGAACATCTACATCAAGTTTAAACATTTTAGCTCGGTCAAGTGACATTTTCGTTATTTTTGAGATTATGTCATACTTTTAGCTACCTGGAATAGATCAAGAGATAATGGAATAATTGTTCAGAGTAAAATCGAAAAATTCCTAATTAGTGACCTTTGATCTCTTCTTAAATGGTCTTTCCATCAAAAATACCATTCTTAAGTTATATTTCCTAATTCAGGGCAGTTTCCTCTGTCAAATGCCATTGAAGCGGAACTAGCACTTTCCATGTTGAATAACCCAATTTTGGCGGGTACTATGGGTGGCTCCTCCTACCACACCCACCACTGGCGGCGCTTAAGAATTTGGTTTCTGGGGTCTCCTAACCCAACCATGCACTTCCAGCATCCCAAACCTACCACGTTGAATAAAACCTACCCACCTCCCGGGCTACGTGGTTAAAATTGGGGTAAAGGTTAGAGCCGGTCTAATAAGAGACGGCAATTGGCATTGTGATCAATGAGGAAATCATAGGTGATCTGTGGCCCAATAGAATGTACCGCCATAGCAATTTTGCTATCATAGATTATATTCGTGGTATAAGTAATACAAGGGTATAATGTATAACATTTATGACCTACTTACTGTGATTTACGCCAAAATTCCTCTGGTTCACACTCACTCATGGTAACAAGTTAATCTGAAGACAATGTAAATAAGTTGAATTATACCGTGGTAAATTACAACAAATCTTCTTATTCAGACATACCGATAGTCTCGTATAACCATAAACAGTAACGTTGAAGGATTTCACATGTCTGGGTGATCAGGGTAAAATTCTATGAATAGCTAAAGTATGTCATTCAATTTCTAAGAAACACTATTCTTAGAGTGTAAAGTGAAACATATTGACAATATTGACAGGAGTAAGACTACTAAATATCCACCCTTACATTCGTCAATGTTAATTTCATAGGACATAGATGGACACTGGTCATTTTATATCGTTAAGTCTTATATGTCACAAACACACACACATTAAAACTTGAACTTATTTCAGTTCAATTTGGCAAATATGTGTAATAATAGGGACCTTTCGCATCGGTACGAATACGAAAACGTCATCGATTCGTGTGTACTTGTGACGTCAATCCGTAATGAGTGTTCGGCCAGTGAAAAACGTTACGCGTATGGAGTTGGATTCACGTTGATATGCAAACGAAAATGCTTATTGTCTCATGTAGTGAATTTTCCACAGTTCTTCGATGCCTTGTGTTTATTGTTGATTGTGTAGAGTTTGTAGAATGTGCTCAAATGCAATATTCTGCTTGATTTGTTGTACATCTACCAAAATATCGATTGAAAACTTTGCCTAGACAGATAATTTCATGGACTCATGGAAAGGAAATTAACGCCATCTAACTATTATCGTACGTCGGAATGCGAAACCGTGTGTTCGGGGATACGTATACGAACATATGTTCGTTTTGGTGTTCGTTCTCGTACCGATGCGAAAGGTCCCTAATAATCAATAACATGCGCGTTCAAAGCGCAACACAAATGAGTCCCACACAAAAATAAGTTACTACTCTGAATAACGTATTTTGGGGTGACAATCCACCAAACTACCACGTGTGTTAAAATTTATCTAACAACACAAACTTGTGTGAAAAGCTACACAATACTTGTTTTAGAATTTTTGAAACTTGTGTTGAAATATTTGAAACATGTGTTGAAATTTTTGAAACTTGTGTTGAAATTCTTGAAACTTGTGTGGTTTCATACAACCTTGTGTATAACCACCCAATTTGTATCCATTATAGCAACCTTTCCCATGCAGTACCCCCTCCCCCTTTTACTCTGTTTAACCTAACCTGTAATGTTTGATTAATGAGGTAACAATAATATTTTTGTTTAATTGTTATTTATTCAAACATGATGGGAAAAAAGTAAATATACATTTGAATGTTAACAGAAAAACAGAAAAATAATTATTATACTAACAAAATTGTGTTATATAATGAAGCCCCCCCCCACCTTTCCCAATCACAAAATATACAATAGTTATTTATTTTTTTTTTACACTAAAACAAAAAATGAGAATATAAAGATATGTACACAGTATTTCTGCCCTAAACCTCAAAAATATAAATTCAAAAATATCTAAATTTAATAACATCCAAACCAATCACTAATGAGATTAATTATGCACTAATATGAGTTTTTTTTACATAAATTACATAATTTTAAAGAAAGTTGCAAATACATGTATTAAATAATATGTACATAAGCAAGGGGGGCATAATGGTTCAGTGAGTATAAACGTTGGCCGAGAAATTTCAACTAGATGTCAGTAGTGTACGACAAAGCAAAGTAAAGTTGGGTACAAGCCCGGAATCGACCCCCGATTGCGTTCACTTTGAAGGACCCTAGACAATTGAATTATTTGACTCAATGACCAGACCTTCTGATTCAATGTGTGTGTGTTAACCATTTCCCCCCCCCGGGTACCCTTGACATTTGATATAAGAGTAGGTTAGTTGTAGGACAGAATCACCCTAATAACACAGAAAGGTAGAAAGGAAAAGTCACCTTAATGCTGGTCAAGGCTTTTTGTAATTCTGAGTATATTTGATGTACATTTGGTTTCTAGATAATGCCTGTTAAATACTTTATGATTTCCAACCATATTCTAAGTAAGGTAGTTATATGTCACTTTACTTTCTATACGATACATAAATTTCTAAAGAGAATTAAAATCTAATTGTGTTTGGGAGAACATCTGACATTAAAAACAGAAATAAATATTTAAAAATTGGGTCAAATGCATTCTTTTCCAGAATTTTAAAATAGATTGATGCTTGGGTTCTCTCGTTATCATACATCAAATACTCTTTCAGCCTAAAAAATAAAGAAAATAGGCAGTAAGAATACTTTTTTATGGTTCATAATTTTTAAATAAACAAATTATTTTGCCACATCGAGACTGGGTCTCTATTTTGTTTTAACTTTGCGTAACACTTATTATGTCTTGTCAAGTTACATACCCGGGCAGATTATTATGCTCAAATCAAATGGGTTAGCTCTGAGATGTCAGAAAAAAGTAGGGAGATTTGGGACTGAAACCTCATAATAGGTCCACTATTCACACGGTTCAAACATGTATTGAGTTTCCAAATCCAAATTCTCTACATCAGGACAGCGCCTATTTACTTGGCAATGTCTAATTATTTTGGCCCATCCATATTATATTTCCATTGGCAACAAATTGGATATTACCTTTTAAAATCTTTTTGAAAAGTAAAATATTATCCAACATTTTTATACTGCTATTTACAGTAAAGATACACATATCACAACTTGAAGATAATCTATGGATGTGATTGTTAAAAATCAAGCATGAAATAGCAGAGCCCTAGGCATTGCCCCGAGAAGAATAACTAGATTACCAAGCAAGAGTATAGAACTAGTTCTTTGATTAAAAATACAAATACGTATGTTACTTACATTTAGTCTGACCGATCAAGCTTTGTGGGAAAACGTTTCCACAATATGAATAACCATTTCAAACTGTCTTGGTTTTTCTGATGTAGTTAACTGAGAAAAAAAATATACTATATTAGTCGACTTAAATTGGCTCAACAGTTATAAGATGAAAGCTTTAATTTAATTATATTGTATGTTAAATGTTTTAGTTAGCTTTGTCACAAATGAGATGAGATGAAAAAATGGAATGACATGGGGTTTAGCTTCATACTGATCAGCTCCCACTTGACTAATGAAGTTGGGCATATGCCATACAGTGTGCTATGAGGGAAATTTTGTCAGGTACCGCGACCCTAAGGTCTACTCTTATATCAAATGTTAGTTACATTTTCCTGTTTATCAAGCTCTGTGAGAAAAGTTTCCACAATATGAGTAGCTATTTCCATCTCTCTTAATCTTTCTTCTCCCATAAATGCATCCTTGCATCTTAATTTTGTATGCATTAGAGACTTACCAATCTGATGATATGTTGAATTTCTCTCAGAGAAGAAAAACCTTGTTTTATTCATTTATGTATGTTTCTAAATATATATGTACATGTAAGTACCATGGCATCAGAAATGTCTTCGAAACTTCTTTCACTTTTAACTGTTGTTCTTCGTTGTCAATTATGTCATATTATTCTTTATCATCTGGAATAAGCAGAAGAGGACTTTTCTACGACACTTGTTCTCGGTGCATCAAAGTGATCAAATGTGATTATTTATTATAAGCTGTTAGCTTCAAGCACTGCTAATTTATGTAAACTACAATTATAGTAGACACATCAACCAACTGTAGAATAAATGTAGAAATATGAATAATGCTAAGTATATTGTGACTTGTGAGATATCGGTAAACTGATTATCAATGTCCCAAATGACGTGAGTCCCAAATGACGTGTAATCCTGTAACCTACATCCTAAACAACATTGGCGGGTGTATTTGACAGGTAATAATTAATTTCATTTCAAAGCTGGTCTGACAATGGTTGTTATGGCCATTCACTTGTTGTCAGACTGGTTGCCAGGACCATTCACTTGTTATCAGACTGGTTGCCAGCACCATTCCGTTATTATCAGACTGGTTGCTATGACCATTCAGTTATTACCAGACTGGTTGGAAGGGGTTGGGCGATACATGACCTGAAAGTGGGACGGAAGAGGGAGAGATGCTTGATGTGGAACTGGGAGTGGGGCGGATAAGGGTTGACAAAAATGATCGGGGCGTGCTAAGGAGGTATTCATGATCTGGAAGTGGGAAGTGGGGGGGGGGCATAGAGGATAAAGAAATAAAGCGATAGAGGAACGTGCTCTCGGGATGTGTCAGGGGACGGGTAGACACATGATCTAGAGGTTGGGCGGCGGAAGAGGTAGGGATGCTGCTCCGGAGTGGAGGTGGAGGTGGAGGAGTACATGATACAGACGTGGGCGGAGAATGAGGGCACGTTGATTTGGGTGATTCCAAGGACGGGGAGATACATCTGGAGGTGGAGTGGAGGATGGTGGTACACGATCTGGAGGTGGGTCGGAGCAAGTACATGCTCTGGAAGTTGGTGGTGGAAGGGGAGATATGAGATGAGATACGGGGGGCACGTGTTCTGGGGTGGAGGCGAATGGTTAGAAATGTCAGTGTCACAGACAGTATACAATATTTGATTTATTGCGAACATATCATCATTCAATAACGTTTTTCCCTTTTCTTAGGGTTCAAAACATCTGCACCGATTTTAGTGTTGCAGCGTAGAGATAGCCGCAGTGGCTCAGTGAGAAATATGTAAGCTTACTCTCCTGGATGTCCGGTGTTCGATCATCGGGATTGTTATCTTTTATCGGTCGTGCAGGGCAGGGCCATGGCGAGGGACAACGTATAGTCATTCGGGTGGTACAACAAATCTTGGGGCGCACGTACAAGAACCTTTGATAGATGTAATTCAACATAGAAACATGTGCTTCGTAGCATACTGTATGACGTATGTCCGTCATCATTATCCGAGTTGGTACAGAACAGTAAGACGTTAAACCACAGTTTTCTTCATTTAATCATGTTATACAAGCCGAGTTAAATAATGTGAACAAAGGCTTTTATTTCATCTGTTTTACATATTTACAATGTCTTCGTTTGTCACATTTCTCAATACTAGTTGAAGGCACACACATTCAAGGAGTTTGTCACCAACTGGAATCTCGGTGACAATGTGGATTAGACCTAACTCCACTTAACACTGCTGTCATGTAAGTAAATTTCTGTTCCAACTTATGACTGGTTAATAGCCCGATTAACATCCAATAGCTTACATTAGACCTAAGTGGACTAGACCCAATCCCACTTAAAACTGCTGTAATGTAAGCGACTTTCTGTTCCAACTTATGACTGGTCAATAGTCCGATTAACAACCAATAGCTTACTGCGTAACAATTTCATTAGGCTTGAAGGAGAGCTTCAAATTGGGCCAAATATGTTTACATAACGTTGCGTAGCAAACCAGGATATCACAACAGATACAATATAAACAATATTGTTTGGAGAGTAACAATACTTTCACCGTTTAACACCGTAATTCATTGTATGACGTTTCGGGCAAGACCCCAGATTAAACGAAGGGCTGTACTTCGGAGGGATTCGATTGAACACTCCCTCAAAAGCTCAAGCATCAGAAGTCAATCCAGTTATTGCTTCAGGGTAAATAGGAGTAAGACGCTTGCTCGCTAGTCTGAAGGTCGCATGTTCGATCCCTGCATTGGCCGGGAAAGTTCATCGGGATTTTATGACGTGGTTTCAGGTTTGTCATTGAGTCCCGTGGCCGTGTACATGAACTACAACCAGAACTCAAGCAGCAGTAACACGTGGTAATGTTATATACATGAGCTACAACCAGAACTCAAGCAGCAGAAACACGTGGTAATGATGTGTACACGAACTACAACCAGAACTCAAGCAGCAGTTATACGTGGTATTGCTATGTACATGAACTACAACCAGAACTCAAGCAGCAGTAACTCGTGGTAATGTTGTGTACGTGAACTACAGCCAGAACTCAAGCAGCAGTAACACGTGGTAATGTTGTGTACATGAACTACAACCAGAACTCAAGCAGCAGTAACACGTGGTATTGCTACGTACATGAACTAAAACCAGAACTCAAGCAGGAGTTATACGTGGTTTTGCTGTATACGCGAACTTAAGTAAAATTAGTCGTCATTTCAAACAATTATATGGAAGGATAACTCGTGTTTTCCTTTTGTGTTCGTCACTTCCGATTGTTTAAACGTGTTTAACGAAGTTTGTCACATATGCGATAATGACTGACACACAATATTGTCCTTTAATAACGGAAATAAGACATTAACAAACTTAAATACAAATATTTATACAAGCACAAAATCGGTTTCGAATCTTCCCTCGAGTTTAACTCCAGAACGGAAGCCGCAGAGCGTCATCTTGATAATTGCTGTAGTCAGGATGGTATTTGTAATAAAGAGGAAAATCGTCGTCTTTATTGTTTATTACAAGAGTAAAGTATTTCTCGGGTATCAAGTCTTTCATAACGACATAATCTTGTAGATATTGTGGTAAACCAACTTGAGTTATTTTACTGCTGATTCCTGGTCCGATACAGTTTCTGATTTCTCTTCTACATCTGGACTTCAAACTTCTTGATTTACAGAAATCATGGAATTCATCGAGTTGTTTTTTACGTGTAACATTGGACCATCTCAGCGTAAAAGTTTCTATTTCACACTCTGGTGCACCACTTTCAAAATAAATTCTGGAAAGCATCAATGTATCGGTAAAATGAAATGTATGTTTGACCTTTGGAAGATCCAAACCTTTGAAAGAACAATTTTCTGTAACCAGATACCACACAAGGTAATGAAGACGGCATACGCCATACAGTGTGCTATGGGAGAAATTTTGCCCGGGCAGCGGCACAGTGTTCTACTCTTATATCGAATTCCAACTGCCGAGGGATCTTTTACGTGCCCGCAAATGTGTACAAGGGACCTCGGCGTTTCGTCCAATCAAATGACTAGACAGCTGCCCCCCTAATTTTCGACAGTGTCCTTTTTTACTGCTGAAAGTGCCTTTTCTCAGACCCAAATATAAATTATGTCCGTTCCGAACGTTTACGTAGACGAAAATATCAGCCAGATAGCTCTTGGAATGGCTACAGATCTTGCTCCCCCCCCCCCGAACACCCCTCTCAGCGGCGTGCCCCCACATTGCGGCGCTTCCCCCTTTTCAAAATTCCTAGATCGGCCCCTGAGTACTATGTGAACTGTGTACTATGCCTGTTGGTTGTATTACTGAGCAAGATTAAACCAGCCACGGTGTTTGTCAAACAGGAAATGATATTGAAAAATATTTGTGTTTTGTTAACATAGTGACACGCCATTAATCATATCATTCAAGAGGTTTTATTCTTTAAGTTCTTCGAGTTGATTTCTCCATTAAGACATATTCAAGTTGTGCTTAAAGAAATATTGCGACTTATTGAATATGTGCACAAAGACATGAATAAAGCATTGAACACATAGTAATAAAATTGTTTAGCCACCTAAAGCGAATTATCATTTATAAAATCTTCAATGTGTTCTTCAAATACCATCTTACAACAACCAGAGGCGTAGCCGTGAAATATATATGAGGGTGGGGGGAGGGTCAGCAAATGAAATTATATAAAATGTTGACAATCTGTTTTATAAATCGATTTCAAAAAGTAAGCATAAGTGGGTTGTGTTATAATTTGTACATTGTTTAAAGCGAGAATTTCATATTTTCTAAGAAAGTCAAAACATATTTATTTCTATGTGTTTTGCTCAATAGATTGTCAACTCACTATTATACGATCATAGGCATTATTTCCCACACTTAAAAATCGTTGACACCGAAAATAATAACACAATTACATCCCTTGTTTTTCTATTACCCCCCCCCACTCACACACACACACACACACACACACACACACACACACACACACACCATGCAATAGGTATCTACAAAGGTTTGAGTTTGAAGTTGAAAATGGTATTTTTGCCAATTTCTCAACTGGCAACAGTGAAATATAGGATTAATAGGATTTTTCTTTAACAAGGTAGGACTGTTTATAGATACCATTTATTTTAATGCTTTATTTTAATACATATTAAAAATATAAGTTAAAAATATGAAATTGCAGCTTTAAAATAAAGCTTGTAAAACATGTATAGATTTCACAAATTGTTGAGGGGTTCAAGTATATTCTTCCCCCACGGTCCCACCCCCCGAAAAGAGTGACGCATACACAGATCTTGATTGATCGATATCCGTAAGGAATAGATATATATTTGTCGGTGTTATAGGGAGTGAGGACGATTGTATATTTTTTGGTATATTTACAGTACATCAGGCTTTAACGTCCTACTCTTGAGTTAACAAGCTTTATTGTAACTATACACCGTCACTCGGCGATCATTGGAGACCACAGCATCGTGTGTAGTATCCTGTATTGTTAATGGAGCAGATTATTCTATCAAACAAGTGGTTACCCTGCAAGATACGCCGACATGGCTAAGTGGGTAAGGTGCTGGCTCGGTAGCCTGGAGGTCGGTTGTTCTAGAAAGTTAATCTCGATTTTCCGGCTTGTCAGTGACGCAGACAAGGACAGCTGTCTAGTCGATCGGATGGGACGAAAAACCGAGGCCCCGTGTACACATTGGCGTGCACGTAAAAGATCCCTTGGCAGTTCTATTGGAATTAGATATAAGAGTATGCCGTAGCGCCGCTGCCCGGGCAAAATTTCCCTCATAGCACACTGTATGGCGTATGCCCGTCTTCCATTAGCCCGGATTAGGTGCAGATGAGTAGGACGTTAAACCCCATTTCATTTCATGCCGACATTGAGCTGGGAAATATTGCTCACTCTAATTGGTCCAATTCTTCACATTGAATAAGAAAGAAATATGATAAAATCTTTAGCGTCTAAATCTAATGTGTTCATAGCACAGTGTCACAAGTAACGAAATGAATTGATAAAAGAAGTACATTATATCCTGGACAACCGGATCTAATACGTACCTGAATAACCCCGTCGCGTAGTAGACTCCAACCAGTAGCCATCAATAGTTACGGTTATCAAATCTAAATAGAATCGAATGGTTCACGATAATTGCTGTAGTCAGAATGGTATTTAAAATAAATAGGCAATTCGTCATCTTTGTTGTTTATCACAAGAGTAAAGTATTTCTCGGGTATCAAGTCTTTCATTACGACATAATCTTGTAGATATTGTGGTAAACCAACTTGAGTTATTTTACTCTGGATTCCTGGTCCGATACAGTTTCTGATTTCTCTCCTACATCTTGACTTCAAACTTTTTGATTTACAGAAATCGCGGAATGCCCCAAGTTCATCGTTACATTCTTTCCGCATTGCAGAACAACTTATTCGCGACAAAGCAGTATTTAAAACCGGCCACGAATGAAAAAGGTCCTCCAGTTCAAGGATTGGTGCACCACTTTCAAAAAGAATTTTAGAAAGCATAAACGTATCACAAAATTGAAAATGGTGTTTTACCGATGCAAGATCCATATCTTCGAGAGAACAATTTTCTGTGACAAGATACCATAATATGAGATTTGCTTCTTGTTCGTGTATGTAACTGAATAAAGTTTTACCTTCTGTTCCTGGGATATATAGAGACAGGATACTTGAATTAATAAAAAGTAATTTTAGACATTTGATCCAATTCCGACCCCTAAAACCTTCAACAACCATGATATAATGTATAGCTGATCTTCCATATCTATCTTTTTTATTAACATCAGCTCCAGCGTTTACTAGAGATTCTAAATTAGATAGATTACATGTTCTTGCTGCTGCCATCAAAGCCGTCCGTTCATTGTTATCACTGATATTAACATCAGCTCCAGCCTTTAGTAAACTATTTACAATATCCTGGTTATTCCCCTTGACAGCAATCAATAATGCTGTATTTCCTTTGCTATCACCCTGATTAACGTCCACCCCAGCCTTTAGCAAATCATGTACATCATCCTCCTTATTCCCTTTGACGGCAATCAACAAGGCTAAGTTTCCATTGACATCACTCTGATTAACGTCTGCTCCAGCGTTCAACAAACCATTCATGATATTGGAGTTATTCATTTTGACGGCGATCACCAATGCTGTATTTCCGATTGGAGATCTCCCGTTTACGTCTGCACCCGCTTTTAGAAGAACATCTATCATACCATAGTCAGACTGCTTCACTGCAATCATCAATGGAATATTGCAATGATTTACATTAGCACCAGCTTTCAATAAATCTTCGGTAATGGATCTTTCTCCTTTACCTACTGCTATGGACAAGGCCGTGTGTCCATCGACGTCACTAAGATTCACGTTTATTCCATTTTGTAACAGCAAAACCCTTATTACTTTCGGTCGATTGTGAAATATATCTGTTGCTAACCCTCGTACAGCTTTATACAACACTGTCTCGCCTTGTACATTTTGGTGATTTATATCGCGATCTTTAGATGCTAACAATGTAACCAAATCTAATTCATATCTCCCAGAAGCAACAGCAAGAGCTTTATCTCCATTTTCGTCAACCTTATTGACATCGATGCCGTGTTCAATAAGCATTGAAGCTGATTTAGATTCTACGCAACTAATTGCTTTACACAACAGAGTATCACAGTTGTGTATATCAGCCCCAGCCTCTATCAACATCTTACAAATATCTGATCCAGAGGATTTAGGTTTAAGGGGATAGTGATGATGGTCGGAAGGAAATAAAAAGTCCAGTACAAAAGTTCCGTCGTTATCTTTATCGTTTACAGATGCACCGCGGTCAATAAGTTGTTTAACTAAAACAGGGTTATCTATTTTTACACATTCCATTAAAGGTGTAACTCCATTTGTATCAACCTTGTGAACATCACAACCAGCTGTAATCAATGTTTCAGTGATAGTCATCTCTTCCCGTCCTATTGAGGTTAATGATACAGATTCCTTGCTGTCATCTCCTTTACTATTGGCATCACAATTTGATTTAATTAACGGCTCCATCTTCGACTAGTGACCGTTAGAAACCTCGCCGGAAAGTCAGGCAACACTCGCGACCTCGTTCGCCGGCCACCGCAGCCATCAGTATGTATAGAGCTAATCACTTCAAGGTACGGGCGCGACGTACAAGTTAATGTATAATCACCTCACCCGACTTACAGGTTAGTGTATAATCACCACACTCGACGTATAGGTTAATGTATAATCACCACACTCGACTTACAGATTAATGTATAATCACCACGCTCGACTTACAGGTTAGTGTATAATCACCTCACTCGACGTACTGATTAGTGTATAATCACCACACTCGACTTACAGGTTAGTGTATAATCACCTCACTCGACGTACTGATTAGTGTATAATCACCACACTCGACTTACAGGTTAGTGTATAATCCCCACACTCGACGTACTGGGTAGTGTATAATCACCATACTCGACTTACAGATTAATGTATAATCACCTCACTCGACTTACACGTTAATGTGTAACAAAATCACCAGTATATGTATAAACATATCATTCTATAGTTACTTACAGGTACTACGATTTAGAATCGCCGCACTGCTTAAAACTCATACATACATATACTATTCAAAAAAAGTAGGGGATATTTGATTTTTAAGTGTTATTAAAGTCACCAAATGAAACTGACGAAGAAACAAATGACAAAATGAAATGAAGTTCACATTCATCGATTTATTCCAAATGATCGTTAGACTAAGTAAGGCACAGACCTACCATTATAAGGGTAAAATGATACCCGGGGTCAAACAGCAAAGTTACCACAGCATCACAACAAAGTCAGTAACGGGTAAATCCTCCTCTGTTTGCCAAACAAGCATTGATCCGACGTGGCATACTCCAAATGAGACGTCTAAGGTCATTTTGATCCAAATTGTCCCATTCCTTTTGGCAGGACGTTGTTGACGTTGACGTAACCTCTGTCCAAGCATGTCCCAGACATGCTCGATGGGGGAGAGGTCGGGACTCAGTGCTGGCCAAGGTAATGTGGTGATGTTCTGTTGTTGGAGGTAACCTGTAACGATCCTGGCCCTGTGACATCTTGCGTTGTCATCCTGGAAGATGAAACGGCGGCCATGACGTCGTGCGAACGGCACAACATGGACTGCCAAGATGTTGTCCCGGTAGTACTGGCCTGTAACACGCCCTGCAACAACATGTAAAGCCGTTCTTCCAGCAACAGGGATGCCTCCCCACACCATAACAGAACCACACCAAAATCGATCATGTCTGATGACGTTAACGTCTTGGAAGCGCTCGGTTCGACGACGCCACACCCTCCTACGTCTGTCCAAAAAATCAACAGTGAACCTTGACTCATCTGAAAACATCACATTGCTCCAGCGTCGATTATCCCAGTGTTGACGATCCCTACACCAACGACGTCTTGCCTGAATGTGATGATCTCTCAAACAAGGGATCACCCGAGGACGTCGGGCGCGAAGGTGACCCCTATGCAGTCGATTCCGAATCGTCTGGCCACTCACTCTCACACCAGTGTCTGTTTGAAGACGAGCGCTGATCTGATTTGCTGTGATGACACGATTCCTCAAGGCCAAGGTACGGATAAATCGATCCTGGGCTTGAGTTGTCGCCCTTGGTCGACCTGAGCGTGGTCTGTCCTGTACAGATTGTGTATCACGGTATCTGGACCATAGCCTGCTTATGACAGACTGAGAAACATTCATCGTCCGCGCCACAACCGCCTGTGTTGTGCCGATCTGTAGCATGCCATTTTGGGTAAGCCGACGCATATCAAAATTTGTTTTCTGGTCACTAAAACAATTAAACTGATGTTTCCACCCTGGAATTCAATGCCACAATGACTGTAACATTCAAAGTCAGAGTCGTGCAAATCTTGGGTTGGACCCCCATGATGATCCCAAGCATCACCTGCATTCCATGCGGTAGCTATTGGTGCGTTTGGGCGTCACATGTAACTGGAAATGTTTCTTCTGTTAGGTTCTATAGTGACTTTTTTTTCGTAGTCAGAGTAACAGAGATATATCTACTTGGAGTGACCTCGTCCATTTCCTATACATTGATACCAAATAAAGTCATTTAAAGTGTACGTCTTACTCATACACGTAAATAACTTGACGTCACAATTACGCTGGATGATGACTCATAAATTTGACGTCACAATTTCGCAGGACGATCACAGTCCTACTAGCAGAAGAAAATAGACATTTAAATCTGTTTCAATGAGTAAAACGTTCATAACGTATATTACGCCTCGTCTCTGAAGATTTGATATGCTTACTACTACAACGGCTTGCATTAAAGGTACATCATAAAAGAACTAAAGACAGTGCTGGTCGTTGTGGACATCATAAAACAGACATGACAAAATGGTGAAAATATTGAGAGAAATGGGGTTTAACGTCCACTCGGCACAAACTAGGTAATGTCGGGACTAACATATGGTTTTAATTTTATTTCAATAAATCGCTTGCGCGTAGGGGTCTTTAGCAGTGGGAGGACCTGGAGAAAACCAACGAAGTTGGACTGGCGACCCTACTCTTTGTCACGTAAAACCGGGGATTCGAAACCAGTTGACTCAATGACAGGTTTTATGATACAGCACGCACGTGCTAACTATTCGGCCATCCAACCCCCCGAAAATATTGAAAATTCCAGTCAAATTACTATGTGCTGAACGAAGTTACCAATGTTTGAAGTTTTGACTAGATAGTGTCGATTGTCACTTACCACTGATACAATTATATAAGAAGTCTCGATTATCAACGTTAACGTAAAATTCTTAAATGGCGAATATCACAGCGATATGACGGTTTGTATACTTGATTATGGGCTTGCAATGTGAATAAATGCATATTAAATCATTCATGTAAAAACTGAAGCCAAAAGAAAAGACCAACAATGGGCAGGTTAAGGTTAGCTCTTAAATAACGTATCTTTAAAATTCTTTAGTATGTCAACTACTTTGCTTGTTGTGCCTTCAAAACATAAAATATGTATAGAGATATTCATACAATCTGAACGACGAGACATGCTTTCCATCTGACCACCAACTGCATCAGCTGGGACAAGTGAGGAACATCATGAATTGTTTTCTCATCCAGGTATCTTGTATTCTCACAATAATCAGTTAACCAATTATTAATTTTTCTCACTTAATAAAAACTGTAAAAATAACGACGAGAGGTTTGGGCACAAAGAAACTTTATTGATGCAAGGGAGATACATGTACCTCCCTGGTACCTCCCTGCAGCCAAAGGAAATATATCACATTTATAATAAAAGCAATTGAACAACAAAGTCCCAAAGTGTCCAAACCTTAAATATACATATACAGTGTGGTTTTCAAATTGTTATTTAGGATAGTGACTGGGCCATGATTTTGACCACTTCCGCGCGGAGTTGCGGAGAGGGGTCTAAGTATCTCTGGTAACAATTACTGGCCCAGTCACCTTGAATGCGGATCAGATCCGCGGGGATATTACACTGCAAGGCGAAAGAGGCCCCACCCCGACGAAAGCTGTGACCTGCATAGTCGGAAGGGTTGATGCCTGCTAAGGCGAGGGTGTGGCGGAGTTTGGCGACAAAGATGGGGTAGGTGAGGGGTTTAAGTGCCCCACCGTCAAGGAAAGTGAAAGCTGGGGTATGGGAAGGGGCCGGACTGGTGCGGAAAGCTAAGCGACAGGCGGTTACGGGACAAAGCAGCGAGCTAGGGATAGCTGGGATGGGTACGCTCAGTTCTCGCCGTTGAAACTGGATTACCTTTGACCAGCGGACATGTAAATAGCAAATATTATGAGAAAAATGGAAATCAGCGCGGGGTAAACAATTAACGTAAGTAGAGGTATCAGGCAGTAAATTGGATTTTCGGAAGAAGGAAAAGAGCGCTACAAGACAGGCTGCCCAGAACGTTAGATCCAAGGCGGACGTAAAATTTAGGCACCTGCATATTTTGCGAAGAATGTCAGGGGTAATTGGCAGTTTGGGTTTTGAAGCCTGTCCGAGGTGCCTGCGAACTCCCTGGAGCAAAATCGATACATGCCAGGAGTCTAGGGGATTGGGCAACCCAGCTTGTAGATGGACTAGACGGACAATATTCAGATAAGCTTTAACTGAATTGAAACAAAGGGTGGTGCTAAGGTGAGCTATATACCGCAATAAGTTGTTACAGGTAATATTTAGCGGGGAGAAGCCCCCTATACGGCAAAAGTTCCAATAAGTATGCAGCTGGTGGAGATAAGTCTTCTGGGTATTTGGAGCAAAGGCTTTCGTGTTGAAAAGGGCGACTTGGGCATCCAATCGACTTGGGAATTCAGACCTACATTGTGACCCTGTAAGACAAAACAAAGGGCAGCTGGAGACATATGTTGGAGTGAGCTATACAGGGAGGGTAGATCACCCGGGAACAGGCGGTGAAAATGGTGAGGGTCGTGCATGCGCGAAATGCTGTCGGCCAAACCATTTTCCACACCTGGAATATGACGGGCAGTGACATAAAAATTACAAATTGAGGACAGCCAAAATAAATGGCGAAGAGCATGCATGACCAGAGGGCTGAATCTAC
Source organism: Patella ulyssiponensis (assembly GCA_963678685.1). NCBI lineage: Eukaryota > Metazoa > Mollusca > Gastropoda > Patellidae > Patella > Patella ulyssiponensis. The sequence continues at coordinate 96,709,311 of OY783226.1, forward strand.
AAGTGCCCTTGTTTATACATGCGACTGTGAAAGTATTGTCCGTATAAATAATGACACGTTTATTAGAAAGGCGAGGGGCCCATCTACACAAGGCAGCAATCACGGTCATTGTCTCTTTGTAGTTGATATGCATATCTGCCACTTGAGGGAAATCACTGTCCCAATGAAGGAAAAACCAGTCACCATTATAGAATCCACCCCCCGCTTCTGTACATGCATCGGTCACGATGGATGTCACTGGAAACCGCGATAACAATAGAGTTTTGCCATTAAAGGAAACAAGGCAATGCTTCCACCACAGTAGATCGGCCAGCAACTGGCCCGTAATGCGCGTGCGGTGGTGTTTAAGCTTGAGGCTATTCAGGCAGTTCAGGAGACGCCGGCAAAATACTCGCCCGCCGCGTATAACACTGCTTGCAAAATTTAATTTTCCCGCGAGCGATTGTAGCTCAGCTTTTGAGATACGTTTCTTTTCCAAAGTCTTGTCCAGCAACAATTTTAGGTCTTCAAGTTTTTGAGGGGGTAGCCTCAGGGTCATGGCGACTGAGTCTATCTCAATTCCAAGGAATGGTAAACACTGGCATGGATCGACAACCTTGTTCCAATTGATCGCAAAGCCAAGAGAGCGAAGTAGGGTAATGAGGACGGCCAGGGCCTCTGCACAGGATTCCCTTGAGGGGGAACACACAAAAAAATCATCTAAGTAAACCACAATATTTGGATATCCAAGACGGCACATTATGCGACACACTGCCTGGGTTAGGCGATGAAATATTCCCGGGCTCTGTTTGGCCCCGAAAGGAAGCTTAGTGTCATATAAATAGCACCAACGCCCGTTTATCCACCATTTCAAGCCAGTGACCCTTCTACTAGCAGGGCTAATATGCACTGAACGATACGCAGATTTCAGGTCGCACTTTGCCATATAAAAACCTTGTTGCACCAGCGCCGCTGCATCGTCAACAGTCTGAAACCGGTGGTGATCAAAGTCAGACACATAATCATTGACCGCTGCGCCTGGCGGGAAGCTGCAGTCGTGTATTAAGCGAACATCGCCCTCGGATTTGGGGATAACCCCGATCGGACTCACTATGGAGGGTTTGGTGTCGGCTATGACATAGTTTCCATTGTCTATTTCTTTTCCTATGGCCTTTGTAGCTAAATCAAACAGTGGGCTAGACATATTTGCGGATTTGTGGTTGTCGTTTTCGACGGGCTGTGAAGTGGCATCTTTGTCAATAATGTCAAAGCCGCGGGAGATACCCGACAGTAAAAAGTCCTTGTCTACATCGTCCTGAAGGTAGGCCTCTCACACCTGTAATGCAGTATGGACGCCACTTGTCCGCACAGCCCCTATTCGTAGTTTTTTGACGACACTGCGTTATTGTTACCGGCCCCTGGACGAGCCGGCGCATGTGTAGCGGCGGAGTGAGACTGAAAACACACGGGTATGTAACACACATGCCTGAACCTACACTCCGAAAGGCTGCATCCCCGCCAGGAGTTATAGTTTCTACAAATTACCTCTCCTGCAGGGGTATAAACACTGTGTGATGGTCCATTTATAGGGCGCTTTCCGTTCCCCGATTTTCCCGTCGCATGACTAGTACCAGTAGCCTTTGGTTGGAGGTGCAAGGTTTGTAAGTGGGTGACCACGACACCCCATCTGAAGTTATGGTTAGCCTGGAGCTGCCGATATTCCCTATCGTAGAATAGAACGGAGATTCTGTCGAATCGCGCAAACAGTTCCCAAATGCGTGTAGAGTAAGCGAGATAGTCTTTAATGTTCACACACGTCGAATCCATAAAATGTACCAGGATGGCAATGTTCGCCAGACACCATTGAGCGATCGTCACGGTTTCTAGCTTTGGTTTCCTTGGGTGTGCTCTCTTGATAACGATATCATTGCCTCCCGCTGTCGTTTGGCTCAGGGTGAAATTGTCGTCCTCGACATTCGAGACTGGTCCATGGGGGATAAAATCGACAATGTCCAGGAACATCTTACCTTGCGTGGCCGCCTTTCGTAGGAAAATCTGTGGGTCATTCCATGAAACATCGTTGACGAGAGGGGGGAGGGCTTGATTGCCGCTGTCCCCTGTAATCTGTACCGGATCATTCGCCCCGCCTCTCATATTGTGAGACAGTTTTTCAATTAACTTCTGCATGTTCACCTCATCTGCCATATTTGCGCGCACTACCTCCGGGCCCGCTGAATTTTCGCGGCATTCGGTTTGTACTTCTGTTTGTTGTGTCTGAACCAATGCCGCTTTCCGTGTCGCAAACAAGCAGAGTTTTCTTTGGCCTTTATTGATATCAACGTCGGCGAGATCTTCCACTTCCAACAGAGCCAGGGCCTCCATACAATCAAATCCCATTTTGACCAAAGTCGCCATTGTGTGGTGTGAGAGCCGACATTCCGTGGCCAGCCGAGTGAATGCCAAGTCTCCATTTTCATTATTATCAGTATTCTCGCTCTGTTCTGCACCGGCGTCCGAATCAGGTTCAGAAACTTCTAATAGATCAGTAAAGCGTGCAGGTGCTGCCCGACGGCGCTTTGATCGTCGGTCCTTCGACATAACTGCATGTAACTTAGACAAAGAAGTTAAACAAAGAAAGTATGCTGACTACGTGAGAGCTGGCACTCGCTTGAGCTTGCAGCGCGTTGTGCCAAGGCGCCAACTCGTTCTTCCTATGGGGGTTGCAGGAATCAAATTACCTTCTAGAGGGGTAAGACAATTGTAGAGCGCCACCTAGGGGGCGTGGCTAAAGAGCAGACAGCTCGATAAATTAAACTTAATTAAAACCTTAATAAACAACTTCACATAAATCCACCATAGGGTGGTTACGCTGTAGATAATTACCTAGTTTTCTCCGAGTCATCAGGATTCTAACCAAAACCATAAAGGAGTTGGGTACACTTCAGATCATAAACTCGTTGGTTTTCTCCAAGTCATCCGATGTCCACGTACTGCTAACGTAAGCCCGAATTATTTAAATAAAATTGTATTATAAGTTATGCCGAAATGACCGTATTCCACTCTACCTGCCATAGAACACAAACCTGATAAACATAGTCCCTAGAAGATAGAACAAGTCATATCAGGATAAGAATAGTGATGTCTAAAATGGGACAGAGTTATAAACAGTCAGCACTCGGCAAACCTCGGCAGATTCCGGAACCTACATCTTGCCTCGGCTGTATGACAGTAAGTGATATGTACCTACGCCTACACAATTGCGATGTGGTGCCGGTTTACTTATTAGGGAAAACTTGCTACTTTTAGAAAGAAGTTCTCAAAATTGCGTCGTTCGAAGTGGGTGTAGAATTTTCTGTGCAAACTTGTCCTCGTCTAAAGAAAAACAGCTTCAAACTTTGAAGACTTTGTAAGATAAAACATTCTTCAAAGACGTCGTCATGGGCAACGCCGTTGTTAATCCGGGAACTTGGAAGTAGTTCTAATGGCAGACTTCGTCATACAGCCGAGGCTAGATGTAGGGTACTAGAATCTTCTGAGGTTTGCCGAGTGATACAGTCAGTATACCCTGCTGTGAAATAGTCGTCATTCGGAACTCTTCATATTAGAATTATAAAGTGGTGTCAAAAAGGGTAGTTATATACAGTCGGTATAAGAACAAATAAGTCGTGTTCTATGAGTAAACCTAGCCTGGAGGTCGGATGTTCGATCCCTGCATTGGCCGAAAAAGTTCATTTAGATTTTCAGGCGTAGTTCCCCCTTGCCAGTGATGCAGGTCGAAGGGCCCGACAAGGACAATTGCAATTGTTCAAACTGTTCCTTGCAATTCCCTGTAACAATATGAGTCCGCCTGGGTAAGCAAAATTGGGATATAGCCCACTTCGGATTACGTCAGAAGACAATATTGTTCGGTCATGCCAAATCCACCTTAAATGCGTATAAAATGTAGGGCTTAGATAATAATACGATTCATCTTTTTATGGCCCCAACGCTTTACATCAAGACTCACGAAAGACTGTTATTGGGTGGTAAATCTGACAAGAAAAGTTGCGGAACGCAGACTATGGATACGATGTGTCCTCCTGTGACCCCCACCCCCACCCACTGAAAAAAGTGTACCTCCACAACGAAGAGCGTTGCAAATCGATAAGTTTGGTCCCTAATATTTGGAACTGTGACAATGCTACATCAAAAATCTTAGTTAAGAAGGTTTAGGGGGCAAAACATACAACACGCGAATGACATAACATACAAAAAATCAAACGACAAGGAAAAAGATAGTTTTAAATACATAAATCCAGAACACATTATTCTAAAATGTGAAATAGCAAAACTAATTAGGCAACACAAGCATAATAAAATTATTCTAAAATGTGAAATAGAAAAACTAATTAGGCAATACAAGCATAAAACAATTATTCTAAAATGTGAAATAGAAAGAAAAACTAATAAGGCAATACAAGCATAATACAATTATTCTAAAATGTGAAATGGAAAAAGTAATTATGCAAACGTGAAAAATCAACAATAGGGCCTTTCGCATTGTTTACGTTTTCATGTCCTCTAATACACGGTTTCGCAATCCCACGAACGTTAATAGCTAGATGCAGTTAATTCAACCCCATGAACTTCTCGTCCTGGCAAAGTTTTCAATCGATTTTTTGCCGATGTACAACAAATGAAGCAGAATGTTCGATTTGAGCACACTCTCCACATTCAATACGGGTTGACGTCAAAAGTAAACACAAATTGTTGAACCGCCCCCTAGCCCTCCCTCAGACTAAGCTTCTGGTGGATTCTATGCGGTTATATATGGATTGATAAATAAATGTTGCTCGAGCAGCAGCTTTTCCGCCAAGATATCATCGAATTTCCACTTTCAACGTCGTATTCATTGTGCATTTATAGAATCGTACGAAACTATTGCACACGAGCTGAATGTGGGCTGCATTTTCACCATAGATACAGTACAGTATATATCAAAGAAAAAAACTATCGCCAGTTGTATATAAGATAGGTTGCCAGGCAACGAAACATACGCCAACAGCAGCTAAATCGTCCGGGCAGTCAACAAGAGTTGTCGCATATTCTTACTTTTTTTGGTAATGAAACATTTATAATACTCTGAAGTCTGATTAAGAGTAACAACTCATACATTAATTATTAGAAAAATCATTAGAATTTTTTTGGTTTTTATAAAGTTCTGCCCCATGCTAACGCTTAGTATACGAAACATTTAAAATCATGGATTTAGCTGTTATCAAAATTCATTGAAAATCAATATACTTAAACTTTGTATCAATCTGAAGTCAATTAAATGATAAGTTTGGCCTCTAGAGCGTTACAAAAGATTTTTCAAAGTGATCATGGGAGATAACTCTGGCAGTAAGTGTCAGAATTCGCTGAAAATCAATAGGAGTTTTCGTCTCCTGACCTTAAACACTGTGTATAAATTAAAAGTCAATCGTATATTAACTTTGGCCTCTAGAGCGTCCACAAATTTTTTGAAGTGATCAAGGGTCATAACTCTTGCAGTAATTATCGGAAATAGGCTTCTTGGCTCATGACCTTAAAGGAGTTGGGATGGTCTAGTGGTCTAGAGTGCCGCGCTTCGACCTCTACCTGGCCGGTCACCTCTCTGGCTTGCGGCTGTGGTTTCGATCCCTGGTGTGAGCGTATGTGGCATGGAGATAGGGGCGCCTTCTCAACCTCATGGGTTTCCTCCGGGCACTCCGGTTTCCTCCCACTGCTAAAGACCCCTACGCGAATTATTGAAATAAAATTGAAACCATATGTTAGTCCCAAAATGACCTAGTTTGTGTCGAGTGGACGTTAAACCCCATTTCTCTCTCTCTGTCTCTCATGACCTTAAACACTGTGTATAAATTTAACGTCATTCGGATATTAATTTTAGCCTGTAGAGAGTCCACAAGCAATTATGGACGCCGGACGGACGGACGGATCGACCGACGGAGGACGGGGGCGACGACAATATAAAAATGTATAATCGGAAATTGTATACGCTTTAGACTATATTTAAAGCGGCATGCTGAGTTTCATAAAGCAATACAGAGTCATTTTCCTTTCAAACACAGGGTATGTCTGTCAGAGGAGTGTTATCCCCAATATTGTCTGTCAGTATGGTTTCCATAATTAAAATATTCATCATGTATAAATCGCTAATGGTAGACTCAGACATGCGTTTAGGGATCAGTTTATGGGGGTCTACTGAGGTCAGTCCCCTGATATAAGCTGACAGACGTCCACTTTTGTTGTACAGGGAAAGATCCGTAAATAACGCTATAGGTAAACTTTGGTAGACCATAACAAATAGCTATGATTATCCAGTTGATCAAGAAGTATATACTAAAGATATACATAGTGAATACATAACCAATTTAAAGTAACTTTGTAATTAATAGTCACGGTTATAAAGTTCTTAGTCAGACGAATCATAATAATAATCGTCACAATAGTAGTCGGGTTCATAATCATAAAATCCATCATTGTTGTCATCGGAGTCATATCCACCATAAATGGGGAAATCACTGGATGCCATTGAATGCAAACATTAGTCTGGCGATATTATCGGTCCTGACGTTACTATCATCTTTGTCGTCTATTACAAGAGTAAAGTATTTCTCGGGGATCAAGTCTTTCATGACGACATAATCTTGTAGATATTGTGGTAAACCAACTTGAGTTATTTTACTGCTGATTCCTGGTCCGATACAGTTTCTGATTTCTCTTCTACATCTGGACTTCAAACTTCTCGATTTACAGAAATCGCGGAAATAATCAAGTTGTTGTTTATCTTCAGATTCTTCCAGCAGAGGATTATATGCGAAAGGCAACAAACCAGTATTTAAAACCGATGTCAAAATAATGGTCTCTATTTCACTCTTCGGTGCACCACTTTCAAAAAGAATTTTGGAAAGCATCATCATATCGGGAAATTGGAATTTATTTTTGACTTTTGGAAGATCCAAACCCTTGAGGGAACAATTTTCTGTAAGAAGATACCATATGAGATCCTCTTTGTTTTTTTCCAGTAACCATTGGAATAACGTTTTTCCACCTTCTCCTGGAGTATCAAGAGACGAGGGGTGACATTTATTGATCAAAAGTAGTTTTAGACAGTTGATCCATTCCCGACCACTACCACTACCAACCATTATACCATGTATAGCTGATCTTCCATCTGTATCAGTTTTATTAACATCAGCTCCAGCTTTGAGTAAACATTCTAAAATAGATCTATCACAGTTTCGTGCTGCTGACATCAAAGCTGTCTTTCCATTGTCATCACGCTGATTGACATCAGCTCCAACCTTCAGCAAACTATCTACAATCTTCTCGTTATTCATTTTGACGGCAATCGCCAATGCTGTATTTCCATTATTATCAACATGATTTACAGATGCATCTAATCTCAGCAAAATGTCACAATGAATTTCTCTTTGTTTCTCAACTGCCACCATCAAAGCTGTTTTACCATCTTTATCTGTGGCATTAACGATACTCTTGGCTTCACTTGAATATTGAAGTAAAACATCTAAGTCCAGTGAAACATCCAAGAGTGCCGCAAGGTATATTGCATTTCTACCTAATCTATCCCTCGGTTTCAGATCGGCACCAGCTTTTAGCAAAATATTTGCCATAACAGTATCCTGTTTTTTAACTGCGATCATCAATGGGGTTTGTCCAGTATTATCACAATGATTTACATCAGCACCAGCCGTCAATAAATCTTCGCTAATATATCTCTCTCCTTTACCTACTGCCATGGACAAGGCCGTATGTCCATCGATATCTCTAAGATTCACGTTTATTCCAGTCTGTAGCAGCAACGTATTTATTATTTCCCTCTTGTCTTGATGATAAGTATATCTAGATGCTTGCACAACTTTGTGCAACGCTGTCCTTCCTTTTTGATTTTGGTGATTTATATCACACTCTTTTGTTTTCAGCAATGTTACTAATTCTAACTGAACTTTTTCGGAAGCAAGAGCGAGGGGATTATCTCCATTTTCGTCTAGCGTATTAACATCTATGCCGTGTTCAATAAGCAATGAAGCCGATTTATAATGTCCTCCGTGGATTGCTCTGCACAACAGATTATTACTTTTATGGATATCAGCACCAGCCTCTATCATTACCTTAATATTTGCTGAAGTAGATCCATCGTTCAGTCGGTGGTAAGGACAAAATAAATAGTCCAATACAAAAGTTCCTTCGTTATCTTTAGCGTTGACGGATGCACCTTGGTCAATAAGTTGTTTTACTAAAACAGCGTTATAAGCTTTTATGCATTCCATTAAAGGTGCAACACCGTTTTCATCTGTGCCGTTAACATCACATCCAGCTTGAATCAGTATTTCAGCAATAGTCGTATGTTGTTGTCGTATTGAAGCTAATAATACAGATTCCATGTTGTCACCTCCTTTAATACTCATATCACAATGTGATTTAATTAAAGACTTCACCATCTCTTCATTTCCTCGACATACTGCTAAATACAGTGGCGTTTCATTCCATGCGTTCAGTCTATTCATGTCCATACCTTGGGTTATTAATACCTGAACACATTCATCGCACGAATCTGAAAATTGGTCACTCAATGCAAGACAATGAAGAAGGCGACCCTGTTTGTTTTCAAAATCCAGGCGTGCTCCTCTTTCCGCCAAAAATATTACCGTTGTCAACCTTCCCCGTTCCGCAGCCAATTGGATGGGCGTTGTCCTTTCAATATCTTTTAGATTAACATCAGCCCCTGACTCCACCAATAATTTTACACATTCAAGCACTCTTCCCCGATTCCTTCCATCAAAACAATATGCCGGCAAATACTCCCTCCCACCTATACAATAATGCAGAGCAGAACGTTGACGAGTCCTTGACTGTTTATTAATAGTATTTATCAGTTCACTCTTCAATAAAATCTCCAAAATTTCGACGTTTAGTTCATGGCAACATACCATTAATAAAGTTTCCTCTTTGTCGGGGTTTTTATCCAGATATTTGAGTTCAAGGAGATATTTTAACACCCCAGCTCTATTGTTTTGGACGCACTCGGTGAGGGCACTCCAGTTGTGTCTTGAATGTGCCAAATACAGAGGTATTCCTTTGGAGTGGAGATATTTAACACCCTCAGTGAAATCAGATTTTGTTGCAGCCTGTATAAGTTGTGTATTGCTCTCAAAATCTTCAAAGTTGTTACAAATTCTGTCTGACGGCAGCAACAATTCCACCACAGGCAGACATCTGTTTGTAAGAGCAACTTTACAGAGTTCTACCCACGTCCGATATGGTAAACAGTTGTACCCCCATTTCTGTATAATTTTTTCTACAGCAGCTGTATTATTTTTATTTACAGCCTCTATTAACCTGAAATAACAATAAGAGTTAGAGTTAGGTTTAAAAATAGGCTGCCTTGCAAAGAAACATCACCACAAGAGACCGACAATAAAACAACTGATGTGCAAATTCCTACTAACTTCCAAAAAACACAGGATACCAGTCGTCCATACCCATGGTTTCACAGACGAATTTTGATATATGATATAAGCACAAAGTATTTTGATGCTATGTATAGTTAATATTGACAATATGTTTCGCAAATCGGGGTTCTGACAATCGGAAATAACCCAGCATAAATATTCCTTCCGGGAATAATTGGGCAGGTATGGACTCATTAAAATCATCTACATCAGATATCTTATTTGAATAAGTGAGATTAGAATGGCGAAATAGGGGGTCGACTCCACAAAATAATAAAACGAATCTTAGTCGAGGATAAGATTGAGCGTATGAACATACACGGTACCAATTATATCTATCACATGACAGGATAATCTCATGCTAATATGAAACAGACCCAGTTCACCAAATATTCTTGCGGATGGTTTGTGATGATGCTGGTGCATGGCTGGGTTAGGAGACCACAGAAACCGAATTCTTAAGTTCCGCCAATGATAGGTTTGGTAGGAGTTACCCACGGTACCCGCCAAAATTGGGTTATTCAACATGGAAAGCGAGGGTTCCGCTTAAATCCCACAAGGTTTTTTTTAATCTTTCTCTCCCTTTCCATTTTCCCCTTTTTGCATGGCGATCTTTTTTTTGAGGTGGAAGGATACAAGAGGTTACAGGTTGAAATGTATGGCTGAAAATTGCATGTTTATTTGTCTCTGCTTCCAGTGTGTAAATCTCAAGTTTTTCATTAAGAACCTCATACGTGCTTTTCAGCAATAGGTTGCCAGCTGTTGCTCCATCTGTTAGTCCGGGAGCTGGGTAGGTTTTATTCAACAATGAAGGTGCGGAAAGTTTGTGATGCTGCTGGTGCATGGCTGGGTTAGGAGACCACAGAAACCCAATTCGTAAGTTCCGCCAGTGGTGGGTATGGTAGGAGTTACCCACGGTACCCGCCAAAATTGGGTTATTAAACATGGAAAGCGAGAGTTCCGCTTAAATCCCAAAATAAATAGATGATACCCAATGAACATCTACATCAAGTTTAAACATTTTAGCTCGGTCAAGTGACATTTTCGTTATTTTTGAGATTATGTCATACTTTTAGCTACCTGGAATAGATCAAGAGATAATGGAATAATTGTTCAGAGTAAAATCGAAAAATTCCTAATTAGTGACCTTTGATCTCTTCTTAAATGGTCTTTCCATCAAAAATACCATTCTTAAGTTATATTTCCTGATTCAGGGCAGTTTCCTCTGTCAAATGCCATTGAAGCGGAACTAGCACTTTCCATGTTGAATAACCCAATTTTGGCGGGTACTATGGGTGGCTCCTCCTACCACACCCACCACTGGCGGTGCTTAAGAATTTGGTTTCTGGGGTCTCCTAACCCAACCATGCACTTCCAGCATCCCAAACCTACCACGTTGAATAAAACCTACCCACCTCCCGGGCTACGTGGTTAAAATTGGGGTAAAGGTTAGAGCCGGTCTAATAAGAGACGGCAATTGGCATTGTGATCAATGAGGAAATCATAGGTGATCTGTGGCCCAATAGAATGTACCGCCATAGCAATTTTGCTATCATAGATTATATTCGTGGTATAAGTAATACAAGGGTATAATGTATAACATTTATGACCTACTTACTGTGATTTACGCCAAAATTCCTCTGGTTCACACTCACTCATGGTAACAAGTTAATCTGAAGACAATGTAAATAAGTTGAATTATACCGTGGTAAATTACAACAAATCTTCTTATTCAGACATACCGATAGTCTCGTATAACCATAAACAGTAACGTTGAAGGATTTCACATGTCTGGGTGATCAGGGTAAAATTCTATGAATAGCTAAAGTATGTCATTCAATTTCTAAGAAACACTATTCTTAGAGTGTAAAGTGAAACATATTGACAATATTGACAGGAGTAAGACTACTAAATATCCACCCTTACATTCGTCAATGTTAATTTCATAGGACATAGATGGACACTGGTCATTTTATATCGTTAAGTCTTATATGTCACAAACACACACACATTAAAACTTGAACTTATTTCAGTTCAATTTGGCAAATATGTGTAATAATAGGGACCTTTCGCATCGGTACGAATACGAAAACGTCATCGATTCGTGTGTACTTGTGACGTCAATCCGTAATGAGTGTTCGGCCAGTGAAAAACGTTACGCGTATGGAGTTGGATTCACGTTGATATGCAAACGAAAATGCTTATTGTCTCATGTAGTGAATTTTCCACAGTTCTTCGATGCCTTGTGTTTATTGTTGATTGTGTAGAGTTTGTAGAATGTGCTCAAATGCAATATTCTGCTTGATTTGTTGTACATCTACCAAAATATCGATTGAAAACTTTGCCTAGACAGATAATTTCATGGACTCATGGAAAGGAAATTAACGCCATCTAACTATTATCGTACGTCGGAATGCGAAACCGTGTGTTCGGGGATACGTATACGAACATATGTTCGTTTTGGTGTTCGTTCTCGTACCGATGCGAAAGGTCCCTAATAATCAATAACATGCGCGTTCAAAGCGCAACACAAATGAGTCCCACACAAAAATAAGTTACTACTCTGAATAACGTATTTTGGGGTGACAATCCACCAAACTACCACGTGTGTTAAAATTTATCTAACAACACAAACTTGTGTGAAAAGCTACACAATACTTGTTTTAGAATTTTTGAAACTTGTGTTGAAATATTTGAAACATGTGTTGAAATTTTTGAAACTTGTGTTGAAATTCTTGAAACTTGTGTGGTTTCATACAACCTTGTGTATAACCACCCAATTTGTATCCATTATAGCAACCTTTCCCATGCAGTACCCCCTCCCCCTTTTACTCTGTTTAACCTAACCTGTAATGTTTGATTAATGAGGTAACAATAATATTTTTGTTTAATTGTTATTTATTCAAACATGATGGGAAAAAAGTAAATATACATTTGAATGTTAACAGAAAAACAGAAAAATAATTATTATACTAACAAAATTGTGTTATATAATGAAGCCCCCCCCCACCTTTCCCAATCACAAAATATACAATAGTTATTTATTTTTTTTTTACACTAAAACAAAAAATGAGAATATAAAGATATGTACACAGTATTTCTGCCCTAAACCTCAAAAATATAAATTCAAAAATATCTAAATTTAATAACATCCAAACCAATCACTAATGAGATTAATTATGCACTAATATGAGTTTTTTTTACATAAATTACATAATTTTAAAGAAAGTTGCAAATACATGTATTAAATAATATGTACATAAGCAAGGGGGGCATAATGGTTCAGTGAGTATAAACGTTGGCCGAGAAATTTCAACTAGATGTCAGTAGTGTACGACAAAGCAAAGTAAAGTTGGGTACAAGCCCGGAATCGACCCCCGATTGCGTTCACTTTGAAGGACCCTAGACAATTGAATTATTTGACTCAATGACCAGACCTTCTGATTCAATGTGTGTGTGTTAACCATTCTCCCCCCCCCCCCCGGGTACCCTTGACATTTGATATAAGAGTAGGTTAGTTGTAGGACAGAATCACCCTAATAACACAGAAAGGTAGAAAGGAAAAGTCACCTTAATGCTGGTCAAGGCTTTTTGTAATTCTGGGTATATTTGATCTACATTTGGTTTCTAGATAATGCCTGTTAAATACTTTATGATTTCCAACCATATTCTAAGTAAGGTAGTTATATGTCACTTTACTTTCTATACGATACATAAATTTCTAAAGAGAATTAAAATCTAATTGTGTTTGGGAGAACATTTGACATTAAAAACAGAAATAAATATTTAAAAATTGGGTCAAATGCATTCTTTTCCAGAATTTTAAAATAGATTGATGCTTGGGTTCTCTCGTTATCATACATCAAATACTCTTTCAGCCTAAAAAATAAAGAAAATAGGCAGCAAGAATACTTTTTTATGGTTCATAATTTTTAAATAAACAAATTATTTTGCCACATCGAGACTGGGTCTCTATTTTGTTTTAACTTTGCGTAACACTTATTATGTCTTGTCAAGTTACATACCCGGGCAGATTATTATGCTCAAATCAAATGGGTTAGCTCTGAGATGTCAGAAAAAAGTAGGGAGATTTGGGACTGAAACCTCATAATAGGTCCATTTCAAACTGTCTTGGTTTTTCTGATGTAGTTAACTGAGAAAAAAAATATACTATATTAGTCGACTTAAATTGGCTCAACAGTTATAAGATGAAAGCTTTAATTTAATTATATTGTATGTTAAATGTTTTAGTTAGCTTTGTCACAAATGAGATGAGATGAAAAAATGGAATGAAATGGGGTTTAGCTTCCTACTGATCAGCTCCCACTTGGCTAATGAAGTTGGGCATATGCCATACAGTGTGCTATGAGGGAAATTTTGTCAGGTACCGCGACCCTAAGGTCTACTCTTATATCAAATGTTAGTTACATTTTCCTGTTTATCAAGCTCTGTGAGAAAAGTTTCCACAATATGAGTAGCTATTTCCATCTCTCTTAATCTTTCTTCTCCCATAAATGCATCCTTGCATCTTAATTTCGTATGCATTAGAGACTTACCAATCTGATGATATGTTGAATTTCTCTCAGAGAAGAAAAACCTTGTTTTATTCATTTATGTATGTTTCTAAATATATATGTACATGTAAGTACCATGGCATCAGAAATGTCTTCGAAACTTCTTTCTGTACAAACTAGATGGCTTGCTTTCACTTTTAACTGTTGTTCTTCGTTGTCAATTATGTCATATTATTCTTTATCATCTGGAATAAGCAGAAGAGGACTTTTCTACGACACTTGTTCTCGGTGCATCAAAGTGATCAAATGTGATTATTTATTATAAGCTGTTAGCTTCAAGCACTGCTAATTTATGTAAACTACAATTATAGTAGACACATCAACCAACTGTAGAATAAATGTAGAAATATGAATAATGCTAAGTATATTGTGACTTGTGGGGTATCGGTAGACTTGTGAGATATCGGTAAACTGATTATCAATGTCCTAAATGACGTGTAATCCTGCAACTTACATCCTAAACAACATTGGCGGGTGTATTTGACAGGTAATTATTAATTTCATTTCAAAGCTGGTCTGACAATGGTTGTTATGGCCATTCACTTGTTGTCAGACTGGTTGCCAGGACCATTCACTTGTTATCAGACTGGTTGCCAGCACCATTCCGTTATTATCAGACTGGTTGCTATGACCATTCAGTTATTACCAGACTGGTTGGATTACTGGTTGCCATGACAATTCAGTTATTATCAGATAAGACTGGTTGCTATCACCATTCAGTTAAATTCCAAGACTGGTTGAAAAAGGTAATACAAATGCTAACACTCACACTTCTAATCATAAATATCAGGATTTCGTCTCCGAACTTAAGTTGATACGGGGGGACACATGGAGGGCGAAGGGGTGTCGCCTAATTCAGTTTTATAGCTGCCTCCAAATACAGTGATCATTTTCATTAAGTCAGATTCATTCTTTTCCTTATTCAATATCACATGTAAAAAAATGTTAACATCTACTGTTTATCAGATAATTAAATATAGTAAAACATTATTAACATCAACTGTTTATCAAACGATTAAATATATATAGTAAAATATTATTAAACATTAACTGTTTATCAGATGATTAAATATAATATATTACTATTTAACATCAACTGTTTATCATGTATCTATACGAAAACATGTTCGCACAAGGTAACGGTGACTTTCATAGAAATAGCTAAACAAACAATTTCTTTACATTTTATTATATTCATAAGAACTGATCTAATTGTATAAAAGGTAATATAGAAAATGCGGGTTAATGTATTGTGTATTTAAAATAAGCCATTAAATTGATTTTTAATCTGACAAGTTACCTCTACTGTTTGGTATCATGGAGTTACTCTATAGATATCAATAGATAGTAATATGAATTTATTCTATTGAAAGTTAAAATGAATAGTTGTTATTTTTCTAAGAGTCTTATTATTATTATATTATTCTACAGAAAACATTTTTTAAAGGGCAGTGTGAAGTTAGCTTGATTTTCGTTTTTCAATATTGGTGAATATCGAAAAACGAGCTACTCGTTTTTCGATATTGGCGAATAACGAAAAACAACTAGCTCGTTTTTCGATATTGGCGAATGTCGAAAAACGAGCTACTTGTTTTTCGACATTAAAACTTGAATCTCAAAAAAGAAGATTTGATGGAGGTATGTCTGTAGAATGTCTCCAAAACACATTTTATTAAATACGTTTTCTAAAACGAACTAAAGATATCATAATTCAGGATGCCTGAGCAGGAGATTCATATAAAAACTGCTCTTTCTCCTTGTTTTTTGATATTGGCGAATCTCGAAAAACGAGCTACTCGTTATTCGATATTCAAACTTGAATATTAAAAAAGCAGATTTGAAGGATGTATATCTACAGAATTTCTCCAAAACACATTTTATTAAACGAACTAAAAATATCATAATTCAGGATGCCTGAGCAGTGGATTCACATAAAAACTTTCTTTCTCGTTGTTTTTTGATATTGGCGAATCTCGAAAAACGAGCCACTCGTTTTTTGATATTCAAACTCGAATATCAAAAAAGCAGATTTGATGGATGTTTGTCTACAGAATGTCTCCATGACACATTTGATTAAATGAGTGATCTAAAACGAACTAAAGATATCATAATTCAGGATGCCTGAGCAGTGGATTCATATAAAAACTGCTCTTTCTCCTTGTTTTTTGATATTGGCGAATCTGACTCGTTTTTCGATATTCAAACTTGAATATTAAAAAAGCAGATTTGATGGATGTTTATCTACAGAATGTCTCCATGACACATTTGATTAAATGAGTGATCTAAAACAAACTAAAGATATCATAATTCAGGATGCCTGAGCAGTGGATTCATATAAAAACTGCTCTTTCTCCTTGTTTTTTGATATTGGCGAATCTCGAAAAACGAGCTACTCGTTATTCGATATCCAACCTTGAATATTAAAAAAGAAGATTTGAAGGATGTATATCTACAGAATTTCTCCAAAACACATTTTATTAAATCAATGATCTAAAACGAACTAAAAATATCATAATTCAGGATGCCTAAGCAGTGGATTCACATGAGTGATCTAAAACGAACTAAAGACATCATAATTGGGGATGCCCGAGCAATGGATTCACATAATAACTGCTCTTTCTCCTTGTTTTTTGATATTGGCGAATCTCGAAAAACGAGCTACTCGTTATTCGATATTCAAACTTGAATATTAAAAAAGCAGATTTGATGGATGTTTATCTACAGAATGTCTCCATGACACATTTGATTAAATGAGTGATCTAAAACAAACTAAAGATATCATAATTCAGGATGCCTGAGCAGTGGATTCATATAAAACTGCTCTTTCTCCTTGTTTTTTGATATTGGCGAATCTCGAAAAACGAGCTACTCGTTATTCGATATCCAACCTTGAATATTAAAAAAGAAGATTTGAAGGATGTATATCTACAGAATTTCTCCAAAACACATTTTATTAAATCAATGATCTAAAACGAACTAAAAATATCATAATTCAGGATGCCTAAGCAGTGGATTCACATGAGTGATCTAAAACGAACTAAAGACATCATAATTGGGGATGCCCGAGCAATGGATTCACATAAAAACTGCTCTTTCTCCTTGTTTTTTGATATTGGCGAATCTCGAAAAACGAGTAGCTCGTTTTTCGATATTCAAACTTGAATCTCAAAAAAGAAGATTTGATGGATGTATATCTATATAATGTCTCCAAAGAACATTTTATTAAATCATTGATATTAAACGAACTAAAGACATCATAATTGGGGATGCCCGAGCTGTGGATTCACATAAAAAGTGCTCGTTCTCCTTGTTTTTTGATATTGGCGAATGTCTCCAAAACACATTAAAATTTTATTAAATACGTTTTCTAAACCGAAATAAAAATATCATAATTGAGGATGCCTGAGCAGTGGATTCACATAAAAACTTTTCTTTCTCGTTGTTTTTTGATATGGGCGACTTGTTTTTCGATATTCAAACTTGAATATCTAAAAAGCAGATTTGATGGATGTTTATCTACAGAATGTCTCCATGACACATTTAATAAAATGAGTGATCTAAAACGAACTAAATACATCTCCTTATTTTTTGATATTGGTGTATATCTTCAGAATGTCTCCAAAACACATTTTATTAAATCAATGATCTAAAACGAACTAAAAATATCATAAATGAGGATGTCTGATCGGAGCAGTGGATTCACATAAAAATTGCTCTTTCTCCTTGTTTTTTAATATTGGCGAATCTCGAAAAATGAGCCATCAGTATGTATAGATCTAATCACTTCAAGGTACGTGCTCGACGCACAAGTTAATGTATAATCACCACACTCGACTTACAGATTAATGTATAATCACCTCACTCGACTTACAGGTTAGTGTATAATCACCTCACTCGACTTACAGATTAATGTATAATCACCACACTCGACTTACAGGTTAGTGTATAATCATCTCACTCGACGTACTGATTAGTGTATAATCACCACACTCGACTTACAGATTAATGTATAATCACCACACTCGACGTACAGATTAGTGTATAATCACCACACTCGACTTACAGATTAATGTATAATCACCTCACTCGACTTACAGGTTAGTGTATAATCACCTCACTCGACTTACAGATTAATGTATAATCACCACACTCGACTTACAGGTTAGTGTATAATCATCTCACTCGACGTACTGATTAGTGTATAATCACCACACTCGACTTACAGATTAATGTATAATCACCACACTCGACTTACAGATTAATGTATAATCACCTCACTCGACTTACAGGTTAGTGTATAATCACCTCACTCGACTTACAGATTAATGTATAATCACCACACTCGACTTACAGGTTAGTGTATAATCATCTCACTCGACGTACTGATTAGTGTATAATCACCACACTCGACTTACAGATTAATGTATAATCACCACACTCGACTTACAGGTTAGTGTATAATCATCTCACTCGACGTACTGATTAGTGTATAATCACCACACTCGACTTACAGGTTAGTGTATAATCACCACACACGACTTACAGGTTAGTGCATAATCACCACACTCGACTTACAGGTTAGCGTATAATCATCTCACTTGACGTACTGGTTAGTGTGTAATCCCTCACTGGCGTTTAGTTTAATGTATAATCGCCACACTCGACTAACAGGTTAGTGTATAATCATCCCACTCGACGTACTGGTTAGTGTGTAATCACTTCACTGACGTCCAGTTTAATGTATAATCACCACACTCGACGTATAGGTTAATGTATAATCACCACACTCGACTTACACGTTAGTAGAGACTTTTGGCAAGCGGAATTTTCCGCATCCGTATCACGTATCCGTATCGCCACGTGATACGTTGCGTCAATGTAGTTTTAGAGTTTTGGCAGACTTTCGCGCCGTGTACCTGAGTTGAGCTTAGTTGTAATATAGCATGGTGGCAGTTATCTACCAAGATCACTATCAGTACTAGTCAAGTGCCTAGCCTACAAATTCCTGAGTGGAATAAAGTCGCTCGACTGTGGCTGAGCTATTTAAAATTTAAAAACAAATTTAGTGTCAAATCTTTTTGGGGTTTCACTAATGTAACATCCAGAAAGTATAATATACCCCTTTTAAATGCAGATTTGCAAGGCCCCACCTCCCTAAATTTAGCACGTAAATCAACCAGCATGCAGATTGACAGACAGTCAGACGGGAAAATATGAAAATTTTGCGAAAATCTCATCAAAAGTAATCATTAAATTCCTGTCTTTATCATGGTTAAAATCGCATCAAATATACACCTTCGTGTTCTAGGGTACACATAGATTCATAAAAACACTATGACACAACATTTCAACGTCTAAAAGTAGCAAAAAGTACGGTAAAAAGACGATAATGTTATACGGATCTTTTCAGTATGAAAGCTGTTCTATACGTGCTGCCGTATTCGTGTGCAGTATCACGTATGAGAAATGCACAAACATTGTTGACGTCACACACAAAATCGATACGGATACGCGATACGGACCAGAAAATAGAGACTTTTGGCAAGTTGCATTTTCCCTATCCGTATCACGTATCCGTATCGTATACGTGACACGTTGCGTCAGAGTAGTTTTGGAGTTTTGGCAGATTCTTGCGTCGCGTACGTATGCGTCACTGAGCTGAGCTTAGTTCTGTACAGCATGATGACAGTAATTATCTATCAAGATCACCACCACCATGAGCTATTATAAAAAATGAATGTCGCATCTTATTAAAAAAAATCTTTGACTTCCGACTCGACAACAATTGTCGGTTTCACTAATTTATCATTTATACCCCTTTACCATAGAATCACATAATTTACAGATTTGTAAGTTCGCATATCTACCTAAATCTAGCATGTAGATCAACCAGCGTGCAGACAGACAGGCGGGAAAAGTATGAAAATTCCGAGAAAAACCCATCAAAAATAATGATTAAATTCCAGTCTTTATTATGGTTAAATTCACATCAAATATACACCTTCGTGTTCTGGGATACACATAGATTCATAAAAACGCTATGATACAACATTTCAGCGTCTAAAAAGACGACAATGTTATACGGACCTTCTCCGTATGAAAGCTATTCGATGCGGGCTGCCGTATCCGTGTGCCGTTTCACGTATGAGAAATACACACACATTGATGACGTCACACACAAAATCCATACGAATACGCGATACGTACTAGGAATTAGCGCTTGCCAAAAGTCTCTATTTACGCTTGCCAAAAGTCTCTAATGTATAACAAAATCACGAGTATATGTATAAACATATCATTCTATAGTTACTTACAGGTACTACGATGTAGAATCGCCGCACTGCTTAAAACTCATATATACATATACTATTCAAAAAAAGTAGGGGATATTTGATTTTTAAGTGTTATTAAAGTCACCAAATGAAACTGACGAAGAAACAAATGACAAAATGAAATGAAGTTCACATTCATCGATTTATTCCAAATGATCGTTAGACTAAGTAAGGCACAGACTGACCATTATAAGGGTAAAATGATACCCGGGGTCAAACAGCAAAGTTACCACAGCATCACAACAAAGTCAGTAACGGGTAAATCCTCCTCTGTTTGCCAAACAAGCATTGATCCGACGTGGCATACTCCAAATGAGACGTCTAAGGTCATTTTGATCCAGATTGTCCCATTCCTGTTGCAACGCAGCAGCAAGTTCTTGGACATTGGCAGGACGTTGTTGACGTTGACGTAACCTCTGTCCAAGCATGTCCCAGACATGCTCGATGGGGGAGAGGTCGGGACTCAGTGCTGGCCAAGGTAATGTGGTGATGTTCTGTTGTTGGAGGTAACCTGTAACGATCCTGGCCCTGTGACATCTTGCGTTGTCATCCTGGAAGATGAAACGGCGGCCATGACGTCGTGCGAACGGCACAACATGGACTGCCAAGATGTTGTCCCGGTACTACTGGCCTGTAACACGCCCTGCAACAACATGTAAAGCCGTTCTTCCAGCAACAGGGATGCCTCCCCACACCATAACAGAACCACCCCCAAATCGATCATGTCTGATGACGTTAACGTCTTGGAAGCGCTCGGTTCGACGACGCCACACCCTCCTACGTCTGTCCAAAAAATCAACAGTGAACCTTGACTCATCTGAAAACATCACATTGCTCCAGCGTCGATTATCCCAGTGTTGACGATCCCTACACCAACGACGTCTTGCCTGAATGTGATGATCTCTCAAACAAGGGATCACGCGAGGACGTCGGGCGCGAAGGTGACCCCTATGCAGTCGATTCCGAATCGTCTGGCCACTCACTCTCACACCAGTGTCTGTTTGAAGACGAGCGCTGATCTGATTTGCTGTGATGACACGATTTCTCAAGGCCAAGGTACGGATAAATCGATCCTGGGCTTGAGTTGTCGCCCTTGGTCGACCTGAGCGTGGTCTGTCCTGTACAGATTGTGTATCACGGTATCTCGACCATAGCCTGCTTATGACAGACTGAGAAACATTCATCGTCTGCGCCACAACCGCCTGTGTTGTGCCGATCTGTAGCATGCCAAGGGCACGTAACCTTTCATTTTGGGTAAGCCGACGCATATCAAAATTTGTTTTCTGGTCACTAAAACAATTAAACTGATGTTTCCACCCTGGAATTCAATGCCACAATGACTGTAACATTCAAAGTCAGAGTCGTGCAAATCTTGGGTTGGACCCCCATGATGATCCCAAGCATCACCTGCATTCCATGCGGTAGCTATTGGTGCGTTTGGGCGTCACATGTAACTGGAAATGTTTCTTCTGTTAGGTTCTATAGTGACTTTTTTTTCGTAGTCATTTGCATATTTTAGTATTATGCCCCCAAAATCAAATATCCCCTACTTTTTTTGAATAGTATACAAGTAAAATAGAATAGTCGCCAGAGACGTCAGCCAACTCATTGCAACAAATATAATGTTCACAGTGACACTTAGTAACACTCATAACAAGCCTCGCATAACAATTATAGTAGAAAAGAAGAACGCGATATGACTGGGTGAACAAGGAAATTACATTCATCTCTATATGTATTTTTATTTCTAAGAAATACAAGCTAATGTAAAATAAAAATGAATGTATAATATTGACTGGAGTAACTAACAATTCATCCTGCAGTTAACGATGATAACTTAATAACATACCTGATCGGTCTTTAACATTCGGTGGATATAATATTATTTTTCCAGACATGGAGTCATGGCACACATAATTCGCAGTCTTAAAATTAATGTAAAAATGCCTGATTTGTGTGTTCCATTAGCCAGACGTTAGATGAATTGTGTGAGATAAATTTAAATTAAAGTAATCATTTCCAAATATATACTCTAGGCATAACTGAAACGCGATCCACGTTTCAATTCGACAAAACCTACTGCTACGGGATAACTTAATATGCCTCTTCCAAAATATATATAATACCAATATAAGCCAAGATCTGTCCTTCATTCGGGTAGTTGGGTAGGTATTTCTCGTACTAGACGTGGTAACCGTTTCTGAGGGTAAAAGAGATATATCTACTTGGAGTGACCTCGTCCATTTCCTATACATTGATACCAAATAAAGTCATTTAAAGTGTACGTCTTACTCATACACGTGAATAACTTGACGTCACAATTACGCTGGATGATGACTCATAAATTTGAAATCACAATTTCGCAGGACGATCACAGTCCTACTAGCAGAAGAAAATGAACATGTAAACACAGTATATGTTTCAATGAATAAAACGTTCATAACGTATATTACGCCTCTGAAGATTTGATATGCTTAATACTACAACGGTTTTGCATTAAAGGTACATCATAAAAGAACTAAAGACAGTGCTGGTCGTTGTGGACATCATAAAACAGACGATGAAAAAATGGTGAAAACATTGAGAGAAATGGGGTTTAACGTCCACTCGGCACAAACTAGGTAATTTCGGGACTAACATATACTTTTAATTTTATTTCAATAAATCGCTTGCGCGTAGGGGTCTTTAGCAGTGGGAGGACCCGGAGAAAACCAACGAAGTTGGACTGGCGACCCTACTCCTTGTCACGTACAACCGGGGATTCGAAACCACACTGAGTTGACTCAATAACAGGTCTTCTTATACAGCACGCACGTGCTAACCATTCGGCCATCCAACCCCCCGAAAATATTGAAAATTCCAGTCAAATTACTATGTGCTGAACGAAGTTATCAATATTTGAAGTTTTGACTAGATAGTGTCGATTGTCACTTACCACTGATACAATTATATATAGTCTCGATTATCAACGTCAACGTAAAATTCTTAAATGGCGATTATCACAGCGATATGACGGTTTGTATACTTGATTATGGGCTCATAGACTCGTTGGTTTTCTCCAAGTCATCCGATGTCCACGTACTGCTAACGTAAGCGAATTATTTAAATAAAATTGTATTATAAGTTATGCCGAAATGACCGTATTCCACTCTACCCGCCATGGAACACAAACCTAATAAACATAGTCCCTAGAAGATAGAACAAGTCATATCAGTATAAGAATAGTGATGTCTAAAATGGGACAGAGTTATAAACAGTCAGCACTCGGCAAACCTCGGCAGGTTCCGGAACCTACATCTTGCCTCGGCTGTATGACAGTAAGTCATATGTACCTACGCCTACACAATTGCGATGCGGCACCGGTTTACTTATTAGGAAAACTTGCCGCTTTTAGAAAGAAGTTCTCAAAATTGCGTCGTTCGAAGTGTGTGTAGAATTTTCTGTGCAAACTTGTCCTCGTCTAAAGAAAAACAGCTTCAAACTTTGAAGACTTTGTAAGACAAAAACATTCTTCAAAGACGTCGTCATGGGCAACGCCGTTGGTAATCCGGGAACTTGAAAGTAGTTCTAATGGCAGACTTCGCCATACAGTCGAGGCTAGATGTAGGGTACTAGAATCTGCTGAGGTTTGCCGAGTGATACAGTCAGTATACCCTGCTGTGAAATAGTCGTCATTCGGATCTCTTCATATTAGAATTAGAAAAGTGGTGTCTAAAAGGGTAGTTATATACAGTCGGTATAAGAACAAATAAGTCGTGTTCTATGAGTAAAACTACCCAGGCTTGGCAATTACGATATCGAAATTTAGAAAGTGGTTGCCAAACGAGTGGAGAGTCAAGGGGGCTAAGTGGGTAAGACGCTGGCTCGCTAGCCTGGAGGTCGGATGTTCGATCCCTGCATTGATCGAAAAAGTTCATTTAAATTTTCAGGCGTAGTTCCCCCTTGCCAGTGACACAGTTCGCAGGATCCGACAAGGACAATTCCAATTGGCGTAAAAGACCCCTTATAGTATATCAAACTGTTCCTTGCAATTCCCTGTAACAATATGAGTCCTCCTGGGTAAGAAAAATTGGAATATAGCCCACTTCGGATTACGTCAGAAGACAATATTGTTCGGTCATGCCAAATCCACCTTAAAGGGACAATAACACTCTTGCTGGCTTGGCAGCTCTAGAAAATAAACAATAGCCTTATTCTAAATGCACATAAAATGTGGGGCTTAGATAATAATACGATTCGTCTTTTTATGGCCCCAATGTTTTACATCAAGACTCACTAAAGACTGTAGTTGGGTGGTAAATCTGACAAGAAAAGTTGCGGAACGCAGACTATGGATACGATGTGTCCTCCCGTGACCCCCCACCCCCACCCACTGAAAAAAAGTGTACCTCCACAACGAAGAGCGTTGCAAATCGATAAGTTTGGTCCCTAATATTTGGAACTGTGTCAATGCTACATCAAAAATCTTAGTTAAGAAGGTTTAGGGGGCAAAACATACAACACGCGAATGACATAACATACAAAAAATCAAACGACAAGGAAAAAGATAGTTTTAAATACATAAATCCAGAACACATTATTCTAAAACGTGAAATAGCAAAACTAATTAGGCAACACAAGCATAATACAATTATTCTAAAATGTGAAATAGAAAAACTAATAAGGCAATACAAGCATAATACAATTATTCTAAAATGTGAAATGGAAAAAGTAATTATGCAAACGTGAAAAATCAACAACAGGGCCTTTCGCATTGTTAACGTTTTCATGTCCTCTAATACGCGGTTTCGCAATCCCACGAATGTTAATAGCTAGATGTAGTTAATTCAACCCCATGAACTTCTCGGTCCTGGCAAAGTTTTCAATCGATTTTTTTGCCGATGTACAACAAATGAAGTAGAATGTTGCCAGGTTTCGATCCCTAGTGTGAGCGTATGTGGCATGGGGATAGGGGCGCCTTCTCAACCTCGTGCTAAAGATCCCCTACGTGCAAGCGAATTATTGAAATAAAATTGAAACCATATGTTAGTCCCAAAATGACCCAGTTTGTTTCGAGTGGACGTTAAACCCAATTTCTCTCTCTCTCTCGTGACCTTAAACACTGTGTATAAATCTAACGTCATTCGGATATTAATTTTAGCCTGCAGAGAGTCCACAAGCAATTGTGGACGCCGGACGGACCGACCGACCGATCGACGGAGGACGGGGGCGACGACAATATAAAAATGTATAATCGGAAATTGTATACGCTTTAGACTATATTTAAAGCGGCATGCTGAGTTTCATAAAGCAATACAGAGTCATTTTCCTTTCAAACACAGGGTATGTCTGTCTGAGGAGTGTTACCCCCAATATTGTCTTGTCATTATGGTTTCCATAATTAAAATATTCATCATGTATAAATTGGTTTCACTCAGTACCGCTAATGGTAGACCCAGACATGCGTTTAGGGATCAGTTTAGTGGGGGTCTACTGAGGTCAGTCCCCTGATATAAGCTGACAGACGTCCACTTTTGTTGTACAGGGAAAGATCCGTAAATAACGCTATAGGTAAACTTTGTTAGACCATAACAAATAGCTATGATTATCCAGTTGATCAAGAAGTATATACTAAAGATATACATAGTGAGTACATAACCAATTTAAAGTAACTTTGTAATTAATAGTCACGGTTATAAAGTCCTTAGTCAGACGAATCATAATAATAATTGTCACAATAGTAGTCCGGTTCATAATCATAAAATCCATCATTGTTGTCATCGGAGTCATATCCACCATAAATGGGGAAAGCACTGGATGCCATCAATGCAAACATTAGTCCGGCGATATTATCGGTCCTGACGTTACTATCATCTTTGTCGTCTATTACAAGAGTAAAGTATTTCTCGGGTATCAAGTCTTTCATGACGACATAATCTTGTAGATATTGTGGTAAACCAACTTGAGTTATTTTACTGCTGATTCCTGGTCCGATACAGTTTCTGATTTCTCTTCTACATCTGGACTTCAAACTTCTCGATTTGCAGAAATCGCGGAAATCATCAAGCTGTTGTTTATCTTCAGATTCTTCCGGCAGAGGATTATATGCGAAAGGCAACACACCAGTATTTAAAACCGATATCAAAATAATGGTCTCTATTTCACTCTTCGGTGCACCACTTTCAAAAAGAATTTTGGAAAGCATCATCATATCGGGAAATTGAAATTTATTTTTGACTTTTGGAAGATCCAAACCCTTGAGGGAACAATTTTCTGTAAGAAGATACCATATGAGATCCTCTTGGTTTTTTTCCAGTAACCATTGGAATAACGTTTTTCCACCTTCTCCTGGAGCATCAAGAGACGAGGGGTGACATTTATTGATCAAAAGTAATTTTAGACAGTTGATCCATTTCCGACCACTACCACTACCAACCATTATACCATGTATAGCTGATCTTCCATCTGTATCAGTTTTATTAACATCAGCTCCAGCTTTGAGTAAACATTCTAAAATAGATCTATCACAGTTTCGTGCTGCTGACATCAAAGCTGTCTTTCCATTGTCATCACACTGATTGACATCGGCTCCTACCTTCAGCAAACTCTCACAAATTGATCGAATGCTTACATTCATAAGTGGTGTTACTCCAAAAGTATCACGGTGATTAACATCAGCTCCAGCCTTCAGTAAACTATCTACAATCTTCCCGTTATTCATTTTGACGGCAATCGCCAATGCTGTATTTCCATTATTATCAACATGGTTTACAGATGCATCTAATCTTAGCAAATTTTCACAATGAATTTCTCTTTGTTTCTCAACTGCCACCATCAACGCCGTTTTCCCAATGTTATCACAAATATCATGATCAGCACCATTCTGTAATAGAAGTGATAAAATAGTTTTATCCTGGTTGTCTACAGCAAACATCAACGCCGTCTTACCACAATGATCTTGTAGGTTGATGTTACAGCCAGTCGTGAGTAGTTCTTCTACCATAGCTTTGGATCCTTTTTCTGCTGCCACCATGAAAGCTGTTTTACCATCTTTATCTGTGGCATTAACGATACTCTTGGCTTCACGTGAATATTGAAGTAAAACATCTAATTCCAGTGAAACATCCCAGAGTGCCGCAAGGTATATTGCATTTCTACCTAATCTATCCCTCGGTTTCAGATCGGCACCAGCTTTTAGCAAAATATTTGCCATAACAGTATCCTGATTTTTAACTGCGATCATCAATGGGGTTTGTCCAGTATTATCACAATGATTTACATCAGCACCAGCTGTCAATAAATCTTCGCTAATATATCTCTCTCCTTTACCTACTGCCATGAACAAGGCCGTATGTCCATCGATATCTCTAAGATTCATGTTTATTCCAGTCTGTTGTAGCAACGTATTTATTATTTCCCTCTTGTCTTGATAATAAGTATATCTAGATGCTTGCACAACTTTGTGCAACGCTGTCCTTCCTTTTAGATTTTGGTGATTTATATTACAGTGTTTTGTTTTCAGCAATGTTACTAATTCTAATTGACCCTTTTCGGAAGCTAGAGCGAGGGGATTATCTCCATATTCGTTTGCCGTATTAACATCTATGCCGTGTTCAATAAGCAATGAAGCCGATTCATAATGTCCTCCGTGGATTGCTCTGCACAACAGATTATTACTTTTATGGATATCAGCACCAGCCTCTATCATTACCTTAACAATATTTGCTGAAGTAGATCGATCGTTCTGTCGGTGGTAAGGACAAAATAAATAATCCAATACAAAAGTTCCTTCGTTATCTTTAGCGTTGACAGATGCACCTTGGTCAATAAGTTGTTTTACTAAAACAGTGTTGTCAGCTGTTATACATTCCATTAAAGGTGCAACACCGTTTTTATCTGTGTCGTTAACATCACATCCAGCTTGAATCAGTATTTCAGCAATAGACGTATGTTCTAGTCGTATTGAAGCTAATAATACAGATTCCATGTTGTTACCTCCTTTAATACTCACATCACAATGTGATTTAATTAAAGACTTCACCATCTCTTCATTTCCTCGACATACTGCTAAATACAGTGGCGTTTCATTCCGTGAGTTCAGTCTATTCATGTCCATACCTTGGGTTATTAATACCTGAACACATTCATCGTACGAATTTGACAATTGGTCACTCGATGCAAGACAATGAAGAAGGTTACCCTGTTTGTTTTCAAAATCCAGGCGTGCTCCTCTTTCCGCCAAAAATATTATCGTTGTCACCATACCCCATTCCGCAGCCAATTGGATGGGCGTTGTCCTAGCAATATCTTTTAGATTAACATCGGCCCCTGACTCCACCAATAATTTTACACATTCAAGCACTCTTCCCTGATTCCTTTCATCAAAACAATATGCCGGCAAATACTCCCTCCCAACTATACAATAATGTAGAGCAGAACGTTGACGATTCCTTGACTGTTTATTAATGGTATTTATCAGTTCACTCTTCAATAAAATCTCCAAAATTTCGACGTTTAGTTCATGGCAACATACCATTAATAAAGTTTCCTCTTTGTCGGGGGTTTTATCCAGATATTTGAGTTCAAGGAGATATTTTAACACCTCTGCTCTATTGTTTTGGACGCACTCGGTGAGGGCACTCCAGTTGTGTCTTGATATTGCATATTCCAAATACAGAGGTATTCCTTTGGAGTGGAGATATTTAACACCCTCGGTGAAATCACATTTTATTGCAGCCTGTATAAGTTGTGTATTGCTCTCAAAATCTTCAAAGTTGTTCAAAATTCTGTCTGACGGCAGCAACAATTCCACCACAGGCAGACATCTGTTCGTAAGAGCAACTTTACAGAGTTCTACCCACGTCCGATATGGTAAACAGTTGTACCCCCATTTCTGTATAATTCTTTCTACAGCAGCTGTATTATTTTTATTTACAGCCTCTCTTAACCTGAAATAACAATAAGAGTTAGAGTTAGGTTTAAAGATAGGCTGCCATGCAACAAAACATCACCACAAGAGACCGACAATAAAACAACTGATGTGCAAATTCCTACTAACTTCCAAAAAACACAGGATACCAGTCATCCATACCCATGCTTTCGCAAACGAGTTTTGATATATGATATAAGCACAAAGTATTTTGATGCTATGTATAGTTAATATTGACAATATGTTTCGCAAATCGGGGTTCTGACAATCGGAAATAACCCAGCATAAATATTCCTTCCGGGAATAATTGGGCAGGTATGGACTCATTCAAATCATCTACATCAGATATCTTATTTGAATAAGTGAGATTAGAATGGCGAAATAGGGGGTCGACTCCACAAAATAATAAACCGAATCTTAGTCGAGGATAAGATTGAGCGTATGAACATACACGGTACCAATTATATCTATCACATGACAGGATAATCTCATGCTAATATGAAACAGTCCCAGTTCACCAAATATTCTTACGGATGGTTTGTGATGATGCTGGTGCATGGCTGGGTTAGGAGAAACCCAATTCTTAAGTTCCGCCAGTGATGGGTATGGTAGGAGTTACCCACGGTACCCGCCAAAATTGGGTTATTCAACATGGAAAGCGGTAGCGCCGCTTCAATCCCAAAATAAATAGATGACACCCAATGAACATCTTCATCAAGTTTAAACATTTTAGCTCGGTCAAGTGACATTTTCGGTATTTTTGAGATTATATCATACTTTTAGCTAAAACTTCTTTAATTTTATGTCTCGTCTTTTTGCTCCTAGCATCAAAAATGTCCGCGCAGTTTTGTGTAACATACCTGTAATAGATCACGAGATAATGGAATAATTGTTCAGAGTAAAATCGAAAAATTCCTAATTACACTATAAACCTCAGAATGCCTTGTTCGGCATTTCTGTCCAAACGAGGTAAAAAAAAAATCCCTCGTTGTCTGCAGTTCAAAAACAAGGTTTTTTTTAAAGTGCCCTGTTTTTGGAACGAGGTATTTTGTTCAGAACGAGGCTTGGTAAAATGCCTCGTATACTAAACATGGTTATTTCAAGATAGTTATTAGCGGTATTTGCTATCAGCGAATTTGTAAAAATTAAAATTTATGTTCTTTAATACGAAAATAAACCAGTCCAAACTATGATATTATAATCAGAGAAATAGACTAAACAAGAATGCACGCCATAGGTGGAGGTGTAAAACTATTGCAGTCAATGGGGAAATTATTGGTGATCTGTGGCCCAATAGAATGTACCGCCATAGTAATTTTGCTATCATAGATTATATTCGTGGTATAAGCCTAATTAGCATATCACTTGACCACGAAACCGTTCTATTTCAGGGATATTAGGATTATTATTTAATGTGTATTTTGTGTTATTAGCATTATTATTTACTGTGCATATGGTCTGTGTCATTTGACGTGTGGTCGGCGCTCAGAGCAGTTCACATATTTGCATTATATTACGTATAATCGGACGGTACAGTCGGTATGTGTACAATATAAAAGTGATGCAAGGGTTATAATGTATAACATTTATGACCTACTTACTGTTTTGTTAATCTTTGTGATTTACGCCAAAATTCCTCTGGTTCACACTCGCTCATGGTAACAAGTTAAACTGAAGACAATGTAAATAAGTTATATTATACCGTGGTAAATTACAACAAATCTTGTTCAGACATACCGATAGTCTCGCATAACCATAAACAGTAACGTTGAAGGATTTCACATGTCTGGGTGATCAGGGTAAAATTCTATGAATAGCTAAAGTATGTCATTCAATTTCTAAGAAACACTATTCTTAGAATGTAAAGTGAAACTGAAAGGACAATATTGACAGGAGTAAGACTACTAAATATCCACCTACATCCGTCAATGTTAATTTCAAAGGACATAGAGAGAGAGAGAGAAATGGGGTTTAACGTCCACTCGACACAATTATGTCATTACGGGTCTAACATATGGTTTTAATTTTATTTCAATAATTCGCTTGCGCGTAGGGGTCTCTAGCAGTGGGAGGAAACCGGAGTGCCTGGAGGAAACCCACGAGGTTTAGAAGGCGCTCAAAGGACACAGATGTACACTGGTCATTTTATATCGTTAAGTCTTATATGTCACAAACACACACACATTTCGAATCCCCGGTTGTAGGGTCGCCTGTCCAACCTCGTGGGTTTCCTCCGGGTACTCCGGTTTCCTTCCACTGCTAAAAACCCCTACGCGCAAGGGAATTATTGAAATAAAATTAAACCATATGTTAGTCCCGAAAAGAGCTAGTTTGTGTCGAGTGGACGTTAAACCCCATTTCTCTCTCGCTGTGTCTCTCTCTGTCTTGAACTTACCACAGTTCAATTTGGCAAATATGTGTAATAATAATCAATAACATGCGTGTTCAAGGCGCAACACAAATGAGTCGCACACAAATATAAGTTACTACTCTGAATAACATATTTTGGGTGGAAATCCACCACACTACCATGTGGGAGTATAAAAATCCAAATATTCTCTGACCTGTTTGTTTTTATTGTCTACGACATCACCCCCGGTGGAAGTGGACGTTAAACTCCAGAAACGAACAAACGAACTGACCTGTTTTCAAACCCTTTACTATTCCCACTAATTTGATGAATATTTATCAAAAATATAAACTCTGTAGAGTGCTAAAAAGTATGATAATCCATTACTTTTATCAGTAAGGGCAATAACTCTGGAAATAAAATGGCACTGCACGGCCACAGATCGCCAATTATTTCCCAAGTGATTTAATGTTAATTCTCGTCTCTTAGACCGGCTCTAACTTTTCCCCAAATTTCCGTGAAGCAACATGTGGCAATCTCTTGCTCAAAAGCACGCATGATGTTCAGCATGAAAACAAACTTGCGATTCACAAACTGGAAGTAGAGATAAATAAACTTGCAATTTTCTGCCCTACATGTCAACCTCCTGACTTCTACTAGTCTCTATCATCCAAACAAATGTTCTACGAATATTAGTCTGGATGGTTCCTCAAAATTTGACGGAAAGTAGGTCATTGTCTGGATTATCTAGTCTTTTATGTTACCACGTACTGAATCTACCAAAACATCTCGCTTGTGAACAAGTTTGTAAAGGATTCTCTCACAATCTTCGTAATTCTTCATCGCGATTCGTGTTTATTCCTCGTCTCTATTTTGTTTCTAATAATAGATGTGCCAAGTGAATTGTGGGATATGTTTCGAGCCTTTAGCCAAAAGGTTCCATTGCCCATGCGTAACCGGGAGTTTGTTTTTTTATGTGGTAGATTATTCAGTAAATTTCGGCAAAATTTGACAACGGACCCAAACCCGTTAGAGAACAGACTAGGCCTATATTGACTCCTTGCCTATTTCAAAGGCTAGAATATTAGAAAAACGCATTTGCGGCGGTTAAATTTTTCAAAATATTCTCGGGGAGCGCGAGACACGCATACTCTGCGCCGATTAATTGGTTGTTTGGGGTCTTGGATTCAGTATTTTGTACTGTATTGAAGTTGCTGTATTCACGGGCTGGAATAGCAGGAAAACGCATTAAAATGTGTGGCCGTCAAATGAGCGCAATTAAATTTGCTTCCGAACTCAATAATGTGTGCCTCAGACGGAAGGACATTCTATCTGCATGGGGCTGGGTTAAGATATTATGTAGATTTATCCAGAAGTCTATGGTTGGCGCCACCTTTAGGACTGTAAGGTATCTTCATACTGTGTTCCTAGAGGGACGTATGGCGGCCTCGGCTTGGAGACTGGAATACAGAGATCATTCGAGGTTCGGGATAGAGATATCATGCGGGTTTCTTAGCTGCCTGCACGGCCACAGCCAGCTGTCTCGAGACCAGGAAAGGGACAATATGCAGTGTTCCTACAGAGACATACCTCGTCTTAGAGGCCGGGGGAGATCATCATATAGTCTTAGATAGAACGTAACTCTCAACACAGAACACACAGAAAGTGATAAGGTACTTGTATTTAGGTTACGTTTCATGTTTCTTGTATACAACCTTTGTATTATTGATGTTATAAAGATATATAAACATAGTTATAGCAACATTGTTTCTGTATATAACAGAAATTAAATACACAAACTTTACAATATCAATAACTAGGGCCCAATTCTGATCTTTCGTATTTCAATTGACATTATACTGTAAGTTAATCAAATGATTTTTGTAACGCAGAAGATATAAAAAAAATAAAGCCCCGCCCCTCTCTTATCCCAACAAGAGAAATCAGAATCAAATATTATTTATGAGAGACGTCGGATATTGGAGGGCGACGGTGTGAATAACTCTTCAACCATGAAAAATCGGATATCACAATGTCTTTTTGGGCAGTGACGGGGTGGGGGGGGGTATTAATGATCATGAGAGAGAGAGAAATAGGGTTTAACGTCCACTCGACACGACCGACGGTGTTCGTGAAATGGTAATAAAAATGTGTTTGTTAACAGAATGACACATCATATCATATGATTTACGAACAGGTTATATTCTTTAGACATATTCAAGTTGTGCATAAAGAAACGTTGCAATATTGTGATCTATTGAAACTGTGTAGAAAGAAATGAATAAAACATTGACACGTGGATGGTATTAAACTTGTTTAGGCCTTTAGTTAGTTCCTTTGGGAACTGTCTTTGAGTGAACGATATTCGCTGCCAGTTCCTATCCGGCCTTATATAGCTGCAATATGAAAATACCACTATTCCCCACCTCTGTTCCCAGGCTGTTTTAGAACCCTTACCGTCAATTTGTCACTACAATTCTCTATTTTCCACCACAAATTTATAATAATTCAACTCAATTGTCAAGTTTGCGCTTGTCCGGATCTCGTAATGGCTCTTCAGTTTAAACGTATTTGGTGTATGTTTTTAATCGCAGAATTTTAATTGAAAATAGTGTTGAATCTTTATAAATGTGTGTCACCTGTGGTAAGAAATGATTCCTCTGGCGAATAAATAGTAGGTAAGGATTCCAAAATAGCCTTAGAACAGAGGTGGGGAAGAACGGTATTTTCATACTGCAGCTATATAAGGCCGGATAGGAACTATCCTTTAGTCACCTAAAGCGAATTATTATTAATAATATCGTCATTATGTTGTTCAAATATATGACCTTATTACGAGAATAAATGGCGCATGTAATTCTGTATGGATTGATATTCATACAGTACGGAAATATATATGTCGGTGTTTTAGGGAGTGAGTGTGGTTGTGTATATCGGGTATATTTACAGAATACCAGTTGTGTAACCGTTTAACGCCCTGCTGATCTGCTAGCTGTGTTTACACGTTGTATTATAACCGATAGTCCTACATATCAAACAAAACAAGGGGGGGGGTAACTAATTTGGGTATTGATATGTTCTCTGCTTGTGGGGCAGGGAGGGTGGGGTGGAGGGCTGAATGGTTAGCCTGTCACTGAGTCAACTCGCGTGGTTTCGAAACCTCGGTTGTATGTGACAAGGATATAGGGTCGCCTGTCCAACCTCCTGGGTTTTCTCCGGGTCCTCTGGTGTCCTCCCACTGCTAAAGACGCCTACACGCAAGCAAATTATTGAATCATGCGTTAGTCCTGAAATGACTAATTTGTGTGTGTGGAGTGAACGTAAAACCCAGTTCTCTCTCTCAGAGAGAGAGAGAGGGGGAGGAGAGAGAGAGAGAGAGACATAACAGTGTCACTAATTTTAGTTCCCCTATTTCGGTTGAAAGAACAGAGGACGGGGTGGGCGTTCCATGTCCATCTACCGCACTGACTTCGATGTACTTACTGTTCAATGAGTAATAACGTATAATACCCGTATAGATTATTACATGTGTAACTTTCAGCCCCTACTTCCACTCGTCTTATCGGATGACGTTGATCGGGTTTATTCATTTGATTTTAAATAATATACTTTTAGTGTTAAAGGGGCATTATGAGAGATTAGATAATAGAGAGAGAGAAATGGGGTTTAACGTCCACTCGACACAAACTAGGTAATTTTGGGACTAACACATGGTTTCAATTTTATTTCAATAATTCGCTTGCGCGTAGGAGTTTTTAGCAGTGGGGGGAAACCGGAGTGCCCGGAGGAACCCCACGAGGTTGAGAAGGCGCAGAAATCTCCATGCTACATACGCTCACACCAGGGATCTAAACCACAGCCGCACGCCAGAGGTGACCGGCCAGCTAGATACAGGTCAAGCGCGGCACTCTAGACCACTAGGCCACCCCCCCCCCCCCTGAGATTAGATAAAGAGTTGACAGTTCGTTCTATAATAGTTTAAAAATAGATAGCGTAAGAGTCAAATTGCTCCAATCTGAACCGAGATATTAGCTTTTGAATTTTAGGCTAGCATCGGTACGATAAAAACAAAGTCTCGATTATCCATTTTCACGGGTTAATTATTATCCTTCACAAAATGTATTCTAATCCGCTAAATATCGAAGGCTAGCCTTGACATCGAGAGTTGGTTGATTATGGTCTGGATATGTTAATCAAAGTCTAATTAATGATTTAGATAAAATTTCAGACCCAAAGAAAAACCAGCAAAGTGGAAGTTTAGACATACATATCCAAGTCCATGCGTTTGGTGATGATGGGATTTCGAGTTGATAAGATATTTATAACAATTCGGAATGTGGCTTATACATACGTGTAAATGTCAGAGGAAATACATTTTTTTTTGGAGGGAGGGGATCTTCACGGGATCAACAAAAGAAGACAACACGTGTAATAGAGAGAAATGACGCTTTAAAACGATATTCGACATTTTGGGACGTTTGGGTCTTTAACAGAGGGAGGAAACCAAGAGGAGCCGGAGAAAACCCACGAGGGTAGGAAGAAATCAAGTTCGCGGTATAATAATAATTATTATTATTCATGGTGAGAAAGAAATTAAGACAAGGGGTTTTAAATTTTAATGAAGGACCTCAACCACCCGTTTTGACGATCCCGTGAGAATGTGACTCTATAATAATATAGGATATAATGGAACGTAACGGCCTGTCAAATGATTTACAAATGGTGATGATGCCGATAATTCGCTTAAAGTGAAAGGAAACCGAAGGACCCGGAGGTTGGTCAGGTGACCCCATTCCTTGTCACGTACAACCGAGGAATCGAAACCACGCCAGTTGACTCAGTGACTTTGATTGCTATTTTTAGTATATTAATATCTTTACTTGTTAAGACATTCGCAGTTAAGTAACTCGTTATACTAAAGTTTATGACAATTATGCACATTCTATGTATGATGTGTGGGTCTCTGACCTTGAAAATGAAATTAAGTAATTTATTATTTTAAAAAAAACAAATATGATACAGCACACGTGCTAACCATTCGGCCATTCACGCCGCCCCCCCCCTCCTCCTCGTCAAGAGATACTATATAGTCTTAGTCCAATTAGGTTAAGAAAAACGCTGGGGACAATGACTGAGTGACACATTTTAAAAACTCTTATCTCATCTTATATAAAAACTCATAAATTACACACTGTCGATAATATAACGTGCACGGTGAATGGTGATAGGAGAAGGGAGGTAACTCTTGTGCAGAATTAGGTCAAAGGAGACTAACACGTTGAGAACAATGTCTGGAGTAAAGTTGGTATATTTCAATGGAAGAGGAAAGGCGGAGCTAATCCGATTGTCACTGACTTATGTGGGATTAGAGGTAACGTATGATATTGTATATTAACTCTAACAGACATGTTAACACACAGTCATAGTGTGATAGTCCACGTACACGCTACACCGTCCATCACTGCATCGATATAATACTGTTATCAGACCACATCAGTTATCAAAAACAGAAAATCAACTTTTTCATCAATAATTCATCACCTTGTCAGATCTCACATTTGTTTCAATCTTGAAAATGCGCATGCTCTTGTTTTGTTTATTGTTTTGGTTTGGGGGGGGGGGGCAAATATCACTTTTTGTTATTTAATTATGACACATGCATGTGTTTATATTGTATGCTGTCCACATTATCTTATCTATGAAATGAGATTTACCATCTCACTTTTTTCATCAACCGGGATGATGAAGAAGATGTTGTGTTTAGCCTTGACTGCGCCTTGGGTGTATTAATGATAAGCCTATATCGTTAATAAACCTAAAACACGAATATTAATATTAAAATGTTGGGGAAAGAAACATCGTATTTTGCTAAGTGGGTAAGGAGCTCGCTAGCCTAGCTTAGAGGCCGTGTATTCGATCCCTACATTGGACCAGAAAGATTATCGTGATTTTCCGACATAATTTCCCCTTATCAGTGTTGCAGGACTGGGGGAGGGAGGGGTTGCTGACAAGGACAGCTGTCTAGTTGTGTGGACGAAAACCCGAGTTCCCGTGTATACATTAGCTTGCAAATAAAAGATCCCTTGACAGTTGGAATTCGGAGTATATTCCATTTTCCCCATAACACACTGTATGGTTTAGACCCGTCTTTATTAGTCCAGTCGGAGCAGAACAGTAGGACGTTAAACCCCAGTTTATTTCACATACAGACGTCTTTAATACATCAATCATTCAAAGCGATTCAGCCATTAGACTAGCTTTTTAGAACATTTCAGTGTGTTCGGCACATTACGTAACACTATAATGGACATAACTCTTAATTTCAATTCTCAACGGACATTTGATTACATGAAACATATTGTTTAACCCACCAAAATTTATTGCCAAGGCAGTGGCTTTGTATGTGTTTTAGCTTTTGATACGAGATAGAAATCAAATTTGTTGGCAGCTTCATGTAACTGAAACCCCTTAGATAAACATGTAGAATTATATTGCTTGAATGAATGTATGTACATGTATTATTAAATGTATATGACTATGTATAAGTGTATATGTATGCATGCTGTCCATAATGGACGTTTTGATGCAATAAACTTCTTATCTTATCTTGCTGTTCTGATTAAAATCTATTTATTAAAATATTTTTATTCATATCAATAAAAAGTGTGACATTGGTGTCAAGCAAGGGTGTGTTTTTATTCCACAGCAATTCAGTGTTCGTATAAACGCTTTCCATAATATACTGAATACCGTTAACCGTAACTATTTCAGGTATATTGCGTTCTTCGCTATACAGAGCGAAATGTTGTTTAACGTCCACTCGATACAAACTAGGTCATTTCGGGACTAACATATGGTTTCAATAATTATTTCAATAATTCGCTTGCGCGTAGGTGTCTTTAGCAGTGGGAAGAAACCGGGGGACCTGGAGAAAACCCACGACGGGCGACCCTACTTCTTGTCACGTAAAACCGAGGATTCGAAACCACGCCCGTTGACTCAATGACAGGCTTTCCGATAGCCTACAGTGCACACGTGCTAACCATTCGGTCACCCAACCCCCTTCTTCGCTATACAATTACATGCATTAGAATAAAACAGTCCAGAGTTTCTTTTCATTGTCCATCGGCACAAGGGGGCGTTGGATGGCCGAATGGTTAGCGTGCGCGCGCTGTGTCATACGACCTGCCATTAAATCAACTTGCGTGGTTTCTGATCCCCGGTTGTACGTGTCGCCTGTCCAACCTAGTGGGTTTTCTCTGGGTCCTCCTGTTTCCTCCCACTGATAAAGACCCCTTCGCACAAGCGAATCATTGAAATAAAATTTAAAACCATATGTTAGTCCCGAAATGACCTAGTTTGTGTCGAGCGGACGTTAAACCCCATTTCTCTCTCTCTCTACATCGGTATAAAATATTTGAAATAACCAAACAATATAAGTTATTTCCGGTGTGGTTTTCATGGTCTTTGAAAGCGAGGAGTAGGCGTGTGTACAAATTAAATATTGTATTGAATTTGTATCATGTGTATGTCCACAATGACCCCCCCCCCCATCGTTTAAGCATTGTGTTCAAATTTAGGGGTGAAATATAGGGCCCATAGTTTAACGTATACTTGATCAAATGGGTAAGTGTTGGGATTCTCAAGAAGTATAAGGCGAGTAAAATGGTATTTTATAACATAATGTTGTTTAAAATACAATATGTTATTAAGTTTTTATTTTAGTTTGAAGAAGTTTATCTGAAAGAAAAATCCGAGGTCGAGAAGTTAAGATCAGGTAATTTACAAAGTATTATCAATAATTTCACTTTTTCAAGTTACACGTTGGCTTAGTGGATACGACGCTGGCTCCCTAACATAGCTCCGTGTTCGATTCCTACGTGGCCGAGAAAGTTCATTGGAATATTGCGAGCTTGGTCCCTCTTTGGCAGTGGTGTAGGGCGGGGAGGGGAAAGGGAGAGAGAGAGAGAGAAATGGGGTTTAACGTCCACTCGACACAAACCAGGTCATTTTGGGACTAACATATGGTTTTCAATTTTATTTCAATAACTCGCTTTCGCATAGGGGTCTTTAGCAGTGGGAGGAAACCGGAGTGCCCGGAGGAAACCCACGAGGTTGAGAAGGCGCCCCTATCTCCATGCCACATACGCTTACACCTGGGATGGAAACCACAGTCGCAAGCCAGAGGTGACCGGCCAGCCAGAGGTCGAAGCGCGGCACTCTAAACCGCTAGGCCATCCCAACCCCCCGGAGGGGAAAGGGCTGACACAGGGCTGTAAGTGATAAACGAACCCATTGACGTGTGGATGCCCTTAAAACCAATCGACTGGTCGGTTCCTTAAGAGCTTCATTGTGTGATCATAGTGTATATAATTGAAAGGTTGTCAACTTATTTGGTGGGGGGGGGGAGCCATTTCTCTGGACGCCTTATTGCTCTGGGGTGCAATGTACCCCTTGCATCCCCACTAGATAGGCCCTGGTCAACTGTCAATATTTTACCCACATATCTCAAAATACCCGTATGGTCATTCCATTCCTCTATTTATGTCCGTGGGTCGTTCGGAAGGGTTTTACGCTCGCTTCCACCCTGGGTGATATTCGTGAGTCGTTTGTTCGTTCCTTGGGTTTTACGTCCGCTTCCACCGTGAGTGAATTTTTGTTTCTTTTTCAAGTACAGATGGTTGTCTGTTGTTTCAACAACTTCCATTGTTAGAAATTGATGGTAAACGTATCGTTCAATCTGGAGCTATTTTACGATATTTGGCGAGACGTGGTGGTATCTATGGTAACAGTAATGACGAGTCAACCAGGTAAAAATACATCATAATTTATTCTAGACTTGGGATATGACCAGATCCATTGAAGATGACCAGTCAGAAGCACTGAGTAGGTTATCATTATGTCCAGCCGTAACACACACATATTCCTGAATGTGATTACGTCTAATCAGACGAAACAATGAGAGTAGTATGTAACCTACACGACCAAGGACATAATTGTCTGACATTTCCACATTAATTAACGAACAATGGCCTCTGGTCGAAAATGCCCGTCTATTAATGTTAACATCCCCCGCCCATTCAGGTTTTCATCCCCCGCCCATTAAGGTTAACATCCCCCGTCCATTAATGCTAACATCTCCCGCCAATTAATGTTAACATCCCCCGCCCATTAATATTAACATCCCCCGTCCTTTAATGCTAACATCTCCCGCCGATTAATGTTAACATCCCCCGCCCATTAATGTTAACATCCCCCGCCCATTAATATTAACATCCCCCGTCCTTTAATGCTAACATCTCCCGCCCATTAATGTTAACATCCCCCGCCCATTAATGTTAACATCCCCCGTCCATTAATGTTAACATCTCCCGCCCATTAATGTTAACATCTTTCGCCCATTAATGCTAACATCCCCCGTCCATTAATGTTAACATCTCCCGCCCATTAATGTTAACATCTTTCGCCCGTTAATGTTAACATCCCTCGCCCATTAATGCTAACATCCCCCTTCCATTAATGCTAACATCTCCCGTCCATTAATGTTGCAAGTTCCAATCTTCCGTTCATTGATGTTAAACATCTTCCCACCATTAATGTAACTACCGGTGCCTTACAACATTCAGCGCGATTTTGTCCCTTTTATCAATGTACTTTAAATGTCAGGAGGGTTGGATGGCGTGCGCGCGCTGTATCATACGGCCTACCATTGAGTCAACTGGCGTGATATCGAATCCATCTCCGGTTGAACGTGGCAAGGAGTAGGGTCGCCTGTCCAGCCTCGTGGCTTTTCTCCAGTTACTCCCACTGCTGAAGGCCCCTACGCGCAAGCAAATTGTTGAAATAAAATAGAACCATATGTTAGTCCCGAAATGACCTAGTTTGTGTCAAGTGGACGTTAAACCTCATATCTATCTCTCTTTCTTTAAATGTCAACAATAATCATCTGTCCATAGGCTCCTTTTCTTAATGGAACTTGATGTCATTTTCAGGGGTGCTTCATAAAAATTGTAGAGAATTGATGAAATATTTGACATTTCTACTTGTGGAAATATTATTGGATAACAGATCAGCCATTCTCGAAAGACCGAGGATCTAATAATAGTAATTTAAATTCCAGGATAGATGAATTATTTGAGGGCACCAGAGATTTTTGTGGGCCTCTCTTTGGCATGGTCTTTAGACCAGAAGAAGACATTTTAAAAGATGCAAAAGAAAAATTATTACCCAGATATTTGCCTGCCTTTAATAAGGTAACTTTGTTTGATGTTCTAACTTTAAATGGCAGAATATAGCCAATCTTATTGCAGGGGGATATGTATGGAAGATAAAGCGCGACTAGTTAACGAATTTCCAGAAAATGAATCAACTTCCAGAAAACAACTGCTATGATTTTTATACGCCTACATTTTCATGTGGACGTATATTGTCGTCGCCCCTATCCGTCCATCCGTCCACAACTGTTTGTGAACAGTCTACAGGTCACACTTTTGATGAAACTTGAAATGCATGTTTATAATTCAAAGATCGTTGTTTCTTTCGATATTTGCGCATATCGGATTGAAAATTCCTGAAATATAACCCTTGATTGTTCGGAAAATCGATTTTTGTTTAGCTTGTTCTCTATCCATCTCTTCCAAAATGTGGGCGCATTCTGCCTGGCGGGCACTGGTTGTTTTATTATCTGTTGCGTCCAGAGATTTGGTTCTGTTTTAATCGTTGAAAAATTGGTTTTAGGTTTTAGAAGAGACCGGAAGTGGTTATCTTGTTGGGAAAAGTTTGACCCTAGCTGATCTTGGTTTAATAGAGCCGCTACTCGCATTTGTAGAATATCTGGGTGATCAAATCTTAACTGGATATCCACAACTACAGGTGAGAGACTTCTTATAACTCCATTTAAATTTGCTGACTTGTAATCTCACATCACGGAACTTATAGAGAGAGAGAGACAATTGGGGTTTAACGTCCACTCGACACAAACTAGGTCATTTCGGGACTAACATATGATTTAATTTTACTTTGATAAGTCGCTTGCGCGTAGGGGTCTTTAGCAGTGGGGGAAAACCGGAGTGCCCGGAGGAAACCCACGAGGTTGAGAAAGCGCCCCCTATCTCCATGCCACATACGCTCACACCAAGGATCGAAACCACAGCTGCAAGCTAGAGGTGACCGACCAGCTAGAGGTCGAAGCGCGACACTCTAGACCACTAGGCCATTCCAACCCCCCATGGAACTTATAATACATGTGTAAGGTCCATGGTCACATCATACGGCGCCGATCATTGGCTCGATGGTGGGTACATTGTTAATGGTCCGGTTAGAATGGTGCTTTTTACTCATTTTATATACCCATTTTTATATAGATATACTTCAAACAATGTTTTAGAATTTAATTTGCAGAAGGATTAAGGTTTCTGTGATTGTCGCCGTCTAGCGAATATTCAATGCTGGTTAGTGCCTTGAAATTCAGTGTTTGGCCTATTGTTGTTTTCTGGTCATTGTAAATGCACACTCGGCAAACCTCGGAAGATTTCGGACAACCTAACCTCGGCTGTATGATGAATTCCGCCATATTGGAACTACTTTAAAGGTCCCGGATGAAACATGGCTGCGCCCATACCGAACATAAGTTGGCGACCTATTTGGCTAGCGACCTATTCGACCGATCCAGCTGTAAAGTAATGACGAAATTACACGTCTATTCTGAGCTAAAGGAATGGATAAAAAATAATATATTGTACTTTCATTTGATAGACATAACGTTGGATTTTATTGGTTGATAAATAGATGAGTTAAGGCGACTGTTGTCTTTATTCTAAATAGGTTTCCAACGAACAGGTTGCAGCTCGATCGGTCGAATAGGTCGCTAGCCGAATAGGTTCCCAATTTGTGTAATAGCGTCAAGTTTTCCTGTTAAAGTAAACCGGTAGTCGCATCGCAAATGTATGGGTGTAGGTACATATCACTTACTGTCATACAACCGAGGCTAGATGTAGTTTACGGATTCTGCCGAGATTTGCCGAGTGTGTAAATGCTTTGCGTATACTGGGTGGTACAAACCAAACCATGTGGGACATGGCTTTTCTGAGAAAAAAAAAACAATTCTCGCCAAGCTGCCTATATTATTACCCATGTGTCTCGAAATTCCTGTACTGTAAAGCCAGTCCACCTTTTTGGTGGAGTCGCTTGCATAGATTAAGCTGTTGTTTGGCCCAACCACGATTTTTAACAAATATTTTTCAATTTCAGTCGTTTTATAAAAATATGACTTCAGATGAAAAGATAGCATCATTCCTGGTGGGACCACACAGAAAACCTAAAAATGACCAGACCTACGTGGATACAATTAGAAGAATTTGGGAGTAAAGGGAAAATTGTACCATCAGCATTTCATAAAAATAATATTCTTTAGAGATTGAAATTTCAAAATGTGTTTATTAAGATACAAAACGGGGTTTAGCATTTTACTGTTCTTCACCAACTGTGCTCTGAGGGAAATTTGGCCGATTCTTATCTCAAATTCTGTCAATCGTTCCTTTACGTACCCACTAAAGTGTACAAGGGACCGCAGCTTTTCGTCATATCCGAATTAATAAAAACTGTCCTTACCGGGCTCTCTGGGGAAGTATGCGGGAAAATGGCCAGAAACACCGAGGCTAACGAGGTTAGCGAAGACCCATGTGCTGCTCCTTTAAAGGAATTTACTCAGGAGGGCTTGGAAATTCGTTATATTATCAGTGTTGACTTACTCTTGGTTGGGTGATGGGA
Source organism: Patella ulyssiponensis (assembly GCA_963678685.1). NCBI lineage: Eukaryota > Metazoa > Mollusca > Gastropoda > Patellidae > Patella > Patella ulyssiponensis. Next base: position 96,753,719 of record OY783226.1, read on the forward strand.
GCAGGGCAGTATGGAAGATTTTAAAAGTGGGGGTGCAGCAGGGCGGTGCGGCGTCAAGATATTGTCCACGTTACAGAGAGCGGAGACTACCGTAATCAAAGTCGCTAGCAAGTTATCCAGTAGGGGCGCCATTTCTCTATCAAGTTATCTCGTAGGGGTGCCATTTCTCGGTGCGCCTTATTTTTCTGGGGGTGCAAAGTACCTCCTGCACCCCTGCTAAATACGGCCCTGGATGGGAGATGCCAATTGTAGGTTAGTATTCACCTTGGTGTGATTGACGCAGAGATTCGTTGGTAGATAGAAATCAACGTCCGCTTCCACAGCAGGGTGATATCGCAGACAAATGTTTCTTAGGGAACTTGCTTAAAGAGCAAGAGAATATATGAGAGACTAGTACATGAGGGTGAGAATGCCAGGTGCAATTCTGCCTTTCCGGACACGTGACTAAATTGCATTGGCTGTAAGGTTATTATTTATAGTAACCAATTAGCAGCCTTGTAAAGGGAACTCAAAACTTTTTGATTGGTCAGTGAGATGAATAATTAATCTCTGACATCACAGATGTTCAAAATGTAAGGTTTCGTGTGGCTTGTGGACATGGGTCCAATCCTGAGTGTGAGCGTATGTGGCTTAGATATAGGAGCAGCTTTTCAACCTACATGTAGTGGGTTTATTTCAATTTAGTTGGTAGGACAGGTAACCAATGAATCAAAACCACACAACTTGAATTAAATGACACACTTTTTGATATAAGAGACAATGGGGTTCCAGTTGACATAAACTAGGTCATTTCGGAATCTACACAAAAAACTGGTCTAGAAAAACTTTGTGTATTTGTGTGATCCTCGGTGTATCGAGAATGGCTGATCTGTTATCCAATAACATTTCCACAAGTAGAAATGTCAAATATTTTATCAATTCTCTACAATTTTTATGAAGCACCCCTGACAATGACATCAAGTTCCATTAAGAAAAGGAGTCTGTGGACAGATGATTATTGTTGACATTTAAAGAAAGGGAGAGAGAAATGAGGTTTAACGTCCACTCGTCACAAACTAGGTCATTTCGGGACTAACATATGGTTCAATTTTATTTCAATAATTCGCTTGCGCGTAGGGGTCTTTAGCAGTGGGAGGAAACCGGAACGCCCGGAGGAAACCCACGAGGTTGAGAAGGCGCCCCTATCTCCATGCCACATACGCTCACACCAGGGATGGAAACCACAGCCGCAAGCCAGAGGTGACCGGCCAGCTAGAGGTCGAAGCGTGGCATTCTAGACCACTAGGCCATCTCAACCCCCTGGGATCTTCACGGGATCAACAAAAGAAGACAACACATGTAATAGAGAGAAAGAGGAGCCGGAGAAAGCCCACGAGGTAGGAAGAAATCACGTTCGCGGCATAATAATAATCATTATTATTCATGGTGAGAAAGAAATTAAGACAAGGGGTTTTAAATTTTAATGAAGGACCTCAACCACCCGTTTTGACGATCCCGTGAGAATGTGACTCTATAATAATATAGGATATAATGGAATGTAAGGGCCTGTCAAATGATTTACAAATGGTGATGATGCTGTGAAAGGAAACCGGAGGACCCGGAGGTTGGCCAGGTGACCCCACTCCTTGTCACGTACAACCGAGGAATCGAAACCACGCCAGTTGACTCAATGACTTTTATTGATATATTTAGTATATTAATATCTTTACTTGTTAAGACATTCGCATTTTATGTATGTTGTGTGGGTCTCTGACCTTGAAAATGAAATTAAGTAATTTATTATTTAAAAAAAACAAATATGATACAGCGCTCGTGCTAAACATTCGGCCATTCAAAATCCCCCACCCCCAGCCTCCTCCTCGTCAAGAGATACTATAGTCTTAGTCCGATTAGGTTAAGAAAAACGCTGGGGACAATAATGATTGAGTGACACATTTTAAAAACTCTTATCTCATCTTATATAAAATCTCATAAATTACACACTCTCGAGGGAATGACGGTGGCTAAGTGGGCAAGGCGCTGGCTCGTTAGCCTGGAGGTCGGGTGTTCGATCCCTGCATTGGCCGAGAAAGTTCATCTCGATTTTCCGGCGTGGTTTCCTCTTGTCAGTGATGCAGAAGGAGGGCCTGACAAGGACAGCTGCCTAGTCGTTCGGATGGGACGAAAAACCGAGGCCCCATGTACACATTGGAGTGTACGTAAAAGATCCCTTGGCAGTTGGAATTCGATATAAGAGTAGGCCGTAGCGCCACTGCCCGGGCAAAATTTCCCTCATAGCACACTGTATGGCGTATGCCCGTCTTCCATTAGCCCAGGTCAGGTGCAGAAGAGTAGGACGTTAAACCCCATTTCATTTCATTTTCACACACTCTCGATAATATAACGTGCTCGGTTGATAGTGATATGAGAAGGGAAGTAACTCTTGTGCAGAATTAGGTCAAAGAACACGAACACGTTGAGAACAATGTCTGGAGTAAAGTTGGTATATTTCAATGGAAGAGGAAAGGCGGAGCTAATCCGATTGGCACTGACTTATGTAGGATTAGAGGTAACGTATGATATTGTATATAAACACTAACAGACATGTTAACACACAGTGATAGTGTGATAGTCCACGTACACGCTACACCGTCCATCACTGCATCGATATAATACTGTTATCAGACCACATCAGTTATCAAAAAAAGACAATCAACTTTTTCATCAATAATTCATCATCTTGTCAGGTCTTACATTTGTTTTAATCTTGAAAATGCGCATGCTTTTGTTTTGTTTATTGTTTTGGTAGGGGGACGGGGCAAATAGCACATTTTGTTATTTATGACACATGCATGTGTTTATATTGTATGCTGTCCACATTATCTTATCTATGAAATGATATTATTTAGCATCTTACTTTTTTCATCAACCGGGATGATGACGAAGAGGTTGTGTTTAGCCTTGACTGCGCCTTGGATGTATTAATGATAAGCCTATATCGTTAATAAACCTAAAACACGAATATTAATATTAAAATGTTGGGGAAAGAAACATCGTATTTTGCTAAGTAGGTAAGGCGCTGGCTCGCTAGCTTAGAGGTCGTGTGTTCTATCCCTACATTGGACCGGGCAGATTATCGTGATTTTCCGACATGATTTGTCTAGTTGTGTGGACGAAAACCGGAGTTCCCGTGTATACATTAGCGTACACGTACAAGATCCCTTGACAGTTGGAATTCGGAGTATATTCCATTTTCCCCATAGCACACTGTATGGTTTAGACCCGTCTTTATTAGTCCAGTCGGAGCAGAACAGTAGGACGTTAAACCCCAGTTTATTTCACATACAGACGTCTTTAATACATCAATCATTCAAAGCAATGTCGATTGTCGTTTCAGTCATTAGATTCGCGTTTTAGAACATTTCATTGTGTTCAGCATATTACGTAACACTATAAGGGACATAACTCTTAATTTCAATTCTCAACGGACATTTGATTACATGAAACATATTGTTTAACCCACCAAAATTTATTGCCAAGGCAGTGGCTTTATATGTGTTTTTAGCTTTTGATACGAGAGCGAAATCAGATTTGGTGGCAGCTTCATCCAACTGAAACCCCTTAGATATACATGTAGTATTATATTGTTTGTATGAATGTATGTACATGTATTATTAAATGTATATGATTAGGTATTAGATAGTGTATATGCATGCTGTCAATAATGGACGTTTTGATGCAATAAACTTCTTATCTTATCTTAACTTACTGGTCTGATTAAAATCTATTAATTAAAATATCTTTATTCATATCAATACAAAGTGTGACATTGGTGTCAAGCAAGGGTGTGTTTTTGGTCCACAGCAGTTCAGTGTTCGTATAAACGCTTTCCATAATATACTGAATACCGTAAACCGTAACTATTTCAGGTATTTTCCGTTCTTCGTTATACGAGAGAAGTGTTATTTTACGTCCACTCGACACAAACTACGTCATTTCGGGACTTCATATGGTTTAATTTTTTTCAATAATTCGCTGGCGCGTAGGTGTCTTTAGCAGTGGGAAGAAACGGAACGGGCGACCGTACTTCTTGTCACGTACAACCGGGGATTCGAAACCACGCCAGTTGACCCAATGACAAGTTTTATGATAGCATACAGCTAAAGATCTCTACGCGCAAATTAATTATTGTATTGAATTTGCATCGTGTGTATGTCCACAATGACTCCCCCGATCAAATGGGTAAGTGTTTGGGTTCTCAAGAAGAATAAGGCGAGTGAAATGGTATTTTATAACATAATGTTGTTTGAAATATATGTAATGAAGTTTCTATTTTAGTTTGAAGAAGTTTATCTGAAAGAAAAATCCGAGGTCGAGAAGTTAAGATCAGGTAATTTACAAAGTATTATCAATAATTTCACTTTTTCAAGTTACACGGTGGCTCATTGGGTACTACGCTAGCTCCCTAACATAGCTAGGGGGTGGGGGTGGATGGTCGAATTGTTAGCGTGCGCGCGCTGTATCATACGGCCTGCCATTGAGTCAACTGGCGTGATTTCGAATCCCCGGTTGTACGTGGCAAGAAGTAGGGTCGCCTGTCCAGGGTTTTCGCCGGGTACTCCCGTTTCCTCCCACTGCTAAAGACCCCTAGGCGCAAGCGAATTGTTGAAATAAAATTGAACCATATGTTAGTCCCGAAATGACCTAGTTAAGTGGACGTTAAACCCCATTTCTCTATCTCCCTCTCCCTAACATAGCTCCGTGTTTGATCCCTACGTTGCCGAGAAAGTACATTGGGATATTCCGAGCTTGGCCCCTCTTTGGCAGTGGTGTAGGACTGGGAAGTGGCTGACACAGGGACGTATGTAGGATTTTAAAAGTGGGGGCGCAGGAAAGTGATGGGGCGCCATAGCATCCACGTAAGTGATGAAACGAATCCATTGACGTGTGTGTGCCCTTAAAACCAACCGATTGGTCGGAGCCACTTTATCATACTCTAGTGTATTAGTTTATAATTATTCTGGGGTGGGCGGATGGGGGGGCGCCATTTCTCCGGACGCCTTATTGTTCTGGTGGTGCAATGTACGGGACAACGTATAATCGTTCGAAAGGGACGAAAAGCCGCCTTCATTAGTCCAGTCGGAGCAGAACAGTACGACGTTATTTTGCTGAGTAAATAGTCAAAATGCTGGTCGACTGCCAATATTTTACCCACGTGTCTCAAAATACCCGTATGGTCATTCCATTCGTCAATTTATGTCCATGGGTCGTTCGGAAGGGTTTTACGCCCGCTTCCACCATCGTCCATGGGTGATATCCGTGAGTCGTTTGTTCGTTCGTTGGGTCTTACGTCCGCTTCCACCTTGGGTGATAACCGTGAGTGAATTTCTGTTTCTTTTATAATTACAGATGGTTGTCTGTTGTTTCAACAACTTCCATTGTTAGAAATAAATGGTAAACGTATCGTTCAATCTGGAGCTATTTTACGATATTTGGCGAGACGTGGTGGTATTTATGGTAACAGTAATGACGAGTCAACCAGGTAAAAATACATCATAATTTATTTCAGACTTGGGATATGACCAGATCCATTGACGATGACCAGTCAGAAACACTGAGTAGGTTATCATTATGTCCAGCCGTAACACACACATATTGTCGAAGCAATGGCTCGAGTGCGATTACGTCTAATCAGACGAAACAATGAGAGTAGTATGTAACCTACACGACCAAGGACATAACGGTCTGACATTTCCACATTAATTAATGTCCAATGGTCTCTGGTGGAATATGCCCCGTTTATTATGTTATCATCCCCCGCACATTAATGTTACCATCCCTCGCCCATTAATGTTAACATCCCCCGCCCATTAATGTTAACATCCCCCGTCCATCAAGGTTAACATCCCCCGTCCATTAATGCTAACATCTCCCGCCAATTAATGTTAACACCCCCCCCCCCATTAATGCTAACATCTCCCGCCCATTAATGTTAACATCCCCCGCCCATTAATGCTAACATCTCCCGCCCATTAATGTTAACATCTTTCGCCTGTTAATGTTAACATCCCCCGCCCATTAATGCTAACATCTCCCGCCCATTAATGCTAACATCTCCCGCCCATTAATGTTAACATCAACATCCCTCGTCCATTAATGTTAACATCCCCCTTCCATTAATGCTAACATCTCCCGTCCATTAATGTTGCAAGTTCCAATCTTCCGTTCATTGATGTTAACATCTTCCCACTATTAATGTAACATCTGTGCTGTTTTAATTAATTACTGCAGGTGCCTTACAACATTCAGCGCGATTTTGTCCCTTTTATATCAATGTACTTTAAATGTCAGGAGGGTTGGATGGCGTGCGCGCGCTGTGTCATACGGCCTACCAGTGAGTCAAATGGCGTGGTTTCGAATCCATCCCCGGTTGGTTGTACGTTGCAAGGAGTAGGGTCGCCTGTCCAGCCTGTGGGTTTTCTCGGGGTACTCCGGTTTCCTCCCACTGCTAAAGACTCCTACGCGCAAGCGAATTATTGAAATAAAATTGAACCATATGTTAGTCCCGAAATGACCTAGTTTGTGACGAGTGGACGTTAAACCTCATTTCTCTCTCCCTTTCTTTAAATGTCAACAATAATCATCTGTCCACAGGCTCCTTTTCTTAATGGAACTTGATGTCATTTTCAGGGGTGCTTCATAAAAATTGTAGAGAATTGATAAAATATTTGACATTTCTACTTGTGGAAATGTTATTGGATAACAGATCAGCCATTCTCGATACACCGAGGATCTAATAATGGTAATTGATATTTCCAGGATCGATGAATTATTCGATGGCACCAGAGATTTTTGTGGGCCTCTCTTAGGCATGATCTTTAGACCAGAAGAAGACGTTTTAAAAGATGCACAAGAAAAATTATTACCCCGATATTTGCCTGCTTTTAATAAGGTAACTTTGTTTGATGTTTAACTTTAAATGGCAGAATATAGCCAATCTTATTTCAGGGGAATATGTATGGGAGATAAATCGCAACAAGTTAACGAATTTCCAGAAGATGAATCAACTTCCAGAAAACAACTGCTATGATTTTTATACGCCCACATTTTCATATGGACGTATATTGTCGTCGCCCCTGTCCGTTCATCCGCCCACAATTGTTTGTGAACATTCAACAGGTCACAATTTTGATGAAACTTGAAATACGTGTTTATAATCTAAAAATCTTGGTTCCATTCGATATTTGCGCATATCGGATTGAAAATTCCTGAATTATGGCCCTTGATTGTTCTAAAAATCGCTTTTTGTTTAGCTTGACTGTATCCATCTCTTGCAAAATGTGGGCGCATTCTGCCTGGAAGCCGCTGGTTGTTTTATTATCTGTTGCGTCCAGAGATTTAGTTCTGTTTTAATCGTTGAAAAATTGGTTTAGGTTTTAGAAGAGACCGGAAGTGGTTATCTAGTTGGTAAAAGTTTGACCCTAGCTGATCTTGGTTTAATAGAGCCGCTACTCATACTTGTAGAATATCTGGGTGACCAAGTCTTAACTGGATATCCACAACTACAGGTGAGATCATTTTAAAATCATTAGAAATTCCAATCTGTTTCCCAGTGGTATGGCGGAAGCCTTCTCATAACTCCGTATAAGATAACTGACCTTTATAAGTTCAAATGCCTTTTACGTGTAATGTCACATCACTGAACTTATTTAGAGAGAGAGAGAAATGGGGCTTAACGTCCACTTGACACAAACTAGGTCATTTCGGGACTAACATATGGTTTAATTTTATTTCAATAATTCGCTTGTGCGTAGGGGAGGAAACCGGAGTGCCCGGAGGAAACCCACGAGGTTGAGAAGGCGCCCCCATCTCCATGCCACATACGCTCACACCAGGGATCGAAACCACAGCCGCAAGCTAGAGGTGACCGGCCAGCTAGAGGTCGAAGCGCGGCACTCTAGACCACTAGGCCATCCCAACCCCCAACGGAACTTATAATACATGTGTAAGGTCCATGGTCACATCATACGGCGCCGATCATTGCCTCGATGGTGTGTACATTGTTAATGGTCCGGTCAGAATGGTGCTTTTTACTCATTTTATATACCCAATTTTATTTAAATATACTTCAAACAATGTTTTAGAATTTAATTTGCAGAAGAATTAAGGTTTCTGTGATTGTCGCCGCCTAGCGAATATTCAATGCTGGGTAGTGCCTAGAAATTAAGGGTTTCGCCCACTCTTGTTTTCTGGTCATCTTAAATGCATTGCGTATACTGCATGGGTGGGACAAACCAAACCAAGTGGGACATGGCTTTTCTGACAGAAAAAAACAACAAATTCTCACCAAGCTGCCTATATTGTTACCCATGTGTCTCAAAGTTCCTGTACTGTAAAGTCAGTCCACCTTTTGAAGTCTTGGTGGAGTCGCCTGCATAGATTAAGCTGTTGTTTGGCCCAACCACGATTTTTAACAAATATTTTTCAATTTCAGTCGTTTTATAAAAATATGACTTCAGATGAAAAGATAGCATCATTCCTGGTGGGACCACACAGAAAACCTAAAAATGACCAGACCTACGTGGATACAGTTAGAAGAGTTTTGTATTGAATGCTACCATAATCTGGGAGTAAAGTGAAAATTGTACCATCAGCATTTCATAAAAATAATATTCTATAAAGATTAAAATTTCAAAATGTGTTTATTAAAGTTACATTATGGGAGATAAGATAAAGAGATGGCAGTTCTCACTATAATAGTTAAAAACTAGATAGTGTAAAGGTAATTTGCTGGAAATTTCAGTCAAATTGATCCACTATAAGCCGAGAAAAAAGCGTTTGAAATATTCACATAGCCTCGGTCATCATTACTCAAATCATTAATATAAACAGCATAGTCTCGATTATCCACTTGATTGATTTAATTATTAACGGCCATTAAGCGGCATATAGGAATTTAATCCCCCAACATCGAAGGCTAGTCTTGAAATCAAGAGTTTATTATGGTCTGGATATGTTAATTAATGTCTAATTGATTATTTAGATAACATTTCAGGCCTAAAGAAAGACCTGTAATTAGCAGACTTTGCTCTTGCATAATGTTATTTTTTAAGATACAAAACGGGGTTTAGCATTTTACTGTTCTTCACCAACTCTCCCGTAATCTGGAAAAACCTAGCAAGTCATCTAAAAAGGCAAAATAAAATTGGTTTTATATTCAGTAGCTTAACAAAACAGTTTTTCTTTGTTTACTCAACTCTATATTCAACAGTGTTATTAGTTTTTCCAGTTTACGGGAGAACTGTGCTCTGATGGAAATTTGGCCTATTCTTATCTCAAATTCTGTCAATGGTTCCTTTACGTGTCCGCTAAAGTGTACAAGGGACCGCAGCTTTTCGTCAAATCCGAATGAATAAAAACTGTCCTTACCAGGCTCTCTGGGAAAGTATGCGGGAAAATGCCCAGAAACTTTTCGGGCAAACACCGACACCACCTCGTTAGCGAAGACCCATGTGCACAAGTACTAAATTGCGTTGGCTGTCAGGTTATTATTTATAGTAACCAATTATTAGCCCTATAAAGGGAACTCAAAACTTTTTGATTGGTCAGCGAGATGAATAATTAATCTCTGACATTACAGATGTTCAAAATGTAAGGTTTCGTGTGGCTTGCGGACATGGGTCCAATCCTGAGTGTGAGTGTATGTGGCTTAGAGTTAGGGGCAGCTTTTCAACCTGCATGTAGTGGGTTTATTTCAATCTAGTTGGTAGGACAGGTTACCCTACAGCGTTAAAACCAAGGAATCAAAATCACATCAATTGAATTAAATGACACATCTTATGATATAAGAGACAATGGGGTTCCAGTTGACATAAACTAGGTCATTTCAGGACTAACATATGGTTCAATTTAATTTCAACAATTTGCTGGCATGTAGGGGTCTTTAGCACTAGCAGTGGGAGGAAACCGGAGGACCTGAAGAAAACCCACAAGGTTGGACGTACAACCAGTGATTGAAACCAACCATGTTGACTCAACGACAGATCTTATGACACATAGTGCACACGGTAATAACACAAAGTGCACACGGTAATTATACAAAGTGCACACGGTAATGATACAAAGTGCACACACCTTATGATTTAACCCATTCAGCCACCAACGACATAATGGAAAACAGATCAACAATAAATCCTATTTATATAATTATATTTATTTACAATAATATAGCCTATCTGTTAAATTGATCATATTATACACTATAGGAATTTAAATGTGTGATGATTCTGGATATCTGTTTTGTCGGTCTTCCAACTATTCTTTCTGGTTACTTTACTTCCAGATTAATCTGATTCAAAGACATATCTTTATTTCATTTCGTTTGTTTTACTATGGATGGCCTATACTACATAGTGGGAGTTCACCGCAGAGTTCGAACGAGCGACATTGATTAATCAATCAGCATTGACCTCACATAACAACTGGTCCAGATCCTAGTGTAGTAAAGACAAGTAGAATGAAATAGGATCTGTGTATTAATGAGATTTCTTCCAGCAATAACATCAATATCTTCCACTGAAGCCGATTCACTATTCAGTTCATCCAGCAATAACATCAATATCTTCCACTGAAGCCGATTCACTATTCAGTTCATCTATAACATCAATATCTTCCACTGAAGCCGATTCCCTATTCAGTTCATCTATAACATCAATATCTTCCACTGAAGCCGATTCACTATTCAGTTCATCTATAATGATGTTGTATAAAAGTGACACAGAGTTGGTATGAAATCACAACAAAATGAAATGGGGTTGAACCGCGAAGCCGAGTGATGTGGAACTACAGTCTCCACTTTCAATTTTCAACCGTCTGTGGATATTTAATATTCATCCCATCCGAACAACTTGATCAATAATGAGAAATGACTCCTTAACATTGAAAACGTACAAGAGAAATTTTGTTTGCTGACTAAAGTAGATTACCTCAGCCCTGGTAAAAATGGGAATGAGTAGTCGGTTTGGCTTTAGGTTTGGCTTTAAGTAAGTCGTAGATAGACACAATATTTGAAAGTTCAGTCTGGCAAAATTCCTCTGGTGTCAGTCACATATTTGTTTTCATTCAGTATTGTCTTACTTTCATTTTTACTTCTTATTATAAAAGTACAAAAGAAATTTTGATTGATGAAGACTAGAGAAAATCATCTTAGCACACGATTAGTCAAATCTGCTCCAAGACGGGTCCTTAGAAATACACAGTATTGAAGTTCGCTCCGGCAAAATCCTCTGTTTGCCATCAATAAGTCTGGCACATAATTGTCTTCGTTCAATGTAGTTTTAATTTTATTTCTAATACATATCCATAGCACTCACAAATATATCAAGAGTTCAAACCATCAAGTACTAGTGTATTATTATTGTCTGTCAATTTGTTTGGTACAAATAAAACTCTATTTCCAGACCAGCTTATTGAACGAACTCACATCATAATGTGAAACTCTGTTAAATTGTAGTTAAACTTTTCCTATCTTGAAACTGTATGTGTTGTATTAGTTACACTTTACCTATCTTGAAACTGTACGTGTTAGAAAGAAATATAGCATGATCTGTTGCATGAATTAATATTAAAAATTTACTGATCTGTTTAATGTAATTCCTGAAACAAAAAAACAAAAAAAAACGATTCTTTTAAAAATAGAGAGACCAGTTCAGGACCAAAATAATGGGGTTTGGCGGTCTATTATTCTGCACTGACCAGGCTAATGAAGAGAGGCATATGCCAAACAGTGTGCTATGAGGGTAATTTTGCCTTAACAGCTGCACTACGGCCTACTCTTATGTCAAATTCCAACTGTCAAGGGATCTTTCATTTGCAAGCCAATGTGTGCTCGGGACCTCAGTTTCTCATCCCATCCCAACAACTAGACAGTTCAGCTGTCCTTGTCAGGCCTTCCGTCCCACATCACGCCGGAAAAACTAGATGCACCTTCTCGGCAAATGCAGGGATCAAACACCCGACCTCCAGGCTAGCAAGCCAGCGTTTTACCCTCTTACCTACCGTGATCCCTCTTGAGTGTAGGGGTCTTTGAAATGAAATGAAATGGCGCTTAACGTCCTGCTCCTATAAGGGTCTTTAACAGTGGGAAAAAACCAGAAGGCCCGGAGAAAAGGTTAGACAGGCAAACCTACTACTCGTTTCATACGAGAGAGGGATCGAAACCATACCACTTGACTCAATGATAGGCCTATGATCTAAAGTACATGAGTTTGACTTTTAGGACATTTTATTATACATGCACACCTCAATTATTCTTCCAAATTAAGTTAGGTTCCTACTATCACGATTCGTGCTACGATTGAAATCATGTGATGATCCTATAAGGTCTTATCATACACTGTGGTCAGGTTTAGCAGCGGTGTTGATCGTATTGAAACACGCTAAATACCTAGGGCTGTCTACAAGGCTGAACACTGCTCGACAGTTTCCAGGCCTGTTCAGAAGGTTGAACACGCCCTGGCAGTTTCCAGGCCTGTTTAGAAGGTTGAACACGCCCTGGCAGTTTCCAGGCCTGTTCAGAAGGTTGAACACTCCCTGACATTTTCCAGGCCTGTTCAGAAGGATGAACACTGCCCTGGCAGTTTCCAGGTCTGTCTGGAAGGTTGAATAACACCTGACAGTTTCCAGGTCTATCTGGAAGGTTGAGTAACACCCGACAGTTTAACACTGCCTGACAGTTGAACACCTCCTGTCAGTCTCTAGGCATGTCTAAGAAGTAAATTTGTTTACCTATTTTCTAGCCTTTCGCTATCTTTTACCATTATACTACTCTTGTGGAGCTGCTCGGCAACTTGTAATAGATAACGACATAGGTTCTCCAACTTGGGTAAAGTTTTATCTTCTTCCAGGTCGATAAACCATTCTTTAGGGAACGTGGAAATAATCTACAATAAAATACAGAATGAATAAAATATTCAAAGACACCCTTTCAGGATTAACGTCTACTTGTCACAAACTCGGTAATTTGGGGCTAACAAATGATTCAATGATTCACTTGCGAATAGGGGTCTTTAGCAGTGGGACGTTATATCCCAGGGTATCAAAAACACGACAGTTGACTCCAAAGACAGACCTTATGATACAGTGTGCACGCGCTAACCATCCAAGACCGCAATTTGTTTTGGAGTCTTTATCAGCGTTAGGAAACAAGAGGATCCTGAGAAAACCCATGAGGTTGAACAGACGCACAACTTATTATCGCGTATAAGAGGCGAATCAAAATCACTCCCCTTGACTCAATGACAGATCTTATGATCCAATGCATGCTTTATGTATTCTGCCACTCAACACCCTCTGGGCTAATGAAGATGGGCATAGGCCATGCAGTGTGCTGACAGTGCTGTAAGGGAAATGTGCCTGAATAATAATTTATTTTTAAAGTGCCGATTATCATACAAACGAGTTGTTCAAGAGCAGACAAGACCTGGACTTTTTGTCCTATCCCAACAACTACACGCTCTTTCTAGCCAGACCTTTGTCTGCAAAGAATTATTTATTGTAATAATTCCCAAGAAAATGAAATAAAGAAATGGGCACTAGGAAACTGGAATCGTTTAATTTAGGGTTTTTAGACTTTAAAAAATGCTATAGAGTTTAATTTCAAAAAACATCGTTTGATAATTGATTATAATCGTTTGAAAATTACAAAAATGGTTTAATTAGTACTATGGTTTAATTTAATGATACAGCGTTTAATTTCTCCGAGAGGGGTTTAGAAATGCACGGACCCTTTAATTATGTCAAGCGTCTATTACTAGCCGAGTACTTTAATTTCCCGAGATGCATTTATAAATTAAATATTAGACGAAACTTTTAATTTCCCGCGAGTCGTTTAACCGATCGGCTCATTTTGATTACGATTATTTAAATGTGAAGTACGAATAAAAAATATGAATATAGAAAAATAATGCGCATCAAATAATTGCTAATCGTTTAATTTCCCGCGAGTCGTTTAACCGATCGGCTCTTTTTGTTTACGATTATTTAAATTTGAAGTACGAATAAAAAATATGAATATAAAAAAATAATGCGCATCAAATAATTGCTAATCTTTTAATTTCCCGCGAGTCGTTTAACCGATCTGCTCATTTTGATTACGGTTATTTAAATGTGAAGTACGAATAAAAAATATGAATATAAAAAAATAATGCGCACCAAATAATTGCTAATCTTTTAATTTCCCGCGAGTCGTTTAACTGATCAGCTCATTTTGATTACGATTATTTAAATGTGAAGTACGAATAAAAAATATGAATATAAAAAAATAATGCGCATCAAAAAATTGCTAATCTTTTAATTTCCCACGAGTCGTTTAACCGATCGGCTCATTTTGATTACGATTATTTAAATGTGAAGTACGAATGAAAAATATGAATATAAAAAAATACTGCGCACCAAATAATTGCTCATCTTACCTTGGTCGTAGTATTTTTATCCATTATCGATTAAAGAATGATTCCACTATTGACAAACATCAAAAATCGGTAAATCACGCCCAATGTTATTATACAATCGGGAATCGGGAAAGCACATCCCAAAAGATAGGTTGCCAGGCAACGAAACATACGCCCACAGCAGCTAAATCGTCCGGGCAGTCAACAAGGGTTGTCGCATATTTTTACTTTTTTTGGGAATGAAACATTTGTTATACACTAAAATCTGATTAAGAGTAACAACTCATTTTGTAATTATCTGAAAATCATTAGAATTTGTTTGCTTTTTATAAAGTTTTGCCCCACGCTAACAATTAGTATAGGAAACATTTAACATCATGGATTTAGCTGTTCAGTTATCAAAATTCATTGAAAATCAAAATACTTGTTCGTTTCAACACCTTAAACTCTGTGTATCAATCTGAAGTCAATCGGATGATAAGTTTGGCATCTATAGCGTCACAAGGTTTTTTGAAGTGATCAAGGGAGATAACTCTGGAAGTAATTATTTGAAATCGCTGAAAATCAGTAGGCTTCTTTGTCTCATGACCTTAAACAGTGTGTGTAAATTTAAAGTCAATCGGATATTAACTTTGGCCTCTAGAGCGTCCACAGGATTTTTTTATGTGATCAAGGGCCATAACTCTGGCAATAATTATCAGAGATCGCTGAAAATCAATAGGCGTCTTCGTCTCATGACCTTAAACACTGTGTATAAATTTAAAGTCAATCAGATATTAACTTTGGCCTCTAGAGCATCCACAAGAATTTTTGAAGTGATCAAGGGACACAACTCTGGCACTAATTACCAGAAATCGCTGAAAATCAATAGGATTCTTCGTCTCATGACCTTAAACACTGTGTATAAATTTGAAGTCAATCGGACATCATCTTTGTCCTCTAGAGCATCCACAAGATTTTTTGAAGTGATCAAGGGCTATAACTCTGGCATTAATTATCGGAAATCCGTGAAAATCAATAGGCTTCTTCGTCTTATGACCTTAAACACTGTGTATAAATTTAAAGTCAATCGGATATTAACTTTAGCCTCTCGAGCATTCACAAGATTTTTCAAAGTGATCAAGAGTCATAACTCTGGCAGTAATTATCGGATATTGCTGAAAATAAATAGGCTTCTTCGTATTATGACCTTGAACACTGTGTATAAATTTAAAGTCAATCCAATATTAACTTTAGCCTCTAGAGCGTTCACAAGATTTTTCAAAGTGATCAAGGGCCATAACTCTGGCAGTAATTATTGGATATCGCTGAAAATCAATAGGCTTCTTCGTCTCAAGACCTTAAACACTGTGTATAAATTTAAGGTCAATCGGATATTAACTTTAGCCTCTAGAGCGTTCACAAGATTTTTCAAAGTGATCAAGGGTCATAACTCTGGCAGTAATTATCGGATATTGCTGAAAATCAATAGGCTTCTTCGTCTCATGACCTTAAACACTGTGTATAAATTTAAGGTCAATCGGATATTAACTTTAGCCTCTAGAGCGTTCACAAGATTTTTCAAAGTGATCAAGGGTCATAACTCTGGCAGTAATTATCGGATATTGCTGAAAATCAATAGGCTTCTTCGTCTCATGACCTTAAACACTGTGTATAAATTTAAAGTCAATCGGATATTAACCCTGGCCTCTAGTGCGTTTACAAGAAATTGTGGACGATGGACGGACGGACCGACGGACGGACGGACGGACGGACGGACGGACGGACGGACGGACGGACGGACCGACAGACGGACGGACGGGGGCGACGGCAATATACGTCCACATTTCTATGTGGGCGTATAAAAATGAACAATAAATTCACAGTATTCAAAAGTACACTTTTGTTTGTTGCTTGGGGACTATTACTTTTAGGTTAATTGTCTCAACAACAATCATATTTCAAAGATAGCGTATCAACATTTACTTACAGCTTGTGATTTTTCAAGAGCTTCTTTAGTTAAACAGGAAGAGTAGAGACCGAGTACGATATATCTGTTTAATAAACCGTCCAATGACAGCTGTTGTAAAACACTTGATGATAAAATACCTTGCCATGATAATATATTACCCAATAACTGAAACAATAACAATACAATAAATACAGGCCCTGACTTCACAAAACATTCTCAGGCTTAAAGATATATTATGTAAGTTTTATACAAAGAGCTAGCCATTCTTGCTATAATAGTTCAAAAGCAGATAATTTAAAATGAATAATTTGAAAATTTCATTCATATTTCTCTATTGCAAGACAAGATATTAGCCTTTGTAGGTTTGACAAGACGTGTGCAATAGTTTCAACCATGGTACTGCCAACTCGTTATCCAATCTCCCATAACGTATCTTTAAGAATTTACTCAAAATTGTTCACCTTTTTATAAGTAAAATATAGTCCTTTATGAAACAGTTGTTATTTTAATGTATCAAATACATTAATGATTTGTGCCTCTAGCTGGATCAAAGATATTTCTCATAAACAGCGATTGAAAGTGAACTAAGTTCGTAAGATACTGTTGACCTTTGAACCTTGTAAATAATTCAGGGGATCGGGTAGCCAAATGTTTAAGACTTTTATATTAAATCGCAAGAGTGTTTTAATCCATTCAATATCATGGCCTGGTCATTTAGTAATGCCAATTTTGTCATTCAATCCTATAAGTGGCCATTATTATAAACTAGTGTTTAGTACGTATACAGAGACAGAGAAATAGGGTTTCACGTCCAATCGACACAAACTAGGTCTTTTCGGGACTAACATATGGTTTCATTTTATTTCAATAATTCGCTTGCGCGTAGGAGTCCATAGCAGTGGGAGGAAACCAGAGTGCCCGGAGGAAACCCACGAGGTTGAGAAGGTGCCCCTATCTCCATGCCACATACGCTCACACCAGGGATCGAAACCAAAGCCGAAAGCCCGGCAGGCCAGCTAGAAGGCGAAGCGCGGCACTCTAGACCACTAAGCCATCCCAACAACCCCTAGTATATATAGAAAGGGGCTAGAAATTATACAGTTGTCACTTATTAGCAGGTGTGTAACTAGTCATAAACGACGTTAAATACAAAATAGGACAATTTGTTTTACTACTTTACCTTTATACAAGACCACAACTGTCTATGAAAGAAAACGGTTGGACCCGATGATCTATTTTCTAGCACTCTGAAATATAAGTCATGTTCAGTTTTACCATTAGTCACATCAAAAATGATAATTCAAGATAAAATTTAAACTTTCAATGTTTCCATTGGCTCTTAAAATACGAACAAAACCATGCTGACAGTTGAGCCCACATTTCTCAAGATAAATATAGCAATAATACTTCTTCAATCAATACCATACATATCAGTCTATTAATAGTTAAGGTCTTTTAAATCTCAGATGTGCATAATTAGGTTGTAACATCAACATTATAGCACATATTTTTTAAATGTAAGTGAACAACAATGTTATTTGTGCCATCAAGAAATGAAATAAAATGGGGTTTAACGTCCTACTGTTCTGCACCAACTGGCCTAATGAAGACGGGGATACTCTATGCAGTGTGCTATGAGGACAATTTTGCCCGGCCAGCAGAATTGACCTGCTTTTATATCAAATTCTAGGGGATCTTTAACAAGCATGCTAATACGTACACGGCACCTTGTTTTTTTGGCCCATCCAAATGACTAGACAGCAGGTCATGTCAGGCCCTCCTTCCAACACCATTGACAAGGGGAAACCAAGCCGGAAAATATCAATGAACTTTCTCGGGATTGACAGGCGCACCCTAGACTACCTAGCCTGCGTGGCTCTGTGTCCTAAAGAACGGGCTGAACAGATGCTGCAGATACACAATAGTCTTTACATTGAAATAACAACATTTTTGTTTTTCGAGACTCTAATTTAACAAATCCGTGTTCAAATAGTACTTACGATTTTGGATATAGCGGCATGAAGACATCATCATCCAGTGACTTCTTCATTCTATCTGCTATAGCTTTTAATAGAGACTGAAATAAGACATATAAACTATAAAAACATTTATTTTTGTTAAGAGCAATGGAGAGGGAGAGGGAGAGAGGTTAATCTCCACAGGACACAAACTAGGTCATTTTGGGACTAACGTATGATTCAATTTCAATTCCATAATTCGCTTGCACATAGGGGTCTTTAGCAGTGGGAGGAAACCGGAGGACCTGGAGAAAACCTACGAGCTTGGTCAGGCGACCCTACTCCTTATCTGTACAACCAGAAAGTTTAAACCCTGCCAGTTGACTCAATAACAGGCTTTATGATACAACGTGCACGTTCTAACCACTTGATGGCCATAATATTGAATGGATTAAAACACTCTTACGATTTTATATAAAAATATTAAACATTTGGCTACCCGATCCCCTGAATTATTTACAACCTTGACCAAATACAACGATGGATTAAAATCTTACCTGGGTGTTTTTATTATTGGCGTTCACAGTCGGGTAATCATTGACAAGTTTCTGTACTAGGTTGACCAATCGGGATGTCTGCGTGGTCGACATCGGATCCCAGACATGCTGACATAAATCTGTGGATGAAAAAATGAGAAATGGTTTTTAACGTCCACTTGACAGAATCAAACTAGGAATTTTCGGGACTAACATTTTGTTTAATTTTACTTCAGTAACTCCCTTGCAATTAAACTGAAAATGCTTAATTCAATATGCTTACATCCATATTTCTTGTAACATATAGCAGATCATGACTCATGCAGGTTTATATTCCTGACTGTTTTCAAATTTCAGCGAAGTCTGTACAGCACAGTGGAGACTTACGGCTAGCCCGCCGGTTCCGTTCACTTAATTTGAATTATTCGTTAGTTTCTGATTTCTGCATATTGTGTCTTGTTCATACATTTGTTTTTGTGTAAATTATTTGTGGTGCAGTCCCCTGCACTTACTATTATTGATGTATTTGATATATTAAAACAACATAATTTTTATAAAGGGTTATATTTTAGTTAAAATAAGACGAAGAATTTGAGTAAATTCCTAATGTAAGAGTGGGAATGCTTTGTGAACTCAGAACTTTAGTTGAAGGGACCAACTTACAAGTTATTTTAGGTAATATAATTTTATCTATAACGGATGGAAGTATTTTCGTATCATCATCCGAAGGATCTGGTATAATATCATCTTCACCACGGCAACCAAATAACATCAATGAATTATACCACTCCATTTCTTCAAAATCTACAGAGATCTGTCAAAATACAAGAACTATATCAGAAATAAGGTTTGGAGTTGAAATGATATGCAATGGGGATTATCTCTCTACTGTTCTGCTCCGAACTGGGCTAATGAAGACGGACATACGCCATACTGTGTGCTATGAGGGAAATTTTGCCCAGGCAGCTGCACTACAGCCTACTCTTATATCGAATTCCAACTGCCAAGGGATCCTTTACGTGCACTCCAACGTGTACATAGGCCCTCTTTTTTGTCCCATCTGAACGACTAGACAGCTGTCCTTGTCAGGCCCTCCATCCTGTGTTTGGGGTTGAACAAAAATATTTTAGAAATCACAGAAATTTTAAGTTTTACTTCAATCGTTTATCAAAGGTTCAATAAGGGGGAAACCACAACGGAAAATCGCAACATACTTTCTTAACCAACACTAGGTTTCCAACCAACAAGCTTTAATGAACTGGAGATGGCATGATGTCACTTTATCATTATGACGATTGAAGCAAGTGATGCCATATAGGTTAACCCAGAACATTAGAATTAATTGGTTGTGTGGAGTAAATAAAATTTCTTCTTTTTTTAAAAAAAATACTTAATTATCCAAGAGGACAATTGTTTTACGTGAAAGGCGACACATGTACAGATATAAATAATAAATTATTAAGTTATAATAAACAATGTAGGTCCTAATGATCATTATTGCGTTTATTTAAAAAATAGCCTAATTCGTGTTTAGGTCTAATCTGTAAAAGTCAGATTAGCTAATCTTAGACAAGAATTCGTCTTCGTCAACAGGTGACCCTACTCCTTGTCACGTACAACCGGGGAATCGAAGCCATGTCACTTGACTCAATGATTTCAGAGGCGACGTATTTCTACTTCTTGTCACGTAGAACCAAGTATTCGAAACTACACCAGTTGACTCAATGACAGGCTTTGTGATACAGCACGTACATGCTAACCATTCGGCCATCCCCACTCCTTTTTATTTTAAAATGAGCACAAAAAACTACTGAACATCTCATACCTTGAGAGGATTCCAATCAACCAAAGCTAGTCGGATAAAAGGATTGACAAGCTTTGGTATGCACAGTCCAATATACGCCTCACGATAGTTATCTTCATAACGGAACTTCCATTTCTCAAACTGTTTTCTAACGCTGTCCAGTTTACTGTAGTCGTCGACTGTGTCTTCAAATAATCTTTCTGTACCTTTTATAACATCATCTACAAAATAAAAATATGTTTGATTTACACAAATAATTTGGTAGGAACCACCATATACTCTTTAGAACAGTTCTTAACAAAAAGGGGCAGTACTTCTAGGAATATTTAGGAAAGATATTTTACGGGAAGAATTAGGGGTATTACTGTTTCATACAAAGTAAATGGAATATATTTAACGGCAGCCAAGTTTACTGTTGACAAATAGTTGCTGTTAAAAGATGGCAGGTGTTCTCTTTGAAATAGATATACGTTCTATTCCATTATTACGAGCATTCAAAGATCATGGGTTTTCTCTTTGATGGGTGTTCTGCTCTAACATCATGGGTGTTAATTTTTCAAAATAATAGGTGTTCTGCTTAACAATTGTGGATGTTTAAAACCATGGAATATCTCAAAGTCCACAAAAACAATATCTTGTAAAAATTCTTCTCCGACATCTGTACGGTTTTATCCAGTTTTTATTTTTACGACCATTAGTTCATTTGTGTTCACACAGAAACATGAGAAATTGTCTTTCGAATATCACTCGTCTTTTCATAGATAGATAGTCATTTCATCAAACTTCAGTCTCTTCAACAAAAGTCTTTTAATTCATCATAATAATGCCTGTGCAGTGAAAATGATGAAACCTAAAGGAATTCTCTGATACTTTCATAACATCAGTCTAAACAGATCCGCAAGTCATGATCCAGAATTTTCTAAAACAAAGGTCCTATTACTGCACATGCATTTGATATAAGTAATGATGCCTGTGAAGTTATAAAAGGGAGAAATATTTTGTAATAACCCTCCACGTGTAGAAGACATGTAAAGAAAGCCACCTTTCTCAACCACGAATTTAGAAATTTCAGATTGATTTTCTTCGTCGTCTGACGACAGACCATCATGGTGTCCAAATATATTCTTAGATTCCCTGGCTCTTCTTCTTCGTGACCTGTAAACAATTTGAGATAAAAAAGAACATTTTAAGAAATGTTTATGCGTTGCATTCAGGGCAATCTTATTAAAACAACAGATACTATTTCGTTCAAAATTTCGTTTAACTTGTCTCCACTACACAAGGATCTGGATGAGTTGTTATATTACTGGTGTTTTGGTTTTAATAGAGGGATTAGCGAATAACTTCTTGGCGTGCCATACACAGAACTGTGGGTAAACCACTAGAAACGTCAAAGCTGATTGATTAATCAATGCCTGACGATATAGAGTCAAAAGTCGCTTGACCGACCTCTGACACGACCTTCCAAGACAATTTGTCAGTTCTTCATGTATAATTCATCTTTATACATCATTAATCTATTGGTTTGTTTATTTTTTAACAGTGATCGAGAAATTAACCGCTTGTAAATTGGACAGTCACTATAAAAGTAAATGGTGAGCTTTAAAGAGAGAGAGTAATGTGGTTTAACGTCCACTCGACACAAACTAGGTCATTTTGGGACAAACATATGGATTCAATTTTATTTCAACAACTTGCTGGCATGTAGGGGGTCTTTAGCACTAGCAGTGGGGAGGAAACCGGAGGACCTGGAGAAAACCCACAAGGTTGGAGGTACAAACAGTGAAATCACACATGTTGACTCAATGACAGACCTTATGACACAAAGTACACACAGTAATGACACACAGTGCACACAGTAATGACACAAAGTGCACACGGTAATGCGCGTAGGGGTCTTTAGCAGTGGGAGGAAACCGGAGTGCCCAGAGGAAACCCACGAGGTTGAGAAGGCGCCACTATCTCCATGCCACATACTCTCACACCAGGGATCGAAACCACAGCCGCAAACTCGGGGTGACCGGCCAGCTAGAGGTCGAAGCTTGGCACTCTAGAACACTAGGCCATCCCAAACCCCCCAATGAGCTTTAAACTGTACACAAGTACAAATTAGATGATTTTAAGCGAGTTTTTAAACAAAAGATTTAACATTGAATGAATAAAGAAATTAGTGCTGAATACCCAAGATTAAATGATACCCAGGTTTCAGTGAATACTGAAATACAAATATATTTGTGTGAATGTGACGGATAATGACCAGTATATACGTCATTATTTATGTAAGGGCCCCAGTGACATGATTCAGCTCCATCATATGTCACAGATCTTATGCAGCCGTATGTACCAAACCGACCACTCCGTTCACAGAATAATCTATCACTTGTTGTACCTTCAACTAAATTAAAATCTTTTGGTGATAAAGCCTTCAGTGTATATGGTCCACGACTATGGAATGACTTACCTGACAAAATAAAGTGTTCAGAAACAGTTGCTCAATTTCGATCTAGACTTAAGACACATATGTTCACGGTGTATTATCCACAGGAGCTATTAACTTACAGCGCTTAGAGCATGCTCATGGATGGATTAAGCGCTATATAAATGTACATTATTATTATTATTTTCTACCAGGGGCCCCATTCAAGCCGATACTGGCCCCACCTCTGCCTCCTGCATTTTAAAAACTATTTTTGGACCAGATCTTACCGTCTAGCTTCTCTTTCGGCAACTCTACGTTGACGAGAATGTTCCTCTTGTGTTTCCATGACAACCTGATGCTTCTTATCTAAAATCAACGAGAACTATGATTACGGACATGAACCAATAAACAAAATACTTGAAACCTCTTTCAGTCCTTAAATAAAGTAATAAGAAGAATTCATGTAAAATTATTCCAAAAAAAAAAATCCCATGTAACTGGTCATATTTTTTTAAAAAAAAACCAAACCCAAACAGAAGGTGGAATGTTGACTTCGAACTGAGTAGGTCTTTATAATATTTTCTCTCAGTTTCTGTGCAAGAAATTTAACTTCTAGATTGGAGTGATGGAATCATTTTGAAGGATTTTATCTGACTTTATCAGTATGTTTTACATAATCCAAGCCAGCTTAAAGGTTTTAATCCAGGGGCCTGTTCACGAAATTTTAACTAAGATAAAATCCAAACTTTAGTAATTTGATTGGATAATTTTAGATTGATTTTAGTGCTTAGCCAATCAACATTAAAGTATTTACTAAAATTTGGTTTTTATCTTTAGGTGACATTTCGAGAAACAGGGCCGTAAAGTAAGTTTTTATTCACGCCTGCTAACAAGTTTTAATCCTAGCCCGCTAAGAGGTTTTAGTACAGGCTTGCTAATAAAGTTGATCATTTTGTAGAAAAAAAAAGAGCAAATGTCTTGAAAATGAAAGACAAAATAAAATATATGCTGCTGAAAAAAAAATTACATGTTGATTTAAAATGCTGTGACATAGTGAATGACACGAAAAAACATGTCATGGCATTGTGACGTCAAGAAATACCGACTTGTCATATAATCTTGGCATTGATCTCGGACATCTTGTTGACGTCTCTGTAAAAGTATATCTGCCCGCTGACGAAGGATATTATTCATTCTTGTTTCAAAACTGTTGATTGTAGGAACCTGTATTGAAAATAAAAAAAACTGTTAAAATTTGATCTTTTCAGAAAATCAAAATGATGGTGACGGTGGCAGACTTTATTTAACAAATTGGACTATGATGAAAATGATAATCATGACTGGAGATTAAAAAATGGAGATTTTGGTGAAAATAATGACGATCTTAATGAAAATAATGATGATCTTAATGAAAATAATGATGATTTTAATGAAAATAATGATGATTTTAATGAAAATAATGATGATTTTAAAGAAAATAATGATGAATATGATAAATTAAAAGGATGAATATTATTATTATGATGCTGATGATGAAAATGATAAAATAATGATGATTATGATAAATTACGTACAAATTAAAATGATATAATGATTGATGAAAATGCTGACAACTGATAATGATATGCACTACAACTTAGGTAAAGTAACTGTTTACTTTCACTAGTGGTATTGAGTGATTAATTAGTTTGTTAATTACTCAACATTGTTAGTGAAAATAAACAGTTTTAAACTCAACTCCCTGGTCTGAGAGGGAGAGAGAGAAACGGGGTCTAACGTCCACTTGACACAAACTACGTCATTTCAGGACTAACATACGGTTTCATTTTATTTCAATAATTCGCTTGCGCACAGGGGTCTTTAGCAGTGAGAGGAAACTGGAGGACCCAGAGGAAACCCACGAGGGTAGACAGGCAACCCTTCTCCTCGGCATGTACAACTCGGGATTCGAAACCACGCCAGTTGACTCAAGACAAGATTTATGATACAGCATGCATGTGCTAACCATTCGGCCATCCAACCCCGCAAACTATGGTTCCAAAATCCTGCTAAAACAGCACACTGTATGGGGTATGCCCGTCTGCATTAGCCCAGGTTAGGAGCACAACAGTAGGACGTTAAACCCCATTTCATTTCATTTGTAGTGATGATGAATATAATAACCAACTCTATATGGTTTTCAAATCTAAAGCAGCTGAAAAAAGATAAGGGGAGAAATTGGGTTTAACTTCCACTCAATACAGACTAGGTAATTTCAGGAAAACCATGGTACAATTTATTTCAATAAATGGGGGAGGGGGGAACCCTGAGAAAACCCACAAGGTTTGACAGGCGATCCTACTCCTTGTAATGTTCAAGCTTCTGATTAAAATGACAGACCTTATGATCTAAAGGATGTGTGTTTTACTGTTTGACAACCCAACCCCTCGATTCTCTCAATTATTTCCATCCCTCTGAATTCTCCCAATCTCTCTGAATTCTCCCAATCCCTCTGAATTCTCCCAATTCCTCTGAATACTCCCAATCCCTCTCAATTCTCCCAATCCCTCTAAATTCTCTCAATCCCTCTAAATTGTCTCAATCCCTCTTCATTCCTCTAAGAACCTTAAACTCTACCAAACCTCCCTAAGCCCCTATCTATTAGATTTCGCCCCAATCCTTTTAATTCTCTAATCCTCATAATCCTTCTAAACCCTCCATATACATGTACCTCACAAATCACCCTCCCTACCCCTTTCAAAGTTACCCTCCCCATCCCTTTTCAAGTAACCCTTCCTATCCCTTCCAAATTCTCCATATCCCTTCTGAATTCTCTCGATAACTTTTATTTTCCCCATTCCCCAAATAGTTATATGAATTCTCTCCATCCTCTTAATTCTCCCTTTTTCCCCCGAAATTATCCTTATCCCCTAAATTCTCCCAATCCTCCCGATATTGTCCCCATGCCCTAAATTCTCCCCATCCTTTAAATTCTCCCTTTCCTCCCGATATTGTCCCCATCCCCTAAATTCTCCCCATCCTCTAATTTCATCCCATCCCTCTAAATTCCTGCTGCACACGGCTTTCTATTAAAGCCTCACTTCTCTGGCAGTTAAATCTATGACCCACCTTTTCATTAAGACATTCGACCAAGTCGCGAACATACCCCCTCATTTCCTGGAAAAACTTGTACTGTTTCTCCAACGCCGGAACCTTTTCCGTGCACTCCTCCATTTCCTTCTCTGTATCCTCGACATCGTGAACCAACCGGTCTAATTCCAACTTGTGGGTGCGATAGACAGTATCTAATTCATTCATTCTAAAAAAAAAAATAAACAACTCGGAAAAACTACAAAATTGTGAAATCGAATCTTATAAAAATTACAATATTGTGAAATTGAATCTCTGAAGGATTATCAGTCCAAAAAATTTCTCCCCCCATCCCCTTAATATAATAAAAGATAAAAAAATTCGTGAAACTATTTCTTTCTTATATACAATCTTTTGTCTTTTAAAAAAAAGGGGGATCCAGTGCCTAAGTGGATATGACGCTGGCTCGCTAGTCTGGAGGTTGGGTGTTTGATCGCTGCATTGGCCGAGAAAGTTCATCCAGAATTTCTGGCGTGGTTTTTCCCTTGTCAGGCTCTCCGTCCTTCATCACTGACAAGCTGTCTAGTCGTTCAAACGGGAAAAACTGAACTCCTGTGTACACTTTGGCGTGCACGTAACAGATTCCTTGGCAGTTGGAATTCTATATAAGAGTAGGCTGTAGCCCACACTGTATGTCTCCATCAGCCAAGTTTAGGAGCAGAACAGTAGGACGTTAAACCCTATTTCATTTCTTAAAAAATAAAAAAGTTTTTTTTACCTCTCCTGCAGCCTCTTTCTGATTGATTCCATCGTGATATTGGACAAGTCCTTCCCCTTCATTAACGAAGCAAACGGTTTAAACTGATTGGTCAATGGAACCATGTTATTCGTGGCTACGCTATTGAAATTATTCATGTTATAGTTAATAATGGGTTCTGGAACAGAGTTTGAACTATTCTGGTCGTAAGTTAGCGCTTCTTGGCCAGGCATCAACGCTGCTTTTCTGATCTGCTGTGCTTCCCATTGTCGATCATGGTCACTTTCTTCATCACTTCCTACAATTATAATAATGGGACTCCATTATTTTCATCCTAGACTATTGTTAACCAAACCTAAATCAACCATGTTTCTATGGCAATTTTCTAATTAGCAAAATGCACAACATCATAAAATTGTATCTATTTAAACACATACACGAATGATAAATCTTGCGCATCTGATTTAGCCAAATTTCAACTAAAGTTATGAATATTTAGACACACGACCGAAATTTACGCTAGATTAAACAATACCAATTTTCTGGTGAAAGTTTCCTGGCAGAATCTATTACTTATGAGCGAAGTTATGACAGTCTTGATTCTTAAGTACCATTGCAATGATGATAAATTTTTTTTTTTTTTTTTTAGTAATATTCAATATATCAAAAAATAATGTATATGTGTATGTATATCATTTTTGAAGTCAGAAAAAAGACCTGCAATAATGCATCTGTCACTTTATGTGAGAGAGGGGGAAGATATGGGGTTTAACGTCCAACCCGACACTAACTAGGTCATTTCGGGACTAACACATGGTTCAATTCTATTTCGATAATTTGCTTGCACGTTGAGATCTTCAGTAGTGGGAGGAAACCGTAGAAAACCCACGGGGCTGGACAGGCGACCCTACTCCTTGTCAGTCACAACCAGGGAATCGAAACCATGCCAGTGGAATCAATGACAGACCTTATGATACAGCCTGCACACTCTAACCATTCGCCCCCCCCCTCCTCTAACTTTGTTCAGAGTGGTATAATGAACAGGCTTTACATTCATATCTATGATATTTAACAACCAAACAGCTGTTGTGGGAATCACGGTGGCTAAGTGGGCAAGGCGCTGGCTCGTTAGCCTGGAGGTCGGGTGTTCGATCCCTGCATTGGCTGAGAAAGTTCATCTCAATTTTCCGGCGTGGTTTCCCCTTGTCAGTGATGCAGAAGGTGGGCCTGACAAGAACAGCAGTCTAGTCGTTTGGATGGGATGAAAAAACGAGGTCCCGTGTACACATTGGAGTGCACGTAAAAGATCCCTTGGCAGTTGGAATTCGATATAAGAGTAGGACGTAGCGCCGCTGCCCGGGCAAAATTTCTCTCATAGCACACTGTATGGCGTATGCCCGTCTTCCATTAGCCCAGGTCAGGTGCAGAAGAGTAGGATGTTAAACCCATTTCATTTCCAAACAGCCGTTGATCTTTGCACTCCCTGGCCATTCACTACCAATAAGTACAAGGGATGCGATCATTATTCATTCTAATCAATATAATTGGTTCCAAATTCTACTTTGTTGCACAAAGGGGCCCGATGAAGACAACATGGAGCTATGAGGGAAATTCAACACTGACAGTGTTGCTTCGCCCTGCTCTTATAACAATTTCCGCTGTCAAGGGTTATGTTACAATGTTTTCCAACCCATTCTATCCACTAGCCGATATTCCGTGCCAGGCTTCAATTTGTGGATTTGAACACGGCTAATGTTTAAGAACTCTGTAACTTCAAAGGTAGGTTATTCCACAGACATGTTCCGCAGACATGGAGGGGTTTATCCCATACGATTTCAGTTTAACTTGCAGCACAACCAACTACCAAGCACCTATGAAATATTTACCATGTTCAGCAGCAAGGAAATCATCTCTCATTCTCTGACGTTCACGATCGGCATTATTGATCGTAAAATCAACCCTTTCTTCTTCTTCATCGTCACTTCTATCATGTTCATCATCCCTAAAAGAAAACAAATTACAGTTATTGTATCACAAAATCACAGTCAATCAAACTGCTTATCGGTCTGCTTACCCTCAGCATAAAATGTTCATTATCGAACTTAGTAAAAGTATTGATGTAATGAAACTATGCACCAAGTTTCATCACTCTCACTTTATTAGAACTAAAGTTATCATGTCCCAAGGCAACAACCAATCAAATTGCTTATCTCTGCTTACCCTAAGAACTCCATCAAGGTATTGTCCTAATAAATACTTAAAGCAAGTTTGAACATTCTAGCTCAATTAGAAAGAGTTATTGTGTCCAAAAAAAGTGTGACGGACAGACAGACCTACTTACTTTGAAAGGCACAGGACATGCTAAACATAGACAGCCTGTCTAAAGTTAATCACACTTGAGAACGAGAGAGAGAGAAATGGGGTTTAACATCCACTCAACACAAACTAGGTCATTTCTGGACTAACACATGGTTTAATTTTATTTCAATAATTGGCTTGCATGTAGGTGTCTTTAGCAGTGGGAAGAAACCGGAGGAAAACCCACGAGTTTGAACAGGCGACCCTACTCCTTGTCACGTACAACCGGGGATTTGAAACCACATCAGTTGACTCAATGACAGGCTTTATGATACAGTATACACGTGCTAACTATTCAGCCATCCAACGACCCTACACTTGAGAACAGACACCAAGCTAATTGATTGACACTTTAAGCTTTAAATCAACAATTTTAGTTGAAAATAATAAGTATATTTCACGAATTCAATAATAGTTCATTTTGTATAGCAAGCAACTAATCAAGACAAGGATACACTGTCTTCCACCAATGACAAAGGAAAACCATGCTGCATGTTGCAAGGAACTATTGCACCCCTGACCTCCTGATCAGATCCAGAACCACCCTAACTACCAACTCCTCCCTAAGACTGTATGACTGGTTGTTATAAATAACAATATCGCTACTTTAAATGGTTATAACCTATTTTTCTACCTGACTAGCCTTGATTCTTTCTTTTTCTGTGCAGCTTGATCTGGCTCATCTAGAGGTAAAAAGTCATCATTTCTTGCCTGTTGTCGTTGTTTACGAATCATGTGAATAGTTTTAGCATCAGGAATTTCACCACCTATATATAAATGACAGAGATGAACATAAGAGTAATTTGTCTTTGGTTATGTCTGCAAATGAGGGAGGAAATCTTGATTCCGAAATCAGAAAAATTTTGGTACCTGTAGAGTTCTGTGTAACATCTACTAAACAATCCAGGACGCCAATTTGAAAGAAAAGAGAGAGAAAGAGAGGCATGGGGTTTAACGTCCACTTGACACAAACTAGGTCATTTTGGAACTAACATGGTTTAGGTGACCCAACAACCAGGGAATTGAAACCACGGCAGTTGACTCAATAACAGGCCTAACGATACAATATGCATCAAATGTGCTAACCATTTGCCCACCCCCCTCTTCCAGCCAAATGGAAAGAAAACAAATAAGAACAGCTGTGCATAGTAGGCAAGAGGCGAGTTGAACATTCACGAACACAAACTAGGTTATTTTGGGACTAACACCAGCTTATCTTTGTTTCATCGATTTAATTACTTGGGGGGAGAGGAGGGCAGTCCAAAACTCGAAAACAGACTAGCTTACACCCTAACATGTACAACCTTCGTACTGAAACTAATGCCTCAATTTTAGACCCTAGGGCACCCAGCATCCCAACTCGCTTCCGTAAAACAAATAAACTTACGAGCTAACATAGCTCTAAATGTATGTTGTTCATCTTCCTCGTCGCTACCCTCCAAATTCTCTGCATCATCTCCATTCATGGTACGTAACTCTTCCCTCAGTTGCTACAAGTAAACAATACGTTGATTCATAAAACCACTTTAATAAGAAAAAGTAATGGGGGTTTAACGTTCTACTACTATTCTGCACAGAGACAGGAATATGTCATACAGTGTGCTGTGAGGAAACCTTTGCCCCAACAGGGGGGGTTGGGATGGCCTAGAGTGCCGCGCTTCGACCTCTAGCTGGCCGGTCACCTCTGGCTTGCGGCTGTGGTTTCGAGCCCTGGTGTGAGCGTATGTGGCATGGAGATAGGGGCGCCTTCTCAACCTTGTGGGTTTCCTCCGGTTTCCTCCCACTGCTAAAGACCCCTACGCGCAAGCGAATTATTGAAATAAAATTAAAAACCATATGTTAGCCCGAAATGACCTAGTTGCGTCGAGTGGACGTTAAACCCCATTTCTCTCTCTCTCTTTTTGCCCCAACAGTCTACTCTTATAACGAATTAGTAGTTGACCTGGCATAAAACGTGTACAGCCATGAATCAGAAGTAACATAACACTGAAACAGGAAGTGGTGGTCCATCGCCACCAGGCCTGCGTCACTCCATGATTAAAGCTTCCCCTATAGCCTATACACCAAATTTCAGTCTCCTTACTGCCCTAGTGTAGCTGCCAAGGCACCAAGCCTGAACAAACAAACAAACTGATTACAAACCTTTAATTTTTCATCAGCTTTATCCTTGCTCCTATCCTTAATGTCTTGTTCAGAGTCATGATCTTTTCTTGTTGAACCATGATCAATGTCCTTAACATCTTTTTCAACAATCTTCTCTTTCTTCAGTTGCTTCGCTAATCTACGACTTTGAGTCGATTTCTTTACTTTAAAAAATTCAGTATCAGCTGAAACAATAAAATGTGGATCATGTTTTATTAAAGATAGGTTGCCAGGCAACGCCCACAGCAGCTAAATCGTCCGGGCAGTCAACAAGGGTTGTCGCATATTTTTACTTTTTTTTGGTAATGAAACATTTGTAATACACTAAAATCTGAGTAACAACTCTTTATGTAATTATCTGAAAATCATTAGAATTTGTTTGCTTTTTATAAAGTTTTGCCCCAAGCTAACAATTAGTATAGGAAACATTTAACATAATGGATTTAGCTGTTAAGTTATCAAAATTCATTGAAAATCAAAATACTTGTTTTTTCAACACCTTAAACTCTGTGTATCAATCTGAAGTCAATCGGATGATAAGTTTGGCATCTACAGCGTCACAAGGTTTTTTGAAGTGATCAAGGTAGATAACTCTGGAAGTAATTATTTGAAATCGCTGAAAATCAGTAGGCTTCTTTGTCTCAGGACCTTAAACAGTGTGTGTAAATTTAAATTCAATCGGATATTAACTTTGGCCTAGCATCCACAGGATTTTTTGATGTGATCAAGGGCCATAACTATGGCACTAATTATCGGAAATTGTTGCAAATCAATAGGCTTCTTCGTCTTATGACCTTAAACACTGTGTATAAATTTAAAGTCAAAAAGTTAACTTTGGCTTTTAGAGCATCCACAAGATTTTTTGAAGTGATCAAGGGAGATAACTTTGGCACTTATTATTGGAAATCGCTGAAAATCAATAGACTTCTTCGTCTTATGACCTTAAACACTGTGTATAAATTTAAAGTCAATCGGATATTAACTTTGGCTTTTAGAGCGTCCACAAGATTTTTTGAAGTGATCAAGGGCCATAACTCTGGCACTAATTATTGGAAATTGCTGAAAATCAATAAGCTTCTTCGTTTTATAACCTTAAACACTGTGTATAAATTTAAAGTCAATCGGATATTAACTTTGGCTTTTAGGGCGTTCACAAGATTTTTTGAAGTGATCAAGGGCCATAACTCTGGCACTAATTATCGTAAATCACTGAAAATCAATAGGCTTCTTCGTCTTATGACCTTAAACACTGTGTATAAATTTAAAGTCAATCGGATATTAACTTTGCCTTTTAGAGCGTCCACAAGATTTTTTGAAGTGATCAAGGGCCATAACTCTGGCACTAATTATCGGAAATCGCTGAAAATCAATAGGCTTCTTTGTCTTCTGACCTTAAACACTGTGTATAAATTTAAAGCCAATCAGATATTAACTTTGGCCTCTAGAGCGTCCACAAGATTTTTTGAAGTCGTCAAGGGCCATAACTCTGGTAGTTATTATTGGAAATTGCTGAAAAACAATAGGCTTCTTCGTCTCATGACCTTAAACACTGTGTATAAATTTAAAGTCAATCGGATATTAACTTTAGCCTCTAGAGCGTCCACAATCAATTGTGGACGCCGGACCGACGGACGGGCGGACGGACAGGGGCGACGACAATATACGACCACATTTCAATGTGGGCGTATAAAAATGGTCACCAGCTATGGAGTGAATTTATGAAAACGGCTTTTCAATAAGCAGTCACAATTTTGTTATTTGTTACATTGATACTTGATAGCAATTAAAGTGAGCGGTGTATTATGATTAACTGAAAGAAAACATTGACATTTCAGACGCAAGAAAAATAGACGAAGAGCGATAATCGATAGTAACCCACCGCTATCGATAGTGCTTTTCTGGGCCGTCCAATCGATTTA
This sequence comes from Patella ulyssiponensis, assembly GCA_963678685.1. NCBI lineage: Eukaryota > Metazoa > Mollusca > Gastropoda > Patellidae > Patella > Patella ulyssiponensis. The sequence goes on from OY783226.1 coordinate 96,787,061, forward strand.
TATCGATATTTTACCCAGCCCTACTGGCCTATAGCTCCCTTAACCTACACATAAACTGACCCAAAACTTTACTACACATAGCTTAACATATATAAATCAATTCCCATTGAAATAAAGACGAAGCCTTAACACGTAATTAAATGATTTAATGAAACCCAATTGCTACGTGAATCAGGGCCCTGACGCGAAATTTCAACTGGCGGCTTGCGTAATTCGTCATTACAAGAAACATCGCTATGCAAATGTAGAACGCATTACCACAAAGAAAGATAGGCTGGCACTGCCAGGCAGGATACGCCCACATTTTCGAGAGATGGATAGAGAACAAGCAATACCGAAAGTGATTTTTCCTATGTGCAAATATCAAAATGAATTAAGATCTTTGGGTTATAAAGGTTCATTTCAGTAGGCTTCAAATTCGACTGGGGATCATGTTGCTAAGTGGGTAAATGGGATAATAATTCTGACCGCAGAGGGGCCAAAAGCTAAAAAAAAGGTCATTTTTCGTACAATCAGGGGCCATAAGTCAGGAAGTTACAATCCGATATGCACAAATATCGAAAGGAACCAAGATCTTTGGGTTATAAACATGCATGTCAAGTTTCATCAAAATCGGTTCAAAATTGTGACCTGTATAGGGTCCACAACCTTAATATAACGTATTTTCACACTAATCGCGTACAAACGGCGGCCATTTTGTCTGTCAATTTTGGTCCGATTTTCACAAAATTTTACCTCAATCTTTATTACCATGTAACGGTGATATAATCAAACGTTTTTTTAAATGGGATAATAATTTTGATCTCCAGTGGGACCACAAGCTAAAAAGGATGATTTTTCGTACAATCAGGGGCAATAATTCAGGAAGTTACGAATCAATGAGCGCAAATATCGAAAGGAACCAAGATCTTCGGGTTATAAACATGCATGTCAAGTTTCATCAAAATCGGTTCAAAATTGTGACCTCTATAGGGTCCACAACCTTGATATAACATATTTTCACACTATTCGCGTACAAACGGCGGCCATTTTGTCCGTCAATTTTGGTTTGATTTTCACGAAATTCGAACAGAGCCTTCATTACCATGTAACGGTGATATAATCAAACGTTTTTTTAAATCGGATAATAATTTTGACCTCCAGAGGGACCACAAGCTAAAAAGGGCAATTTTTCGGACAATCAGGGGCCATAATTCAGGAAGTTACGATCCGATGGGTGCAAATATCGAAAGGAACCAAGATCTTTGGGTTATAAACATACATGTCAAGTTTCATCAAAATCGGTTCAAAATTGTGACCTCTGTAGGGTCCACAACCTTGATATAACATATTTTCACACTATTCGCGTACAAACGGCGGCCATTTTGTCCGTCAATTTTGGTCCGATTTTCCCGAAATTTAAACTCAACCTTCATTACCATGTAACGGTGATATAATCGAACGGTTTTTTAAATCGGATAATAATTTTGACCTCCAGAGGGACCACAAGCTAAAAAGGGCGATTTTTCGGACAATCAGGGGCCATAATTCAGGAAGTTACGATCCGATGGCCGCAAATATCGAAAGGAACCAAGATCTATGGGTTATAAACATGCATGTCAAGTTTCATCACAATCGGTTCAAAATTGTGACCTCTATAGGGTCCACAAGCTAAAAACATGATATTTCGTACAATCAGGGGCCATAATCCATGAAGTTCCGATCCGATACATGCCAATATCGAAAGGAACCGAGATCTTATGGGGATAAACCTATATTTCAAGTTTCGTCAAAATCAGATAAGAATTGTGACCTGTAGAGAGTCCACAAACAAATTGTGGACGGACGGACGTCCGGACGGACAGACGGACGTCCGGACGGACAGGGGCGACGACATAATACGTCCACATGAAAATGTGGGCGTATAAAAACTGTTTGGTAACTATCTAAGTGGTCCAGTCTTCACTATTTTTGATATAATTACTTATTCCAATACGAACTGTAATGATATGTGTTTGAACCTATTTGAACTTGCGTAAGTCTTAGACTGTATCAATTGTAATGTTAAACACACAGGCGTACGCTGCAGTACCGTACACTCAGGGATGTGTCTACTATTACAATTACCGGGTGGCACCGCCCAGCACCAATATCGTCCGCCCGGCAAAAATATCTTGAAGCAGATTTTCGCCCACCTCCATTTTCTTGTAAATAAAGATAAATCAAAATTGGTGAAAGTGTTTTTATTTGTTGCTTTTAACCTTGTAAATGGAATAAATTATTTTGAATCGCGTCAATCTGACCTCGTATCATAAGACATCTAATACGTTTTCAAAGAAATAATATTTTACTTTCGATTTCTTTCGACGCGCAGAGTTATCTGATATTTAGACTCTTTTAACTGGTCACATCAGTGCGACGTAACTTTCACGACTGGTTAAACTAGCCTACTTCACCGTCATTGTTTAAAATTAGCACTAGGGCTTTACGCAGGCTACTAGCGCAGTCCATATGGATTTATAAATATCGTAATATGAATCCGTCTTATTTCTTCGAAATCAGGAGGCCCACATAATATAAGCATCATGCCTTCATGGTACCAAGCTAAAACTTGCGTTTTAAATGAATATATCACGGTTGAGGTGTTGAATTCCGGTTGTAAAATATCTGTAATACGGTAATTTGATTATCAAAAGACGATTTCACACATGTGCGTGTATGACATTATATTACATGCACCTCGTGCGGCGGACATGTAACGCCCCCCCCCCCCTGAAATTCCTTTCTCACGTCACGTCTATTGTTTGCGCTAAAAATTATAATAAATGACATATTTTCCCGACCTAATTATTTGATTTGGTCATATTTTCCAGTAAATTATTCACAACCATTATTTCTGGAAATTGTTTTAAAATTTAAACTTTTTAAATGATTAAATAAACCAGACGAGCCGTGTGCACTCCATTCCAGCCACGTGACGTTACGGGAGAATTAGGTCAGATGACTTGGGGGGACACGTGTTTTATTTATTTAGATAATACTTCATAATGTTACGGTAGAATTAGGTCAGATGACTTGGGGGACAGTGTTTTATTTATTGAGATATAAATACTTCATAATGCTATAAACTAGTGACACACAGATGAAAACGTGCAAAGACGGTGTGAAATTCATGTTATAAAATTGGCTGCTAGTGCTACTTGACTGCCAAATAGCTGAGTAATCGCACGACAATGGACCGTATACATTCCATGGTACCACTACGACTGAACGAATGTCGACTTGTGTTTTCGATAGAAAAATGCGGTCACAAGAACTCAGGAAAGAAAGAAAACAATAAATTCCTATTTTAGAATATGCCCTGAATTACGCAGGTATACAAGAGCGGTTTTAGTGTCAACATCGGCAAATTCCGTTGTCATATTCTTAAACAATCTGATTAAAACACAGATCCAATTTCGTTTCGTTTTTTATAGTTCAAAATTTCATTTTTACTTGTCTTTACTACTCTTGGATCTGGAGGACTTGTTATTTAATCCGTGTTCTGGCTGAAATGAGGGGTCAACCAATCAAATGGTCTGTCGAATCGACCGTTTGACCTTTTTATGCGTGGAACTGTGGGTAGATATTACCAGCCAACGACGTCTATACTATAAACACCAGCGGATAGAAATCATAACAAAACAAACGTAGATTTTGAAAAGCATGGCGGTCGCTGATTGGTTAATCGAATGATTGACGTTATCGGGTCAAATGTCCCGTGCTTGATACCTGACGTCATAGAACGTGAGCTTCCACTATAACTAGTTAGATCTACATGAGTGTAGGCCATCGAAAGTATAAAAAAACGAAACGAAATATAGATCTACATGTATATTTTAATTAGATTGATTCTTAAATAAATTACCACGGCCGTAGTTCTTATTTGTGTTCTACGGCAATTTTGCTAAATACTATGACGCCGTTGTGAATTTTGACAGCTGGGAGTCGCTCATGAAATTGCGCATTTTCGATCGGAAAAAACGGTAATTTTCTGCCGAAGATTACCGCCCGGCTTGAAGATTTTTCTGGGCACATCCCTGTATAGTTCAGCTCTGAACGTCGGTCTCATTACACTCACCCTGAACGTTCAGAGACTGTCCCATTTAATCAATGTCGAAAATAATTGGAGTCCCAGTCAATTTTACTGGGCAACTTTTCACTGCTAAACGATGGGGTGTCAATCCGTGTGGACGCATGTACAATGTAAACGAACATCTTAGTGAAAGAATAAGACCTTGTTTACTTCGCTAGAGTCAGTATGAGCGACACAACACGCTGTTAAAAATACGTCCCCTCCTATCAAGTTACATTTTCGCCGCCATGACACTCTAACTGTAGGTCAACGTCAACATTCAGGAATGTCGGTCATACAAGACATAACGAAATGTACAGGCTTTACATTGTACATACTTTCACACGGATTGACACCCCATCGTTTAGCAGTGAAAAGTTGTCCAGTAAAATTGACTGTTCTCCAATTTTTTTCGACATTGAGTGAATGGGGCAGTCCCTGAACGTTCAGGGTGAGTGTAATGAGACCGACGTTCAGAGCTGAACTAATCCCTGTACACTTATTAGTAGGCCTATTAATCGAATGCCGATACTTCGAAGGTCTGCAAACAGTTACTTTAGTACGGATTCTTATCGGCTCCGGTCCTTGGCCCTATCTGGAGGCAAGAGTGAATACCTTATAAATTAAAAGTAACTTGGTAAACACTGGACTTATGGACTGTACGACCTTCAACTTCATTAGTGTTAGATTTCAAATTATGGATTATACAATATTAGACACATTATTTTACTTAATCTTTTATCATTACCATCTTCGTCATGGTCAAAACTAAGTACTGTCGGTGCTGTGATCGATTTTTCCTTGGCGCGTTTCTTTTTCTTCTCTTTTTTGACATTATTTACTTCATTTTTCTGTTCAACTTCCAGTGGCTTATCGTTTGGCATCTCGTCGACATCTTCCAGGAAAGGGATACATTCTTTTTTCTTCGGAAAAGAGTCTCCATTCTCTTCATCTGAATTATTTTCAGACAATTTTTTTCTAAAATTACGTTTTGGCTTCTTGAACATGCCCGACATTTTGTAGCTCACGTCGTGAAACGAACATCGCGAGATCTGCCACACTCGGCAAACCTCGGCTGATCGCCGGCTAGCGGATGTTCCACACTGATCAGCAGTGAATATTCGCTAGGCCGCTACAATCACTGATAAGGATGACATCGACGCGACTTAATGAGTCCCCGATATTAACTTTTTTCCTCCGACAAAATAAATTCTGAAACATTTTTTTGATGTATAAGAAAAATAAATAAAGACGTTTGAAGTATCTGTAGATAAAAAATATTTCCAATTTAGTGTAAATGGATATTAAAATGAGTAAAAGGCATCATTTTGTCCGAAGCAGTTACGTGTTATGTAAACAATGCACGAGCCATTGGGCCAATGACTGACGCCGCGTGAAATCAATGCACGTGTTCAAGACATTCGTAAGAAATTCTCTGTGAAACAGATTGTGGATGTTCAGAGAGAGGGAGAGAAATGGGGTTTAACGTCCATTCGACACAAACTAGGTCATTTCGGGACTAACATATGGTTTCAATTTTATTTCAATAATTCGCTTGCGCGTAGGGGTCTTTAGCAATGGGAGGAAACCGGAGTGCCCGGAAGGCGCCCCTATCTCCATGCCACATATATACGCTCACACCAGGGATCGAAACCACAGCCGTAAGACAGAGGTTACCGGCCAGCTAGAGGTCGAAGCGCGGCACTCTAGACCACTAGACTATCCCAACCCTCCAGTTTCACAGAGAATTACCCTTAAAAGAGTTACGTATCCGGCACCCATTCGGGTAAGCCGTTTGGACCTTGACGTCAAAACGACTCAATATTTGGAACTGAAATTTTGAGACAAGAGAAATACACAATTCTTCTATATTTTGGTGCTTCAGTTTCACACATACACTTTTGTTTCAGAGACTGTTAAAATCCTGGATGTTCCCTTTAAATTGAAATATTGCAAGTTTATACAAATTTGATAAAATGGGTAAATTTAGATATTAATCCGAGAGATTTTTTCTATTTATTGCACTGAAAAATGTCAGCAAGTTGCGGATTTTTATTGGCCCTATAAACTGGTAGATCAAAGGCATATATAATGTGAATGTGATTTTAGTACATAGGTGTAGGCTACATTGATTCATTCTGCGTGGGAAAAAGTAGTTAAAGTCTTATTTAATTCAATTGGTTGTTAAAATCGAAATTGAAAATTATTTGTTAACTAAAAAATAACCAATGAAATTTATTGTCATGCATGCGTCAATTAAAACTCATTACCAAATGTATCTTCTCTAAATTTAATATACGATATCACCCTAGGTGGAAGTGGACGTTAAACCCCAGTAACGAACGAACGATATAGTGGCAAATTCTTTTTTGGAAGCAGACGTTAAACAGCCAGACTAGACTATTGGATTATAATATAATACCGACGTTCAGGTAGGTACACTCTGAATGAATGCAGTCAATTAAGTCGTCCACAAGCAAAGTCCACAAGATATAGTAATAGGCCTACGTTGTGAAGTCGTCAACACGACATAGTTTACTTTCGGGACATGGATATTCTTTCTTAATTTATTTCTCACCTCGACTGCTCGACATCAACCTCCAGACCACTCGTGAAGGATGGAGCGTTCGGCAGTTCTATGGGACAATCCTGACAAAAAACTGTACACTCTCCAACTCTCCACGAACGAACTGGTGATACGTCTCCCGACTGACTCATGGTCGTATTGCAAATACGATGTTGCCATCGGTTACAACCATCGCATTGCAACGCCTCTTGTCGGGACGCACTAAACATTTCATACTCTAATTTAGTTGATCGCCTGTCCAACCTCGTGGGTTTTCTCGGGGTACTCCAGTTTCCTCCCACTGCTAAAAGACCCCTACGCACAAACGATTTATTGAAATAAAATAGAACCATGTGTTGGTCCCTAAATGACATGTGTTTGTGTCGAGTAGACGTTAAACTCCATTTCTCTCTCCCTCTGTCCAAATTTCAAATTCATTGTTTAGATTTTTGTTCACTTTACCCGTCTGTCCGAAAAGTCAGATTGACCAACCAGACAGTCGCAGGGGGCGTTAAACAATTACTTGCAAATGATAGGATAATTGTGAACTACAATAAAGATAACTTGTTTATTCCACTAATTACTGTACTTTGAATAATTAAATTAATTAGTGTAATATGACAAGGTTGATAACAACCATATCAAATATTTGATAATAGGTCTGCTAATATTGTCATTTAATAACTGGATAACGATAAACAACAATCTAATCCTTACTGTACAATCACTATAAATGCAACACAGATACAGTTTATAGTACCTAATATTGTATATCTTAAAGAGGGGGGGGGGTAAAGCGTGGGCGTTTGATCACAACGTCTGACATTGAGTCAAGCGACGTGGTTTGGAATCCACGCGTGTACGTGGCAGGTAGTAGGGTCGCCTGAACAGATTCGTGGGTTTGGAATCCCCGGTTGTACGAACGAAATGGCGTTTTCCTTCTAGTACAGTAGTAGTAACTTCAACGTGGTCCTGTCTATGTAGGTGGGGCTGGATGGTTAATGGTTGGCGTGTGCGCGTTGTATCATAAGGTCTGTCATTGAGTCAACATGCGTGGTTTCGATTCCCCGGTTGCAAGTGCAATGGAAGGGTCGCCTGTCCAACCTCGTGGGTTTTCTCTGGGTACTCCGGTTTCCACCCACTGCTAAAGACCCCTACGTGCAAGCGAATTAATGAAATCAAATTGAGCCACATATTATGTTAGACCCGAAATGACCTAGTTTGCGTCAAATGGACGTTAAACCCCATTTCTTTCCCTGTGCAAATAATAGTGTCTCATACAATAGTCAGGAAATAATCGCGTGTAAATTGCTCTCTCTCTCTCTCTCTCTCTCTCTCTCTCGTTTATCTTTACTTCTAGATTCTAAACTACTTGGCCGAGATCAAGTTCTTCGGAATTTTTTGGAATGGTTTCCCATTGTCAGATGTGCAGGACAGCTATCTAGTCGTTCGGGTGTTACGAAAAGCCGATTGGGGTACACGTTAAAGTTCGGTGTAAGGGTAGACCTTGTCGCCGATGTCAGGGCTAAATTTCCTTCAAAGCACTCTGGTGTATGTCCGTCTTTAGTCCAGATGGAGCAGAACATTAAGCTCCTTAAACTCTATTTCATTTCACTTCATTCTATTGCTAAACCACTTCGTTACAGCTAGACACCCCCCAACACCCCCACACCCTCCATTTTGGTTATATCCAAATAGCTTGCACTGGACAACGCGCGGCAGGCTATAATGGTTCTGACGCAACAAATAAAACGAGGTCCAGTGTCTAAAATAACGTGCACGGAAAAGAACCCCTGAGAACTGGAATTTGATATAAGAGTAGTAAGTAGACCATAGCCAAATTTCTTGTATGACGTATGCCTAGTTACTTTTGCAACTGTCCTTTAGTATGCCCATCTTCATTACTTGATCAGTCGGTACAGAAACAAATGGGACGTTAAACCCCATATATGATCTCATTTCATTTCTACCTGGCTTCCGGGCAGTCTGTGTTGAATATATAATTAACGGTAGTTCTACATTGACCTGGTAAACGTCTCTTATACACCTTGTTTTAAGGCCCCGGGCACTTTCAAGATAAGATTTGATACACAATAGAAAAAGTTAATGAAATGGGGTTTGGCGTCCTACTTTTCAACAGCAACCTGGCTATGGTGGTAAAGGATTGAAGCTAATGTCCATTGCAATGGGCCTTAGTGTTTAGCCGTTACCGTGCTATGCATTATTCAAGTGCTAAATATGCCTATTTGTCTTCAAATGAACACGATAAATTACTATTTAGACATTAATTCACATAACAAGACTATAATGAACTCTCTATACATTGTCGGGTGGCAGAGATTTAAGCCGATTGAAATTTAATTGCCATTTAATGATCTAATTTAAACATGGAGAATTACATGTAATGCTGAGTCTCGATTTACAAGTAACGCTGCTTTGGTAATAAACAATATTTGCCACATCTTCTCAAAACTTCAAACAGTGATAACTTGGCCAATTAAAGTAATTTGAATGAAATTCTCAATATATTAATTTTGAATTATCTATTCTAGAAATAAATAGATCAAAGGCTGTGGGCTCTTTATCTAAATATTTGCCCTACATACCGGTAATGAATATATTTAGACTTGGGTTGGGCGATATACCGGGTATTTCGGTATACCGTGATAAAATCATCGGCGATTTTATCATATCGGATTTCGTTAAAAATATCGAAAAACGGGTATATCGTGATAAAATTTTTTTATCGCGATTATGATAATTATCGTGTACCAATATCGATGATAATACCACAGAGTGTCATATTACATCGTCGCTTGGACTCGTAAAGGAGGAAAGACAAACTGATCCCGCAGTGAATATTCGCTTGGCCGCTACAATCACTGATAAGCATGACATCGACGAGGCTTAATAAGTACGGCATATTAACTTTTTTACTCCGACAAATTAAATTCTCAAACATTTTTTTGAGGTAAAAGAAAAATAAATAAAGACGTTTGAAGTATTTGAAGTTAAAAAATATTTCCTATTTAGTGTAAATGGGTATTAAAATGAGTAAAATGCATCATTTTGTCCGAAGCAGCTAGGTGTTAAGTAAACATTACACGAGCCGTTCAGCCGTAATTCTCTGTGAAACAGATTGTAGGAAAGCGTGTTTGGCAGCAATCTGTTTCACAGAGGATTACTGCGGGATCAGTTTGGGCGTCAAGCTCCGTTAGCAACGATATAACAGTCATAACAAGCGACAGTTTGCTGCATAAAAAAAAATCCTCCATCACAAGTATTCAAATTTTGACTTCTATACACGTGTAACAATTATCATGATAATATCGTTTATCGCGATATTAGATGAATTATTATCACGATATTTTTTTTTTCATTATCGCCCAACCCTACTATTTAGATAAAGCAATGGGGTGGTTATGGTCGTTGGTAGTTAACGTTTTTGCGGTTTTAAACGAAGAGTTCTGAATGTCACGAGTTGTCTCCCTTTACACCCCGAACCTCGCTTTCGTTGTAGCGAATGGTTCTCCTTCAGTAAAGAGTTAAAGAGACGGATAGCCAACAAAATTGATGGGAATTTGATGAAATTTGGACCTTACTAGGATTCGGAAGGACATTCAAAGGTAAGTTATGTAATTAATAGCTTTCGGTGCTTTTTTGAGGGCTTTGGGGCTTTTTTATTGACCCAGAATTGCAAATTATATCGCCTGAAATGTCAGAAGAGTGGCAATGAATGGAAACGTGTGCCGAGCCTGACATGATGCCTGCAAATCAAAGACAAAAAACAGTGCCGACCAAAAGTCGAAAAATGCAAATAAGTAAATCATTTTTAGTGAGGTGTCATAGCGATTGTATTAAAAAAATCATTCAATTAATCATTTTAATCACATATTCATAAAGATAGCAGACGAATTTATAGAAGAAAGGAATCGGATAAAGAAATGTCGGTCAACAATAACAACTACCGGGTAGTAGTGGGTATGGGGTGTTGTACTTGTAGACTTAAAGATAGGCCTAGCCTAAAAAAATTCGTGAAAATAGGATACCAAAACACATTAAGAATGGGTTATCATTTGACCAAAAGTGATCCATAGTCCTAATAAGAAGGGGGTTTCTTTACATATTACAATTAGACAGTTATGGTCTATCCTAAAAATGTTGGACAACCTCACATCATCACCAGTCAATGACATTACTAGGCAGCTAGCCAACTGAGATATTATTGTATTGGTTTCATAACATTAGTAATAATGGCCCTGAATTAAGTGGTTGACTCATAGGCTATAGTATTTTGTTTAAATTGAAGGTATGGCTAGTTACCAATACACTGAAGACTAAGAGTAAGTTGCGCATCACATACACAACGTATTGATCCAATAAATCTGATGAATTTTACATAAATAAAATTTGTCATAAGGATTTCATCTATCAAATTGATTTTTTCCTGTATGTAGGGCAACAGTTCAGTTGGTTTATTTTTTTAATTTGGCTGACTTGAATATTCAATACCGGTACACTAAATTTAACACAAGCTGGGCTGAATAGTAGATCCAAGGGCTCTTATGAATGTAATTGAACACAGAATGCTCTCTGACTCATCAGTCATTTAAATTACAGTAGTTTTCACTGGCACTTATAGAGAGATAACAACTGCACATAATTTAACTTCCGATTTACTAAGAGCCGGATTGGCAGACATAGAAACAAATGTTGTTCAGGGCCTGTGTGTAACCTACATGTATTATTGTTCAAGACTGGCTATATACATGTTACATGAACATTGTATGGGTAGTTGGTAATTATTTCCCCAGAAATTATAAGTCAGCTGGTGAGCTTCCCCATTCATGATGAATCAGATTACCTTCCTACATTTACATGTTTACATGTATCATCATGAGTGGTAAAACAGAGTAGAGAGAGAAATCAGGTTTAATATCCACTTGACTTAAACTAGGTCATTTCAGTACTAACAATCATATGGTTTTAATTTCAATAATTAATGCTTGCACATAGGGGTCTTAGGAGTAGGAGGAAACATTCATATTACATTATTACATGTATATGTAATAATATATATATATGCATATAAGATTTAGCTTCTTTTTTATTCCTTTTTCCTAATTCATTTTAATTTCTTGGTCTAACTGTATGACATTTTTTTTTTTTGAATTCCGATATTCTTTATCTTCACGGCCATAATAAAGCCCGGACATGTGACAGTCATCTAATAAAGTTGGTTGATGAGTGTAACAATTTTTCTCTCTCACTCTCTGGTCAACAGTCGAATTTATAGGTTGTGTTTCATTTCTCTAATTAAAATCCATATTTCCTAGTCCTACTCATATTTGACTGAAACCTTACAGACACTGTAGGGGCCGACGTGCAAATTCAAATACTTTTGTTCGATTCTATTTCTAGACCCAAAAGTCAACCAAAGGTACTATGTAACTATAAGGCCGGGAGGGTAGGGGTGAGGGATATAAAGAATTGCTATGAAAATATACAAACAATTGCTATTTTCTTACAGTTACAGGTAAATGGTGCATTGATAATAAGTGCCATCTTGAAATAATGCTCTTAATTGATATACAGTATTATTCATGCTAAGTACCGATACATTGTTATATTTTTAGAATTTTTGATACAAATAGATTATGAACAATATCGATACTGTAACTGTCTTAGTTCGTACCAATTTGATTTTCTGTGATTCAGGCTTTTGATAAAGGAATAGCCACATGCATGACTCATGTGAGAGGTGTTCTGTTTAATATTTCAAAACTGAAAAAAATTGGAACCGGAACTAAACATTTTGGAACTGCATAACCAGGTACACGTACATGTACATTGTACATGTACTGTTGGTCTTTAAGAAAGTCTTTTTCTCCTGAAGAAATTTGAAGAAATTTTTTTGCAATTGTTCCCGATAAACAGAAAGTCAAACTGGTGTAGCTTTACGTTGAATTGCTCAATCTGCCCCCAAGTTCACAAAGCATTCTCAGACTTGGGTGAATAATTTGCTCAACTTTCAATCAATGTTTACGAGAAATATCTTTGATTCAGAAACACAAAACTTTGCACATAGTATAGTTTCTCATTGATGTGCATGTATTTGATACATTAAAACAATTAAAGTTTTTATAAAAGGCTGTATTTTTTAGTTAAACTAAGGCGTGCAATTTGAGTATATTCTTAAAGTACATCTGAGAATGTTTTGTGAACTTGGGGCCTAATAATTTGTTAAGAATATTTAAAGTACATGCATTAAATAGGCATTTGTAGGTGTGCATGCAATTTGACTCAACTTTTGATAAGCTTATTATAAGAGCTTACATATAATATGTAGATTTGAGACTTATTGTGACAAGGTTCATTGTAAGATATGGTTGAACCGTCTCATCATGTGAGTTATGTATTATTATAATAACTAATGTTGTTTACAAGCCACACCCAAAATTGATGTGATGATTATTATAATCTCAGCATGGCTGACAAGTGACCTGTATTTACTCGAACTTTATTGGTTGCAGTATAGTACTATAAATAAACACCTTGACTTGCTTAATATACACTGTAGGCCTATCTAATGTTAATTACCATACACTGTACCTTACAGTAATGCTGAGAATAAATATATTCATGGCTGACCTACATGTACTTATTAATAATACTTTAAATTACTTATATTTACTGAGCAAGAAAGAAAAAAAGCTACTCATTTACCTGGTGCTGTTGACTGTTGTTGTTTAAAAATGAGTTCAACCTCTTCTGACTTCTCTGCACTGAACCTGGCCAATAAAGACAGGGATATGCACTATGCATTGTACTATGACGACAATTTTACTGGTACCCGAACAGTGGAGTTTCCACCTACATGTACATTACATGTTTTTCCATTGAGTTCTTTTACATGCACTTCACTCAGTATACAATGTACATTGTACACTTGGGGTATTTCAGGTTGGGGTGGGTCGGGGGAGAGGGTTCATCCAGACTTTTTCTTATACTATCCTAGAGTCCCCCAACTGGTAACCTCTTAAAGGAATGAGCACCCTGCAATGCTGCTGTCTCGCACGTCTGACAGATGAAACTTTCTCCTCCAGTGAAGAGTACCTGTGCATGTCTGACGGGAACCCACATGGTATTTTCGCTGTCAGTGAAGAGCGCCTGGTAAATGTACTTTCTTGGCCAGTGAAGAGTATGGATCCAGAAAGGCTACAAACTGTCCAGGGCAGTCCAGGCAGATTTCTTCTTCCTAGCAGTGCACACATTTTGATAGAAATATTATGACCACATGTTAGTCTCAAATCAACTCTGTATTCCATTCTAGTTCCATTGGGGGAGGGGGGCGTTGGATGGCTGAATGGTTTATACATGTAGCATGTCATTAAATCAACTGGCGTGGTTTAGATTCCCCAGTTGTACGTTACAATGAGTAGGATCGTCTGTCCAACCTAGTGTTTTTTATCTGGGTCCTCCGGTTTCCACCCACTGCTAAAGACCTCTACATGAAATAAAATTGAACCATAACCAGTTATTGATTAAATGAAAGTTAATTGACCAGACCAGATGTTGATTTGTTCGTCTGAAGTCATCCAATAATTTAAATTGGATTGGCTTTAATTTACATGTATACTTTATATACATGGTAGTCACCATTTTCTTTGGCTTACATGACAAATCCATTCATTGTAAGGGGGGTTGGGTAGTTGGGTTTAACACATGCGCTTTACATCATAAGGTCTATCATTGCATGAGTCAAGTGACTTGGTTTTGATTTCCTGCTTGTTCGTGACGGACAAGGAGTAGGGTCATCTGTCCGAACTCATTTGTTTCCTCCTGCAGCTACATTGTAATTACACCCGACAAGGGGAAATCTAATTGGATATAGTTAACGAATTTGCATAATATATATGCACTCAAAAAATAAGTCGTGCCTCAATTCTGTCTACACTACCGAAATATTAACTGAAGGCCGTACTCATGGCTTGAATCTACATTTATCTGGAGATCTTTAATGTACATGTACATGCACCAGGTAGTGCAAAATGGATACACTCGACCTTGGTTTGTAGTCCCATCTGAAGGACGGACTAACTCCGGACCCGGTTAATGAGTCTACACCATCTTAACAGATCCACTGTGGCTCCCATGGGTGTATGGAGCAATGGTCTATAATAAACACAATTTAATTTTCTCTATTGGACTGGATGTTACATGATATTGATTTTCTGCTTTTGTAAATGTAAATACTAATCATTTGTTCATTAGTTCAGTTTCATTACATTGATTGGGCAACTTGAGCAGGATGTACATGTAATGTTGTTGTAATAAAAGAGATTATTTTATGTGGTTAATTTGATTAATAATGTAGAGTGGAATTAACAGAATACCGGTACTCTGTTAATTTATTTACGTGGGTGTGTGTGTGGGGGGAATGGTTAGCATGAGCGTGCAGTATTATAAGTCAGCTGGCATGGTTTCGATTCCCTGGTTGTACATGACAAGGAATAGGGTCGCCTGTCCAACCTAGTGGGTTTTCTCCAGGTCCTCCCATTTCCTCCTACTGCTAAAGACACCTATGCACAAGCAAATTATTGAAAAAAAATTGAACCATGTGTTAGTCACAAAAGGGGGAGATGGCGGAATGGTTAGCTGCATCATAAAGCCTGTCATTGAGTCAATTGGCGTGGTTTTGAACCCCCGGTTGTACGTGACAAGGAGTGGGGTTGTCTGTCCAACATCGTGGGTTTTCTCCGGGTCCTCCCATTTCCTCCCACTGCTAAAGACACCTTCAGGCAAGTGAATTATTGAAATAAAATTGAATCATGTGTTAGTCTTGAAATGACCTAGTATGTGTCGAGCAGATGTTAAACCTCATTTCTCTCTCTCTAGTCCCAAAATGACATGCATGTATTTTGTGTCGAGTGGACGTTAAACCCCATCTCTCTCTCTCTCTCTCTCTCTCTCTCTCTCTCTCTGTTTATGTGTACATGTACATGTACCAAGCGAAATAATTTCATATTTGAAGAACACAGAAAATTTAAGAATACATGTAGAATTAGAAGATATTGTTTTTATTCCATACAGGGTGGTATTATTTACAAAGTGAAATGAGATTTATCGTCCAACTATTCTGCATCGACTTGGCTAATGGAGAAGGGCATACACTGTACAGTGTGCTGTGAGAGAAATTTTTGTGATTGTAAAATATCCATAGATTTCGATACGATGACCCATTGTTAAATAAATTTCTATGACTATGACCTTTAGTAATTGAACTGGTAGCACACAGACCACAATCCTATATGGAATACATTTTCTCTTTATTACTTAGCTGAATTTTTAGTTGTCTGGTTCATGGAGTACATTGTATACAGAGAAGTCTATTTTCAGTTCAATTACTATAAAACATCGTTAAAACATTTTGCTTTAAAGTATTGCAAAGCATCTCTCTGAAAACATACATACCAGGATTGTAGTATGTGTTATATATTGCAATGGGTACACTGGACTTTTAGTGATTTAGGCTGGCCTGGTGAGTTTTCTATGGGTCCCCTGGTTCCTTCCCACTGCTAAAGTGAATAGTGAAATAAAATTGAACCGTATACATGTATTAGTCCAGAAATAATCTAGTTTGTCTTGACGTGAAACCGCTTTTCTCTTCCCTGATTTAGGACACAGCCTAAGGCAAACTCTGTTTTATTTTCTTATTTCACTTGTTGATTGTTGATATTGACACACATGTACATGTAGGTCTAGAAGTTACCATGTCCATGAGATCAAGGTTGTATTCTGACCTTTGGTACATACATGTTATTGACTCTGAAAGGGTTCACCAGTTATTCAGGAAGTGTAATCCTACATGTATATATGTACCTATTCATCCATGAAAATATTATTTTTTTGAAATTACATGTAGATTATCTTAGTGAATAAAAATTTTTATAAGGTCCAAGGTAGTAATTATTTAGCCAAGTTGGATCATAGAAGAAAAATACATCTACATTGTATGACTATGAGTATGATTATTATTCCCATGTCAGTGGTGCAGGATCGAGGGCCTGTCAAGGACATCTGTCTAGTTGTTCCGATGGGAGACGAAAAAATCTGAGGTCCCATGTACACAATGGTGTGCACCTCTCTCTCTACCTCTGACCAAGTGACTTTCAGAATTATATTAGACAAATAAAAACGTAACGAATTTTTGTGACTAATTATACATGTACATGTGTAATGTGATACCGTCTCTGCGCCTAATGACTTTGTATGATGTGCAATTGGGTTAAGAGAAGTTACTGAGTGTAATTGTGTGTGACGGTGAGAGAGTCCTATTGACTGGTAGAAGGACTGGGATGATAAGCTAGTCAAGAATCTATTAATAGACTGTGAGATATGACTTAATATTCACTTGTATTGAGCAGTATAGCGATATACATCATATATTTACTACTATATACAGGGTAATTATGATTTTAATTTTTTCTGTCCTTGTTTTATCCGGAATGTTGAGTGGCCGATTGGGGAAGTTGTATCAGAAGGTCTGTCGTTGAGTCAAGTGGTATGTTATTGATTCCCCTTTTGTATGTGACAAGTAGTAGGGACAGTAGGGTTGCCTGTCCAACCTCGTAGGTTTTCTCCAGGTCCTCCTGATGATAAAAATGCTTCGCTCGACAATATACGCTGGACACGGACAGACTTGCATATTTTCCGGCGAATCAATCGCCGACGTAAGATATTCGACCAAGATAATATCTTAACATGCTATATACGCGTGATCGTTCGGGCCAATGGCTTGGCGAGCAGAATCATTGCTGTTGTGAAAGGGCACACAGGCGACATTGTTCAAGCAATTTTAAAAACCAGTGCAATTGGACAGAAAAATACCATTTTCTGTCCTCGGCTTCAGTCCACAGTAAAGCGATTCCAGTCTACTCTAAAAATAACGTCATTAGATTTATTTTTGTTTTTCTGCTATTTGTAAATATTGACTTTTCTGTGTACCATGGAAGGTACCAAGAACAGTTATTGTATGGGTTTTCCAGATAACTTAGCATCCTTCATTAGCTGAGCCTGAGCAGAACAGTAAAACATGAAACCCCATTTCATGTCCATTACTGAAAAATCATATTATAGCGTGATTCAAGGTGATGGTGGGTAAGTGGCTACCCTGGAGGTAG
The DNA here is from genome assembly GCA_963678685.1 of Patella ulyssiponensis. Taxonomy (NCBI): domain Eukaryota; kingdom Metazoa; phylum Mollusca; class Gastropoda; family Patellidae; genus Patella; species Patella ulyssiponensis. The sequence goes on from OY783226.1 coordinate 96,804,903, forward strand.
GGTGTTCGATCCCTGCATTGTATATCAACCCATTTATTCACAGGTGGGGATCACATGGCTAAGTGGGTAAGGCACTGACTCGCTAGCCTGGAAGTCGGGTTTTCGACCCCTTCATTGGCCGCTAAAGTTCATCTCGATTTTCTGGTGTGGTTTCCACTTGTCAGTGATGCAGAAAGGAGGTACGAAAAACTGAGGCCCCATGTATACATTGGCGTGCACGTAAAAGATCCCTTGGCAGTTGGAATTCGACATAAGAGTTGGCCGTAGCGCCGCTGTCTGGGCAAAATTTCCTTCATAGTACACTGTATGGCGTATGCCCGTCTTCCATTAGCCCAGGTTAAGCAGAAGAGTAGGACGTTAAACCCTTTTCATTTCATTTGTGTCCACAGGTCTATAGGAGATTACATGTATTTTTATAGCAGTGTATGTGGGGGGGGGGCGAATGATTAGTGCATGCATAAGATCTGTCATTGAGTTAAATAGTGTGGTTTCATTCCCTGGCTGTACGCAACCAGGAGTAGGGTCACCTGTCCAGCCTCATTTATTTTCTCCAGGTTCTCCGGTTTTCTTGAAATGCTAATTAAGACCCCGATGTGCAAGCGAATTATTGATATAGATTTGAACCATACAGTATGTTAGTCGCAAAATGACCTAGTTTGTAGACGTTAACCCTCATTTCTCTCCCTTTCTGTGGGTTAGAACTTCTGTATCTTCGTCCTCATTCTGTCATTTCTTCATCTTGATTAATCTACATGTACATGTAATATATATTTTTGACAGGTCAGGTATAAACCAAATCCTGTCAAATACATGTAGGGTTTTTAAAATTTTGTATAATATTATTGTTTTCACGTGTGCCGAAACGGCACAAGGCAATGGCAGAGTGATAATATGAACTAGTGCTGGGTATTGCTCCTGATATGTTCAATATTGCGACTCAGGTATTACGACACAATTCCTACGATTCATAACTAGGTCAATTTGTTCCAAGAAAACAACACGATAAATAAATAATTGATATTTTTAGTCCACGAGTTAGTCCTGAAATGACCTAATTTGTGTTGAGTGTACCTTAAACCCCATCTGTCTCTCTCTCTCTCTCTCTCTCTCTCTCTCTCTCTCTCTCTGTGTACCCTGTGGTAAATTCCAAGTGTAGAGAAAATAGGACATGGCTAGTGTGAATGACTGTTTTTGATAACATGTCCATTTCAATGATAACCTGATCACCAATAATAAAAGTGTGTTACAATAAAAGTCATGAGGAACACATGGATATATAACCCCAGCTAAAGGTCATTTACTATTAAACAGGTATGTCCCACCTTATGACCTGGTTGTTCTAGTATACATGTAGGTCTGGATGATTTGGATGGGTATATATAACATCATTATACATATACACATGTATGTAGGCCAATGATTTACATATATGTATTTGCTACATATTCGTTTACTTTGATAATATATAAATAAATGTAATGTTCTATGACACTTTGTTAATTTTTTGAGTTTCTGAAATTATCACCTTTATCTATAGTAATATTTGCGACTGTTGTTTGTTTGTGTGTCTGTTCAGGTTTGGCGACTACACTAGGGCTGTCCCAAGGCTAAAATTTGGTGTATAGGGGCTGCTCGGACCAGGGAGTAACATGGGGCTACTGGCGATGGACTACCGCTTCCGGAGTTCAGCTTCTTACGGTTCTTGGCTATACCTGTGCTATATGTAGCTAATTTGCCGCTTTAACTGTTTACAGCGTCAGGCCCTCAAACACTATTCAATATATGACCACTGTCAATACTATTACATCATCATGGGAGTGGGGTTTGGATGGCCGAATGGTTAGTACGTGCGTGATGTATCATAAAGCCTGTCATTGAGTCAACTGGTGTGGTTTCGAATCCCTCGGTTGTACTTGACAAGGAGTATGGTCGCCTGTCCAACCTCGTGCATTTTCTCCGGTTACTCCGGTTTCCTCCCATTGCTAAAGACCCCTAAGTGCTAGAGAATTATTGAACTAAAATTAAAAGCCATATGTTAGTCCCGAAATGATCTAGTTTGTGTCGAGTGGATGTTAAACCCCATTTCTCTCTCTCTCTCTCTTTTGAAACACCTTGCCATCAACTAAAATATCTAATTTGTAACAAGAGATAGGCCTACATGTACATGTACTTGGAATCACAGTTGTAACTATAGCCATGACTAGATCAAGTTTATTAGCTTTCAGCTTGTTTTGATATCATGTCAATTGCAGGCATGGCTTAATCTGGCACTACTGAGATAATACTAGTACCATCATTAAAAACACAATAAAAACACAAATCTGTTCCAGACATTATGACAGGCAGCAGTAGGGATTGTGTCAAACAGAGTCTGAAATTGTTCCTGACAATGTCTGGATTTCCAATCTGGTTGATATTTTTTATGAATAAATCAATTTTCCAGGGGTTAAGTCATTGATTATTTAACATTTGATTTAAAAAAAACTAATATCAGAATATCATTGCTAGATAATCTCACACCTTTTGAAACTCCCAGATATTGTAATTTAATAGACTGCATGTAGGTATCCATCATATATACATATACATACATATGTACACAGTATGCTTTGATTTATGGTAAACTCTGTCCAGTCTGTAGGTGGCAAGGAGTAGGGACGTCTGTCCAATCTCGTGGGATTTCTCCAGGTCCTCCGGTTTCCACCAAATGCTACAGGCCCCCCTATCTATGCACAAGCAAATTTTTAAAATAAAGTTGAACCCTGCCGTTCCTTAGGCCTGAAATGACCTAGTTTGTGTCAAGTGGATCTTAAACCCCCTCCCTCTCTCCCTCTTTCTCTCTCTCTCCCTCTTTCTCTCTCTCACTCTCATCTTTATAAATACTGAACCAAATTTTTCTCTCTCTCTCCCTCTCTCTCTCTCTATCTCTCTCTCTCACTCTCTCACTCATATCTGAAGGGAATTGAATTTTATTTGGTTATTTGAAATTCATAGTATGTAATTATACACATCATTTTCTGTGGATGACCAATATTGACAAATTTTCAATTAATCATACTTTTGTAAACACAACATTGAAGGGAATTGACCTTTTTTGGAGTTGATATTCCTATCAGAGATTCAAGTTTGTAAGGGGATTATTTTGTGTCCCATGTGTCTGTATGTGTATACAGTAGGATTATCATAATATACATGTACATGATATATGATATAAGTACATGTATCATTATCCTACCTTTGATTATCTACCTGTAATCACCTGTAATTACCTGTACCAATCTGTAAATAGATAATCTGTCATTACGCTGCTGGGCTACTAAATTCATTAGTAAAACCTCTCTTCATTACCCCAGTGCAGAAAAAATAAAAGGTTCAGAGAGAGAGAAGAGAGAGAGAGAAATGGGGTTTAATCCACTCTACACAAACTGGGTCATTTCAGGACTAACATGGTTTAATTTTATTTCAGTAATTCGTTTGGGCTTACATGTATGTTTTAATTCCATGGAATCCAAGGCTGGAAATTAATTTAATAATCAATCTGAGTAGGTACATTAAGAGAGACAACATGAAATAATAGATACATGTACTGTCCGGGGGCGGGTCAAGGATTTTCGGAAAGGGGGGGGGGCGTGCTGCACCCGTACTTGGGAGTGCGAAGCCTGGCCCGTGATTTTTGAGTGGACTTATATGCCCACAAGGACTAATTTCATACTAGTACTGTAAATTACGATTTCCAACCTAAACTGTTTTTGTTCTCCTTTCCCGTGAGAATATATGGAGCTAAAAATTATTAGCCACCGCAAAAAAATAGAGCGGGCGTGCGTCGGGTGCACCCGCGTCTGTATCCGCGCCTGCTGTCCAGAAACTAGTTGAAAGCTTTACAAATGAGCATTGATAAAAAGTGATATTATGTAAGTGTAGATAAGTAAGAATATAGATATAAATGTCTATGGTATGTAGAATATATGTCAATAGTACATGTGTAGTCTACAGTCAGTGTATGCATGCAGCTGCATGTACCAGTGTGGTTTCAATCAAAACATGGGTTGGTGGGGGCTTGATAGCGAATGGTTAACTCATTGCATTGTATCATAAGGAAGGTACTTGACATGTACATGTAGTAGGAATGCCTATCCAAGCTCGTGGGATTTCTCGGGGTCCTCCGGTTTCCTCCCACTGCTAAATGCCTCTACAGCAAGCGAATTATTGAAATAAAATTAAACCATATTTTAGTCTCAAAATGACATAGTTTGTGTCAGTGGATGTTAAACCCAATCTCTCTCTCTCTCTCTCTCTCTCTCTCTCTCTCTCTTATGAAAAAATACAACTACTTATTTATTTGGGTGACTCAAAAAATATTCTCTCAGTGTTATTATAGGTACATGTAGCTTAATAACATTGAGAGAAATCCTTTGAAACTCGCCCAAATAATAAAAGTAGACGTTTTTTTCCATAAGTGTGTTTTTGTGTATTGCTCTATCCAGTTACTAAATGCCTCTAAAAGGTTATACTTACATTTATACAGTGGTATCTAGCCTACAACTGTTGTGTATGTATGTGGAGTGCAGTTGTGAAATCATCAGGTCTAGAATTGAGGTCAGTTTTTAAAGGTCGGTTATTTATGGTAGAACTTACAGTTACGTTTATCTAGGTTAGTTGACGCTGACATTTATATACTTTTAATTTATTTGCATGATTAGTGACGCGAGGAGCAGCTCAATTGGTGTTATGGGTTTTAATTTTAAAATATTTATGCTTGTACATTGCAATGGTGCATTATATACATGAAGGTCCATATGTTGCTTATAAGCTGGATGGATACTATACAGTTACTGACAAGGTATTATTATAGGCTTACACTGGGTGGGACTGCTCTGAGAGGCTTGAGCACCATTTACACTGGGTGGGACAGGGGGCTGGGAAGCTTAAACCCAATTTACTTTGGATATGACAAGGGGGCTGAAGAGTTAATGCCTCGCTTACACTGGGTGGGATGGGGGACGCTGAGGGGGTTAAGCCACATTTACATGTAGACTGTTTGGGGCAGGAGGGGAGGAGCTTACACTCTATGTGACTTGGGGGAGGGGGATGCCTTAGCTCCATTTCCACTGGGTGGTGCTGGCAGGTTTACACAGTACAATGTAAGCCCATTTATCATTTACACTGGATCTTGATAGAGCCTACTAGATCAAGATTTGGCCAAAACGTAAAGAATCCGTTACTACTCCAGTGGTATGTTGTGGGATTGGATGGCCGAATGGTCATAACTGTATGTAACTCTGAAACCGGAAGTGGAGGGCCATCACCACCAGGCCTCTGTTACTCCCCGGTCCGAGCCACCCCATTACACCCTGAACACTACAGACAAACAAACGTCAATCACTAAAATTAGTATAATAACACTAAAAACCTCAGATTGCCTCGTTCAGCATTTCTGTCCATGTTATGGGGTTTCAAGTTATTTTTTTACAATAAATATAAAAACAAACTGGCGTATTGGAAATATGAGATGAAATTTAATGCTTTTTTGATTAATAACAATGGATTATTTGTTGTATTTAGATCAGATAAACACTAATTTGTTGTCTGCGATATCAGTTAGGTGGAGGTGTAAACACACAGCTACCTTGATTAATTTACAACCTCAATTTAGCTTTCACAACACCTCAGTTGTTACTTAACACCTATACCTAATTGGGGTAATAAATCGATCAAGGTACATGTATGTACCTGTGTGTCTGCAATAGTTTTACACCTCCACCTATGGCTTGTATTCTTGTCTTGTCTATTTCTCTGATTATGATATCACAGTTTGGACTGGTTTATTTTCGTATCAAACAACATAAATTTTAACAAATCGCTGATAGCAAATACCGCTAATAACTATCTTGAAAAAAACCACGATTAGTAAACGAGGCATTTTTACCAAGCCTCGTTCTGAACTAAATACCTCGTTCGAAAAACAGGGCAATTTAAAAATCCTCGTTTTGGAACTGCAGACCACGAGGTAATGTGTACATGGGACCTCAGCTTTTCATCCAATCCGAACGACTACGCGGCTGTCCTTGTCAGGCCCTCTGTCCTGCATCACTGACAAGGGGATCCACACCAGAAAATCTGGATGAACTTTCTCGGCCAATGCTTGAAAAGTCAGATTACCTGAAGTTAGCAGGGGGGAGGCAGCTGCCCCCTGGCTGGTAGGCCTATGTGTAATATAACTAGGGTATAATTAACTCCCATGTCGAGTACATACGTTCCTCTGTCGAAACTATAAATATGTGAAGTTCACATACCCTTTGTTGTTAATAAAACATGACCAAGTGAACAATGTTTCATAATAGTGAAAACTAACAGATCGTGACTGATAGACTGACTGATATTTGTTCAATAATCAAAGAATACACTAGAGAGAGAGAGAGAGAGAGAGGGACTAAGATGTATAATAAAGTACAAGTGCAAGATTAATAGTGTTGGAAGATGTATGTTTAAACAGGACTATTAAATTCATATCCGATATTCTTATTTAAATGAATAACTTGACAGTAGGTATAGGACCTGTTGACAGGACATACTAAAGGGAAAAACGTTTAGTCTCTAATAGGATATCAGTCCAGGCATCCTTCAATGTTCGGTTACAATAAATTGAAATTTTGTCGAATCAATCTGAGTACATTTCAACGTGGATTAAGCTGTGAAAAATTTGATATTTTAGCGAAAATGCAAATGATTCATCCAGGAATCACAGTAGCTAAGTAGGTAAAAGACACTGGCTCGCTAACCTGGAGGTTGGGTGTTCGATCCATGCAATGGCCGATAAAGTTTATCCAGATTTTCCAACGTGGTTTCCCCTTGGCAGTGATGTAGGACGAAATGTCTTGACAAAGACAACTGTCTTGTCGATTGGATGGGACAAAAATCTGAGGTCCCGTGTACACATTGGCGTGCATATAAAAGATCCCCTGGCAGTTGGAATTTAATATAAGAGTAGACCGTAACGCGGCTGCCCGGGCAAAATTTCCCTCACAGCACACTGTATGGCGTATTCCTGTTTTCATTAGCCCAGTGTTGGTATTGAAATGACCTAGTTTATTCGAGTGAAGGTTTATTCTTGTGGGGGGTTTTTATCAATGGGGTCCTCCCGTTTCCTCCCTCCCACTGCCGCGCAAGCGAATTATTGACAAAAAATTAAATCATGTTAGTCCCGAAATGACCTAGTTTGTGTTGACTGGAGTTAAAATCCACTTCTCACTCTCTTTGGATAAGGGATGATTCCCTTGAAGGACAGGTAATGAATCACTAGTCATGAGTTAATAGATAATAATACTATCTACTGTCACGCTAGCTATGTGTATTAAAAAATATCCTATTTATATATTTACAGAGTATTTCACCTCTTTTTGAAGTTTTATCACTGGCCAAACATACCTACACTAGTCTTTAAGCTCTAGTCTCTTGTTACAGGTAAGTAAGATTTATACAATTATACCTATTCACTGTACATTACATGTGGTTTAAAGAAGGTAAATCGCTAATTTTTGGGACCTAGAAATTGACAAAAGTGGGTCGCAGCGCATATAATACGGTTTTATTAAATGTATATAAAGTGATTTACATTCAATGGTTTCTGTTTTCACTCTAATTTCAAATCAGTTAAGTTCGGGGAAGTAAGCCAGTAGTCTCAATCGAATGCAAATTTCTAGCATCTGGTTATTCCAGTTTACATAAGCCGTTTGATTTGCTGCAATGTGTCTAGCCTTGTTCCTCAAGTCTCTTGTTACAACTGGGCTGAAACACATTATGGTACACGATTCATGTTCAAATTGTAAAATGTTTATTTTCTCTTAAATATTGGATATCAGAAGCCCATCTTTTCCCGGTATGATGTTGATTTAAATTGACAACTGATTTGTGTTTTCAATGTTGAAGATTTTGGATGGTATTGAGTTAGAGACTTAGCTACTTTAATGGTCGAGAGCTAGACATTGAGTAATATATTGATACTGCATGTGGCGTTAGCCGATTGTTGTTTCAATTCAATATATTATGCAAGGTCTTTTGCTCGAGACTATTAAACATCGTAAAATACAGACACTATCCCTCACGCGCTTTTCAGTGAAATATGTCACGAGAGTCCAATATTTCATCTAGTATAGATAATGTACGATTGGCAAGTTGCCGATACATCATTGGAAATAATGGTATGCCACCATCAAAGGATGACGTCACGTCTGTATTGTAATTGAGACGATTAATGTCGACCTTTATTAAAGAATGCTTGGTGTCGAGTTGGTTATTGCCATTATTGGATATCTCGATACATCAGAATATTAGTTTTTCACAGCTGTTCCAACAGACATGCTCATATTCATTAATATGCAATGTCTCAGCTAGTAAACTAATTAAAAGTAAGCAAGACTACACCCTATATGTATATATATATGAAAAGTTGAAGATAACTACTCTTAGGTATTGAATACACAAAAATATAAAAGTTTTTGAAAAAAGAACTACATTATTTGTCGATTATTAGTACTTTCGACGTCATAGACATTGTTGTATTAACTAAATGTTGATTATCTGAAGAGCTTAATAAAATAAGCGAAAGTACTAATAATCGACAAATAATGTAGTTTTTTTTCTAAACCTTTAATATTTTTGTGTATATATACATGTATATATATGTATCGTACAGTAGTGTACATGGCCATAATCTTGTATTACTTTACCTTATCAATTCTGTCCCTTGTACAGTTGTACATATTAATAGTGTGCACGTAAAAGAACCCTTGACAGTTGGAATTTAAAATAAGAGTAGACCATAGAGCGTCTTTCCAGTCAATATTTCCCTCATACATGTCGTCTGGTGTACATGTTGTCTTCATTAGTCCATTCGGAGTAGGACGTTTAAATTAAGCCCGTATTTCATTATTAAAGAATTCTGACTGTGACCTCCCCTTCTTTATCATGCCATACATGTACAATTGGTGGTAGCCCTGACCCTGTTTCTCAAAATCTTAACTGAAGATAAAATCCAAATTTTAGCAAATACTTCAATTTTGAAGCACTAAAATCAATATAATAATATCCAATCAAATTAGAAAAATTTGGATTTTTATCTTATTTAAAATTTTGTGAAACAGGCCCCTGGTTGTTAGGAAATCAAAAAAAGGCTACATGTAGGTGTCCAGACAAAATATTACTCATAGCACACAGCATTGTGTATGTCCATTTCATTAGCTACTGGGGAGTTGGATGGCTGAATGGTTAGCATGTGTGCGCTGATATTCGAGCTGTATCATAAAGCCTGTCATTGAATCAACTGGCGTGGTTTCAAATCCCTGGTTGTACATGACAAGGAGTGGGGTCGGGTCGCTTATCCAACCTCGTGGGTTTTCTCTGGGTCCTCCTGTTTCCTCCCACTACCAAAGACCCCCATGTGAAAGTGAATTACCAAAATAAATTGAATCATATGTTAGTCCCAAAATGACCTAGTTTGTGTCGAGTGGATGTTAAACCCCATTTCTTTTTCTCTCATTAGATACTGTAGCTCGGTGGAGTAAGTATATTTACAACATATACATGCACTAGGGACCGGGTATCATTCAGATTTGATGAAAAAAGGAAAGAAACTGAGCTTACCATCTATAATCTAATACACATATTCAGTTAATAGATTGCCATCCAGAAAGTGTTAAATACCATCAAGATTCATCAAAATATGCCCAGTTTGTGCTACTGTTTAGTTTAAAGTCAGTTGTCTAGTTTATGAAACTAAATGGTCATAAACTGGATGACCAATATCAAAACTAAACTAAATGGTCATAAACTAGATGACAGATGTCAAAACTAAACGGTTTTTCTTAAACTAAATCATTATACGGTACCCTATTTGACTTATAATTGTGACTTCAAAGTTTCACAATCAAAGTGGTTCACATTTATTTTTTTTTAATTTACAGGAATTTAAAGACTGAAAATTTGGATTAACTGAACGTTGTATCACATGTTTGTAATTGGAGTAAAATCAACAAGCAACACTGTTTATAATTGTCATGTAGGAATAATTTCTAGTCAAATTCATCGGATCGATTTGATTCGATAAGTTCCAATTTAATACGAACACATAAAAACCCCACGGCAATAGTGATTTTGAGAATATGGAAGGTACTGTACCCAACCGAAATTGTAATGGGCATACAAACGGATATAAAGTGCATAAAAATGGTCACGTAAATGGAATAAATGGAACCAATGGATTAAATGGTACCAACGGAAAAAAATTAAACGGCAAAAATGGAAACACATTAAAGGTGAATATATTTTTTTTTTCTATATGAAACATGTTAAGATGACAATGCAACAGGTGTATTTCATGTGCCAGGGCTTTATTCATACATGTACATGTAAATAACATTAAATGATCACTTCTTACATAGGATACACAAGGGTTTGGTGGGCGAGACACTGGCTCAGTAGCCTTGAGGTTGCATTTTTGCTAGTGGTGCAGGGCAAAGGGCCTGACAAGGGCAGCTGTCTAGTTATTCGGATGGGACAAAAACCAAAGTCCCGTAAATTGGCATGCACATAAAAGATCAGTTGGAATTTGGTATGAGAAGGGGGAGAGAGAGAGAAATGGGGTTTAAAGTCCTCTCGACAGGTTGAGAAGGCGCCCCTATCTCCATGCCACGTACGCTCACACCAGGGATCGAAACCACAGCCGCAAGCCAGAGGTGACCAGCCAGCTAGAGGTCGAAGCGCGGCACTCTTGACCACTAGGTCATCCCAACCCCCCTGATATGAGAAGGGCATAGTGCTGCTGTCTGCGCCTAATTTCCCTCATAACAGTATTATGTAAACCCCAGCTCATTTCGCTTCTTACATATCTCAAGTGTCTCGGCTGTATTCAACAAAAACCTTCTGGATTATGTTTAAAGTATGTTTCCTGTAGTCGTGAGGGACTGGAAGGAGCAACATCCATTGTAAGAAGCATAGCCTAGGTACTCTTCATCGGGGGGGGGGGGGGGGGGGGGGGGGGCAGAACGTCTGTCATTGAGTCAAGTGGTTTGTAATACTTTGATTATTTAATAGATGTACATGTAGGGTAATCTGTGTTTATTATTTCCTCAATTTATTTACATTATCAATCTTATCAGATAGGTTTGTTTCGGTTATCATCTTATGTAAAGTGACTTGAAGTAACCTACATGGTTATTAGAAACATCATCATGGCACAAAGGGTTTAACGTTCACTCGACACAAACTGAGTCATTTCGGGACTAACATATGGTTTAATTTCAATAATTCGCTTGCGCATACGGGTCTTAAGCAGTGGGAGGAAAAAAAGGAGCTGGAGAAAACCTACGAGGTTGGACATGCGACCCTAGTCTCTGTCATGTTCAACCAGAATCTTGAAACCACGCCAGTTGACTCAATGATAGGCTTATATATGATCTAACGCACACATGCTAACCATTCAGCCATGAGCGTGAACCCTTTCTTGTAAAAGAACGTTTGGAATGTTGAAATAAGAGTAGGACTCCCATTTCATATTAGATCAATTTTTTTTTGATTACTATTTAAAAAACTTATAAATGTTAACAGTGAATCATAAATGATGTCTTAAAATAGAGGAGTTACACATGAACAGTAGGGTATGTGTAAAGGGGCTGATTGATCTATATATGACTCAACGAGTTCTATACAGGTACGTGTAGCCTATATGTGTAAAGTATACAAGGGCCTAATGTAATAGAGAGTTCAAAGTCTAGGTTCACTAACTAGTAAACAACCAAATTTAACTATTACTGGTGCCTGGATTACATACATATGTACTTCTACTCTTATTAAACATTGCGACATCTTTACACAGTATGTCCACATTGAAATGAGGGGTTGGATGGCTGAATGGTTAGCTCGTTGTGTTGTATCATAAAGCCTGTTATTGAGTCAACTGGCGTGGGTTTGAATCCCTGGTTGTATGTGACAAGGAGTAGGGCAATCTGTTCAACCTTGTGGGTTCTCTATTGGCCCTACACACAAACAAATTATTGAAATATAAATTGAACCATACAAGAGAGAGAGAGAGAGAGAGAGAGAGAGAGAGAGAGAGAGAGAGAGAGAAATGGGGTTTAATGTCCACTCGACACAACTAGGTCATTTCGGGACTAAGATATGGTTTAATTTTATTTCAATAATTCGCTTGCGTGTAGGGGTCTTTAGCAGTGGGAGGAAACCGGAGTGCCCGGAGGAAACCCACGAGGTTGAGAAGGCGCCCCTATCTCCATGCCACATATGCTCACACCAGGGATCGAAACCACAGCCGCAAGCCAGAGGTGACCGGCCAGCTAGAGGTCAAAGCGCTGCACTCTAGACCACTAGGCCATCCCAACCCCCGGAACCATACAAGAAACTATAGGACTGTTTATAGTGTATGTTGTTTGCGTACTTGACGTGAGGGAGCGTCATTACTTCAATGAATACCAGACTGATTCACTTTCCAGGGGCCAAGAGGTCTTGTATTCCTCCCGACTTTCCAGTATGGTTTCTACCTTGTCAGTGGTGCAAGGAACGTGCAAGGAATTGTTTCTAAAAAAAACAACCTGAGGTCCATGTATACATTGGCGTGCACATAAAAGAAGCTTTGACATTGATATTTGAAATATGAGTAGCATACTGTATGGCTTATGCCAATCTTCATTATTCCCGTCAGTGCAGAAAAATAGGATGTTAAATCCCATTTAATTGCATTATGCTTTAGTCAGACTACGTGCATGTACACAATAACGTTATTCGACAATCAAAGTCGTGCAGTATATAAAAGAAATGTCAATAGAATTCGATCAGGTTTCATGACCTAGTTTTACATTTATAACAAAATCTATATACATTGTACATGCAGACTGATTCACAAATAATGCTGTAACCGTATTAAAAACATTGATCATGAATTTCAAAATAAAACTTAAACGAGCTTTATGTAAGAACTAGATCTGCCTATTGCAGGTCTTTTTTTAGGCCTTAAAAATAAACTATTTCTTACACATTTATTAACTTGACTGGGGGGATGGGTGGCCGAATGATTAGCGTGTGCGCTGTATCATACGGCTTGCCATTGAGTCAACTGGCTTGGTTTTGAATCTCCGGTTGTACGTGGCAAGGAGTAGGGTCGCCTGTCCAACCTCTTGGGTTTTCTCCGAGTCTCAGGTTTCCTCCCACTGCTAAAGACCCCTACGCGCAAGCAAATTATTGAAATAAAATTAAAACCATGTGTTAGTCCCGAAATGACCTAGTTTGTGTCGAGTGGACGTTAAACCCTATTTCTCTCTGATTAACATGACATGAACCCTCTACTCTACTTACTGGTGAAGTATTATAACATTTGCATTACAAACTGGTACAATATTATTACTTTTACATAACATACTATTTCAATGTTATTACATGTATTTCTTGGTGTGCATGCAAGGAACCTTGACATTTAGGTAGCCATGGTGGTTTAGTGTGTTGGCTTGTTAACCAGAGTTGGTACTGGTGTTGGCCAAAAAAGCTCATCAGGATTTTCCGGCGTGGTTCCTCTTTGTCAGTGGTGCAGAACAGACGGAAACATAGTCGTTCGGATAAAATGAAAAATCTGAGGTCCAGTGTACACATTTGGTGTACATGTAAAAAATCAGTTGGAGTTTGACTTTGATACAAGATTACATGTAGGCAGTAGTGCCTCTGGGAAAAATTTCCCCTGTGGCACACTGAACATGTATGACATACGCCGGTCTTCATTAGCCCATTTGGAGTAGACACCAGGACATTAATCCAAATTTAATTTTATTTCCCTCAACGTTTGCAATTTAAAAAGTGCTGCTGTGTGGGCAAAATATTTCTCAGCAAACTGGACACTGTATGAGATACATGTACGTGTATCGGTCTTCATTAGTCCGCTTGGTGTAGAAAATAATTGAGTCAACTGACTGCAAGGAGTAGGGTCACCTGTCCAGTCTTGTGGGTTTTCTCCGGGTACTCCAGTTTCCTCCCACTGCTAAAGACCCCATAGACGCAAGCGATTTATTGAAATAAAGTTAAACCATAAGTTAGTCCCGAAATGACCTAGTTTGTTTCGAGTGGACGTTCAACCCCATTTCTCTCTCGCTCTTTCTCTCTGTAGAGAAGAAGGACGTTATGTCTGTTTTCATATTTGAATCATTTCTTTTTCTTTACAGAACTGGAGAGATGATTTCCATGAGTCTTTTGAAGAAACGCCATTAGTGGTGGCCATCTTAACATATCTTAGTTATGTGATTATTGTTGTCATCGGTTACATTCGAGATAATTTACGATACTTGGGATTAGAAAAAGATAAATGTCTCAACGAACCTAAAATTGAGGTAAGTTTACGTCATTCTCTGTAATAGTCAAGACTGGAAATAAGACAGAATCACAGACGGTGTCAGACAAAAACCTTGGGCGTCTTCAAAGATAATTCTTCTGGTCCATGTACGTGTAATTTTGTCAGTTAATATTTTGGTCATGTGATTGACGATGGATTCTTAAAAGGGTATTTCCTAATAACATGTAACCAAAAGACGAAATTGTTTTTTGAATGTGATAAAAGTTTCTTGCAGTTTGAAGATACCTTAGGTCAATTAAAGTCCATGGTTGTGCTTGTGTTACGGCTGTATTGTAGTGGTGTATAAATGCTGTTCTTTTTTATGCCTTATCCTGAGCCTCTCGATTTAACACTAGTGTTTACACCAATGCATACACTAGTTTAATACCAGTGTTAACACAGATGGAAAATATACAAAAAACACGTATATATAGCACTAATGTCAGTTTTAAATATTCCACCTTTTATCTTCTGTCCTAAGCATTCAATTTTTTTTGGATCACTATCATGTTGCAGATGTGAACCATTAGAAGGTTTGCAAGATTTTTAATTGCATTCAGACCATATTACCAGTAAGGTTTATGCATAGTGTATAGATTAGCCATGAAATCCTCTATAGGTTGTATCTACTGTGTTTAAATACCACTCTGATGCAATTTTATGAATCTGTCCAAAATATAAAAAAAATCAGCGATTTCATGTTTACGTAAATGACAAATGCTCCTCTTGCAATCCAGGACGGAGGGACTGACAAGAACAGCTGTCTAGTCATGCGGATGGGACAAAAAAACAAGCTCCTGTGCACACATTGACGTACACATAAAAGTTCCCTTGACATACGGGTACATGTATGGAATTTGATATAGTGTCACTGTCTGGGCATAATTTCATCTAAAGCATACTGTATGGCGTATGCCCGTCTTCATTAGCCCAGTTCAAGGCAGAACAGTAGAACGTTAAACTCCATTTAATGTCATTTCATTAAGCATTAAACCACTTCATTATACCATAGTGAATGGGGGGGTGGGTTGGGATGGCCTAGTGCCACTAGTGGTCTAGAGTGCCGCGCTTCGACCTCTAGCAGGCCGGTCACCGCTGACTTGCTGCTGTGGTTTCGAGCCCTGGTGTGAGCGTATGTGGCATGGAGATAGGGGCGCCTTCTCAACTTCGTGGGTTTCCTCCGGGCACTCCGGTTTCCTCCCACTGCTAAAGACCCCTACGCGCAAGCAAATTATTGAAATAAAAATTAAACCATATGTTAGTCCCGAAATGACCTAGGTTGTGTCGAGTGGACGTTAAACCCCATTTCTCTCTCTCTCACTCACCATAGTGAATGGTGTGTATGTGTGTACATATAATAATATTGTACTGTTTAATGACAGATAATGTTGTTTAAGTGTGTAGGATAAAATAAATCAATACTATTAGAGTATGGTATTAATTGAGTCCTTACTCTTTGTAAATTGCAGTAATCTAATGTATTGACATTTGTTTTAGAGGTCTTTATTATTATACCTTGTGATATATCCCATGTATTCAGGCCTGGAAATAATGTTCAGTTTTAGATGCACCTGACAAAATGTCTGGCACTAATGAAATAGTACCTGACATTTTCTATACTTGATGTGTATTAATAATATAAACAAAAAAGACAAATCAGTGCCTGACAAAATGACAGGCACCTGATGTTTAGTGCCTGACAAAGCCTGAATCTGTACCTGACATTGTCAGTGACAGGGGCCTTATTTCCAGGCTTGTACATGTATGTATTACTATACTAGTTTCAATACACCATTGTTTAATATACCATTTATTATTATAGTTAAAGGTTTACCTACTCGTAGTACCTCCTATACATCTGTTTTAATTCATTACAACTCAAGGGATGGGGGGGAAAGAGTGGTCTTGTTTAAACACATCATCGCTTATTTAAAGTTTTGTCTATTTAGATGTGTTTTACCTGGTTAGATTCGTTTTAACTTCATGAAGTTAAAAAATGTATTTTACCTGTAGATTCGTTTTACTTTCATGTAGTTAGTAGATGTGTTTTACCTTGTTACATATGTTTTACCTCGTTAGAATCGTTTTACTTGCATGTAATTAAAAAAGGTGTTTAACCTGGTTACATGTGTTTAACCTGGTTACATGTGTTTTACTTGGTTACATGTTTGTTAGATGTGTTTTACTTGGTATCATGTGGTTGTTACACCCGCTTAGATGTTTTTATTGACAGTTTGAAACTGATGGTTATAAAGTAGATAATCTACAACCGATGATACTAGAAGGGAAGTCAAGTATTGATTGTTCAACTGCTGGGCTGTTTACAATAGATGACTATTGCCAGCTCGTTAATTTCGTTCAGTTGATTCAGTCGGTAATAGCACAAACATTTGAGTTTCCAGAGTATCATATTGTTGTTTGTCTGACTTTTAAAGAGTTGGCGTGGTTTTGATTCCCCGGTTGTATGTGACAAGGAGTATATATGGTCCTCTGTCCAACCTTGTGGGTTTTCTCCTGGACCTCCGGTTTACCTCCCATTGCTAAAGGCCCCTAAGTACAAGCGAATAATTGAAATAGAATTGAATCAGGTATTAGTCCTGAAATGACCTAGAGTGCACGTTAAACCCCATTGCACTGTGCTATGCATGTTCCTTAAGCAACGTTCGCAAGTTATACAACATCTCTCCGTTGCTTGAATACTCAGCAATTCCCCGAACTTTGCGCTAGTTGTTTTTACAAGTGACTAATTAGCATTGTCCAATCAGAGTTCGTGGCACCAAACACTATAAACAAACAGTTTTTTTTAAATTGAGAAACTCGTGGGAAAACAGCAACCGTGACCTTGCTCGATCTTTGAACTTTGCAACTCGATTGTCACATGTAAACATTTTAGCTAAAAGCACGAGACTTGGTATTCACGACGACCGATGAATCTGATAGGTTCCCAAGCTGGGCTTGTGACAATCGAACTTAGTGGCGAAATATACAGGGTATTACGTGAAGGGCTTGATAAGATGTATGTAGTTAAGGCGAGATCAAGCCTTCTATTGAAGATGTGTGCTATGATGGAAATTTTATTCGGATAACAGCCTTCCCACCTACTCTCCGTGGAATTCCAACTGCAAAACTTTCTTTGTACATGTATGTGCTTGCCAACATTACACAATCAAAGAGATGTGTTTGATGGCCAAATGGTCTATCATTGAGTCTATCGTAAGGTCTGAAATTGAGTCAGTTGGTGTGGTTTCAATTCCCTGGGGTCGCCTTCCAATCTGGTGCATTTTCTCTGGGTCCTCTTGGTTTCCTCCCACTGTTGAAGAATCCTACGCGCAAGCGAATTATTGAAATAAAATTAAACCATATGTTAGTCCCAAAATGATCTAGTTTGTGTTGAGTTGCAGTGAAACCCCATTTCTCTCCAGCGCCTCTCTCTCACTCCCTCTCTCTCTCTCTCTCTGGTTTAAAAAAGAAGGATGAGAGATAGCATTATTTTATTTGAAAAAATTGTCAGGATTTCTAAATTAACATGGTTATGATACATTTAGTACACGTACATGTATATTCCCCCAAAGACTCCATAATCAGAGTAGGCCTATAATACCTGGTATTGGCCGATTAAGGGTTCATTGTAAACTAAACCTATATTTATCCACGGTATTTCCATGGTAATAATATCTAATACATGTATACCCCAGTGCTACAGGGACGTATACCCCCGTTGAAGTAATCTACATATGTACGTAGATCTATTGTTGATTAAATATTAAATTACATGAATTTACCTACAAATATAAGATTTGATATGATACTACATGGATATGGATATCTACACTTAAAATACGCTAGGGTTGTAGACTATTTGTATTAAAGCACTACTTTATCTAAGGTTCACAATCTAGCTAATAAATTCTACCACAAAGGACTAAAAAAAGAAAGAATATGTTTACTTTATACCCCTACCCAAATATATTGTCAGTAACTAATCTGTCTTTTTTTGTCATCCATTAAGTCATGTGTGATCCATATGTCATTCACTGTAGGTACATGTATACAAATACCCTCAAGGCCACATCTAAACTAAGGTTACGTGTATGTAAAAGAGCCCTTGGAAGTTGGAATTTGATTGGCATAGCACCACGCTGTCCAATCTAAATTACTCTCATAGCACACTGTATGGCGTATGCCTGTCTTATTTAGCCCAGTCGAAGCAGAATAGTAGGCCGTTAAACCCCATTTCGTTTCATTTTATCTTCAGGGTTTTGAATCATGTTAATGTGTTCTCAGCTACTTTAAACCCTTTAAAGTACGGTAGCTAAGTCTTCGACATTGAAAACACAAATTATTTGTCAATTTAGATCAACGTTGATGCTGTCATCTTACTGAGAAAACATGGGTTTCTGATATGCAATATTTAAGGCATACATGTACATGTAATAAATATTTTACCATTGGTACACTAATCATGTACCATAATGCGTTTCGGCGCTATTTGTAACAAGGGTCTCCACGAACGAGTCATGTCAAATGTTGATCCCATATTCTTATCCGGAGAGCACCGGCAATGAATACAATCGGTGTTGGCTGGAATAACCAGATGCTAGAGATTGCCAAATTCGCTTGAGACTTCTGGCATATTTATTGCTTTAAAGTACATGTACATGTAGCTATATTCAATTTATAAGAAAAACCTCAAATGACAATGAATTCCTTTATACTCTTATAAAACCGCAAAGATATTTAAGGGACTCGTAAAGGGATTAAAATGTGAACATCTCGGATGATAGTTAATACATGTACACCAATTTGTCCTCATACATGCACTTGAAATAAAAATGTGATACTCGATTATTTAAAGAAAAAAACTGTCGCTGAAATATTTAATTTCATTTTTAATGTTTGTGATTGTTTATATTCTATTTTGACAATACATGTATATTGAGTCAAAGGTTAACACATATCAAAGGTGTAACAATAATCCTTATAAGACATATAGAGATAGATTTCACTAAAATTAATACACTTATATGGATAATAATTAATGATACCTGTAAGTGTATTGAAATGTAGCATGTTAATAAATTTTAGAAGTACATGTAGTACATGTACATGTATATCCAAATACATGTAAATGTGTTTTTTTAAGGTGTATAACAAATTAAACCTGGCTGTCTTTCGCAATGAGGGGGGTTGGTTGGGATGGCCTAGTGGTCTAGAGTGCCACCCTTCAACCTCTAGCTGGCCGGTCACCTCTGGCTTGCTGCTGTGGTTTCGAACCCTGGTGTGAGCGTATGTGGCATGGAGGTAGGAACGCCTTCTCAACCTCGTGGATTTCCCCTGGGCACTCCGGTTTCCTCCCACTGCTTGAAATAAAGTTAAACCATATGTTAGTCCCGAAATGACCTAGTTTGTGTCGAGTGGACGTTAAACCCCATTTCTCTCTCTCTTTCGCAATGAAATATTCTGGTAGGTTTTATGGAAAGAAATGAAATGAAATGTGGTGTAACGTCCTACAATGTACCTTTTTGTACTGACAGAGATAATAAAGATAGTTGATTGAAAACCCAACAGGACCAACATGTATTGAAGTTTTTAGAATTAATGAAAATGGGATTAATGTCCTACTTTTCTGCTCTGACTGGGGCTAATGAAAACAGGCATACGCCATACACAATGGCCCATGCGGCCTACTCTTATTTCGAATTACAACTGCCAAGGACTCTTTTTACATTCATGCCAATGTGTTTACAGGACCTCAGATTTTCTTCCCATCCCAATGACTAGACATGGAGTCGTACTTGTAAACTTCACTTCAATATCGTGGCAGGTTGTTAACATTGTGACAGTTTATCTTTTTGACATCAGTTGTTTATGACAATTAAATACTGTCAATTTTACAAATTAAATTACACTGAGTCCTGTCCTGTGACAAGATAGTAACTGCTTCACCAAGTTATTTATTTTGGAAATTTTCAACAAAAAACAACATGTTGATTGTGTCCAGCCAAACCCCTGTGATGTCTGTACTGTATGCAGGCTTTGTTAAATTTATTCATGCTCGAAGAAACATGGACACATGTGTCACGCCATAAAAAACTTTGGCGTTCGTTATTTTTATCGTTTCTACACTTCAATTGACGTTGGTTAACCTTCATAAGTATAGTGGAACATCGTGGATATTGCAAGAATAGGAACAAAAGATAGATATTCAAATGATTTAATTACAAAAACTGATAATGATAGATTTTATATTGAGATGAATTGACCATGTAGATTACAGCTTGCGAATAATAATGTTACTTTCAGACTGTCAATCACTGTGAATACATTAGTGAAGGATATTCGAATGACTAATTACAAAAAACATTACTTACACTCATATATTGAGAGAAAATTGACGATACATGTGGGGAGAAATTTCTGCAACATAAATCAATATGAATTAATGATATTTTCTCTGTATTTTAAGAGATTGATAAGAGTTGTTACAGAAAGATTACACAATGTTCGTTAATTAAAGATTAGTATACCATGAACCGTATACATTATAAGTCATATTGACTGTTATGTGTCATAATACTCTCATTATACAATTATCATTATTTCTTTAAAGTGAGAATTTCATATTTCTATGTCTTTTGCTTAATAGGTTGTCAACTAACTATTATACGATGATAGGTACATGTATCATTTTCACACTTAAAAATCATTCACACCGGAAATAATAACACAATTACCTCCCTTGTTTCTCTATTCCCCCATGGACTAGCTGTCTTCAAACGTTCGAAATTGAATGTGATATTTTTGCCAATTTCCCAACTGGCAATAGTGAATAATAGGATCAATAGGATTATTCTTTAACAAGGTACATGTAGGACTGTTTATAGATATTTAAAGGACAATATTGGTGCCAGTCATTATCACATATGTGATAGAGCTGGTTAAACACATTCCAAATTTCCCTTTAACAGAGAGATCAATGCTACGATAGCTGAGTAATACATGTTTCCCTAATCGGAAGTGACGAATGCCAAAGGAAAACACGAGTCACCGCTTTATATAACTGACTAAAGCGACGAGTGATAACAGATACACGGCCAAATATCTGCTCACTAATAATTCCTTCGAAGACCAAAAGTTGTTATATGGGACTGCAAGAGGATATCTGACAATTCAATAAAGTAATTGAATGTCATTAGATAAAAAAACACGAGAAAAATAGAAATAGTTCGTACATTCCCTTGTTTATATTCATTCTATACCTTATAAAAACATGGTAATGCACGGACTTTTTCTCGCCTCTCATTGAGTCAACTGGCCTGAACAGTCTTGTGGGTTTTTGAATCCCCGGTTGTACGTGACAAGGAGTAAGGCATACTCCGCGCAGCGTTTCATTTGATTATAGGTAATCTCACTACACACTGCTATTATGAGTGGATATTGTTGTGTTAAATTTTGATTGGTCAGTAGTCCGACTACCAACCAATCACTACCTACCATACAAACGCTTTACATTTAAAACGAGTGCCAGTATTGGACCAAATATGTTTACATAACGTTACGTCATGGCTCACGCTTTTATTATGCCTAATTAACCAGTGCATAGGAGAATACTGCAGTAAAACTAATTGTGTGACAAACGAGGCTATCAAGTCGAATGAAATGTAAACAATACTGTTTGGAAAGGAACATACTTTCACCGTTTTAATACCTTAAATCACTGTCCAAAGTTTTAGGGAAGACTCAGATTAAACGAAGGACTGCCATGTTGCTGTACTTAAGTGATAGCTTTCATTGAACGGGAAGAATAGACACACTCCCGCAAAAGTTCAAGAATCAGAAGTCAATCCAGCAATGGCCAGAGAGAGATTTCTCGGGCCATTGCTTCAGGAATATGGGAGTAAGGTCGCCTGTCCAACCTTGTGGGTTTTCTACAGGTCCTCTGGTTTCCTCCAACTGGTAAAGACCCCTACACGCAAGCGAATTATTGGAATAGAATAATACCATATGTTAATAATAATAATAATAATAATAATAGTCTATTTATATTGCGCAATACCCAAATGACCTACATGTACATGTAGTTTGTGTCGAGTGGACGTTACAAACCATTTCTCTCTCTGTGAAATTCTTGCTTTAACTTTCTTGTTTTTCTGTATAACTGATGTGAAAGAATTAATGATGGTTATATCAGTTAATCAAGGTATGAATGGTATTATATCATTTCTGTGCAGAGAGAGATTGCAGCTGAGTGAGTAAGGATTGCTAACTTGGATTTCTGGGATTGAATCCTGGTGTTTTGGGGCTGGATGACGTTGTATCATGATTCATATGGTCAGTGTGTCATTGAGTCAATTGGCATGGTTTCGAGAAGTAGGATCGTCTGTCCAACCTCATGGGTGTCTCGGTCCACCAGTTTCCTCCCACTGCTATAGACCCCTACGCACAAGCAAGTTATTGAAAAAAAAATGAACCGTGTGTTAGTCCCAAAATGATCTAGTTTGTGTCGAGTGGATGTTAAACCCCATTTCTCTCACTTCCTCTCTCTTTATCCTGTTGTTGGATGTGAAAGTTCCCTGAGATTTTCCCCGCTTGTTTTCACGTTGTCAAGGGATCCAGGGCCTGGCAATGAACAGTCTTTAGTAGTTTTGATGGTCCGACAAATCAAGGTCCTGTTAAAGAGCCCTTGACAGTTTGCTGTTGAGGCAAAATTTCCTTCATTATTATATAGTACACTGTATGGCGTATAAACCCCATTTCATTTCGCAATAATATACTGACCTAAATCTAAGAGGGTTACTTCCTTTAATCTGTTATTGATGACTAACATTCGGTTGATTATCATTGTGCAATGCTGATCACAATTATTTCATGTTGTGAATGATGTTCCCTTTATTCCAATAATTATTTCATGCTGTGATTATGTGGTCATTAGGCCTTTCACAGTTGTTTCATTTTGTGCACATGTATTATGTATCCACTAGAGGTTAATCGCAATTATTTCAGACCATTCAAAATTATTTCATTTTGTGTTTTATGTAGCTACATGTAATAGGTTAATCACAATTATTTCATTTTGTGTATTATGTAGCCATTAGACTGTTCGCAATTATTTCATTTTGTGTATTACGCTAATAATTATTTTATGTTGTTATTTGACCAATCACAATTATTTCATGTTGTTAATCACTTTGCCAAATAATTCCAGTTCCCCATCAGTATGATTGTTAGAAAGATTTGATTTTTATTATAATCCTGCCCAGTTGTTATTACATTTGTTTCAATGTTGGTGGGAAGTATTGCAGTTATGAGAGGACAAACTCAATCAATATTCAGTGTTCCATGTTCTTCCATTCCAGAGTTAACCCCCTTCCATCAGTATGTTGCAAATGTGACAGTGTCTCCATCTTGCATTTCAGGGGTTTCTGTCTTTCAGATGAGTTGCTGTCAAGACGTACTGTTATTTCGGTGTATTTCCACAATTTGTATTTTGTTGGGTTTTTTTTGTCATGGTAATCAACTATGCGACTGGATGTGTATAATTATATTTTATTTATATTTTTTTTCTTTATTTTTTCAGGGTTTTGTACCCCTATATCAAAGTTGGGAGAATTTCTACAAGAGGAATATGTACAATAGAGTGGGTGATTGTTGTAACCGGCCAATAGGAAGTATAGCTGGGGCCTATATGGACGTACTAGAGAGAGATTCAGAAGATTTTAATAGAACATTAGAGTAAGTTTTGTTATTGTAACAATAACCTATCTGTCGCATATACATGTATAGGGAGGGTAACGGCACAGCTAGATCTGGGTTCAATCAGACAGTTGGGTGTTGGATTCACCTCCCTCTAACAAGGTGTCTAATCCACATTGATGCACTACACTGGCCTGTAATAAAACAATTAACTGAGGTAACAATATTCTGTGTCCTCCGACTGGTGTTTTAAAACTACAAGTCAGAGACACAGACGAACGAAGCATCGCTAAAGTTAGTCTACTTTTTCACTTTACATGTGCACTTTTAACTACTCATTCTGTTTCTTTTGTCAAGACTGTCCTAGCTTGATCAATTTTGTATCTTTTACAAACCGTAGCACCAGTACCTTACATGTACATGTATAAGGAGTGGTTAAGTTTTATTGTGTAACAATGACATCATACAGATCGTTCACACTTATAGAGGAGGGACTGACGGAATAGTGAGCGTGTGCAGGCTGTATCATGTTGCTGTAATTGATAAAACTGATTATATTTATATATATTTATTTTAGATTAACAGGGAAGAAAATACCTGCTATGAATTTTGGTTCGTATAATTATTTGGGATTTAGTGAGAATGATGGGCCATGTGCTGCTACTGCTGTAGAGAGAACAACAACTACTGGTATTGGAGTCTGTAGTTCACGACAAGAACTTGGTAAGTTGTACTCAATCACAGAACATGATCCGAGCAAAGAAAAGAGGGTCTGGCTGTGGCACACCTAAAATGTCCATGGCTTCTGATGCACACAGAGTGATCTTCTGATATGAAGCACCTCCAAGAAGTAGTAAAGTTGAACTCCACAGCTGCTTATTCACACAAATAGATCCCATCGAACTTCTAATGTGAAGGCAAGATAAAGCTGGTAGCTGTGGCACCCCCAAGAACTACATGTAGTTAAGATGAACTCCATAGCTTCTCATTCACACAAATTAATCCTACAAATCTTCTGATATGAAGGCAAGGAAAAATGTGTATTAATGTGAATAATGGTGGTCACCCCAAGAATTAGTATCCTGTCCCAACATACGGAGAGCTACATGTATTCACAAGACTTAGCCAGTTTTAGGGAGTTTACAGAGCCGTGGTTTTCTTGCTGTCCAGGCACCAGTATGATGCGCTTGATCAATTGTCTCTGATTTTCTTAGATAGACTGGTGTAGTAGATATTTACATGTATCAATTGCCAAAGCGTAAGTGTCACAAGTGGATAAGATGCTGGCTCACTGACCTGGAGGTCGCGTTTTTGATCCCTGCATTGGCCGAGAATGTTCATCAGCATTTTCTGACGCCATTTCACCTTGTCAGTGGTGCAGCTGTACATGTATATATAGTCATTAGGATGGGATGAAAGACCGAGCTCCTGTGTACACATTGGCGTGCACATAAAAGATCCAGCTACAGTTAAAATTTGATATAAGAGTAGGCCATGGTGCCACTGCCCAGGCAAAATTTCATTTAATGTTCTTAATATTTAAATGTACCATGAGCCAAAGGGTTAACATCAAAGTGAAGGATTCTCTTGAACAAAAAAGTTTTGTGTATAAGTGCTAAAGGATAGCATATATAGTTGGTAGTATATTTTTTATAGGTTATTTGGAAATTCATAGAGAATTGGATGAATTAACAGCAGAATTTCTGGGTGTAGAAGATGCTATCACATTTCCTATGGGTTTCGCTACCAACTCCATGAATATTCCCTGTTTTATGGAACCGGTGAGTAGATTAAGTGTGAGATTGTATGGACTTCCAATGGCCAGGGGAATATCTAGGGCCAATTTGGTTCTGGGAAACATATAGGTGCCCAAATTCTATGCTGACAGAAGTCAAAGATAGAGATGTTTACTCTCTATTTATTACCAAACTTTGTTTTTATACGCCCACATTTTCATGTGGACGTATTATGTCGTCGCCCCTGTCCGTCCGGACGTCCGTCCGTCCACAATTTGTTTGTGGACTCTCTACAGGTCACAATTCTTATCCGATTTTAACGAAACTTGAAATATAGGAGTATCCCCATAAGATCTCGGCTGCTTTCGATATTGGCATGTATCGGATCGGAACTTCATGGATTATGGCCCCTGATTGTACGAAATATCATGTTTTTAGCTTGTGGACCCTTTAGAGGTCACAATTTTGAACCGATTGCGATGAAACTTGACATGCATGTTTATAACCCCAAAATCTTGGTTCTTTTCGATATTTGCGACCATCGGATCATAACTTCCTGAATTATGGCCCCTGATTGTCCGAAAAATCGCCCTTTTTAGCTTGTGGTCCCTCTGGAGGTCAAAATTATTATCCGATTTAAAAAACCGTTCGATTATATCACCGTTACATGGTAATGAAGGTTGAGTTCAAATTTCGTGAAAATCGGACCAAAATTGACAAACAAAATGGCCGCGGTTTGTACGCGAATAGTGTGAAAATATGTTATATCAAGGTTGTGGACCCTATAGAGGTCACAATTTTGAACCGATTTTGATGAAACTTGACATGTATGTTTATAACCCAAAGATCTTGGTTCCTTTCGATATTTGTGCATATCGGATCGTAACTTCCTGAATTATGGCCCCTGATTGTCCGAAAAATTGCCCTTTTTAGCTTGTGGTCCCTCTGGAGGTCAAAATTATTATCCGATTTAAAAAAACGTTTGTTTACATCACCGTTACATGGTAATGAAGGCTCTGTTTGAATTTCGTGAAAATCAAACCAAAATTGACGGACAAAATGGCCGCCGTTTGTACGCGAATAGTGTGAAAATATGTTATATCAAGGTTGTGGACCCTATAGAGGTCACAATTTTTTTTTAGCTTTTGGGCCCTCTGGGGTCAGAATTATTATCCCATTTAAAAAAACGTTTGATTATATCACCGTTACATCGTAATGAAGGTTGAGGTCGAATTTCGTGAAAATCGGTCCAAAATTGACAGCTGTTCTTGTCAGGCCATCCATCCTTCATCACTAACAAGGGGAAACCACGTCAGAAAATCTAGATGAACTTTGTCACCCAATGCAGGGATCAAACACCTAACCTCAAGGCTACCGAGCCAGCATCTTACCAACTTAGCAACATGATCCCCAGTCGAATTTGAAGCCTACTGAAATGAACCTTTATAACCCAAATATCTTAATTCATTTCAATATTTGCACATAGGAAAAATCACTTTCGGTATTGCTTGTTCTCTATCCATCTCTCGAAAATGTGGGCGTATCCTGCCTGGCAGTGCCAGCCTATCTTTATAAGAAAATAGCAACATGGTTCAAATATGCCTCGAGGGGGTTGGGATGGCCTAGTGGTCTAGAGTGCCGCGCTTCGACCTCTAGCTGGCCGGTCACCTCTGGCTTGCGGCTGTGGGTTCGATCCCTGGTGTGAGCGTATGTGGCATGGAGATGGGAGCCTTCTCAACCTCGTGGGTTTCCTCCGGGCGCTCCAGTTTCCTCCCACTGCTAAAGACCCCTACGCGCAAGCGAATTATTGAAATAAAATTGAAACCATATGTTAGTCCCAAATGACCTAGTTTGTGTCGAGTGGGCGTTAAACCCCATTTCTCTCTCTCTCTCTCTCTCTCAAATATGCCTCGAATCTCATTTGAATACACTATATTAAGGAGACGATTTTATATAAGCTGATAAAGCTTGTTATCGTTTCCTATATTTATTATATAAATTTGGTAAATTTAAATTAATAAAATATTGTTTAAAAAAGAGAATAAGAAAAAAATATTATGCCTTAAAGATACTTTATGGGAGATCAGATAAAGAGTTGGCAGATCTCACTATGATAGTTAAAAACCAAATAATATAAAGGGACTCTTATCCAAGATTTAAGCAATTGAAATTTCAGTCTTGCCTTGATCATCAATACTAATATCGGCACAATAAAAAGCATAGCCTTGATTATCCATTTCATGATTAAATCATGAATCAAAGTTGCACAGCAAATCAGATCCTAATCCAATAGTGTTATCGCTGAGATTTAATTATGATATGGATAATTAATTAATTAATGTCTAATTTATAACATTTATGTCTAATTTATAATTTAGATAACATTTCAGGCCTAAAAAAAAGACCTACAATAGGCAGATTTAGCTCTTGCATAATGTATATTTAATTCTCTCTTGATGCTCATTAGCCCAGTATAGGAGCAGAACTGTAGAACGATAAACACCATTTCATTTGGGGGGGGGGGGGTGGATGGCCGATTGGTCAGCATGTGCGTGCTGTATTAAAAGTCTGTCATTGAGTCAATGGGCGTGGTTTTGAATCCCTGGTTGTACGTGACAAGGAGTAGGTCGTCTGTCCAACCTCGTGGGTTTTCTCTTGGTCCTCGGGTTTCCTCCCATTGCTAAAGACCCCTACGCGCAAGTAAAATAAAATTAAACCATATGTTAGTCCCGAAATGATCTAGTTTGTGTCAAGTGGGCGTTAAACCTGAATTCTCTCTCTGTGTGTCTCTCTCTCCAATTTCATTTGATTTTTATTTCAGGGTTGTCTGTTATTAAGTGATGAGTTAAATCATGCTTCATTAGTACTAGGATCTAGATTAACTGGTTCAGCCATTAAAGTCTTTAAACACAACAGTAAGTTACTCATTTTCTGGTGCTATTGAAATTTTCAGGGAATGTTCAGGTAGGCTAGCGATGACCGCACACTAAATTTCAGCCAAATCGATCTATAACTTTTCATTTTACCGACCTTTAACTTCTCCCTGGAGATTTTATCCGTACGACGCCATTTGCATTTGTTTACTATTTAGACTCGAATAACAAGACACTCAGACAGACTCCGACACTGTGCACTACACGCCTGACGCTCGCAGTTCATAATGATAATAATAATTATCGTATAGTTTAATTTTTGCGCTAAGCCACGATTTTCTGTAAACAACTATTTTGCGTTGAT
The DNA here is from genome assembly GCA_963678685.1 of Patella ulyssiponensis. Taxonomy (NCBI): domain Eukaryota; kingdom Metazoa; phylum Mollusca; class Gastropoda; family Patellidae; genus Patella; species Patella ulyssiponensis. Next base: position 96,833,949 of record OY783226.1, read on the forward strand.
CATTTGCATTGGCGTTTACGTGTGAATAACGTTGTGACCTTGATGCTGACCCTGACTTGAAATTTTCCATCAATCTCGGGATCTTTGTGTTTATGCTTTCTTTCTTTAATTCTACATCCACATGGTAATGGGAGCATTTTCTCTCTTTAATTCTATGTCCACATTAATAATTGCCATTGAACCAATTTATTTCTTCTATTGTAGATATGGAGGATTTGGAGAAGAAACTAAAAAATGCTGTTGTAGAAGGTCAACCAAAAACACACCGACCTTGGAAAAAAATACTCATAGTGGTGGAGGGCATTTATAGGTTTGTTTTTTTATCGTTTTGGAGAATGTGAATGGCTTGCACACTACGGACATGCATCATTTCAGGAATGGGAAGGCCTTGCACACTTCGGGCATATTCATAGTTTCGTGAATGTGAAGGCCTTGTACACTTCAGACATTCATGGTTTCGGGGAGTGTGAAGGCCTTGCACATTTCAGACATTCATGGTTTCGGGAATATGAAGGCCTTGTACACTTCAGGCATTCATCTTTTTGGGGAACATAAATGCCTTGTAAACTACAGTATTGTGGACTTTGAATCTCGAAATGAAATATATGTCCAAAAATGATTGATTCTCAATGTTTACAAAGATATGTTGAAATGAAGATTTTACAACTTTCGACATCCTACAGACGATATAAACAAGCCAGCGCCACCAATAAATGTTGGCTACAATCTCCAGGAGAATATCTACTGTTGAATTGATTTCCATACATAAATATTAAATAAACGATCTCAATATAAAGTCATAATCTGATAAAAATATAGATTTATATTTCGTCCGCCTGTCTGTCTGCCTGTCCCACTATTCGGGACACAATAACTCTCCTTGTAATTGTCTGAAAAATGCAAGACTTGTTTATTGAACAATCAAGTCTTACATCTGTATCTGTTTTGTTGTAGGGGGGTTGGATGGCCGAATGGTTCGCACGTGCGTGCTGTATCATAAAGCCGGTCATTTAGGCAACTGGCGTGGTTTCGAATCCCCGGTTGATTGTGACAAGGAATAGGTAGCTTGTCCAACCTCGTGAGTTTTCTCCGGGTACTCCGGTTTCCTCCCACAACTAAATTAAACCATTTGTTAGTCCTGAAATGACCTAGTTTGTGTCGAGTGGACGTTAAACCCCATTTCTCTATCTCTTTTTTTTGTTGTATTTATTTACTCAGCTGAAATAGCCAATACATTTGTAAGGAAATGTGAGTGTACTCCACCTTTGTGGTCTAAGGGGAGATAATAAGGACTTAAAACTTAGTTGCCTCCCCTGAATATTTGTGTGGTAAGTTAAAAAGTTAAAACAAAGATGCATTAGGCCCAATATGAAAAATAAGATGGTTCTCTGATACAAGAAGACCATTTTTGTTTCCCAATCACAGATGAGACGGAATAAGATCACCATGGATACTCTCCTGATTTTGTTATGTATTTTTGTTTCAGTATGGAAGGGTCCATAGTTTGTCTTCCAGAGATTTTACGACTCAAGAAGAAATATAAAGCTTACGTATATTTAGATGAGGCTCACAGTATCGGTGCCTTGGGACCTCGGGGTCGTGGGGTCACAGATTATTTTGGTATACCTCCATCTGAGATTGATATTATGATGGGAACGTTTTCCAAAAGTTTTGGTGCATCTGGTGGATATATAGGGGGTTCAAAGGTAATATTGTTTAATTTTTTTTTGCTATTTGATGTTTATATCTTGCAATGTATGGGTAAGATGCCTGATCTCTGCATTAGCCGAGAAAGTTCATTAGGTCGTTTCGGTGTGGTTGCCTCCTTGTCAGTAGTGCAGGACGAAGAGCCTGACAAGGACAGCTGTTTAGTAACAAAAAGAAAAACTGCGGACCTGTGTATACATTGGGGGTTCATGTATGGCATATGCCCGTCTTCATTAGCCCAGTCGAAGCTGAACAGTAGGACGTTAAACTCCACTTCATCTATCATCTTGCGATGTCGTTGTCGGAGGTTTTGTTTGCTTGTGGTCCTTCTGCATTACTATTATACATGTACCTCGAGTTTGAACCACCCAATCGGTAGAAACAGGCAACACAAACCCATTATCGAATGGTCTAAGTAGAGCGCTTTAGATCGTAAGGTCTGTCATTGTGTTGATTTCTAGCGTGTGTAGAACAAGGAGTAGTGTTGCCTTCTAATTTCGCATGTTTCCTCCAACTTGGCAGGATTCCTGCCACTGCTAAAATCTCCTACTTGTATGCGCTAGTGAATTATCAAAATAAAACTGTACCAACCCACTTCTCCCCCTGTCGATCGCAAACGGTGCACTTCATGGGGGGACATCAGTGATTGAGTAACCTTCAAGTTACGCTAATTTCATGAAGCATAGTTTTAAAAAGTTTGTATTTTTTTCAGGCTATGGTAAATTATCTTCGAGCTAACTCGTATTCCATCGTATATTCGTGTTCGATGTCTCCACCTGTCGCGCAACAAATCATCAGTTCTATGAGAACTATCATGGGAAAGAACGGTAATAACGATGGTAGGTACCACTCAGCAAGTCCCGTTTACAGTATCTAGTTTTTAACTATTATAGTGAGAACTATCAGCTCTTTATCTTATGTATGTTACTTTTGAAATGATGTATGTGGCAAGGGGTTGGGTCGCCTGTCCAACCTCATGGGTTTTCTTCGGGTACTCAGATTTCCTCCCACTGCTAAAGACCCCTACGTGCAAGCGAATTATTGAAATAAAATTGAACCATGTGTTAGTCCCGAAATGACCTAGTTTGTGTTGAGTGGAAGTTAAACCCCATTTCTTTCTTTCTTTTCTTTTGAAATGACCATGTGTGATGTGTCTTGGCCATGAATTATATTCTTTAGGGAAAAGGCTGTTGGAAGTGGTGATCAAGTGACCTCAGATGAGGTCCAGAAACTTCCGTGGGGGGGTCGGGGAGGAGTTCGCATGATGATAAATGTGGTTGTCATGGTAGTAAAAGATTTTATCATGAGGTTACTTGTTTTGCAGGATTAAGAAGAATTCGTCAACTAGCATGGAACACACGTTATTTTAGAAGGAGATTACGAGAGTTTGGTTTTATTGTATATGGTAATAAAGACTCACCAGTAGTACCTATTTTAATATTTTATCCGGCTAAAGTGGCGTAAGTTTTTAATTTGATTACATTGTATGTTATAGCTGTGGCCCCTATATTTGAATAAAGCTCAGTGAATAAAACACTGGCTTGGTAACCAGGAGGTCTAGGAGTTGGTGTTAGTTGAGAAACTTCCCCGGACTTTTCCAGTGTGGTTTGCCCAGGACACAGGGCATGACAGTGGCTAGTCCGGATGGAACCATTAACCAAACTCGTCTGTACACATTGGCGTGCACCTTTCGAAACCGTGAGAGTAGGCTGTAGCTACGCTTTCCGGGCAAAATTCCCCATGGTGAGATTATGGTTTTTGCTCATTAACTTGGAGGTCCTCGTTAAAATCCTGGCAACGATTTCATAAAGCATTCTTAGACTTAAGTTTTCCGATCCCTGGTGTGAGCGTATGTGGCATGGAGATAGGGGTGCCTTCTCAACCTCGTGGGTTTCCTCCGGGCACTACGGTTTCCTCCCACTATTAAAGACCCGTACACGCAAGTGAATTATTGAAATATAATTAAACCATATGTTAGTCCCGAAATGACCTAGTTTGTGTCGAGTGGACGTTAAGCCCCATTTCTCTCTCTCTTATTGTCGGTGTTGACGGGCATGGCCACAAACAGCATCCAGTCATTTGTACAGAATGAAAACCAAGGTTATGTTACCACATTTCATTTTCTGAAAGCAAATTGTTCATGAAAGTTACTTCCCCTACATAAAATACATGAATTTGGTTTTATTGTTTGTATGTTTTGTATATTTAACAGGGCTTTGGAGCGTAACTGTTTATCATCAGGTTTAGGTATAGTGGTAGCTGGATTCCCTGCTACTACTATTATAGAATCTCGATCTCGACTCTGTCTTTCAGCAGCTCATACCAAAGAAATGCTTGACAGGGTGAGTAATAAGTTCTGTACCAATTGAATCGAGGAGCAATCCTATACCACCTCACTAAAAACCTGGTCAGCATCAATAGAATTTTTTAAAAAAACATATGTTAGTCCAGAAATGACCTAGTTGTGTCGAGTGGACGTTAAACCCCATTTCTCTCTCTCTCTCTCTCTCAATAGAATTTTATATTGGCTCTCTAACAACCTGCAATCTGATTAAAGTACAAATCTTTATTTCGTTTAGTTTTTTTTATACTTTCGATGACCCACACTACGTGAAGATCTGATAAGTTCTACTTGAAGGTTGTATGAGTGGATTTTGACCCTATGACATTCATACTTTGATTAATCAGTCAGCGTTGACGTTTCTAGTGGTTTACCCATAATTCTGTTCATGGCACGCCAAGAAGTCACCGTAACAGACCGTTTCATTGGCTAATCCCTCACATTATTCAAAAAGCCGGTTTTATAAGAACTCTTCCAGATCCTAGTGTAGTAAAGACAAGTAAAATGAAATTTTGAACTATAAAAAACAAAACGAAATAGGATCTGTGTTTTAATCAGGTTGGTTAAACTGGATGTCTTGTGTTCCGAGAATTTTTTTTGTGATTTTCTGGTGTGGTTCTCCATTTAACAGTGGTGACAAAAAACAAGGTCCTGTGTACATTATGGCGTGCACATAAAAGAACCGTAAACATTTGGAATTCTATATAAGTATAAGAGTAGGCTGTAGTGCCACTGTCTTGGCAAAATTTCTCTCAGCACACTGTATGGCGTATGCCTGTCTTCACTAGCTCAGTCAGACCAGAATAGTGGGACATTAAACCTCATTTTCTGTCAATATCGTCGTACTGATCAAACTAAACCATTTTTGGATGGATTTTCCTTCCAGATAATGAACTGTGACAACAAAATGACAATCACAGTTCATTCTCTAGATTGTATGTCCAACCGGGTATTCCGGTTTCCTCCCACTTCTAAAGACCCCAACGCGCAAGCGAATTATTGAAATAAAATTGAACCATATGTTAGTCCCAAAATGACCTAGTTTTCTCTGGTTAATCCAGTTTTCTCCCACTTCTAAAGACCCATACGCGCAAGTGAATTATTGAAATAAAATTGAACCAAATGACCTAGTTTGTGTCGAGTGGACGTTAAATCCCATTTCTCTCTCTCTCATTCTCTAGAAGGAATATCCGTCACAGACAAACAAATAAAGAACAGTCACAAAAATTAATATATGATTAAATTATGTGTTTGTTTTATTTCAGGCTTTAGATATTTTGAATCAACTAGGAAATGAATTAAAATTAAAGTATTCTAAATTAAGTCGAGTGGCTGAGTTCCGTGAAGATGATTCTATACTAATTACAAATTAGATTATCGAAGGTAAATAATCATTATATAAAAGATGCTAATTATAAATTACATTATCCAAGGCAAATTATACATGTATGCTAATTACAAATTACATTATCTAAGGTAAATGCTAATTGCAAATTACATTTTCTAAGGTAAATGCTAATTACAAATTTCATTTTCTAAGGTAAATGATATACCAATTACAAATTTAGTTACATTATCTAAGCTAAATGATATGCTAATTACAAATTACATTATCTGAGGTAAATGCTAATTACAAATGACATTATTCAAGGTAAACGATATGCTAATTACAAATTGCATATCTAAGGTAAATACTAATTACAAATCAAGGTATATGATCAGTCTTCAAAAATGCTAATTACAAATGAGATTGCCTGAGGTAAATCTTCATATGAAAGCATGTCAGTTGGCACTAGAGCGCAGTTTTCAAATTTAATATTTCCTTCCTTTTCTTAAAACCTTGGGAAGACGATGGAAGCTATATTATTTAACAAGCTATGTTTTATAAACTGTGTTAAATTATGAAATCGATTGTATTATTTTTTATTTCAGTTTAACATTCAGTAAATAATATTTTTATTGAAGCTTCTGTGAAATATGCATAGAGATACAACTATTGTAAATAAACTCGTGGAATTGTACGTTTGATAAAAAAAATAACTGTATGTAACAAAATCGTACCGGGTATCAGAAGACCTAGTTGAACACCATGTCAACTTTAAGAAAGTCATGTTCCTGTGGTGAAGCATCCAGATTTGGAATAACAGTTGTACATTTTGTGGGAAGAACAACATAAACCCCAGGTTAAATTATGTTCTAATTTTGATAGGCCAGTATATGCTGTGTAAACGAACATCTTATAATTTCTTTTTTACCTGTTTGATATAATATTTGGACTAAAAATTATCCCAAATTCTATGGCGACCAACTACGATTTTCTCAGAAGTAATTTCTCTGTAAAGCTGGGCTCTTGTTTTAGCAACATTTACTAGCCAATTACATGTCACAGAATTTCAATTTCTTTTTTGAACAATATTTTTATTCACAATATCTGATATCTGGATTAGTCGCAGAACAGTAGGACGTTAAAGCCCATTTCAATTCATTTCATGATATCTGAATGGGATCGGGGAACAGGCTTAGCCATTGCTAAACCTCTCTCCCTAAATAATATATATACATAATATTACTACAAAAAAAGGGGTGTATATACATTGTTAAAAGGGAAAATACGTGCAGATTTCAATTTCAAAGGATTTAGCCTTAAATTTATAGCTTTTATGTGTAAAAACACCTTAAAAATATATTTTAATATTCAGATAATGCTAAAATGTGTTCAAGAATAAGCCCTGCTTTAAAGTTCAAATTTCTTTTGAAATCAATGATGCCTATCACATTGCAGGACATCTTCAAGAATTTAAGTGTTTTTCTGTGATTCTCTCAGATTTTTAGGCCTTAAAGAGCTTGAATATCAGATGAATCAAAAATAGGCCCAACCTTGTCTTTGGTTGTAAATGAAAATTGTAATGGTATAAACTGGTCTTGATAAATTTGTCTAGATCGATCATTTTCTTCATTTGTTTGCCGGCCTGGAAGTAATGGTTTTAGTTGTATGTCAGGCACAAATGAACTAGTTTCTGGCATTTTCAGATTTGTGCCAGAAATGTATTATAAATGTCTTTAAAAAGTCAGAAAATAATAATAATATGTGCCGAACAAAATTATGGGCGTCTGACAAACCTGAATTTGTGCCAGACATTGTGTGTGACATGTGCCTTGTTTCCAGGCCTGCTTGATTGATTGATTTTATAAGGTAAATTACCTATATGTGTAAATATATTATATATAATTGTTGATGTATTACAGCTTAATGAAACATTTTAATGCATTCTTGCGTACTTTGTAAACCAATCAAACAAAACCATTTTATTATCCTTTGTGTTATACAGTGGAAACTGAAAGCACACTTTAACCTCGCTATGAACAGTTTTATAGATTTACATGTAGTTAAATCCATTTCCCAGGGTCATGAAACAAATCTTTACTTGGTTTAAAAATGATAAAACTTTGATGTAGTTTCAAGATTGAGAGCGAGGCATTAAGTAATATATTGATACTATACCAGGGCATTAAACAACTTTGATAAACTCAAATATAACATCATTCAAAACTTGTGCGCGCTGTATCATAAAGCCTGTCATTAAGCCAACTGGCGTGGTTTTGGCTGGTGGTACATGACAAGAAGTAGGGTCACCTGTCCAACCTCGTGGGTTTTCTCTGGGTCGTCTGGTTTCCTCCCACTGCTAAAGACCCCTACGCGCATGGGAATTATTGAAATAAAAATTAAACCATATGTTAGTCCCGAAATGACCTAGTTTGTGTCGAGTGGACGATAAGCCCCATTTCTCTCTCTCTCTCATTCGAAACTATGAAATTGAGTTGAAACCTGAGCTATAAAAGAAAAGAAAGGTTTCATGGCTTCTGCTCTCATTACAACATGGATACAAGTCCGTGGACCTGAAATCAGAGTTGGAGTCGTTCTTGTAGCCATCGGTTACAAACAACATTCCTAACCCCTCTTCCATCATGCCATGCCAATTCATTGTCGATATAAACTTGTTTCATTTGGACGTTCCTGAAAATATGTAGCCAGTCACTTTCAAATTTCTTAAAGGCATAATGGGCTGTATGATTAATAACTTGTCTCGATCGTCCATGTACGCAATGAATCGTAATCTGAAAGACTGGATGTTCATGCCAGAGGTTAATTGATTTTCTGCAATTTCACCCTTAATGGATGGGGACATTAAGCCACGCGAACAAACAATTTAGTTTATGAAGAATGCACTTTGAAACCGATGACAGTAAGACTGACCCCGACTGAGTGCATAGATAAGTGATAATGTTTCGAGACTAAGGTAGATTTTTCAAAAAATTCAGAAGGGCATCCAGTTGTAGTCCTGCAATACATATCGGAAATTCACAATTCCATATAGCTGCATTAAACTGAAACAAAACTTAATTTCAATATATAATTGGATGATAAATCATCCTCGAAAATTCAATTGCTTTTGTTAATATGTTAACTCTTAGATTCCAGATTGTAAAAACATAACAAGAGCATGCATGGGGAGGGGGGGCTCAGGCTAGGTAATTGGGATCTTCCCTGCTTGCACAGAGAATTTTTTCCCCTACATTTATCGTATTGCTGCCGTTTTGACCTTACACTGCATCTATTTATTGTCTTAACTTCTGATTTTTATCAAATTCGCAGCTAATCCCCCACCCTGCATTAACTCCACCCTGGACCTCCAGCTGCTCAAATTCCTGAACATGTCCCTGTCTTAATGGTCTCTTCTCAACAAATTGAACATTTTATTTTACTTGCTGAAGAAAGGTAGAGACAACATAGTGAATATTCATTTGCTATCTAATTCCAAGAATTGTCATGTTAACAAGAGAATTGTTCATTTTTAGGTTTGTACGTATACTAGTCCTTATATTATATGATTATATCACAAATATTTTAGCCACCATCTTTTGTAAAAAAAAAAACTTTGATCATAATTTATATTTCATTGTAAACCTTGTAATTTAAAAACCTTTGTATTATCAGAAAACCATCTTTAAATACAACGACTTTATTAAAATGACGGTTAACATCCACTCAACCTAAACTAGGTCATATCGGGACTAGCACACGTTAGATATTCATCCCTTGACTCAATGAGTTACATTGAGATATGAAGCACATACGGTAGACACCCAGTTTACATGATTAAGAACCTCTGGTAAATTGGCGGAAAAGCCACTGTTAAGACAAAATTCTCCTGTTTTGGAAAATGTATTTGTTTTTTTTTTCATGAAATTAGACTTCTGGCTAGAGTTTCTTGGAAAATTTATCCAGAGAAGAGTTTTTATAAAGTCAAAATATCAAAATTCGGCTCGTACAATTGTTTCTTTTAAAAAAATCAAAAAATGACCCTTCATTTCCCAGGAGAGTTTTGATAAAGTCATTGTGTTTAAAGAGACTATAGGATATTTATTCAGATGTGTTGATTAGTTGATAGCATTGTAAATAATTGTATATACTATGCCGTTATTATATATAAATAGTTACGATCATCGCCATCTTCGCATAATCGTCATCTTTATTTATATATGCTTGCTACCCTTGGTTCATCGCAGGTTATTATTGTCACAGAGATTGTGTGACCTTGTTCGGGCCCTGGACAGAAACTTTTATCAGTGAAATAGACTATATTCCAGTTGAAGCTGAAATTAAGTGGTGTTTAAAGTCCTATGTTCTGCTGCTACTTCTCTGCTCCTATTGAGCTAATTAAGATGGACATTCGCCATACACTGTGCTATGAGAGAACTTTTGCCCCGAGCAGCGGCATTATTGCCTACTCTTTTATTGAATACCAACTGCCAGGGGGTCTTTTACGTGCCCTCTGTGTTGGCCAAGAAAGTTCTTTGAATTATTTCTTCCTCGATCCAATGGTGGAGGAACGAAGAAAATATGAATTGCCCCTGGGTTAGTAGTAGTTAAAAAAAATAGTTTCTGCCTATGTACTCGTAGGTGTGCACGTGTAAGAATCTTGGAAAAATTTCCCTTTGGTTCGCAACATGGCATATTCCCGTCTTCATTAAGCTGTTGGTGTTGAGAAGCAGGAGGTTAAAATTCATTTCATTTCATATGGAAGCCATAATGGCTAAGTGGGTAACAGGCTGGCTCGGCAGCCAGGAGGTCGCAGGTTGGCTCCCGTTGTTGGCCAGAGGTGCAGGGCAGAAGGACTGACAGTGACAGCTGTCTAGTTGTGTGGATGGTATAAAAAAAAATAAAGTGCTGTGTAGACATTGGCGTGCATGTAAAAGATCCTTTTGTAGTTGGAATTCTATATAAGAGTAGGCCATAGCCCCGCTCTCCTGGCATAATTTCTTTCATAGCACATGGTTCAGCATATGCCAGTCTTCATTAGCTCAGTTTGGGCAGAACTGTAGGAAGTTAAACCACATTTCAATTAATTATTTCATTTCGATCAGACTGTTAAAGCAGTAAATACTCGGAAAGGAATCAAGGATGGCAAGGATAGACCATTGGTGGCGCTTATGACAACATGGATTATTTCCACCACTACACGTGTCTGCTTGATTATTATTTTTATTATGTTAAAAACATCTGTTCTTGTTGCCATAGGAACACTTTTTAGATATAGGGAGATGCAACAACTCAAATGTTTCAGATACAAAGTGTCAAAGGTTAAAAACACAAAAATACAACGTTTTAGTACTCATAGGCCACATGTCATCAAGAGACGGTCTATGTCAAGCTTGGTTTAATTGGGTTTGGCTAGAGGTCTCGTGTAAGCTCTTGCTGCTGGCCAAGAAAGTTGGCCAGGATTTTCTGGCACGGTTTCTGTTGTGAACAAAATAAGCCTAAAATTAGCTGACAGATGAAACTGAAAGCCCAGATAAACTCGTAAGCTTATCTAATATATAAATCCATCATTCAGTTCAGTGGATCCTTTGACGTAGCATGCTAGAAAAAACCCCATCCTCGCCTAAAACAGACTTGATAGACATACTTACTTCTAACCCCTGATTACCCAGCCATAAGGGGTCTTCGGAATCGATATGATGTATGTAGCATCCCCGAAAAAAGCCTTGATCATACTTTTAGCCCCAGCTAACTGTGTATCTTTGAAGGGGACTAGATATCTCTTACCTAACCTAGTTGTATCTGGAGTAGAGACAAGATCTATACCCAAGCTAGCTGGAGTACGGATGAGATCTGTACCCAACCTTGCTATAGCTGGAGTATGGGTGAAGTCTTTAATTGCTTGCTATTGTAGATAAATGTACCATATTATTATTAATTATATTTTGTTAAAGTATTATCTTGTGAATATGATTTTGTTTGTTATTGTGAAACTCATGTACCATAGAGTTAGTGAATTAATTTTAACCATTTTTTTTTGTTCAAATTTAAATGGACATTCAAGTCACACAATGATTTTCAAATACAATAGAACCCATTGAAAAAAGGATCTCTGAATCATTTTTGTTGATTAAGACCTGGGGCTTTACATTTGTATTAAAGACAACTTAAAATATTTAAAAAATGCAAGCTTTTCATTGAACAAGAGATGCTACAAATTATGCTCAGGTGTGTTTCACAATAGTCAGTGGTGCAGAACAGACGGCCTGGCAAGGAAGAATGTATAGTCGTATGAATCGAGACTAAAACTCAGGGCCCTATGTACGCTTTAACGAGAAGGGGGTTGGGATGGCCTAGTGGTCTAGAGTGCCGCACTTCGACCTCTAGCTGACCGGTCACCTCTGGCTTGAGGCTGTGGTTTCGAGCCCTGGTGTGAGCGTATGTGGCATGAAGATAGGGGCGCCTTCTCAACCTCGTGGCAATCCGGTTTCCTCCCTATGCGCAAGCGAATTATTGAAATAAAATTAAAAAACCATATGTTGGTCCCGAAATGACCTAGTTGTGTCGAGTGGACGTTAAACCCCATTTCTCTCTCTCGCTTTAACGACAATGTAAAAGAACCCTTGGTAGTTGTAATTGCGTAGCGTCGCTCTCCGGGCAAAATTCCCCCATAGCACCCTGCATTGTGCTTGAATGAGGCCCCAGAGATTCTCACCAACATCATCAAGTAACAGCAATATCGGTGAATACCGGGCGTGGGGGGTTGTGTAGACGAATGGTTAGCAGTTGCACGCTGTATCATGAAGTCTGTCATTGAGTAGTCAACTGGCATGGTTTTGAATCCCCGGTTGTACATGACAAAGAGTGGGGTCGCTTGTCCAAACTCGTGGGTTTTCTCCATGTTCTCTGGTTTCCTCCCACTGCTAAAGACCCGATTGATTGAAATAAAATTAAACCATATGTTTGTGTCGAGTGGACGTTAAAACCCCATTTCTCTCTATCTCCCGTGAAGAATAGGTGGAAACCTCAGTGTCCAGGCAAAATGTCCGTCATACCACACCTTTACCCAATATTTATAGAGTGCCGAATGATGTAATTGCCAAACATTTCCTTTTAGAGTGAGTGAAATGGGGTTCAACGTTCTACTGTTCTGCTCTGATTGGGCTTATGAATACGGGCATACCCCGGTTAGTCCGGTGGCTAAATGGGGGTGGGCATATTCCTGAAGCAATGGCCCGAGAAATCTCTCTCTGGCCATTGCTGGATTGACTTCTGATTCTTGAACTTTTGCGGGAGTGTGTCTATTCTCCCCGTTCAATGAAAGCTATCACTTAAGTACAGCAACATGACAGTCCTTCGTTTAATCTGAGTCTTCCCTAAAACTTTGGACAGTGATTTAAGGTATTAAAACGGTGAAAGTTTGTTCGTTTCCAAACAGTATTGTTTACATTTCATTCGACTTGATAGCCTCGTTTGTCACACAATTAGTTTTACTGCAGTATTCTCCTATGCACGAGTTAATTAGGCATAATAAAAGCGTGAGCCATGACGTAACGTTATGTAAACATATTTGGTCCAATACTGGCACTCGTTTTAAATGTAAAGCGTTTGTATGGTAGGTAGTGATTGGTTGGTAGTCGGACTACTGACCAATCAAAATTTAACACAACAATATCCACTCATAATAGCAGTGTGTAGTGAGATTACCTATAATCAAACGAAACGCTGCGCGGAGTATGGGGGGTGGGGTGAGTGGAGGAATCGCCACCCGAGATGTGAATTTATCAGATAACAAACCTCATCTCTCAACCCTCCCTGTTTCACGATAAGAGATGGTCCTATGTAGTTCCGCGTAGCAAATCCCAACGCGATTCGCATCGGACATCAGTAAGCAAACTAGACAATATTTTTCATCAAAACAACGATTGATTGTTGTTATTTATAATATTTCTGCTACATCCAACTACAATAAGGCATATAATCCTACCTGGAACGGGTATAAATCATATTTAAAATCGAGGCGTTAAGCCGTAACTAAGAACGCCATTTTTATACGGGACGTGTATGACGATAGCAAGATACTTGAACACATTATCTGTCATCACATGCTAATCACTTCGACCGCCACAAGATCCTCACGGAACTCAACCATGGCATCCGCGTTGGTTTCTCCTGTGAAACTCAGTTAGAAACCACCATAGACGACCTATCATCCAACCTAGATAGAGGCCTGCAGACGGATGTTGTCATTCTAGATTTCTCCAAGGCATTTGATACGGTCCCACATAACGAACTGCTACATAAGCTGAATCCGGGGTACACTTCACACATGGATCCAGTCATTCCTCTGCAACAGACTGATGACAGGTCGTGGTCGAAGGTGAGCACTCCAGAGCCATGCCAGTTGAATCTGGAGTACCACAAGGGACCGTACTTGGTCCGCTACTATTCCTTTGCCATGTGAATGACATGCCAGATGCTGTCAAATCAACAATACGTCTCTTTGCCGACGACTGCCTACTGTACAGGATAATCCGCGACACCAGGGATCACGTAACCCTTTAGCAGGATCTACAAAACCTTGAGAACTGGGCCCAGATATGGGGTATGCGCTTCAACGCTAAAAAATGCTATGTGTTACGCGTTTAACCAAAGTCAACCCATTTTTACCAACTAGATGGTATCTTCCTCTAGGAGGTAAACAACAACCCGTACCTTGGATTGACTATTTCATCCGACTTGAAGTGGGGAACCCACATCGACAACATATGCTAGTTCCAGACTGGGTTTCATCCGCCGAAATCTCCACCACTGCCTACATCGCTCTATTCCGATCAACGCTGGAATGCGGAGCCATCATATGGGATCCCTTTCTCAAGTCTGATATTGACAATCTTGAAAGGATCCAGAGATAGGCAGCCAGGTTGATCACAAGAGACAATTTCAATAACAAAGAAAACTTTAACAATTTATTAAAAGCTAACTTACCGCATGTCAACCGCCATTATATTAACCAATTTTTCAGACACGCTTGGATACTTTCTAAGAGAATCACGTGGTTTCCGACCCAAATTCCGTCGGAAAAGACTGTACTAGCTCGGCCAAAAACGTGACCCAAAACCAGATGGATTGGGGTTAAAAATCGTCCATAGCTGTGCGCAACACTGTCTGGGCCCCCTAGCGGTGGCACCAGTCGCTATTTGAAGAGTCGTTCGAAGACTGCCGCCCCCCTCTTGGTTTCGGTCCTTTGGTCATAATTGCGTTGCCTGCGTATTGCGTATTAGTAGTATCACTGACATACTCCTCGCAATGTTTCGTTTGATAATACCTAATCCTACTACACACTGCTTTTACTAAAGCAAATTTATGTTCCGAATTATTACTGGTCAATGATCCGACTAACAACCAATAGCTAACTGCGTTACAAAAGAATTACACTTAAAACACAGTGCCTAATTGGACGAGATATTGTTACATAACGTTACGTCGTGACTCACGATTTTATTATGCCCAATTAACCAGTAATAAGCAGAATATTGCAGAAAAACTAATTGCGTGACAAACAAGGCTACCAAATCGAATAAATTTTAAACAATACTTTTTGGAAACGAACATACTATCACCGTTTTTATTACCTTAAATCATTGTCCAAAGTTTTAGGGAAGACCCAGATTAAACGTAGGACTGTCATGTTGCTGTACTCGGGCCCGTAGCCAGCTC
This sequence comes from Patella ulyssiponensis, assembly GCA_963678685.1. Lineage (NCBI taxonomy): Eukaryota > Metazoa > Mollusca > Gastropoda > Patellidae > Patella > Patella ulyssiponensis. The sequence continues at coordinate 96,849,038 of OY783226.1, forward strand.
ATAAAATTGGGGGGGGGGGGCTACTGAATTTTTGGGAGGGGCTGAGGATGTGGCCGGTTAAGAACACTCTTAAGAAATCATTATTGTTGGCGGAATATTGTTGGGTAGCCCCGTGGCTACGGGCCCGGCTGTACTTGTGACAGATTTGATTAAACGGGAAGAATAGACACACTCCCTCAAAAGTTCAAGTATCAGAAACCAATCCAGCAATGGCCAAAGAGGGATTTCTCGGGCCATGGCTTCGGGAATATGTATCACAGAGCGCCTTCTGTTTTCGTACCTTGGTCCCCACACAGACACTGTATAATGCAGCTTTGGAGACCGGTCTCCATTTCCACATGTTTTAAGCTGTTCGAAAACATATCACGTACATTGAGTTAGTTGCTCGGCCTTAAGGTAGAGGTTTTTAAGGTATGTGGAGGGTTGTAAGATTCAGTAAGTATGTAGATGATAATAATAGAGCATGTTGTAACACAAGACAGACAAAGGTTGCAGTTGTTTGTTTTTTTATAAATTTTAATAAAATAACAACATTGCTTCTTTAACGCTGTATGGTTATACGAGACTAGTGTTATATACGTTATATTAAAGATACATTATGGGAGATAAGATAAAGAGATGGCAGTTCTCACTATCATGAGTTAAAAACTAGATAGTGTAAAGATAATTTGCTGAAAATCTCAGTCAAATTGATCCACTATTAGCCGAGAACGAAGCGAGTGAAATATTCACATAGCCTCAGATCATTAATATAAACAGCATAGTCTCGATTGTCCACTTGATTGATTTAATTATCAACGGCCATTAAGCGGCATATAGGAATTTAATCCGCCAATATCGAAGGCTAGCCTTGACTATAAGAGTTTATTATGGTCTGGATATGTTAATTAATGTCTAATTGATTATTTAGATAACATTTCAGGCTTAAAGAAAGACCTGTAATAAGCAGATTTTGCTCTTGCATAATGCTATTTTAAGTTACAAACTTTAACTACAAAATATACTTTTCTTTAGGTAATCACACATGCGTGTTACATTCTTCAATTTAAATGTATATTGTTAAACGAAACTTATTTAATATGCGTTACGTCGTGATGTACGAAACATGATTCGATCTGGCCAATTTTGCCTGATCTCCAAGACGTGTGATGCACTTCAAGATAATGGTGATTAGTTATGCGAGACTATTGCTATCCACCTTACTACAGGTCAATAGGTGTTGTACCAAAGATTCGACGTGACCAATTTTCCACTAAATAATTTGACATATTAACACGGGCAATGCGTTGGTGGAAAATACAGGAATGTTTTGATCAGTAAGTAAATATTCTATTACTATACATATACAGTACTAACGGTATGACCCGGGTATCACATGACGTGATCACACTTGGCTTTATACAGTAAGATACATGTACCCAGTGATGCCCCCACCCCCCTCCTGTTTAAACACATTAAGACCGATTCGGGGCTCTGGAGTTATATATAGGTACGCCCCGGAGCGATGAACTGACTACACTCCGTCTCCCCCACTCTGCATGTAACTGTAATATTTGTACGTATACCATTGATTATTGTACATGTCCATGTTGAGTATAGGCCTATATATATATAATACGTGTACCATTGATTATTGTACATGTCCATGTTGAGTATAGGCCTATATATATACTATACGTATACCATTGATTAGTGTACATGTGCATGTCGAGTATATATATACTACGTGTACGTGTAATTATTGAACATATCGAGTATATATATAATACGTGTACCATTGATTATTGTACATGTTCATGTTGAGTATAGGCCTATATATATATAATATATACGTATATCTGTAATTATTGTACATGTAAAGTTAGTTGATTATACATTATACATATACTTGTCGATAATGATTATAGTACATGTTCATATATACATTATTAATATCTGAAGACGCCTATAGAGGGCAGACAGCTAGCTTATATAATTTAATGTATGTCAGAATGTATGATAGAAAGTTTTTTAAATATTAATTATAATATTTATTCAGAAATGCGTTCATATTACAATTGTTTGATATCCATTTAAAAATTACAATTTATTATCTTCGGGAGTATTTACAGTTTTATGTCATACAATTCAAAGTTTAATAAATAAATGAAAATTATTGTAATATAACTGGGGGAGATCCCCTCGCATTTGAAAACAAAAACCCCAAAACACATAAGGCAAGAACAAGAAAATATATTCATTCAAGTAAACCCAGTGTCTACAGGTGTGTACAGGTCGAATGTATGCTTGGGCTTGGGTGGGGGGTATGGGTCTCTTTGTGGCTGTTGTGGAGGAGGTGTGTGTGTGTGTCGGGGGGGGGGGGGGGCTAGTGGGTGATTCATGACAAGAAGAGAATAAATGTGTCACAACATTTGTGGGTTGACCGGCCCGTGGGCATGTGTTTTATTACCTCAAAATCTATATTTATGAAAACATTTAAAAACTCGTATGTCCGCCCATGTAATTCTGGAATACAATGGTACCCTGGCCACTTCCGGTTAATGAAAACTCCAATGTAGCCTTTCTGAAACCCGAGGCCTTTTCAATTTCACAAAGAACGACAAAGTTGTTGTTGGTGGGTGTACATGTCGATAACTGCTGATCTATTAATGAGAAAAGACACATCGGGTCAGCTTTAAAACAAATTTATTTTTATTTCAGGTTAAAAGAGGCTGTCAATGAGAATGATACAGTTGCTGTAGAAAGAATTTTACGGGAGCATGTGGAATTAGGGAACAACTGTAGATCACATCCGATGTGGATAGAACTCTGTGAAGTTGCTCTTAAGAACAGATATCTACCTATGGTGGAATTGTTGCTTTCCTCAGAGAGTATTGCAAACAATCTCGTAGATGTTAAGACTAATATACAACTAATGGACGCTGCCATTGCATCAGATTTCATGGAGGGTGTTAAATTTCTTCACACTAAAGGAGTACCCCTTTATCATTCACCACCACCGAGACCGCTTCATTTTTCACATTCAATAGCTAAATACAACTGGAGTGCACTCATTGAATGTGTCAAAAACAATAAGGTCGAGGTATTAAAATATCTTCTTGAACTCAAATATCAAGATAAAACCCCCGATAAAGGTGTTAATCTGCTGTACAGAGCAATTTATCTTGGCGATTATGAAACGACATCATTGCTTATAAAACGTGACATCGATGTCAATATGGTAGATGAAAATGGTGATACCCCCCCTTTCTCTTGCTTCCGAAAACGATAAAATAGAAATGGTGACATTGCTGATATCTGAAGATAGTAATATCAATCAACAAAATCGAAAAGGAGAAACAGCGTTGCACAAAGCGATTTTATATGCTGAAGTTCATAATGAGAAAATAATAAATGCGTTGCTACTACAGAAGGGAATAAAAGTGAATCTTAGTGACATCTATGGACAAACGGCCTTGTCCATGGCAGTAGGTAATAGAGAAAGATCTTTTACCGAAGCTTTATTGAAGGCTGGTGCCAATGTAAACCAACACAATTCGAGACGGGAAACCCCATTAATGATCGCAGTGACTAAGATAGACAAAGTAATGGTAGATATTTTACTAAAGGCTGGTGCCGATCTAAACCCGAGAGATGAATTAGGTAGAAATGTGATATACCTCGCATCATTCTTGAAAGATTCACTACTGTTAGATGTTTTACTGGAATTTGCAAATTTAAGAGGTGAAGCAGAGCGTATCGTGAATGCCACAGCTGTAGATGGTGAAATATCTTTGATGGTGGCAGCAGAAAGCAGACCTAAAGATATGGTAGAAAAACTACTCATAGCTGGCTCTGATACCAACCTGCACGACCATAGTGGAAAGACGGCGTTGATGTATGCTGTTGACAACCAGGATGGCACTATTTTATCACTTCTATTACAGAATGGTGCTGATTATACTAGTTGTGATAACAATGGCAAAACGGCGTTGATAATGGCAGTTGAGAAACAAAAAGAAATTCAATGTGAAGATTTGGTGAAATCTGATACATCTGTTAACCATGTTGATAAAAATGGACAAACGGCATTAATGATTGCCGTGAAAATGAATAATGGGAAGATGGTAAATTGTTTACTGAAAGCTGGAGCTGAAGCTAATCTGAGTGATAAAAATGGAAATACGGCATTAATAGCAGCAGCAGGAAGCTGTGATAGATCTGTTGTAGAATGTTTACTAAATGCAGGAGCTGAAGTTAATCTAAGTGACAACAAAGGAAGGACGGCTTTGATGGCAGCAGCAAGAACATGTAATAGATCTATTTTAGAATGTTGACTCAAAGCTGGAGCTGATGTTAATAAAACTGATACAGATGGAAGATCAGCTATACATGGTATAATGGTTGATCGTTGTAGTGGTAGGAAATGGATCAACTGTCTAAAATTACTTTTGATCCATAAATGTCACCCCTCGTCTCTTGATACTCCAGGAGAAGATGGTATAATTTTACTCCAATGGTTACTGGAAAGAAAAGAAACAGATCTCATATGGTATCTCGTTACAGAAAATTGTTCCCTCGAAGGTTTGGATCTTCCATATGTCAAAAATAAATTTCAGTTTCCCGATAAGTTGCTGCTTTCCAAAATTCTTTTTGAAAGTGGTGCACCTAAGAGTGAAATAGAGACCATTATTTTGTCGTCGGTTTCAAATACTGGTTTGTCGCGTACCACCTATAATCCGATGCTGGAAGAATCTCACTATAAACTACAGCTTGATGAATTCCACAATTTCTGCAAATCAAGAAGTTTGAAGTCAAGATGTAGAAGAGAAATCAGAAACTGTATCGGACCAGGAATCCGGAGTAAAATGTGGGTTTACCAAAATATCTACAAGATTATGTCGTCATGAAAGACTTGATACCCGAGAAATACTTTACTCTTGTAATAAAGAATAAAGATGATATAGGGCCTAAATATAATAGGGGGGGGGGGTATACTTTTAGTAGAAGCCTGGGGGGGTTTTGTCTTCAATGGAGCGAATATGTGATTATGTTGACATACATGATGATCATGTTATATATTGACAAAACATACATTTATAGGACTGCCCATCTCTAAATAAGTGTATATGATGTCCCTGGATAACTGTATTGATTTGTGGGGTGGGTAGTTGCAGGTGTGTGTGTGTGGAAGGGGATGTAAATTTGGCGGGAAATGAGTTGACGTTAATATAAATGGTGATTTTCTTACAGCTTGGTAATAACATTACTTTTTAATGCCGCTGCACATCTCTAGATATGTGTAGAAGGTTCCCATTGGTGGCATTCGGCGGGGGTGGGGATGTGTTTATGTGGACAGAAACCACTTGATTCAAAATTGACCTGAAAAGTGGCTTCTCATTAGCTTTTATGTTCAGTACCAAGATATTAAATTGTAATGGTATAGTCCGGTGGCTGAAGGAGGGGGTGGATCGCCACCCGAGCTGTGAATTTATGAGACCACGTTTTTCTAGACCATTTTTTTTTGTGTAAATTCCGAATCTGTGTGGTGATCAGGCGTTTGATTAATTAATGAATAAAACATAAATTTCTAGGACTGTCCATCTTTAAATAAGTGTTTATGATACCCTGGACTACTGTTTTGATTTGTGGGTAGCGTGTGTTGGTGGGGTAGCGTGGTATATTATGTATTTGGTTCTCCAGTCTGGTGCAGGAACTTTTGTCGGAGGAGGGCAGTATCCTTAAAACAGGGTTGAAACAGAATAATACCTAGATTCATCATTAATTGATCAAAAATTAAAAAGAAAACCACCAAAAACCACCACACAAAGTAGTTGTTAAACCTGATCAATTCATGGCTGAATACCAGGCGATAAAGTGGATGGTGGAAGTATGTATCACACTATAGTGTTATTTTAGTTCTAAGAAGGGTGTTCTGTTTAATATAGAAATTATTTATCTACATGATGTGTGACAAAAACTAGGGTAATGAAGTACGTTGCATTATTCTACTACTATCTTAGACAAGTTGTTCTCAACATTTTTTTTGCCAACGGCACACCATGAGACACATGAAAAAATAGCGGCACACCTGGCTAAATAATATTATATAGGAAAAATAGCAAGTCATGGACGGCATACAATCGTAGACACAGACTAGTTATAGACGCACCGATTAACTCAAACTAAATAAAGAAAAACACAGCTATGAACTTACTAGTTGACACCAGTGAATACTCAATTAGGATCCTGTGGTTTTTCGCACTTTCTTGGTGTGCCGTTTAAAGTTTAGCGGCACACTTGGGAAGTTTTTGCACACTTGGGAAGTTTTTGCGGCCCACCTGTGTGCCGCGGCACGCTGGTTGAGAACCACTGATCTTAGACTAACTCACCGACAGTTATGTCAGTAGCCATTTCCAGAAAGTAGGGCAGTGTCGTCGAGTCATCTCGTGTACGGATTATTTCAGTTAAATAGAATAATGATGGCGATAAACGGTGTCAACATGAAACACTTATACAAAAATGGTAATTGTTCCGCGCTCCTAGATGGCGCATTCTGCCATCTATATAGGAGAGAGATGGTTTGATTTACGCAGCTGTCATAATGAGACCGTAGACAAAACACCATAGAGGGTCCGAGAGAGGAGCATCATAGCCTCCTGGGCTTAGAGGCTAAGGTGAACACATCATCCTAGCGCGAATGCTATGTATAACTATCACGGAGGTCTGATTTAGAATGGATATTAAACTCAGACCGTGGAGATTTGGATAGCTCCTACAATAATTATTGTAGATAATGTAGTATCATGTATTTAACGTGTAGTTTGCTGTATTTGATATATAAACATAGTAACAACATCAGCAGTGTTCCAGAGTCAGTTAATTGATGATTGAAATGATTGTCACCTAGACGATAAATGACCAGGATAGTCGCCTCTGTCCCCGACACAGGATATAGAGTCATATATGTTTATTCTATTAGTCGAAAGATAATGGCTAAATACACAGTGGTTAATGATTGGAGCAAAGTGCTATGTTGATTTAGTTTCAGTTTCAGGTAAATAATTCTAAATATATAAACATTGGCGCAAGGCTACGACCACTTAGATGATTTCTTTTAGAAAAATCAACGACAAACAATCTTGGAGCTTCTAGGTACTTTCATATAATGATTTTCGATAATTATATAATATGAGCTGATAATCACGTTGTTATCGACAGTGCACGAATAAATACTGATTCTAAGCACGGCATTATGAAATATATATCTAGTATATCGATATAGGCTTTACATTTAGAGCAAATTGACACACCATTGCTCAGTGATGTTTGATGTCATCTTGGAGCTTTAAGAGGATATAAAACGCATGAAGACAATACAACAACCTCCCACGCCCTAATATGTTTTAAAAAATACCGAAATAATAAACAATATCTCTGTTACTTTTGGACCCGAAACTGGGCCCTTCTTTATAAGTAAATCCAAAATCCCGAGGTCATATATAGTAGGTTTCAGTCTGCCAGGCCTATTGGTAAATCTGAGATCTTGGGGCGGTAGATTTTAGTCTGCCAGGTTTATTGGTAAATCCAAAATCTTGGGGCTCCAGGTTTCAGACTGCAAAATTTGCAGTTGATGCAAGATCTTGAGGCCCAAAGGTTCTAGCCTGTCAAATCTATAGGTAAATCCTAGATCTCGAGACCCTAGGTTTCAGCCTTCTAAGTCAACATATAAACCCGACACCGATATTAAAGTGATATCTCACTCACTATACTAAATAACTGTCTCCCGTCAAAAGTCAAATCTTAGTAACTCACTTTTTTTTTTATCAAAATTGAGTTAGGACCAAATTTGTAGTTACTAGGGTGTGTGCTTCCTGTTGTTGATTTTGTAAGCAGTTGCACCAATGACACAACCTAGCAACTTCCTTCATTTGCTACAGCAAAAACCTAGTAGTAACTCAATGGATAATTAAGCTGAGGTTTAATATTCATTCATTATGTTTTCCTTTGTTTTCTCAAAATAAGAAAAAAGTGAGTTACTAGGTGTTACCTTACGGGGGCTGTGATAAATGCACGAGTAGTGGCAATTTATAGTGGGATTAATTGTGGATTAACAGAGTGATAAGTCCATGTAAAGTCTAAGTCACAATGGGCCGTACGGGCTACTACGGGCAGTCATAGGGGACACTTAATAAACTCATGCGTGATACTTGATTGTAGTCGGCATAGCAGAAGGTCGCACACTGACCGTAGAGACTTGCAACATTTTTATCCAGTTTCTTGCGACTGGTCCCTGAGCAATCAAATGATACGTTGGCTTGTGAACTAGGCTTTAACCAGAATAATAAATCGGGGAAGGTTAGCACATATGACGTGGAGTGTTGGTTAGGGTAAGGGCCAGGACGGCATATCCCCAGTGTTTTCATTCCGTTCCACCCCACTAAACCCAGGGTTAATCTATGGGGGAGGGGGGCTAGATGATTGTGCTTTTTTTATCGACCAACTAAATAAACAGGTAATTTCAAAGGAAGTTGACAAAGAAGGTAACTCTTATCGGGTAAAAGAAGCAAAACACAAAGTCTACATAAGAGAAGTCCAAATTATACTAAATGCGTATTTATTAACAACAAATTATAATTGTTTTATTACTATATACAGGAGGACGGGATAATTATTTATATGTTGGTTTAAGACTTTTATTGAGAATCAAATTGCCAAGTATAAGTTCAATAAAAATAAACAGAACTGAATGAAACATTTCGGACAAAGAACGAATAGTAATAACAATAAGAAAAGTCAAAAATATAGATGTTATACATATTTGAAATCAGCGGAATATACTACAGATTTTAAACATGCAATTAATTTTAAATGAATTAGAAATATATATAAATCATTCAGGAAATGGATATGAATATGGTTACCTACCCTAATATAAACGAACTGGTTTGTAAACTGTTTTTTGATTGGTTCGTTGACTTTAGCTACAATCAAAGCAAGGACAGATAATTTGAAATTGTGGAAACCCTATGGATTAACCCAGGGTATAATGGCGAATAACGAGTTAAGGCCACTGGGGAAACCGACGATGGGACAGTGCTAACCCTAACCATAAACCTAGCCCCACGCCTTACCCTTATCCTAATCCAAACCCCACATATGACGTTATTTGTGTAGACAGTCTCCGATCTAGCGATATCTTCAAAAATCATCTTATAACCATACTAATAGTTGAATATGCATATTAACTTAGAAATTTTAACAATCAAAGTGCTATAAGAACGTTAAAGCCCCAATAACACTCTTGTTGTAATTGAATAATATGTCCCAATCTTTATTCTGGTCAACAAATTGTGTTATTTTACAATCTTCAAATAAATTGATGATACAAATTTCAACGTAACACACCTAATTTTAAAAATTGGAAAAATTCAACTACATGATTTGAAAAGGTTAACGTAAACCTTTTCAAATGTGACTTGGATTTTAAAATATTTTCGAACCCTCTGGACAAGTAAAATATGATGTATTGGATAATTTACACAACAGGTAGGACACATAAACATCTGGTACTTATTTATTTATTTTCTAGAGCTGCCAAGCCAGCAAGAGTGTTATTGTCCCTTTAAACAACCCTTATTTTAGTAGCCTACCAATTTAAAGGAGCTAAATCACTAATATTTGTGTCCTAGAAATTGACAAAAATGGGTCGCAGCGCATATAATAATGTAACATGAGTGTATATATAAACTGATTAACATTCAACCATTTCTCTTTTTCTAATAGTTTCTAATCAGATATGTTCGGAGAAAAACGCCAGACGTCTGAATCAGATGGCAATCTCTAGCGTCTGGCTATTCCAGTCAACATAAATAGTATTTCCTGCGCATGCTTCATTTAAACATGCATTATGCAAGAGCTAAATCAACATATTGAAAGTCTTTATTTAGGCTTCAGATGTTATAGAAATGATTAATTAGACCTTTATTTAGACAACAAGCACAAAATCAACTCTGTAGACCCAAGGATGGCTTGGATACAGCTCGGATTTAAACAGTCGGCCTTTCTATATAATTAAATCAGAAATGGCTGACCAAGATAACGGTTACTGTTATTCGGTAACGTGCGCTACCGGAAACTGACGATGAAAGGCCTGTCAAGCGAGAGTACTATTACTATTGAGCACGTTACTGGATAATCCAGAATATGTGGGTGGAGTTATCGCCTGTCAATCAAACGATCGACAATTGTCGTTAAGGTGTCGCAGCAATTTGTACCCATTTCTTGTCCAAACTTCCAACACTGATAATTTCAATATTTTCTTTTGTTATCATCTGTTTTTGAATTATTATAGCAAGAATGGCCAATTCTTTATTAAACTCTTAACTGATGTATCTTTAAATTGACAAATAATTCGTGTTTTTAATGTCGTAGACTTTGGATGATATTAGGTCATACAGAGGACAATAACGGAGCGGGTTGTAAACACGTGCATAGGTTGAAGGTAGTGGTTGCTTCTGATCATTTAATAACAATGTTGCGGCGAGTCACGCAGTAGCCGTTATTGTGTTATTTATGTTCAACACGGACCGGCCCCGCCCCCTACGACCCAATTATTATTAAAGGTGATGTCTTGATTTTATCTCCAACATCGTAGAGGTCCAATTGTAACGTATGCTTCTTCGGTCGAACCTCCTGAAAGGATAGAAACAAATAGCTACGTTTAGATTTATCATATCCCATTTCAGAAAGTGTAAGTAGCGTGTTAGACATTTAAGTTCATTCGTGTTTTAGACTATGGGATTGTTTCATGAATAAATCGTATGTCCGTGTACACTGTCCGACGTGGGGGGGGGGGGGCATGGCCGAATGGCTAGTGTGCGCGCACTGTATCATACAGCTAACAATCTTATAGACCATCTGATACCACCTCACATTTGAGGAGTTCAAATAGCTATCAAGATTAGGCCCCGGAATCACAAAGCATTCTCAGACTTAAGTTAAGAGTTTGCTCAAAATTGTTCACCTTATTTTAACTAAAATATAGGGGGATTCCACGTCAAGTGTACACAAGGTTCTGACATGACCATCACAGATTTTGATGATTTTTGGTGTGCAAGTTAACCATGATGAAAAAACATGATGTGCAAAATTTTAGCGCTGGGAGCCCCATGGGGCCCCATCAGGGGCATTCCGAAATTTGGGCCTTTTCGGCTGACCTTCAAACTTTGAAAATCCATAACTTCGTCCCTAGTAATACTACTTACATGAAATTGGTATCAAATTGTTCAGAAAACATGGATCTTTCTAAAGACCAGGAGCACAAACTCAACAGAACAAAACCCAGGCAGATGTTGTTGACCTTGACCTTGGAACCCACGCCCCCGTAAAGGGGCAGCTTCGATTTGGCCAATTTTTCGTGTGAACATTGCCCCGCCTATGATTAACGAACATACAAAAAATCAAAATGGGATCTCCATGGGAACAGATTTTAGGAGCCGGTCAAGTCAGGTGCTACACAGTTATTCAAGTGCACACGACCTTATCACCACGACATGACGTCGTAACAACAAATTCGTGTGGGGAAAAAATTGTTGGTTCTATTTTCGAGGTGCGGTAAAAATTTGAGGTCTATACACTATTAATGGATCGTCCAGTGACAAGATAGTTTGCCAGGCAACGAAAAATACACCCAGCTAAGTCGTCCTGGCGTCAACAAGGGTTGTCGCATATTTTTACTTTTGTCAGTAAGGAGAAAGTTTACAATGCATGAAAATCTTATTACTAGTAATAGCCCATTAAGTAATGGTTAGAATTCGTCCACAAGATATTTCAAAGTGATCAAGGACCATAACTCTGGCAGTAATTATGACCTTAAACAATGCGTATAAATTTAAAGTCAATTGCATAAAAACATTAGCCTCTAGAGCATCCACAAAATATTTCAAAGGGATCAAGGGCCATAATTCTTGCAGTAATTATCGGATATCACTGAAAATCAATAGTCTTCTTCGTCTAAACACTGTGTATAAATTCAAAATCAATCGAATATTAACATTAGCATCTAGAGCATCCACAAGATTTTTCTAGGCCATTACTCTGGCAGTAATTATCGAATATCGCTGAAAATCAACAGGTTTCTTCGTCTGATGACCTTAAACACTGTGTATACATTCAAAGTCAATCGGATATTATCTTTAACCGCTAGAGCATCCACAAGTTTTTTCAAAGTGATTAAGGTCCATAACTCTGGCAGTAATTATCGAATATTGCTGAAAATCAATAGGCTTCTTCATCTATTGATCTTACACACCGTGTATAAATTTAAAGACAATCAGATATTAACTTTGGCCTCTAAAACATCCACAAGATTTTTCAAAGTGATCGAGGGCCATAACTGTGACAATAATTATTGGATATCGCTGAAAATCAATAGGATTCTTTGTCTCATGACCTTAAACACTGTGTATGAATTTAAAGTCAATCGGATATTAACTTTAGCCTCTAGAGTGTCCACAAGAAAGTGTGGACGACGGACGGATAGACAAACGGGCAGACGGACAGGGGCAACGGCAATATATGTCCACATTTCCATGTGGGCGTATAAAAAACAGAGAGTACAAGTTATCATAGTGAAATTAGTGATCAGAAGTCAGCTTGCACAAAACAACCTACAGTGAATTCGAATAAAATCGACGTCTGTTTTAGCGACCAAGATGGACTTCATGTCCATCAAATCTGTTCCCATAGTGATCCCACTTTGATTTTTTGTGTGTTCGTAATATATAGGTGGGGCAATGTTCACACGAAAAATTGGCTAAATCGAATCTGCCCCTTTTCATGGGCGTGGTTTCCAAGGTCAAGGTCAACAACATCTGCCTGGATTTTGTTATGTCGAGTTTGTGCTCCTGGTCATTAGAAAGATCCATGTTTTCTGAACAATTTGGTACCAATTTCATGTACGTAGGATGACTAGGGGCAAAGTTATGGATTTTCAAAGTTTGAAGGTCAGCCGAAAAGGCCAAAATTTTGGGATGTCCCTAAAGGGGCCCCATGGGGCCCCCAGCGCTAAAATTTTGCACATCATGTTTTTTCGTCATTGTTAACTTGCACATCAAAAATCATCAAAATCTGTGATGGTCATGTCAAAATCGCCCAAATTTTGTGTACACTTGACATGGAATGCCCCTATAGTCTTTTGTAAAACTTTTGTTCTTTTAATTTATCAAATACACCAGTAAGTAACTAGGCACACAGTTTTGTGTTTCTGGATCAAAAATATTTCTCATAAAGAGTGATTTAAAGTTAAGTAAATTCCCAACTTGTCTGAGAATGCTTTGTGAACTTGGGGCCTGATAAATATACCACCTGATCCTGATACCACCTCTTATTTGGGAAGTTCACATAGTATTTTTTATAAACTTTTGATGACCATTATATGAACTGCGTACTGCTAAATCTATTTCTAATTCTTTATTTCCTTAAAGGAGCTGAATGGCTAGCATCTGGGACCTAGAAATTGACACAAGTTGGTCACAACGCATATAATACTGTAATATGAATATATATAAACTAATTTACATTCAATGGTCTCCATTTTTACTCTAATTTCAAATCAGTTATGTTCGGCGAAATAAGCCAGTAGTCTCAATCGAATGCAAATTTCTAGCGTCTGGTTATTGCAGTCTACATACGCCGTTTGATTTGGTCCAATGTTTCTATCCTCGTTCCTCGAGTCTCTTGTTAGAACTGGGGTTGAAACGCATTATGGTACACGATTCGTGTACCAATGGTAAAATGTTTTTTGTTCATAAATATTGAGTATCAGAAGCCCATCTTTTTTCCGGTAAGATCACAGCATCAATGTTGATTTAAATTGACAAATAATTTGTGTTTTCAATGTTGAAGATTTTGGATGATATTGAGTTAGAGACTTAGTTACTTTACGTTGGGGTTGGGTGGCTGAATGTTTAGCACGTTTGCGCTGTATCATAAAGTATGTCGTTGAGTCAACTGGCGTGGTTCGATTCCCCGGTTGTACGTGACAAGGAGTCGGGTCTCTTGTCCAACCTCGTGGATTTTCTCCGGGTCCTCCGGTTTCCTCCCACTGCTAAATAAAGACCCCTACACGCAAGCGAAGTATTGAAATACAATTAAACCATATGTTAGTCCCGAAATGACCTAGTTTGTGTCGAGTGGACGTAAAACCCTATTTCTCTCTCTCTTATTTCCTTAAGTCTATTGATTCACCAGATAACATATATACACAAATACTATAATTACATACACACAATATATACATGGCAAGTAAATATAAACATTATAATTACATAACAAATGAAATTGGGTTTAACGTCCTACTGTTCTGCTGTGAAATGGGCTAATGAGAGAGAGAGAGAGAGAGAGAAATGGGGTTTAACGTCCACTCAACACAACCAGGTCATTTCGGGACTAACATACGGTTTTAATTTTATTTCAATAGTTCGCTTGCGCGTAGGGGTCTTTAGCCGTGGGAGGAAACCGGAGTTCCCGGAGGAAACCCACGAGGTTGAGAAGGCGCCCCTATCTCCATGCCACATACGCTCACACCAGGGCTCGAAACCACAGCAGCAAGCCAGAGGTGACCGGCCAGCTACAGGTTGAAGCGCGGCACTCTAGACCACTAGGCCATCCCAACCCCCCATGGGCTAATGAAGAAGGGCATAAACGCCATACAGTGTGCCACGAGGGAAGTTTTACCCGGGCAGCGGCACTACGACCTACTCTTATATCGAATTCCAACTGTCAAGGGATCTTTTACTTGCACGCCAATGTGTACACGGGACCTCGGTTTTGTGTCCCATCCGAACGACTAGACAACTGTCCCTGTCAGGCCCTCCGTCCTGCATCATTGACGTAAGGTAATATGGCAAATTTAATTATTATTTAATAGAATGATTATTTTCGTATCGGCAGAAATGAAACATTTGGACAATTTTAGCAAAGTTTAGTAAAAACCAATATTGTCAGTGGGCCTGAGGGGGCCTTAGCCTAACACCCCTAAGTAACAGCATTCATTTATTATTCTGTTTCTATACATCATGTAAATTGAACTTTTGTTGGCTGGATTGATTAAGATAATGAAATTGAAAATTCTATCCTGGTCCTGACATATGTACCACAAATAGCTATTGATCCTCCTGACCCCCTAACCAAATATCCCACCAATGAATATTATGTTGATTGTCATGCTTTTCGCTCTTCCGATAGATTAAACAATAATTTATAGGTTTTTAACCTTTAACCAATATCGATGCATCGATCTTTTATCGAGTACCCGTGCCCATAACGTAAATATACACTGATTACCCTTCAACAAAACTGACGATAAAAGAGACACGTGTAACCAGATTAATCACAGCCACAGGCAAATGGATAATGCCCCTCATTAATTCTTTGTTGTACATTGGATTTTTAGAAAATTATATTTTTTTGAAAGAACAATACAAAGTATCAATTTATTGGTTTTGAACGCCATTTTTAAAAATTCCTCAAATGAACATATAGAATAGGTTGTCAAGTCTCTCTGAATATAACCCGTTTCTGTTGGGCTCAAAAAATTTAGTAAAATAGTGTAAAAGTCACCGAAAGTCTCAGCGAAGAGGATCTTAGATTAGCGAAAGAATTCCAAGTAAAACGTAACTTCAATTCACATAACACCATTCAACGTAACACCAGATCACATAACTCCGATATTCCCACAAATTCGAATCCATCCAGCTGAAACATAACTTCTATTTACGTAACGTCATATTATCAAAATACCTATCCACATAACGTGATTTTAACATAATACCTATTACCTATTTACGTAACGTGATTTTGACAAAACCTATATTTACGTAACGTGATTTTAACAAAACCTATATTTACGTAACGTGATTTTAACAAAATACCTTTTCACATTACGTTAATTTAACGTAAAACCTAATGTACGTTTAATATTACTTATATTCACGTAACGTCATTTTGACATAGTACCCACTCCCATAACGTCATTTCAACGTTATACGCATTCATGTAATGTCATTTTAACATATTACCTATTCACGTAACGTCATTTTAACATAATACCTATTCACGTGGCGTCATATTAACATTATTACCTATTCACGTAACGTCATTTTAACATAATACCTATTCACATAACGTCATTTTAACATAATACCTATTCACGTATTGTCATATTAACATATTACTTATTCACGTAACGTCATTTTAACATAATACCTACTCACGTGGCGTCATTTTAACATAATAGCTGTCCATGTAACGCCATTTTAACACAATAGCTATTCTCGTGACGTCAACTTAACATAATAGAGACTGGCGTCAATGTAATTTTAGAGTTTTAGCAGATTTTCGCGCCGCGTACATATGGGTAGCTGAGCTGAGCTAAGTTCTATTACAGCATGATGGCAGATATACCAAGATAACACCAGTACTAGTCAAGTGCCTAGCCTACAAATTCCTGAAGAGAATAAAAAAAATTAGTGACGAATCTTACTAAAAATCTTCGACTTCGACTCAACAGCATTTTTTTGGTTTCACTAATCTATCATTTCAGAAATTATATATTTATTTTACAGATTTGCAAGTTCCCACCTCCCTTAATTTAGCACGAAGATACGCGAAAATCTCATCAAAAGTAATGATTAAATTGCTTGGCAAACTCCTACCTCCCCAAATTTAGCACGTAGATACGCGAAAATCCCATCTAAAGTAATGATTAAATTCAAGTCGTATCACGTATGAAAAATACACAAGCATCGTTGACGTCGATCGAAACGGATACGCGATACGGACCAGGAATATACGTTTTCCAAATGTCTCCACCACTTATTCACGTAACGTCATTTTAATATTACACTTATTCTTGCAAGCCGAACCATTGTAAAGTCATTTTAACATAACGTCTCTCCACGTAACACCAGTCCATGCCACACGTAAGTAAAACAGTCACACGAATTATTTTTCATTTTAAATCAACATTGATGTTGTGATCTTACCGGGAGAAATGGGGTTCTGATATTCAATATTTGAGATAAAATAAACGTTTCAGCGCTATTTGTAACAGGGGACACGAAGAAGGACACTGGACATATTACAGTAGAAACAGAAACGACTGAATGTAAAATCAGTTTATTATGTACATATTACATTATTATATGCGTTGTCAATTTGTGTCAATTTCTAAGTCCCAAATATTAGCGATTTAGCTTCTTTAAACTTAGATTATGCAAGAGCTACATCTGCATATTGTAGGTCTTTCTTTAGGCCTGAAATCTTATCTAAATTATTAATGAAACATTAATTAACTGATTCAAGCCATAATCAACTCTCGGTGGCATAGGATTTGTCCGATTTGAAATAGATTAGAACGGGTTCAACCATATCATGATTAATTTAAAAATTGACGAGCAAGCTTCGAACAACCAGGACGGTAGTTGCAATTATCGCACACGTCTGGCCAAACCTTCCAAGGCTAATATCTTGCTCACAATAAAGTAATTTGGGTGAAATTTTCTAATTATTCATTTTACATCATCTTTTTTCGAACTATTACAACAAGAATGGCCAACTCTTTATTAAACTCTTAACTGTATCTTTAAGGTAACTGTACCAAGTCGAGCTACTTAAATTAGGTTATTACAGTCAGTACAGTACATGTATTGCAAATCCACGTAAACCAAATTAACAGAGAGAGGGGGACGAGAGAGAGAAATAGGGTTTAACGTCCACTCGACACAAAGTAGGTCATTTGGGGACTAACAAGTGATTAAGCAGTGGGAGGAAACCGGAGGATCCGGAGAAAAACGGCCACGAGATTGGACAGACGACCTTACTCACTGTCACGTACATCCGGGGATTCGAAACCACGCCAGTTGACACGACAGACTTTATGATACAGCGCGGCGTGCTAACCCCCTTCCCCCCATTTAATTTAAAGTAGCTAAATCTCTAACTCAATATCATCCAAAATCTTCAACACTGAAAACACAAATTATTTGTCAATTTAATTCAACATTGATGTTGTGATTTAACCGGAAAAATATGGGCTCCTGATATCCAACATTTAAGACAAAATAAAAAATTTATCATTGGTACACGCATCGTGTACCATACTCCGTTTCAGTCCCATTTTTAACAAGGGGCTTAGAGAACGAGGCTAGACGGTGATGCATGGAATAACCAGACGCTAGAGATTGGAATGCTATTGAGAATTCAGGCGTACTTCGTCGAGCATAACTGATTTGAAATTAGAGTAAAGACGGAAAAGAATGAATGTAACTCAGTTTATATACATTCATATAAGATTAGTTTATGCGTTGCGACTCATTTGGGCAAAATATTTTAAATGGATATTGTTACCTGTATCACCGGCTACAAAAGCTTTCATCGGCAGGTCATCTCGGTTGGTTATAACTCCAGCGTCTTCCCGCCAATTCGCATCATTAATGTCACAATTGCATTTAAAACTTGGGTCAGTGCACGAATTCGTCAAATGACAGGCACACGCGTTTGGGATTGTTCCATTACCAGCAAGATAAGTAGCGATTTCATCATTACGTGTTACCCAACCCGTTTTACCGTCGATTTCAGCATGGTGACATTCGTATCTTACAAACTGTTCACAATAATCCGAGTTCTGCATCAGAGCTAGAATGTGGCCTAAAGATATATTATAATTAAGATCCAGTCTGTAGGAATATGGGGGGTCATAGTCATCCACGAATGTTCGGTTCATAACATCATGCTCTGAAATATCAAAAATATAATTATGATACTGGCCTTTTATAGCGTAGGGTTCTTTAGCAGTAGGAGGAATCGGAGGACCCGTAGAAAACCCACGAGGCTGGACAGGCGACCCTACTCTTTGTCACGTACAACAGGGGATTTGAAACTACGCCTGTTGACTCAATGACAGGCTTTATGATAGGGCGCTCACGTGCTAACCATTCGGCCTCCATATTTTATAGCATAATATAGATCTGCTGACCAGAAAAAAAGACATTTTGTTTTCTCACAAAACAAATCGCAATATAAAATCCAATGTAATCGAAAATAGTGTTGAATCATTATAAATGTGTGTCAGCTGTGGCAAGAAATGATTCATTCGGCGAATAAAATAGATTCAAGGTGAAAAATAATAGGCACGGATTCCAAAATAGCCTTAGAACAGAGGTGGGGAAGACTGGTATTTCCATATTGCAGCTATATAAGGCCGGATAGGAACTTTCAGAGGACATCGTCAGCTTAAAGACAGTTCCTAAGTCTTATCTACCTTGCAGGATGTTTCAATTAGAATTATTGTGAACTACAGGTACAAAACGAATCCTCCCTTTTTCTCTCATTTATAACTCACCTCCTACCTATAGTCATATATATATATAGAGAGAGAGAGAGTTAGACCAATTATTAAAGATACATTATGAGAGGGAGATCAGATAAGCAGCATATAGGCACTACTGCCTACTCTTATATATACCGAATTCCAACTGTCAAGATATCTTTACGTGCATACCAATGTGTACACGGGACCTCGGTTTATCGAATCATACGAACGACTAGACAGCTGTCCTTGTCAGGTCCTCCGTCCTGCATCACTGACAAGGGGAAACCACGACGTAAAATCGAGATGAACTTTCTCGGCCAATGCAGGGATCGAACACCCGACCTTCAGGCTAGCAAGCCAACGTCTTACCCACTTAGCCACCGTGATCCCCATTGTGTCTTCAGGTGGATGTAAATATAAAGTATGACTCTAGACTTACCTATTATAGTTACAGCATCGTCACATCTAACTTCAATTTTTGATAATGGACCTGAACCATCAACATCAACGTAAATCGTGTTCGAGGTCGTTAGCAGATTATTAGTCCAAGCATCGGCACAATCTTTGATTGATACTGTAAAATAAAAAAGGTGTCTATTACAAAACCAATATTCCGCGAGGGAAAGTTTACCCTGACAGCACTATGGATGTCTGCGCTTTTTTATTGTCGAAGGATCTTTGAAGTATTTCCAATGGCGTGTACATGCCCCCGGGTTTCCTACCAACCTTGCGCCACATCCTTCATCCTCATAGTGGCGAAGAACGGCACAACAAAAACATCTTCAATCCTTTTTTCTTCCATCTTCCAAGGGGCACAGTTTCACTTAATTTAGTGACGAATCGAAACTAGTAATTGATGTGTATCTACCCAAATTAATTCTACGGATCGCGTTTCAATTGATGGGTTGTTTATCCCTTTTAAACTATAATTTCAACAGTTCAATCTCTAAAATGAACATAAGCCCAAAATAAGTCCACCCAATCGGTATATACAAAGGTACCACTGTAAAATTGATACCGTTTATTTAGCAACAATAATCTTTAGTTAAAATTGGTATTATTATACGCTGTGGTCATAAAGTAAAACCACTAGTATACACAAAAACAAATATATGGACAAGACATCATACTCAGAGACCACAAACAAACAAACAATTCAAAAAGAGTAAATGGATCCTGGAGCTAGCAGTAAGCGTCCACTGCCTTGTACAGTCCCGGCCCTGTAGGGATACTAACTTCACTAAAATTGGAAAAAAATAAGGATATAACCCAGGGAAACCAGCATGAGTCATGATGTGCCATTACAAGAAATAAGAATGTAAGCATATTGTAGTGAAATGAAATGAAATGGGGTTTAACGTCCTACTCTTATGCACCTAACCTGGGCTAATGGAAGACGGGCACACGCCATACAGTGTGCTATGAGGGTAATTTTGCCCGGGCAGCGGCGCTACGGCCTACTCTTATATCCAATTCCAACTGCCAAGGGATCTTTTACGTGCACTCCAATGTGTGCACGGGACCTCGGTTATTCGTCTCATCCGAACGACTAGGCAGCTGTCCTTGTCAGGCCCTCCTTCTGTATCACTGACAAGGGGAAATCAGCATATTGTAGTAAACTTTAACTATACAAGTAACCACATCAGTGAAATGTATGAAAAAAAAGACGTAGTCTAAAACTAAATGCTATAATCTAAGTCAATTAAGAAACGTTTTAGTATTCAATAGAGTCGAGGTATATTGAATATAGTAGGTTAAATGTTCCACCAATCACAAAGAGAGAGAGAGAGAGAGAGAGAGAGAGAGAGAGAGAGAGAGAGAGAGAGAGAGAGAGAGAGAGAGATGGGGTTTAATGTCCATTCGACATAAACTAGGTCATTTCGGGACTAACGTATGGTTTAATTTTATTTCAATAATTCGCTTGCGCGTAGGGGTCGGTATTTCTATGATAAAACTGTCGAGTGAACGCTAAACCCATTTCTCTCGCTGACAATTAGCGGCCTAAAGATCATTAGGCACTACGGACATGACTGTTTCGGACATTGGGCACTGGAAAATGACGGTCAGCAACTTTATAAATTTTGAAGCATTACAGAAAGTGTGTTTCACGCTGACGGGAGCCACAGCACCTAAGAATAGGCAAGACACTAGCTCGCTGGCCTGGAGGTCGAGTGTTCGATCTGTGCATCGGGCGGGAAAGTTCATCATGATTTTCCGACGTGGTTTCTCCTTGTCACAGGACGGATGTCTAGTCGTTCGGATAGGATGAAAATAAGCGAGACCGCTTGGTAGTTGGAATTCGATATATAGTGCCGCTGTCTGGGCACAACTTTTGTCATTAGCCCAGTCGGAGCAGAGCAGTAGGACGTTAAACCCCATTCCATTTCATTTTTATTCTGTTTCAGACTGACATTTCGACTAACTTTTCTTAAATAAGATTAACAAAAGTGCTTTCTTAACAATGTGATCACAAACAGATGTGACGAACGAGATAAAAAGCAATCCAATTATTTATAAAGTGTTTTTTCAGACCTAGGTTTGATTCAATGACTTCATATGCCTCCTTTGTATGTTTTGACAATGATGGAAGATGCAAATGAATCAAAATGGGAGATAATCATCTCCATTTTACGCGTCTTTTGTTCCCGGAGTTTCGCTCGTTATATCACTTGAATGATAATTATGGAAATAATTGCTGTCATATTGTATGTGGTCGTTATTCAAATCGCTTTTTATCAACTATAAGTGGATAACCATTCAGAAGGATTGACGCCTCGAAACAAAAAATGACCAAGGACAAAACCAATAATCTATCAAGTTTGCCAATTACAGAGCACTTAAAAGTGTTTTCTTTTGTTAGAAAAAATCAACAGAACTGTTATAGTTATTATTATGCATGTTTGTAGATATTTCATTACTATTTTATTCTATTGTCAAAATAGCAATTTACCAATGTCCAGATTGATATCTCACTAATCCTTCAAGCCTTTTAACTGTTTGGATTGTACTTAAAGCCCCAATAACACTCTTTTTGTAACTAAATAATATGTCCCAATCTTCATTCTGGTCAACAAATTGTATTATTTTACAATATTCCAATTAATTGATGATATAAATTAATTTAAAAAATTGGAAAAATTCAACTAATTGATTCGAAAAGTCTAACGTAAACCTTTTCAAATGTGACTTTGATTTAAAATATTTTCGAACCCTCTGGACAAGTAAAATAGATAATTTACACAACAGGTAGGACACTTAAACATCTAGTACTTAGAATAAGGCCATTATTTATTTTCTGGGGCTGCCAAGCCAGCAAGAGTGTTATTGTCCCTTTAATGTAACTGTAACGAATAAGCTACAACCCTCAGAAAACAGCAGTTCGGCAGAACTGCTGATACACGGGTAACTGAATAAAATGAGTTTAAAAATCCTACCGTTCTTCATGCATCAGGTGGGCTATTTTGGGGTTGGATGGCCGAATAGTTAACACGTGCGCGCTGTATCATTCGGCCTGTCATTGAGACGACTGGCGTGGTTTCGAATCCCCGGTAGTACGTGACAAGGAGTAGGGTGGCCTGTCCAATCTCGTGGGTTTTCTCTGGGTCCTCCGGTTTCCTCTCTGCTAAAGACCGCTATGCGCAAACAACTTATTGAAATAAAATTAAACAATATGTTAGTCCCGAAATAAAGGAGTCCGTGTTGAGTGGACGTTAAACCCCATTTCTCCCCCTCTCTCTCCCTGTCCCCCTCTCTCCCTCCAACTGGGCTATTGGAGACGGACATACGCCAATCAGTGTGCTATGAGGAACAGCTACCGTGACTCCTTAGTAATTGGGTTTTTTGGTTAGGTATGTAGGCCTACTAATACTCTCAATCTCTATTAAATAATTCATGGATCAAAACTCGTTGGAAGAAAGGCAGTACAAGCACTCATAAAATACAAAATCTTATACGGAATGAATAGAGATATGGGCATACACCATAACAAATTTCCAGAAGTTAATTTGGCTCTGATAACCAGAAGTTAATTTAACTCTGATAGCTGCCTGGAAATTATTAACGTACTGCAATTGGAATACATGCAGATGCGGAGAGAGAGAGAGAGAGAGAGAGAGAGAGAGAGAGAGAGAGAGAGAGAGAGTTGATAACCAACTTTATCAGAAGAATTTAACGGTCTGTTTTATTGCCAGATGGTTGGGTTGGAATGGCATTTAAAACGTGATATCACACTGTCAATCGTCAAATTTAACTAGAACCTGGCAAACCCACTTCCGCGAAAATTCCTGGATTCGCACCTGAAATGGGACCGCACTTTTCTGTTCTATCTGTACGAAAAGACACTTCTCTGTGTCAGGCCCTACATGCTGCCTCGCTGATAACGGAAACCAGTCAATAAGAGTTCCGAGGAATTAGCTCGACCACCGCTGGGATATATCCCTTAATGTTTGTGATTTTAACAATCAAACGTGCTTAAACTACATAAATAAACATTAGTGCAAGGAGGTATTTAAATCAATTAAGCAAAACATTAAGTTATGAAAAACTTCAGTTTACATAGGCTACTCTTATCTCCATTCTTCATCGTTATATCAATACAATATTCAATACTACTCGATAATTGTCATATATTCTCCACACAAGGCTTCCCATGCTTACGGGCAGACAAAGGAAATGAAATGAAATGGGATTTAATTCCCTACTGTTGTTCCCCAACTGGGCTAATAAGACGGGCATACACCACGCAGTGTGCTATGAGGGACATTTTGCCGGGCAGCGGCAATATGACATGATGGTATTTTGAATTCCAACTGCAAAGGGTTCTTTTACGTGTACTTCAGTATGTACTCAGGATCTCGGTATTCCGCAAAAAAGAACTACACTATAGCATATGATAGATTCTATCACTTGTTGTACCTTCAACTAAATCAAAGCTGCAATTTCATAGTATGTATATTGTCACTCTGGTGTTATATCATTACTCATAGTATAATGAGTTACTCGGGTGGCATAGTATAATGAGTTACTCGGGTGGCATAGTATAATGAGTTACTCGGGTGGTATATTTTTACTCGGGTATGTATATCTCACTCTTCTGGTAGACACGCTTCGACCAATATCTGATTATAAGATTATAAGTCTTACATGGTCCATTAATATACATTAAACTTATATGAGTTGTTAATGTGTTTACCAAGTATGAAGAAGCATAACAACGCCAGGTAATTATTATTCGGAGTGTAACGCATACATACCTAGCGTTCTTGCTTATTAGTCCCTTCTTGTTAATTTGTCTCTAATGTGCTTCAATGGATATTGATATTAGTAATTCCACTTGGCGGATGAAGGCGGGTGGACTTTGGTTCTGATCAAAGGTATAAACAGGACTGGCGCTAATCCTAAAACTACCCCTAGCCTTAACCCTTACCCTAAACGATATCTCGTCAACAACCACGTACCTTAACCCTATTTACATATCGCAAACTTGACAGATCTGTAGTTGGCCTTAATATTTAGACCTGGCTTGAACCAGGACCTCTGAAATCTAAGTCAAAATTAGTAACCATTTCCCGTTGCAATTGTATGTAATATCTAGGGCTGTACAACATCCAATGCCACCACTCAATAGATGAGTTCACTTATGCCAGGTTCTCTCTTCACGATTCGACCCACGAATGAAATCATAGTTTTAATCGTGGAGTGGTAATCGTAGTCATATAATGTGCAGAGGCGGATCTAGTGGGGGCGCGAGGGGCGCCCGCCTCCTAATTCTCGACAGTGCCCTTTTTTACTGCTGCAAGTGCCTTTTTTTCAGACCCAAATATGTCCTCTCCGAACGTTTACTTAGACGAAAATATCAGCCAAATAGCTCTTGTAATGTCTACAGATGCAAGAAAATGCCCCATCTCCGCAGTAAGTGCCCTCATTTTGCGGCGCCCCCCCCCCCTTTTCAAAATTCCTAGGTCCGCCCCTGTTGTGGTCAGTCATGGCAATCGTATCGATCGTATCGAAACGTAACCGAAAGTAGGGGGTTTAATGAATGGCAGAATGATGAGCACGTGTGCTCTGTATCGTAAGGTCTGTCATTGCGTCAACTGGTGTGGTTTCGATTCTCCGGTTGTACGTGACAAGGAGTAGGGTCACCTGTCCAACCTCGTGGGTTTTCTCCGGGTCCTCCAGTTTCATACCACTGTTAAAGACCCTTAAGCGCAAGCGAATTATTGAAATAAAATTGAATCATATGTTAGTCCCGAAATGACCTTGTTTGCGCTGAGTGTGTGTCGAGTGCATGTAGCAGATGACTGTGGACCTAATAGGGGACGCATCGCACCATAGTTGGAACCTAGTAGTAATTAAAATGATTGGATTGATGATTTTCAATAATTAAAACTGTATTTAATGAAGCAAGTAAGTTTGTAACAAACTAATCCGTCACACGTCCCTTCTGATATACAAAACATATTCACATGCGATATATGAAATGAAATGAAATGGAGTTTAACGTCCTACTGTTCTGCTCCTAACCTAAGCTAATGAAGACAGGAATACGCCATACAGAGTGCTATGAGGGAAATTTAGCCCGGGTAGCGGCGCTGCGGCCTACTTTTATATCGATTTCCAAGAACTAGACAGCAGTAGTTGTATTCAGGCCCTTAGGGAAACCACGCCGGAAAATCGGGATGAACTTTATCGGCCAATGCAAGGATCGAACACCCGACCTCCAGGGTAGCGAGCTGGTGTCCTACCCACTTAGCAACCGTGCCCCCCCCACCCCAAGCGATATAAGGGACGAATAAAACTATTATAAACAAAATAACGCATCCCAAAAACGGAAAATTTGACCTTCTGTTCTCCGAGGTGAACTTAGCGAGTTTACATCTCTATTAAAAGGGTGATTACTTTCGATTATTTTCATTATACAAGAATCACCGCGCCTTAACTTTCAGTGCATATGACCTAATTTGACCTTTGTCCCCGAATATCTTGAAAACGCGCGGACTGATTTCCACTCGCCATCGTATTCTACGCAAACTTTTACTCGAGAACAGTTGGGTCTGGTTTTGTGCCCATTTGATGGCAACCCTCCCACACTGAGCCTCCAGACTAAACGGGTGGGTTTCCTATATGCACAATCACACACATGTTACGCCTACAAATCCATCGATGTAATGTCCATTTATTTAAGAATTCTCAGTTGAGTGGTATCAAGGCAAATTTAATGATCTGATCTTCGCTTAGGAATGCTTTTAGGTCCCACTCTTTTTGTATCAAAAATAAACATTGATCACGAATCTTCCAATATTTAAAGCATTTAACTTAGAAATTATATAGTCTTGAAATAATATAATTGATCTGTATTATAAAATATAATGCAAACAAAAACGGGTAAGATGTTAATACTCTAAATATAAACGCACGTGACTTTGTTTTTCGTGGAGAAGATTAAACAAGCAAACAGGGCCGTATTTAGCACCTCCAGAAAAATAAGGCGCCCCGCGAAATTGCGCCCCTATGGGATTACTTGCTTGCGACTTTGATTGCGACAGTCCCCGAGCTCAGTAACTTACATACGACCCCCGAGGTTGAAAAAAATGGTTATTGTTATGAACATGATATTTTATGTTATGTGGACCCATGTAGGTCCATTACTTTGAGAGTTTATTCTCCCCCTATAAAATAATTCAACACCAGCTGCTAAAATCGATATAAACTTGTGATAACAATTCCAGTTGATCGTTTTAGGCAGATTAGAATGTGGAAAATCTACTCATAGAGAGAGAGAGATAGAGATAGAGAGAGAGAGGAGGTAGAGAGAGAGAGAGACACACACACACACATTTTGGGAATAAGATATGGGTCGTTAGCAGTCGGAGGAAACCGGAGGACCCGTAGAAAATCTGCGAGGTTCGACAGTCGAGACTACTCCTTTCCACGCCACAACATGTATTGTAGGCCATCGAAAACGAAACTAAATATAGATCTGTATTTTAATCCGATTGGAAAAGACCATTTGAGTGAGTGATAAAAAAGGGGTAGCTATTTTAACACTTTAAGTTAATGTAAACTGACGATACGCCATCTGAATCACCTAAGGCGGGTTGGATGGCCGAATAGTGACAAGGAGTAGAGTCGCCTGTCCAAACCCAACGGTTTTCTCCGGGTCCTCCGGTTTCCTCCAATCACTAAAGGCCCACACGCGCAAGCGAATTATTAAAATAAAATTAAACGATGTGTTAGTCCCGGAATTACCTAGTTTGTGTATTGTGGGCGTTAAATTCCATCTTTCTCTCTCGCTCTCTCCCTCTCTCGCTCCATCTCTCTCTCTCTCTCTCTCTCTCTCTCTCTCTCTCACTGTAATTTTTCAACATTAACTTCATTTCTCTGATGCTCTAATTTAAAATGATTAGACCTGGTTGTATCGATTAGGTAAATCAGTCAATGTGAAACATATGATACGTCCGCTGGGAAACATGTTGAATCACACGTAATTGTTAAAATATATTCATTGAAGTTTCTGTTTCAGGAAGTGATCCTACGCAACCAACAATTACCCTAAAAGATTCTGTAGTGGAATAGAGATGCGCGATAAGAATTTTCTATATCCTGCCAGACATGACACAACTTGCCAAATTCAGCAACATCATGGGTTAATCTGATGTTCGGTCCCTTTAGATTTAACAGTACTACAGGTTTGTTAAATAGCTCGTCTTCAGTAGGCCAGTCGGGGACGCCCTGTTTCTCGAAATCTTAACTAAAGATAAAATCCAAATTTTAGTAGATACTTAAATTTAATTGGCTAAGCACTAAAATCAAACTTTATATTATCCAATCAATTACTAAAATTTAGATTTTATCTTAGTTAAAATTTCGTGAAACAAGCCCCAGGGCGTTAAACCCCATTCATTTGATTTCATTTCGCGTTAAATGTGGTTCACAATGAGGGATAGCGAGAGAGAGAGAGAGAGAGAGAGAGAGAGAGAGAGAGAAATGGGGTTTAACGTCCACTCTACACAACTAGGTCATTTCGGGACTAACATATGGTTTTTAATTTTATTTCAATAATTCGCTTGCGCGTAGGAGTCTTTAGCAGTGGGAGGAAACCGGGGTGCCTGGAGGAAACCCACGAGGTTGAGAAGGCGCCCCTATCTCCATGCCACATACGCTCACACCAGGGCTCGAAACCACAGCCGCAAGCCAGAGGTGACCGGCCAGCTAGAGGTCGAAGCGCGGCACTCTAGACCACTAGGCCATCCCAACACCCCTTGAGGGATACCGACATCAAGGGCCTCTTTAGATTTACAGTAACAATGCTATCATTACTTTACCTAGCCGTATTACAACTTTGGGTGTAAATGGGCCGTCACATTAGCCCAGTCGAAGCAGAACAGTAGGACGCTAAACTCGATTTCATTTCTTTTCATTTACTTCGTTTTTAATTTTGTACACAATGAGATTTGGCTGGTCTTTGGATATTTTTAGGTGTGGGATGCACGAGATGGAGGTTATGCTGGAGAAAGAAAGACTGATAAAGTCTTTCTTACCCAGCATAATCCAAGTCGAGGACTTTATCTTGCTTTTAAAACGAACACTGGAGGAATAACCCGTAACAGGTTCAAAGAAAAACTTTCAGAAGAATAACCCCAAATTCCCCTGCATATATCCGAAACGGCCCAGATTTTCAGACCGCGAGTTATTTTGGACATACAATATAATGGAAATTAAATCATGGGTGAATAATCATCAGACTTAAAGTGTTGACTCTGTGTTCATTTAAACGATATAATATCAACATGAATAAGTGATGGTTATAAATGTTGCCATTAACTGCTTTAAAACCCATCTATCCAACCAATGTTTTTTCTCTGAGAAATTCTAAATGTGTTGTGTTTAATCGTTAACGTTGTTTGACTTTCAAAGTTTCTGTTTAGACGCCTCTGGCACAATTAGCACCAGCATTAAGAATTGAAAGCTTGATTACATCGCTGAAAATATTTTATAGGATTTTATATTAATACACATTGTAATATTTATCAATTCAATTTCCTTTGAATTTTTATTTACTTATCGTTCACTCTTTGTTGCAATTCTGATTGTTTAAACTGATGTTGACATTACAATTCTTTTAATTTCCTCACCAATTAAATCTAATGTAAGTGCGGTAAATATATTTTCATAAAGCACCGTTTCAAGTACTGCTTATTTCCAAACATTGGTTTGATTTAACTTTGAAATTTATGGCATTTACTAATAATTCAGTCTTACTCAACCAGTCAATCTCTGGTTTAGATAGCATAATAAAGCTATTACAGTAAATACAATTTTGTTTAACAAAAGACCACATTATTGTACATATTGTACACACACCCATGGTTATTATTGTAGACATGACCCCAGTTATCATCGTGCACACTACCCTGGTTATTATTGTACACATGACCCCAGTTATTATTATACATATCAACCCAATTATTATTGTACATTTTAACCAAGTTATTATTGTACACATAACCCAGTTCATTTTGTACATATCATGTAGCACCATTAAATTGATAGATATTGAATAAAGAAAAATCATGGCATTATATTTCATTAATTAATATCTTAGACATGTTAGTAGATTCACATATATGCAGTGTGTACTTAAATCAACTAGAATATGAGTGACAGATGGTCGCATAAAAAAGAGTTATAATTTGGTAAACATTACCTGGTTCTGTGGGAATAAGAATATCATTTATTACATGTGATAGGAAATTTACCTATTGCGTCATTTGGCTTAATTTAACCAATCATATTGTTAATTGCACAGGTTCGGGGTCATGCACACACACGGCTATGCATGATATCCGTTGGGGCTATAAAAGAAATTATATTAAACCTTTAAGACGGACTCATTAGATTCCAGAGAGATTACCGTCTGAGTGGTCATCCAGCAGCTTCATTCCAGAAGGGGAAGATGTAGCAATTTCTATCAACAAATTCGCCCAGTGTTTCAGAATGACTTATTATTGTAATCTATTCTATGCTTGTATCTATGTATCCGGCTAGGTTATATAAAATGTAAGAACGAACTGTTGCATTGTTATTCCTGGTAATACAAACGTTTTAAGAAAACTGTAAGAAGTAACTACACAACGTGAAGCAGAAGCAAAGGCAGGTTTACAGTATTTTTGGACAACCTGTTAAAGCGGGAATTTCATATTTTCCAAGAAAGTTAAAATATATTTATTTCTATGTCTTTTGCTCAATAGATTGTCAACTCACTATTATACAATCATAGGCATTATTTTCCACACTTAAAGATCTTTCAAATCCGAAATAATAACACAATTATACTCCTTGTTTTCCCATTCCCCCTATGCAATAGCTATCTTCAAACGTTTGAATTTGAATTTGAAAATGATACTTCTCAACTGGCAATAGTGAATTATAGGGTTAATAGGATTATTCTTTAAAGGGACAATAACGCTCTTGCTGGCTTGGCAACCCCAGAAAAAAAATAATAGCCTTATTCTAAGTACTAGATGTTTAAGTGTCCTACCTGTTGTGTAAATTATCCATTACGACCTATTTTACTTTTCCAGAGGGTTCGAAAATATTTTAAATCAAAGTCACATTTGAAAAGGTTTACGTTAGACTTTTCAAATCAATTAGTTGAATTTTTCCAATTTTTTAAATTAGGTGTGTTAAGATGAAATTTATATCATCAATTAATTGGAATATTGTAAAATAATACAATTTGTTGACCAGAATGAAGATTGTGACATATTATTTAATTGGGGCTTTAACAAGGTAGGACTGTTTATAGATACAATCTATTTTAAGGCTTTATTTTAATATATTTTAAAAAATATAACTTAAAAATATGAAATTGCTGCTTTAACAGAAATAAAAGCAATGAAATGGGGTTTAACGTCCTACTGTTCTGCCCCGAACTGGGCTAATGAAGAACAGCATACACCATACAATGTGCTATGGGGGAAATTTGGCCAGGCACCTGCGGCGATATGTTCCACTGCCAAGGATTCTTTAACGTACACACCAATGTGTACACGGGGCCTCGATTTTCCGTCTCATACGAACGACTATACAGTACCACTGACAAGGAGGAACCAACGCCCGACAATCCGAAGGAACATTCTCGGCCAACGAGTCGAACACGAATATTCCATGTTAGCGAGCCTACGTCTTACCCACTGACTAACCGTGACTCGTAACTCGGGTGAATGGCCGAGTGGTTTGCGCGTGCGCGTTGTATCATAATGTCTGTAATTGAGTCAGCTGGCGCTGTTTGGATTTCGCGAATGTATGTGACAGGCAGTAGGGTCACCTGGCCAACCTCGTGGTTTTCCCCCGGCCCCCGTGGATTCCTCCAACTGCTAAATGAGCTCTATGTGTAAGCGAATTGTCAAAATAAAATCAAATCAATTAGTCTCGAACTAATCTAGTTTGTGTCCCTGTCCTCTGTCTTTCTCTCCGCTTCTCTGGGAAAATATTACGTCACACGATATTTGACATCAAATATTTCGCAAATTTTTTATCGCGTATTACTACAACACCCATACATTCCTCTTACCTTCCTGGCAAACCAAATGTGACCAGGTTCCATTTGGAAAACAATTTGCAGGTGCTGAAGATCCATACAAACATGGTGACTGGATAACGTCTCCTATTGACCACAAATTCTTGCTTAAAAAGACGGTCCGGTTAACGGCTGTTACTGTCGGTACCCCAACACAACCAAGCACAACGCATCCTACGTCATTGTAATCCCTGACGTCACATCGACTGTTATCTGGACACTGATGATTGAAACATGCTCCGGCCAAATTCAACTTTGGCCAGTTTTCCGACACGCTGAAAACAGAATTGTTATTCGTGATATACGAACTGTTG
Organism: Patella ulyssiponensis; assembly: GCA_963678685.1. Lineage (NCBI taxonomy): Eukaryota > Metazoa > Mollusca > Gastropoda > Patellidae > Patella > Patella ulyssiponensis. Next base: position 96,881,286 of record OY783226.1, read on the forward strand.
TCATTGTCCATTAAATGACAGAGAAAAGACTGAGTATTAAAATTGACCGATTTGCATAGACTGAACTGAAGACACTTTGCCATACACTGAACTAATCCTAGGTCTCGAAATTGCCAAATTGGCGATCCTGAAATTTTCACATTTTGCTTAACATCATTTTGAAATAAAGCCACATTGGCGCACATTTGACTCAACACACACGCAAAATGTAGCCCGATGGTTATACAGAACGCACGATACATCTTACAAGTTCCAACATCCATGAAATAATAACTGACAAGTTGAACCTGAATCGACGTATTATTAATTCATAGCCGCTGGGATAAATTTCCAATATAAATATGTTAAACCCTTGCCTAATGGTCTCTAATGGATTAAACATTTCTCCATCCGCGTTCTTAAGGTTGATATTCATATGGACGGGTCCATTCCATGTTTTAAAGGTACAGTTCCTGACTTCGCAGGGGCGTTAAAGGTTAAGAGAAGAGAGAGAGAGAGAGAGAGAGAGAGAGAGAGAGAGAGAGAGAGAGAGAGAGAGAGAGAAAGAAAATCCTCAAGGCATAAGCTAGGTCACAACGGGACAAACACGTGGTTCAATTTTATTTCAACGATTCGCTTGCGCCTAGGGGACTTTAGCAGAGGGAGGAAACCAGAGAACCCGGATAAACCCAACGAGGATGGATAGGCGATCCTACTCTTTGTGAAGTACCACCAGGGAATCGAAACCACGCCAGTTTGTTCGGCCACTCCCGTTTAATGATTAAATGAATTAAATGCGGAGATATAAAATGGGGTTTCGCGTCCTACTGCTCTGTATCAACCGGGATAATGAAGACGACTATACGTCATACAGTCTGGTATGACGTACATTTTGACAGGTCTACTTTTATTTCTAATTCTTACGGTCAAGGGGGGTTGGGATAGCCTAGTAATCTAGAGTGCCGCGCTTCGACTTCGAGAGAGAGAGAGAGAGAAACAGAGAGAGAGAGAGAAATGGGGATTAACGTCCACTCGACACAGAGTAGGTCATTTTGGGACTAACATATGGTTTTTTCAATTTTATTTCAATAATTCGCTTGCGCGTAGGGGTCTTTAGCAGTGGGAGGGCTTCGACCTCTAGCTGGCCGGTCACCTCTGGCTTGCGGCTGTGGTTTCGATCCATGGTGTGAGCGTATTTGGCATGGAGATAGGGGCGCCTTCTTAACCCCGTGGGTTTCCTCCGTGCACTCCGGTTTCCTCCCACTGCTAAAGACCCCTACGCGCACGCGAATTATTGACCTAGTTTGTGTCGAATGGACGTTAAACCCCATTTCTGTGTATCTCTTACGGTCAATTGTTCTTTATCGTGGGTGCCAACGCGTACACGTGACCTCTCATTCTCACGCAGCTCACTAACTTCTGCTGACGTTGGCTTTGATCGACAATAATAAACAATTCTATGGAAACCAAACAAATGATAAAGGAGTTAAATCGCTAGTATTTGGGACCTAGAAATTAACACAAATTGGTATCAACGCATATAATAAAGTAATGTGTACGTATATAAACTGATATACATTCAATCGTTCTGTTGTTACTCTAATTTCAAATCAGTTATGTTCGACGAAATACGCCAGGGGTCTCAATCGAATGGAAATATGTAACGTCTGGTTATTCCAATCTACACTGATAGTATTTATTACGCATGCTCTCCCGATAAGAATATGAGGTCGCCGTTTGACATGACTCGTGGAATATGCTTAGCCTCGTTCTTCGTGTCTCTTGTTACAAAATGGGGATGAAACGCATTATGGTACACGATTCGTGTACCAATGGTAAAATGATTATTTTGTCTTAAATATTGGATATCGAAGTAATATAGGAACACATTTTGAAATGTGCAGGGAACTCTTCCGCGAAAAATTACAGGTAAAGTAGTTTCTACCATCCAAACAAATATTCTACGAATATTAGTCTGGATGGGTCCTCAAAATTTGACGGACAGAAGGTCATTGTCTGGATTATCAAGTCTTTTATGTTACCACGTACTGAATCTACCAAAACATCTCGCTTGTGAACAATGACACTCTCTAAAATTTTATTTGTAAAGGTTTTAATTGATATGGTAAATTTCTCTAGCCAAGAATCAGACGTATGGCTTCTCTCACAATATTCTTAATTCTTCATCGCGATTTATCTTTAGTCCTCGTCAGAGCCTTATATATACGGTCTGGCCCTCGTCTCTATTTTGTTTCTAATATTAAAAGTGCAAAGTGAATTGTGGGATATATTTCGAGACTTTAGCCAAAAGGGTCCATTGTCTATGCATAACCGGGAGTTTGTTTTTTTTATGCGGTTTCCTCCGGGCACTCCGGTTTCCTCCCATTGCTAAAGACCCATACGCGCAAGCGAATTATTGAAATAAAAAATTGAAACCATATGTTAGTCCCAAAATGACCGGGTTTGTGTCGAGTGGACGTTAAGCCCCATTTCTCTCTCTCTCTTTTATGTGGTAGATTATCCAGTAATTTTCGTCAAAAATTGACAACGGACCCAGGCCCTCCGTACTTTGAAGACTAGAGGGTTCTGGGTGACCGAGACTACAGGTAAAGAGGTCTAGATTGCAAACTGTGCATGTCGCCATTATAATTTTAGAATACATACGGGAGTAACTAAGCAGCGCGATTTTGTTTATCATATCCATGAATCATGACTAATCCTTGTTATTCAGCATAGGCTATACAATGGTATACATAATTAAGGCGGTTTGTTCATTGACAAATGCCAGGAACTACGTCATGAATACTACCGATACAATTGTTGATTCGTTACGGTTCTAAGACTGTGATATATCTTTAATAATTCAACCAATAAAGTTACACAGTTCCGGCTGATCAGCCGTTTCAAACGAAAGATTCATTTTAACTTTATTGCTTTTCTAGTTTGTTGATTCGTTACGGTTCTAAGACTGTGATATATTTTTAATAGTTCAACCAATAAAGTTACACATTTCCAGATGATCAGCCGTTTCAAACGAAAGATTCATTTTAACTTTATTGCTTTTCTAGTTGGTCAGTCAGCGTGATACCCGATCAATGAAAATGATTTATTACTTTGCTTCATTAGATAATATCCACATTAGACATCTATTATATATGCGTAATATACCCTAAGCGGCGCTTTGATCTAAAATAAATCACCGGCAAATTATGTCTGGATTGTCTACAGGGAGGTAACCCTGGTTCAAGTTGGTGAAAATATGGTAAAATAAATTCTACACTAGCTGGGCTTATAAAGAGGGACATAAGCCATACAGAGGCTTACGGCCTACTCTTAATACGAATTCCAACTGGCAAGGGTTCGCCATGTGCACGTCAACCAGATTTTTATTCCCTAACGATCGCAAGTAAGTCTAGGAGATCGCAAATAGACGAACTTCAAATCTATGGGAGCGAAATGATGTCCGTGATCTTGGTATACAGTTAGATTGTAAAATTGATTTTAAACACCATGTTTCAATGATATGTAAATCCACCTTTTATCATCTTTGTAACTTTGGCCATATTAGAAACTTTATTAATCTAAAAACAGCAATTCACGCGTCCTCTTGATTACTGCAATTCCATTCCATATAATCTTCCCTCATATCAAATAAATCAGCCACAGAAGATCCAAAATAAGGTAGTCCGTATTGTAACAACACGAACCAAACAACGTGATCATATTACCCCAGTATTAAAAAATAGGTTGACAGGCAACGAAACATACGCCCACACAGCAGCTAAATCGTCCGGGCAGTCAACAAGAGTTGTTGCATATTAAGTAATTATCAGGAAATCATTAGAATTTGTTTGGTTTTTATCAAATTCTGCCCCATGCTAACGTTTAGTATACGAAACATTTAATATTATTTCTAAAATTAGATAATAATTGAGACCTCTAGAGGGACCACAAGCTAAAAAAGTCAATTTTGCGTACAATCAGGGGCTATAATTCAGAAAGTTACAATCCGATATTTTCCATTGAATATCAAAAGGAACCAAGATCTTTCGGTTATAAACATGCATTTCAAGTTTCATCAACATCAGATATACCATATTTTTACAGTATTCGTGTACAAGCGGCGGCCATTTTGTCTGCCAGTTTTGGTCCGATTTTCACGAAATTCAAACTCAACATTCATTACATTGTAACGGTGGTATAATCAAGTGTTTTTTTTTAAATCGGGTAATAAGTTTAACTTCCAAGGAACCACAATCTAAAGAAGGAGATTTTTCGTATACCATCAGGGGCCATAATTCAGGAAGTTATGATCCGATACTTGCAAATATCGAAAGGAACCAAGATCTTTAGGTTATAAACATGTATTTCAAGTTTCATCTAAATTGATTTAAAATTGTGACCTCTATAGGGTCATTTTGTCTGTCAATTTTGGTCCGATTTTCACGAAATTTGAACTCAATCTTCATTACCATGTAACGGTGATATCATCAAACGGTTTTTTTTAAATCGGATAATAATTTTGACCTCCAGAGGGACCACAAGCTAAAAAGGGCGATTTTTCGGACAATCAGGGGCCATAATTCAGAAATTAAAACGAAGGTAGAAGGATGGGAAGCAGGGGTCCGTTCTCATTTTGTTTGTGTCTGATTTTGACGAAACCAAGTTGGAATATAGGTTTATATCCCAAATATCTCACTTCCTTTCTATATTACCATGAATCCGATCGTAACATCATTGATCATCCCCTTTAAGTGGCGTTTAGTAACTGGGTAGATAAATACACTATATACATACTTATGAAAACAGCTACTGATTTATTTATTTTGAAAACGTTGAGAAAATACTCTTCGAAACGTTTCCTAAATAAATCAGTAGCTGTTTTCCATAAGTATGTGCATAGTTTATTTGGACCATGGCCCACAATGATAAATGAAATGAAATGGGGTTTAACGTCCTACTGTTCTGCTCCTAAACTGGGCTAATGAAGACGGGCATATGACATACGGTGTGCTATGCGGGAAACTTTGCCCGGGCAGCGGCGCTACGGCCTACTCTTATATCGAATTCCAACTGCCAAAGGATCTTTTACGTGCACGCCAATGTATACAAGGGACTTTGGATTTTCGTTTCATCCGCACGACTAGACAACTGTCCTCCGTCCTGCATCACTGACAAGGGGAAACCACGCCAGAAAATCTGGATAAACTTTCTCGGTCAATGCAGGGATCGACGTCAATAATAACAACTCTTCCAGATCTTAGTGTAGTATAGACAAGTAAAGCAAAATTTTGAATTATAAAAAACAAAAGGAAATAGGATCTGTGTTTAAATGCGACTGAGAGCTATAGGCCTTTTAAATATAAGATGATATCGGATAAATATAATCATCAAACCCATTATCTGTATAAATATAAAATGCCACACTAAACAGTGTCATATTGTCTTACAATTTATTTAACAATCTACGGTGATAACGACGGAGCAATTATCACTTGGAATAAGACCACTTGTTGGTTTCTCCTGATCCTTTGTTGTCATCCAACTTCTAAAAAACCCGTAAGCGCTAGAGAAGTATTGACCATATTATTAGATCCAAGCTGTCAATTTGTGTCGATGATAGTAAACCCCATTTCCCAGCAAGACAATGCAATTCTTAAAGGGAGCATATCTCTACTATTTAAAGTATTATAATGGTCGAAAATGGGCCATTGAAGGAGAGAAAGAGAAATCGGATTAACGTCCACTCGACACAAACTAGGTCATTTCGAGACTAACATATTGTTCAATATTATTCCAAAAATTTGCTAGTGCGTAGGGGTCTTTAGTGGTGGGAGGAAACCGGAGGATCCGGAGAAAACCCACGAGGCTGGACAGGAGATCCTACTCCTAGACCCACGCCAGTTGACTCAATCCAATTATCGACAGTTCACAGACTGTCTTTCAGTCTAAGGATTTTAAAATAAAGACCTCATTCTTCTGTTGAAAATCCCTTAATAATTTAACACGGTCTTATTTATGTAGTTATCTAGACAACTATAATGTTTAAATATCAATTGTGCAACGGCTTGGTCACCCAACTGCACCATACTAAACAGTCTATTAATTTTTACACATGGAGGCCATTTAGAGCAGAGATCTATTCTCGAATATTTGCAGAATGTCAACCATGCGACTGGGTTCACGACGTAAACGCCACGTGGTGTGGAATTAGCTGTCATTGTTTACTAGATAAAGCGACACCGTGCCTCTTTGTAAATCGTGTTTATCAACCCATTTAATTTTAACATACTTCAGTTTTAATTCATACACATTTACATAACGTACACTGTGTATGTTTTAGTTTATTTTAAACAACGTTGTATTCATTTTCTGATTACACTATTTTGCCCATAACGTTTCTTAGGACTTACCTGTCCAACCTGGTGGGTTTTCTCCGGGTACTCCGGTTTCCTCCCACTGCTAAAGACCCATACACGCACGCGAATTATGGAAATAAAATATGTGTTAGTCCCGAAATGATCTAGTTTGTGTCGAGTGGACGTTAAACCCCATTTCTCACTCTTTCTCCTCTTAGGACTTAGCATTTTGTGTAATGGTTTGGATTGGTCGGACCTGGCTTTACTTTATTCATTTGACGAGGATTAAACTACAGGGAAAGTCCTCTATCCGTGCCTTTAAAGACATCTTGGTGTGGTAAAGCAATATCTGAATCGCCTGGGAAATGTTAATAATGATTACCTGGTTATTACAGACAAAGCGTTCTGAAGATGTAAACGAATCTGTACTTGAACACTCCTATACATCTATTAATATTTTATGACTGACGTTAGCATATCTGTTTGACGTTACAATCACTTCTGTATTACTAAGTGAGAAAATAAACATTAATATAAACTAGATTTAGTACTTTTATAGTGTCTATAGTTAAAAGCTCAAAAAGGATCTCATAATATTTAATGAATGACGTGCATGCCTCTTTCACGTCACTAATGACAACTGTTTTACTTAGCAGGAAAGTATAACTTGAACATAATTAGATACGTTATGGTTTGTAATTACGACGACAAAGACCAAGTAAAGTAGTGTCTACACACCCACAACAATAGAGCCTAGTAATAAACAATATATTAATTATAATCAACAACAAATAGAGACGTTATTACGGAAGACCGAGTGGGAAATAAACACAAGCATGGTAAGGCGTTATGTGTAAACACCCCACAACAACGCACACTAGGTATCCCCAGTGGTCTCGTTCCGTTCTACTCCACTAACCCTTGGGTTAATCTATTGGGGAGACACGTTTTAAAATTAGCCGCCCTTGATGATTGTGCTATTTTTATCGACCAATCCTATAAATGGTTAAATGAAAAGGAAGTTGCCAAAGGGAAGTAATTCTCATTGGAGTTAGCCTAAATGAGAGGAGTCTTAATAACATAGTATTATATTATTGAAGACCGGGTAAAGGGTCAAGAATTTTATTTAGAATCGTCCCCGGAGTTTTACCTCCTTGTGATATCGTGAACCAGATTGCCATGTATAAGTTCAATAATAACAACGATAACAAAATGAAACAGATCAGTTAATTAATGTCTAACTAACAATCTAGATAACATTTCAGGCCAAAAGAAAGACCTGCAATATGCGTATTTAGCTCGGTCTTGCATAATGTATGTTAAATAAACAAATCAATATACGGGCAGGATTGAACTTGAAACGAAAAGTACAGCGTATCATGAAAATCAACGTGTTCAATGATACGGATGATGGCGTTTATACTTATTTTATTTGTTTCTAAGTAGGCAAGGAATTCAGATGCTATTCGGAACAAAGGTTTGATAAATACAGTATTGATTGAAAGATTTACTGCAGATGCCACTATAAACGAAGTAATAATAAATATTAATTATTTGCAAATTCACAGACAGAGGTCGGAAGTCTTCAAGTATACTAGGTTTAATTTTCAACACAAACATGGAATTCACAAAGCTATTTACTTTTGTATTGAAATACAGCAAAGCCTCTGAACCCATCAGACTTGGATGTGAAACAGCTTTATAAATATGCCAGCTTCCATTGAAGTGCTATCGCCCACAATACAGACTCGAGTCAACTGATGGGTTAATTTTCACCAAGGATTCCTTGAGCACAACCAGGGTGTGGGAGAGATATAGGACACACCACAAAAAGGTAGACGTTTGCTGCTTTTGAGCATGCACATTTTGAATAAGACTGAGTTGATCAGAAGACTACGACATTGTACCCAAAAATGGAATAAAAGTAATGGATTTAAAGGCAAAGCTTGTCCTAATCATATCTTTGTCGGCCGTTTGTGCGAGAGAGAAGATGTGCGCAAAACTCGATACTTTTGGATATAAAATTTCAAGAAACACTTTTCGTTCTGGCGAAAATATTTTAAAAGTAGAAGGTAGTGAATTGGTGACGTGCATGCAAAAATGTCTTCAGTATACCCTGTGTACCTTTATCAATTTCAATACAAAGTTGGGTGTCTGTTATTTGATGGCCCCGACACACAATATTATGACCAAAAACTCTGAAGCCGCCCGGGATGTAGTTTCAAGCATGGCGAGTTCGTGGCCCAAGGATGTACTGCATGGTCCCTGTTTGAATCACGGTTGTCCGGACAATACACGCTGTATCGTCAACGATATGGAAGTAAGGGAATGTGAAGTTATTGGCTGTGTGGGTACACCATCGGTATCATACATTAACCAAAGTGCATTTCAGATCAAGACATTGTTCCAAATAGACGAGGTTATCATGTCACCGTGTTCATATGAATCTTCAGGGTCAACGACTTGCACTTCTGGTGGCTCTTGGTCTGAATTTGAATGCCAGCGAGGCAAGTAAAATTTAAAAGTATATCTAACCCTCGACAATCAGTTTGCCCTATTTTTGAACTAGAGATTTATTACCACTTCCAAGAATACATTGGCACTGACGGTGTCTCTAACGACAAGCATAAAATGACGAGGCAAAGCATACAGAATACAATAACAAAACATCTATTCTTTAAAAAGGTGTGTTTTTAGATATATTATGATAGCAGGCAATGCTGAACACGTTCTAATACCTAGTGAGGATGATACTCATCTTTGAATCATGTGAATATCTATATTGGTTTAATTTCAGCACCACCAACAGACTGTTCCGATGCCGTCAATGAAAACTACACAGTCGGCACTGCCCCGATTATTATTGATGTTGATGGTAACGGCCCGTTAGAGAAAATAGAAGTTACATGTGATGGGATGTTTACAGTTATTAGTAAGTTTACCGTAATTAGTAATATTAGCACTAGTGTGGTTATTTATAGTTATTGATTATGTTTACAGTTATAAGAAAATTGATAGTTATAAATAAGTTTACAGGAATTAGTAAAATAACAAGTATTAGTAAGCTCACAGTAATTAGTAAGTTTACAGTTATTAGTAAGTTGACAGTAATTAGTAATTTTACAGTAATTAGGAAGTTTACAGTTATTAGTTAGTTTACGGTTATTGGTAAGTTTACAGTAATTGGTAAGTTTACAGTTATTGGTAAGTTTACAGTAATTAGTAAGTTTACAGTAATTAGTAAGTTTACAGTAATTAGTAAGTTTACAGTTACTAGCAAGTTTACAGTTACTTGTAAAAGTACAGTAATTAGTAAGTTTACAGTTTCTACCAAGTTTACAGTAATTAGTAAGTTTACAGTTACTAGCAAGTTTACAGTTACTAGTAAGTTTACAGTAATTAGTAAGTTTACAGTTACTACCAAGTTTACAGTTACTACCAAGTTTACAGTTACTAGTAAGTTTACAGTTTGGGGGTTGGGGTGACCTAGTGGTCTAGAATGCCGCGCTTCGACCTCTAGCTGGCCGATCACCTCTGGCTTGCGGCTGTGGTTCCTGGCGTGAGCGTATGTGGCATGGAGATAGGGGCGCCTTCTCAACCTCGTGAGTTTCCTGCGGACACTCCGGTTTCCTCCCACTGTTAAAACCCCTACGCGCAAGCGAATTATTGAAATAAAATTGAAACCTTATGTTAGTCCCAAAATGACCTGGTTTGTGTCGAGTGGACGTTAATCCCCATTTCTCTCTCTCTCTTTTAAACTTCATCGATGCATATTATAAGATTGTTGGTTGAAATGTTTTTATTGTATTATACAGTTCAATCTCGCGGGTTTCCCCGGGTCCTCTGGTTTCCTCCCACTGCCAAAGACCCATGCATGCAAGCGAATTATTGAAATAAAATTGAACCATATGTTAGTCCCGAAATGACCTACTCTCTCTCTTTTTTGTATTATACAATTTACAATTCCAGATCACAATGTTACCAATAGAACGTTAATACATGGTTTCGAGTCGCAATATTCCTTTAAACTTAATCTACATTATACCATATCATTGGACCATATTAAAGTCATCAAACAAAATTCAGACAACTGTGAACAGTTTCTACAGTACGATTGTTTTGCTTCGGTAACCCTTTATGCAGCATGGAGAACTATACATCATCAAAGAGCGTACTATTTTGCTGGAGACGGAACCGACAATAAAACATGTGCTTGTGGTATTGAAGATTCGTGTGACGAAGTAAGCCAGATATGTAATTGTAATATAAACGACGCAGTGTGGAGGAAAGATTCGGGTTTCATAACCAACATCACTGCTTTGCCAATACTCGCCTTTGAAGCGGGTGATACTGGTTAGTAGTAATTAGAGTCAACATATCATATATTCTATTAATTAACAAGGGTAGGTAACTGTAGCGGACCTGGGAGGAGACAGAAAGACGTGATTTGATATAAGTTATTAATAGGGGGAGGGGGACGGTTCCGTTGGTATAGATTCTTAAGAACTGTAAGTAGACCAAATAGGTTCATTGGTCTACAGTATTAACAAAGGCCGACCAGTCAAGTTCATGGGGATGCTCGATTCACAGTCCAGAACGTCCCGAATCGACAGAATTACAATCGAGTGACGCGAAATTCAGTCCTGTCACAGTTCTGCCAGTCCCGACAGCTGAGGTGGAGTGAATAGAATTGTGACGTATTCCTAGGTAATAATCATGTTTCAGGTGTCATGACTGGATCAGATATTTTTTATATAGTCGACACATGTTCGATTGACACCAGTTTTGGAAATTAATTCCGGAACTGTGAATCAAGCATCCCCTAATAGTCTGTCAACAAAGGTAGGTAACAGCAGTGGACCAAAACAGGTTCATTGGTCTAGATCATTAATTATCAAACGTAGCGGACCTGGGAGGAGACAGTAACACGTGATTTGGTCTAGGTTATCAACTAGGGTAGGTAACTCTCGTGAACAGACATAGGCGTTGGTGTGGTGTATTAAAGGTAAGATAATGTCAGTGACATGGACAGCTGTCTAGTCGTTCGGATGGGACGAAAAACCGAGGTCCCGTGTACACATTGGCGTGCACGTAAAAGATCCCTTGGCAGTTGGAATTTGATATAAGAGTAGGCCGTAGCGCCACTGCCCGGGCAAAATTTCCCTCATAGCACACTGTATGGCGTATGCCCGACTTGCATTAGCCCAGGTCAGGTGCAGAAAAGTAGAATGTTAAACTCAATTTTATTTTATTTCATTTCAATTGTCAGTGCTATCGTTTGTTACCATGATACGTAAATCACGCGTCGATTATCTATTTTCAGGATAATTTCATCAAGCGCAAAACGTATTTAAATCTACTTAATATCGGAGCTATCCCATTGCATCGTGATTTGATAATGGTCTTAGGTTAATTAATGCATAATTACTAATTTATATAACATTTAATGCCTAAAGAAAGACCTGCAATAGAAAGATTTAGCTCTTGCATAATGACTGTCTACCTTGCGGAGCTGGGGGTGGGGGAGGCAGGAGCGTTGGTCTGGATTATTAACAAGGGTATGTAACTGTAGCAGATCAAGATGATCTATCTATATCAGGCATTGAACAGAGTGTCATGTAGATGTGCCGTGACAACCAGAATTGACTAACGAATATGGCATTTACTTATCTTCGTTTTTCGAATTTCTAGTTTTCAACGTTGTTCACATTTTTAGGATATAACTGGAAGTACCTGTACAGCAATTGATCATGATGTTTTTATATTATAGGCCATGGTGCCGAAATGGCTTTTGTTACAATCGGAGCACTTCGATGTCAGATGTCAGGCCCGTGAAAAAGATTAATATTATACCATTTATGGTCGTGGTGGATATACCATTCCCATAGCCGTGTACAGCGGTACATAATAATAATAATGACTTTATTTTCTGAGGGAACATATTTAGTACATGAGTTCTAATTTTCAACATGTCCCTCCTACTCTAAAACTAGAATCTACATGGTAATGATATTTACAAAGTACATATATACCATATTATATAAGCTTATAATAATTAAAAAAAAAATCAAACAAACAACAAGGAGAGAAAAGAAAAGCAAATAAACATACATTCAGAGGGCAAAAGTAATTAACAAGAGTTCAAAGATTTAACGTGTTTTACAAACTCCTTTTTAAAGATAAAACTTGAAGACGCATGTTTCACAGTTTGAGGTAGTGAATTCCAGAATACAGAGGCGGTATATTGGAATGTTCTTGTCATTGCCTTTTCTTACTTTTTGGAATTGCTAATTTATTTATAAAATTATTAGAAACGTCGTATCGACCAGTGCACAGACGTTCAAGAAACGATTTGTCATTTGCTTCTTTCGTTATGTTTTTATATTTGCCAGGTTATAATCCAAGCTAACCAGACTGGTTATTTAATATTTGAAATTTTCATAACTTTCCGAGTCGGATTCGATCGAATTTAAAATATGCCAATGAACCATGTAGCAACATACTTAGATCGACGAAAAAAAATCTATTCAACTTAATATGTAAATATGTTTGCAAGGGATTGATATTACGGTAACTGACCCCTGATTGTACGAAAAATCGCATTTTTAAGCTTGTGGGCTCACTAGAGGTCATAATTTTCATCCGATTTTGATGAAACTCGAAAAGCATGTTTATAACCCAACGATCTTGGTTCCTTGTGATATTTGCACATATCGGATCACAACTCCCCGGACAAATTGGCCGCCGCTTGTACGCGATTAGTGTAAAAATATGGTATATCAAGGTTGTGGACCCTATAGAAGTCACAATTTTAATCCGATTTTGATGAAATGTTTATAACCCAAAAACCTTGGTTCCTGTCGCCATTTGCGCACTGAATTATGGCCCTTGATTGTAGGAAAAATCACCTTCTTTTTAGCTTGTTAGCTATCAATCTTGAAAGTGTGCGTATCCTGCTTGGCAGCCGCTGGTTATTTGATTGACATATAATGTAAGCATGTTTTCTCTGGGGTGGGGTTGGGTTGTATTCATATTTTGTATTTTTATTGTTACATGTAGAATTTATAATGAAATCATTTAGCATGTGTGGTTTTTATCTGTTGGTGATCCCTTAAAAAACGATACTTAAACCAGACGCATATCTTTTTGTTCAGAAAAGTATTTTACACTTTGTATTCGGCGCTCTACGGTAGGTCAGGTTGTCTCCCTTAACTAATGATCAGTATTTTTTATGATGCAAATTAATTATCTGAATAGATTATTAAACCATGTTTAAATTATTTTTGTTTAATTTTATGTAGAACCTTTTATATGTATGTATTTATTATTTATTATGTATTTAATATGTAATTGTTTTTGAAAATCTTCAGAATTGGAGGAAATAAAGATATATATATAATGTTAGGTAATAACTCCATTTCTCATTTGACCAGTACATTGAGGGGAGTTAACTCCACTTAACAAATAATAAATAGGATAAAGCACACAATCGGGCTTCAAACGACGTACCAAGGTGTTGAAAATCAATGTAAGAACGGTCCAGTATAGTTAATCTGATAAATATTCACAGGAAGTCGTACACGAATCCTGATCCATGTAATTAGCAATATTACCCGAATATGATTTTTACTACAATTAAATTGTGGTAATTCCGCTGAACAGAATAACAAGTCAGCACGGTAAGTAAATATATATATATTAACACATATTCTGTAGGGTGTCCGGTGTATTAGTAGGGGGTATAAATTCGTATAGAGGGTTCCGGAAACTGTGAGCATAACATGCCTCGTGTAGCAAACCCACCAGTCTGTTTCACAGAGAATTACTTACGAATTAACTCTGTAACAGATAGGTGTCCACAACACGTGCGTTGAATGCAGACGCCGCCAGTCATTGGCTCAACGGCTCGTGCAATGTTTACTTAAACATACATTATGGGAGAGCAAAAACTGACTTTTGTCGGTCTTCCTTTGGGCCTCAGAAGTCATAGAAATTATAAATTAGATCTTTATTTAAATAACAAGCCCAAAATGAACTATGTAGACCTACGGATGGCTTGGATTGGGCTCGGATTAAAACAGGATTTCGTTGACTGATTTAATCGCTATGGCGTCGTGGGAGGGGCTTCTCCGTGACGTTGACGTCATCATACTTCCGGACTGTTTTCTATTCGTCTGCTTAGGGAGTCGCTTAGGCCTACCTGAAGTACAAAAGAGTACACGCAGGCAACGCAAGAAGTCGGCTATTTATTATAATTTATTTACAATACTGCCTCGTTGATTTGGCCCATTCCTTTCAAACTTTAATATCCTATCGCAGACTTTCTCTTCTTATCTATATATTAAAAGTCTTAATTCTAATTTATAGTAAAAAATAAATGTATACGAATTGAATTGCAGTCCTGTCTCAAACCGAATACGCTATCGGTACTAGTCAGTGTAAACATTACTTGATAATCGAGACTATATAGGTGGAGTTAACGCCTGTCAATCAACAATCGGCCATAATGGGAAAACGGTGTCGATGAAATTTAACTACTATTTCTAGTAAAAAATTATAGTGGTAACAACTTTGTTCAGGATAAAGTAATTTGACTGAAATTTTCAATATATTCTTGTTTGAGCATCTATTTTTGAACTGTTATAGCAAGAATGGCTAACTCCTTGTAAAAATCTCCCATAATGTATCTGTAACACCTAGCTGCTTCGGGCAAAATGATGCATTTTACTCATTTTAATACCCATTTACACTAAATAGGAAATATTTTTTAACTTCAAATACTTCAAACGTCTTTATTTATTTTTCTTTTACCTCAAAAAAATGTTTGAGAATTTAATTTGTCGGAGTAAAAAAGTTAATATGCCGTACTTATTAAGCCTCGTCGATGTCATGCTTATCAGTGATTGTAGCGGCCAAGCGAATATTCACTGCGGGATCAGTTTGCAAACCCACGTGTACCAAAATTGAAATATACATTCATGGTCACACAAAATCTCCTTAATATCAAAACCCGGCCACCCGAGCTTATTTAGTTGACCCATTCAATTTGATCGCGTCATCACTGCGAATACAAAAAAAAACGTTGGGACAAAGAATCCGCTTGCTTTATGTGGACAAGCGAAACGCTTGTGTTAAGATAACGTAGCTTCACCTATGGATTATTTACATATTAAAACCCGTTCGTTCAATAAGTTCCACGTAGTTGCAAGTTAGTTAAATGTCCTTTAATGCGGTTCATCGTTTAAGAGTTAGAGGCATTTCATTAGAGATTCATTAAAAGTTATATGGAAAGAGGCAGACGCGACACAGAACAAAACAATTAAAACAAATTAAAACATTTATACAAATAATACATGGCATTAAATTTTTGAACACAAATGAAATTTAATTAATTAATATACATTGTCATTGTTAATGATGGATGTGTGGGTCTCTATTTCTTTTTCTATTATTTCCCCAAATATACAGTAGACTGAACCGCCATACTGTCCGATGTAACTAGATTGATGTAAGCATGCTTTCTTTGGGGTAGGGTTGGGCGTATTTACTGCATTATATTTTCAGTGTTACATGTGCATATTTATATTGGAATCATATAATTTGATCATATGTATTGTCTTTTGGTGGGGGTTGGAGATGTAATGTATTTGTCGGGGAAACACCCTTTTGCAATACTGTTACTGATGATACGTGTTATACCCAGCGCGAGAATACCCAGATGGCAGCACTTCGGGGAAGTCTGCATTAGAATGATACAGCGGTTGTGATATATATGTCCCCCTTTCGTTGATCGTCTCTCTTATTGGTGGACGTTATACCCCATACCTATCTATCCATTTCACTGCAGGCCAATGACTGTGCCAGAGCTTATGACTGCCCCCGCCTCCTCCCCGACGCATTCACTTGATTTGATATCCACGTTTACCATTATGCGACAGAAAATGTGCTTTCTGTAACCTAATTGTGATAGAAAATAAAAAACACGCTCTTTTAGTTTGCCCGACATATAGTGATATTAGATATGATCTAATATCGGAAATCAATAAATTAGATCATTCAAGTTCATAATGAATTGTGATTCGATTCAACAAAGACTCTGAAATTACTTGTTTAAGATGATGGATGAACCGAAGGCAGTATCTGAAAACTTTTGTGTAAACCTAACAAACAAAACGATAGAATATAATATACGCCGAAGTTTGGGTTTTAAGTGAAAAGTATATTTTATTGAACTAAAAGAATTAAATGTTTTATGTAGCCGTGTCTCGTAGCTCAATTATGGCCGGAAATAATTCTAATTTTACTTGGTTATCTTTTTTAACAATAAACTTATATGTTTTAAACACTGTATAGAATGATTTGTGACATCTTAATAAAAATTATTTTTATTATTATTATTATTATTTTGTCGCTTAATAATTGCAATATATATGGAGTTAACTTTGTCAAGTCAACAGGTATTGTCCGTAATATATTGGTGGGGGGGGGCACAGCGGCATAGTTGGTGGACGCTGGCGCTCACTAGCCTGGAGGTCGGGTATTCCATCCATGCATTGGCCGAAAAAGATCGTCCAAATTTACCGGCGTGCCCCCCCCCCCCCCTGTCAGTGATTTAGGGTGGAGGGTCGTGCGAATGGAACGAAAAATCGAAGTCCCGTATACACATTTGCGTGCACGTCAAAGATTCCTTGACAGTTGGAATTCGATATAAGATTAGGCCGCAGTGCCACTGTCCGGGCAAAATTTCCCCCATAGCACACTGTATCGCGTATGTTCATCGTCATTAGCCCAGTTTAGGAGCAGAACAGCATGTCCGTCTTCATTAGTCCTGTTCCGAGCAGAAGAACGTTAAACCCCATTTCATTTCACGTCATATCAACTGGTTGGTTGTGATAAAATGACTGTTTAATTTATATGCTATTACGGCCAATAAGAATGTTAGCAGTATTCTGTTTGTGAAAAGTTTGAAAGAACTACGTGTATGCAGATAATCAATCGTATACATTAGTGGTTGGATGTAAACATTAGTGTTCATAGCAATCACACGTCGGGTTAATAAGGATCAACAATGTGTTATTCATGGCGTTGAAAGTAATAAATCGGTTCGTCAACAAAGTATCATTAAATATTAATGACAAGAATCAATAAATTAGTAATTAAGAGTTTCCGCCACGACGAAATTTTAAATACCAAGTCAACATTCATATATAGGAACTGTCAGTTCTAATATAATCTCATATTTCTGGTGTGTACTATCAATTCAACATCGCTAACAAACTGTTTTTCATTTTTTAAAATATAAATACAATCAAACTTCAGGAATTATCGGAGTTGGATAAAATGCCGCAGGTATACTTGGCTTAATTCACACATCGTGTTTATATTTTTAAGGCTGCATTTTTAAAGGATGTGCAACCAAACTAGTACGCGAGCCACGTGAATTAGAACTAGAACTCGAGACGCACGAATAAGAACTAAAACTCGAGACGTGTGGATTAGAACTAGAACTCGACACGTGTAAATAATAACTAAAACTCGAGACGTAAGAAGTAGAACTAAAACTCGAGAAGTGTGAATTAGAACTAGAACTCGAGATGTGTATATATAAGAACTAGAGCTCGAGACGTGTGAATTAGTTCTAGAACTCGACAACTAGATCTCGAGACGTGTAAATTAGACCTAGAACTCTAGATGTGTGTATTAGAAATCACGATACGTGATTAGTACTAGACATTTGAACTAATGTACAAGCGTTAAGCGTAGAACGACCACGAACACATTTTTTTTTACATTCCTTTTGATTTTCAAAATGTTTTTGACACCAGATGTAGTCGATTCGGGCTGATCTCAGCCATGCATGTTTTGAAAAGGCAAACAGACGCAAAAAATTATAGCAACTAATTCGCGTTTAATTTCAATTGAACTATATAGTAAGACATACAACCATGGCTCTGTGGGTTAAGTTTGTCCTAATGATGTCTGTTTCAAGCGTCTGTGCGACAAACCAAATGTGCACAAACCTGGATAGGTTTGGATACGAAATTTCAAGAAACACTTTCCGTTATGGGGAAAATATTTTAAAAGTCGAAGGTAGTGAATTGGTGACGTGCATGCAAAAATGTCATCAGTATACCCTGTGTGCCTTTATCAATTTCAATATACAGTTGGGTGTCTGTTATTTGATGGCACCGACACAAAATACAATGATCAAAAACACCGAAGACGCCCCAGGTGTAGTTTCTAGCATGGCGAGTACGTGGCCCAAGCATATATTATATGGCCCGTGCTTGAACCACGATTGTCCGAATAATACACACTGTATCGTCAATGATATGGAAGTAAGGGAATGTGAAGTTATTGGCTGTGTGGGGGCACCGTCGGTATCATATATTGACCAAAGTGCATTTCAGATTAAGACATTGTGGCAAATAGGCGAAATTATCAAGTCACCGTGCACATATGAATATTCAGGGAGGCCAACGACTTGCACTTCTGCTGGCTCTTGGTCTGAATTGAAATGCCAGCGAGGTAAGTAATATTGATAATTGGGCGAAGTAAAACATGAAAAGTATAACCATCACTCGGCAATCCCTTTTGGGCATATGTTTGAACTAAAAGTTCCTTTCGTATTGATTTTATTAAGACATCAGGTCAGCTAAAAACCAATGACACATTGGTACAGATGGCGTCTTGTCCTGAGAACAGAGCCCAAAGGTTACAAAGCATTCTCAGACTTAAGTTGAGACTTGAGAATTTACTCAACTTTTAATCAATAATTCTGAGAAATTTCCTTCGTCCCGAAACACAAAACTGTGCACATAGTTTCTTATTGTAAAACAACAAAAGGCCGGAGGGCTATTACCCAGGCAAGCTTTTTAATATGACAGCACACGATATCAGTCGAGGAAATGATTTAACCTGTCTTTCCATGACAACCATAACCAATCAGTGCACAGAGTATTCAAATTATTTTGAATCATGTGAATATCTATATTGGTTTAATTTCAGTTCCACCAAGAGACTGTTCTGACGCCTTCAATAAAAACTACACAGTCGGCACTGACCCGATCATAATTGATGTTGATGGTAACGGTCCGTTAGAGAAAATAGAAGTTACATGTGATGGGATGTTTACCGTTATTAGTAAGTTTACCGTTATTAGTAATATTAGTACTAGTGTGGTTATTAGCAAGTTTACTGTTTTTAGTAAGTAAGCAGTGATTAGTAATATTAGTACTAGTGTGGGTATTAGAAAGTTTACCGATATTAGTAAGTTTACAGTTATAAGTAAGTTTAGCGTTATAAGTAATAGTGTAGTTATTAATAAGTTTGACGTTATTTGTGATATTGCAGTTATTAGAAAGTTCACAGTTATTAGTAAGTTCACAGTTATTAGTAATTTACGGTTATTAGTAAGTTCACAGTTATTAGTAAGTTACAGTAATTGATACGTTTACAGTAATTAGTAAGTTCACATTAAATTATACGTTTATTAATAAGTTTACAGTTATTAATACGTTCAGAGATAGTAATTAAGTAAATATTTATTGCAACGTATATTGTTTTAAATCGGAACCTGTAGCTTCTTAAAGATAGTTAATGTAAATAAGTACACACGTTTTCATTGATCAACTATCTAGACCATGGATTGTAACGTTTTGCTGTTTAATGATTTTAATCATTAAACAGCAAAACGTTACGATCTCGATTAACCCATTTTAACATTTAAAAATGTTAAAATGGGTTAATCGAGAGTATTTTATCGTAGTAATGAAAATCCAAAACAAGATTAACTTATTAAAACTTGAACCACAGATACCTTCGTTCGCACACAAAAAAGTAATTCGACTGAAATTTTAAATATTCTTTATCATTATAACGAGAACTGCATCTCATTTATCTACATTTTTATTACATATTGAAACTTAAAAGTCGTTTGATTATTATACAATTTCAGACCACAACGCTGAGACAAAAACGTTTATAGATGGTTTCGAGCCTCGATATTCTTTTAAACTTCAGCTACTTTATACTGTATCACCGGACCACATTAACGTCATCAAACAAAATTCAGACAACTGTGAACAGTTTCTACAGTACGATTGTTTTGGTTCGTTACTCAGTGATGCAGCATGGACAACTAAACATCAAGAAAGGGCATACTATTTTGCTGGAAACGGAACCGACCAAAAAACATGTGCTTGTGGTATTGAAGATTCGTGTGATGGTGTGAACAAGAAATGTAACTGTAATATAAACGACGAAGTATGGAGAAAAGATTCGGGTTTCATTACCAACATCACTGCTTTGCCAATAATTGCTTTTGAAGCGGGTGATACTGGTTAGTAGTAATTAGAGTCAACATATATATTATATATTTTATACATTAACAAGGGTAGGTAACTGTAGCGGATCTGGTCTAGGTTATTAGTTAGGGTAGTAACAGAAAACCATAACGCACCGAGGACAAATGGCAGTCACGGAAGTGTTGATTTTGTCTGTTAATAACATTGGGTCTATACAGAAGAACAAACAGGTTCATAATAAGCAAGGGCAAGTAACTCTATCTGACCAAGATAATCCATGTCAGATTCATTAATTAGGTAATGTACAGAAAACCATGGATGTGATTACAATGTTGGTTGGTGTAGAAAGGCGGGTAAAGTTGGGTAACTACAGTAGACGAAAAGAGATTGATTATTAACATGGGTAGCTCTAGCTGATCAAGATAATCCACGACATGTTCATTAATTAGGCAATAAACAGCATGTCATGGGTGTGATTATAGTTTTATATATATTGATATAAATAGTTTATATTGTTCTTTGTGTTTCAGTATATTTGTATCAGACCATATGTAATTATTCATGTTATAATATTGTAGGGACTGTTTTTCTTCGATATGATGAAAAAGCATTTGTTACAATTGGACCACTTCGTTGTCAGCGAGCAGATGGGTGATGAAGCGATATACAACAACAGACCAATACTACAAGATACTTAGGTGTACGAATTTACCAGGTCCAGCATTGTCCGTACGTTAATGTTTGTCTATTATTATTATTAAGATTATTAACCATGTTTTTGTTTGATCACAAAAGTAAATTATATTCGATACAGATTACGAGTTGCATTTTTGTTTGATTGGTGTATTATATTATATTCAGATTATCATCGTAGTTATTTTTGTCACAATGGTATATGTGTGCAGCTCCAGCAAAACCAGGCTCTCGGTCATTTTTATGAAAATTGAGTTGATAGCATAATTACATAGCCTATATTCTGGGCTTTCCAAAAATGTAACTCTTTTTAAATTCGGACCAGAAATAAGAAATTTATGATATTTTGAAGTTTGTGAGTGTTTCGAAATGGGAAAAACGGCAAAATGAAAAAACGGACTTCAAAGTCTTTGGATATTTCCAGAAGAAATTTCACTTGATAGTCCATAGCAACCTGCAATTTAGATATCTAAACCCATGATTTTCTAGTAGTATAAACCAAAGACACAACCCAAGGCATGGTACCAACTTCGTTGGGACATTATTACTTTTTTCTTAATGGACAAAATCAAATTCCAGATTTTTTGTCGCATTTTCGTAAAATAGCCAAACAGGGGAAACAGTCTGTTACAAACATGCTTACAAACATTCCCAAAATCATGTGTTTTTTTGCTGCGCACTGTATTAAGGGGCAGTGCTCGCTTAGCGACATCTTGAAGCGACGTCATGATGCGACGTCATGACGTCAATCACAGATCAACTCTTAAGAGACCCAGATGTTTGACACCATAATCTCATAACTATGGAAGCGTATAGGGGTCAATAGCGCGATAGATAACGCAATATTAAGTTGGTATTATGTCAACATATTGTGATTATTCTGATGATTTTATCTCTGAAAAGTCAATTTTTGCCGAGGTAATTGAGTCAAGACGCTATGTTGTATGTCCCTTTTTCGTTTTAAGTGTGTACGTTTGAGGTAAGATATTGCTATTCTGAAGCTTTGGCGACTTATTCCATTTCGCCGTAGTATATGTCGACATATTCGCAAAATATTGCCATGCGCTATGTCGACGTGTGCATCTAAAATGAATTGACGACATGCAAAATACCTAGTTATTCAGTTAACTCGGCAAAAATTGCCTTTTCAGAGATAAAATCGTCAGAAAAATCACAATATGTTGACTTATTATCAACTTAATATTGCGGTATCTATCGCACTATTGACCCCTATACGCTTCCATACATAACAAATCACCAATAGCCCATTCCCAAAATCATGTGACCTTTGGCTGCGGGGCTGTATTTAAGGTAAAACTCTGTGACCGACGTCATGACGTGATGTCATGACGCGATATCATGACATCAATCACAGATCATAACCTTAAAAAAAACCCATGTCATAATCATTATGGTCAATAGTGTTGAAAAATATAGATAAATGCATCCAAAAGTCAACTCATTTTTCATCAACTAGCGACTGGCATGCAAGACACGCCCATATTTTGCAGGAGATGAACGGAGAACAAGCTATAAAAAAAAGTGAATTTTCATACAATTGTGACCGCTAGATGGTGCACAATCTCGGTATTACGTACTTTTAAACTATCTACGTACCAAAAGCGACCATTTTGTCCGGCGTTTTTGTTCTGATCTTCACGAAATTCAAACCCCACAAACTAAAAACACAATTTTCTGTACAATCAGTGGCCATAATTCGGGAAGTTATGGTCCAATCCAGGAAGTTATGGTCCAATATGCACCAATAACATTTCAAATTTCATCAAATTTAGACAAAAACTGTGACCTCTACAGTGTCCACAATCTCAAAACATCATTTTTCGCACAATCAGGGGTCCTAATCCATGAAGTTTTGGTCCGATACATGCTAATATCGACAGAAACGGTGATCTTTGGGAGATAAACCTATGTTTCTGGATAGACAGGGGCGACGACTATTTTTATGTGGACATGTAAATGTTACTATGGTAAATACTCGAACTTAGATATTTCATGCAAAATTCATGTTGTGAACTAAAAACCAATTATGGTATTATAGTGGATCCTTTTTCAAAACATGTTAAATCTACCTATTGCAGGTCGTTCTTTAGGCCTTAAGTGTTATAAAAACTATTAATAAGACATTTATTTACATGATCAGACCAAAATGAAATATCGATGCCATCGTATTGGGCCGATTTTCAGTACGTTAGAATTGTTCGACAATTTAACGAATTAAGTTAAAAACAGAGAATTGAGGCTGAACCTCGAACAACTAGTACGGTGATTGGAATCAGTGCACACATTTTGCTAAACCATCAAAGGCTAACGTGTTTGCTCGCTCAGATATTCATTTTGGATTGTTTGTTTTTGAAGTATGATTGAAATTTTACGTAATGCATCTTTAATTATTTAGATTAATGCATCTTTAATAATTTACTTGCATCACAATCTAACCCAAAACTATCAAACTCTACACTATCCTTAAAATCTGTATCATTCCCATTAATAGAACATTTAATGTATAGGCCTATCTTCAACATGGTATAGGCATAGACATATCACCATTTTATAATAGGAACCATGAGTAAGACGCTGGCCCGCTAGCCTGGAAGTCGCAGCATGACTCTGGTCTTGACCGAGAAAGTTCATCCGGCATGGTTTATGTCGGATGAAGGGACTGACAGGGACAGCTGTCCAGCCGTTTGGGTGGGATGAAAAACCTGAGGTCCTGTGTACAGTAAAAGTAATGAGTAATGGAATTAATTACTTATAAAAATCATGAAATGGTCAATTACATTTCAGTTACATTGTAGGCCCTTGACATAACTGAATAAGTGTATATTACACAAATCCAATTCCCATGGTGGCTGATTGGTATCATGTCGTGATTTCGTGGTGTCGCCCTTCATAAGGCGACAACCCGACACCACGACATCACGACTTTTTAACCCGACACCACGACATTTTTAACCCGACACTACGACATTTTACCCGACACCACGACATTAAAAATGTCGCAATGTCGCGTAAAAATGTCGTATTGTCGGGTTAAAATGTTGTGATGTCGGGTTGTCGTGGTGTTGCGTTGCCGTGGTGTCGGGTTGTCGTGTTATCGGCTATTTACCTCTCAATACTCTATGATTATATACCGGAATTTCGCAGAGTGGTTTCACCCTGTCGGTAGTGCAGGACAAAGGGCCTGGTAAAGAACGGCGTCTAGTTGTGTAGATGTGACAAAAAATCCTTGGCGTGCACATTAAAGAATTCTTCATAGTTGAAATTCGATCAAGAAATGCCACAGTCCTTTAAAAATGATTATCCGTCATATCATTCTCCATAGCATATGCCTATCTTCAATAGTCCGATTAGTTCGGAAAATGAAATCAACTGTAATGCTGTATTTTTGTTTTTAACTATTTATATATTAATTTTAATTGAAATTTGCATGCTGTATTTTTGTTTTTAACTATTTATATACATAATAAACTTGTATTTATCTGTATTTATTTTTAGTTATTTTAGTTTCTGAATCACGGTGGCTAACTGGGCAAGGCGCTGACTCGCTAGTCTAGAGGTCGGGTGTTCGATCCTTGCATTGGCCGAGAAAGTTCATCTCGATTTCCCGGCGTGGTTACCCCTTGTCAGTGATGCAGAAGGAGGGCCTGACAAGGACAGCGCCCTAGTCGTTCGGATGGGACGAAAAACCGAGGTCCCGTGTACAAATTGACGTGCACGTAAAAGATCCCTTGGCAGTTGGAATTCGATATAAGAGTAGGCCGTAGCGCCGCTGCCCGAGCAAAATTTCCCTCATAGCACACTGTATGGCGTATGCCCGTCTTCCATTAGCCCAGGTCAGGTGCAGAAGAGTAGGACGTTAAACCCTATTTCATTTCATTTCACTTGCTTAAATAAGAACTAAATGATACGTTTTTATAATAGATTTTAATTGTATATATTTTATCATGTATTAGGTTTAAAATATTTATAGGGGTAAAGGATTTGATATTTGTTTTTATTTACATAATATATCTCTGTGATAATGTTTTAGCTTCTCTCGATAAATTCACCATATGTTTGGCCATACCAGGTTGGATCATTCACACTATAACATCAGCAGAACGCCACGACTCACGATAGCTCAGAGGAACTGGGCGTTTGGAAGACTCGACGATGGCTACACTGCCCAAGCCGTATAAGAGATAGTGGTTACAGACATGAGGTTTAACGTCCATTCGACACACCCTAGGTCAATTTGAGACTAAAATATGGACACCAGATGAATTTAACAATAATTATCCAATAATAACATAAATATTATGCAAAAATATCATTTCTAATATCACATTCAGTTTCACTGTGACCCAAACATTATTTAGATTCATTAAATGTAAAACAAATTGTCTAGGAGAGCCAAAAAACACACAGAGGTTAAGAATCAAAATGTCTTATAAAACCATTACGTCAAAATGTGGTATGTAAAATGTCGCATTTCTGAACCGATTCTTAAATATTTCTGTACAAAGTGTATGTGTAGCCATTAAAATAGTATGTAACTATGTGCACATATCAAGCTCAACATCTAGTGCAGAAATAAAGAGTAAAACCTTGTTATTTGCCATTTCATACATCAAAGACGTATCTCAGGAAAATATTCATCTTTACCTGCTTCAATTTCATAAAATTCACACAGTAGACACTCAGCAATAATTTCAATAATAAGTATTCAACCACAAAACAATACTGACTATATTTCGTTTGATTGTAATACTTTGGTTAGACACAAAGTTGATTTTTCTTCAGGAAAACACGACATTTTCACTCTTAATATTTTGTTTTCGGAATACCCCATATACCACATTTTGAAACAATATCTATAAGACCTCTGTTTATTGGCTTAGAAATACGACAACCAGGTGAAACAATGCGCAAGAAAATTTTGATTCTGAAAAAGCAAAAATTTGATTTTGGCAATATATGCCAGATACGACCTTTTGACCCCCACCGACAAAAGTAACATTGGGTCGTTATTCTATTTTTAAAGTACCATGTTCCGGATTTATTAAAGGACAATATTGGTGCCAGTCATTATTACATATGTGATAGAACTGGTAAAATACATTCCAAATATAATTTTAACACAGAGATTATTGGCAAACATCGATAAATAATACTTCCTTGGTCAAAAAACGGACAGCTCCCTAACGAAACTCAATGGACACAGCTCACTAAATATTTGTACACCGTCACTCACGAAACAAAGGCGAAAGTTATTTTTAGTCTTTCTCTCCCTTTACCTTTCATCCCCCCTTTTGCATGGCGATTTTCGTTGACGTTTTGGCATAGAATCGAAGAAAAGAGTTTGAAAATACATTTTCTGCCAGGTTTTGGTGAATATTCATGATTTTGAGGCGGAAAGATACAAGAGTTGTGAGGTTAGTTACGTTGAAATGTAGGGCCTAAAATTGCATGACGTTTACTTGTCTCTACTTCTAGCTTGTGTATCTCAAGTTTTTGATGGTGAACCTCACACATGCTTTAGAGTTGCTCCATCGGTGTCCAAAAGCGTTCTATCCAAAGTTAGAGCCGATTTAAGAGACGAGAATTAACTTTAAAGTCAATGGGGAAATCATAAGTGATGTGTGGCCAAATAAATGAGTTGAATTAGATTTACCTCCCATTGATCACCATTTAATATCAAATACAGTAGTAGATAATAGATTGTTATAATAAAATAAAACCAAGTACGAACAATCCAAACCATTAGACAAAATTCGAAGTCCTAAAAAACGTTATAGGCAAAATAGTGTAATCAGCAAATGGACTGTTCATCGTGTACGAAATACGCAACAAACAGTGGTAACAGGTGTCCGGTCCGGAAGAGTAAGCTCACCCTGCCTGGCGCGCCACACCCGCCATAGCTAGGGTTATGAATAATACATTCTGATTTAATAAAAAAAATAAAGATCTTTTTTTCCAAAAGTTTAATGAAATGGGGTTTACCGCAGAGCAGAATTAACAACTCATCAAGGTGGGGCCCAGGGCCCTTCACGTAAGGTGACCACCACAAAAAATCGCAGTTTGGCTATAAAGCGATGTTAGCATGAACAAGGGCAATAGCTACTAGTGGCAATAATGTGGCCCGCCGAGGCTCTGTATGGGATTTTTAAAATTCTGGAGAGTGGGACCCCGTCATTCCATTGTGGGTCCGTAAATGGGCCCGTAGCGGGATAATTGTATCAAGCAAATGCATAAAAAAACCTATTTAGCGACAAGGATTGTAAACGTTATGATTCTTTTATGCGAGTGTTTAAGCCGTTACCGTAACTTGGGTGTTCGATTAGTGATTCTGCTACCGGCGGGGATCATCGCATACAAGAAATGGTGGCGAAAGATGTCTTCGTATTTGGCTTCATTGTACCCTCATCCTGTTGTTGAATCTTCATGAAAAGATGTAGACACAATGAATATGATGCTGCCTTACCAATGCACATATCTTATCCCTGTCTGGTATGTTGGTATCGTAATTTAATGAAGTTTGGACAACACTGCGATATTTTGGATTGCTGCAGACTAGTTCCATGGGCAATAAAAGAAAAGGGTTCTTCCATTGACGTAGATTGACGTAGGTAATTATAGTTAGTTGGGAGAGCGACTAACATTTCACTAATTATTCGCTTGCGCGTAGGGGTCTTTAACAGTGGGAGGAAACCGGCAGACCCGGAAAAAACCCATGAGTTTGAATAGGCGACCCAAGTCCTTGTCACGTTAGAACCGGGGATTCGACACCACACCAGTTGAGTCAATGACAAACTTTATGATTCGCACGCCTTAACCATTCGCATTATCGTTTCGCATTTATTGTTTTTTTTACTACTTCCAGTCTCCCGAAAACCAAGGACTAAAAAGGGTAACGCTTTAAAAATATATCCAACCCTCGGCATTTATTTCGTATTGGTTTTATTAGTATTTCCCGTCACCTGAAAACCAAGGATTAATTAGTACTGATGGCGTCTCTTCCTAAAAACTGGCGTCATTAAGTTAATCACTTTAGAGGTGAATCTGGTGCTGACTCATCACACAAGGGCTACTGTCTTCATATCTCGGTGTGGGCAGAGACAACCAAGCAGCTAGATTGGTAGCTTTGTAACGGCATAAGATCAGAGGGCTACTGCCCAGGCGAGCCTTTCATGACACCAAACAAAAGCTGTCGAACACAGCAGCTAACGTGTCTTCCCATGATTGCTATAAGCATTTACTTTAGGCCCACGTGCACCACAATACAGTATCATATGTACAGCAGCCCATCATTACCTGTCTGTTGCACAAGGCCAGGTATAAACTACTGTGTGACCCATGGTAAATTATAAACGGATTTCAACGATTATGAACAAACTACTCTACTTTGCATGGTTATTATAAACTTACCTTTGTGTTTGAAATAAACTCCTGTTAAATAAAATCTATTGTACAACAAGGAATCACGGTGGCTAAGTCGCTGGCTCGCTTGCCTGGAGATCGGGTGTTCGATCCCTGCATTGGCTGAGAAAGTTCATTTTGATTTTCCGGCGTGGTTTCCCCTTGTCAGTGATGCAGAAGGAGGGCCTGACAAGGACAGCTGCCTAGTCGTTCGGATAGGACCAAAAACCGAAGTCCCGTGTACACATTGGAGTGCACGTAAAAGATCCCTTGGCAGTTGGAATTCGATATAAGAGTAGGCCGTAGCGCCGCTGCCCGGGCAAAATGTCCCTCATAGCACACTGTATGGCTATGCCCGTCTTCCATTAGCCCAGGTCAGGTGCAGGAGAGTAGGACGTTAAACCCCATTTTATTTCATTTCTATTGTACAACTAAATATCCCAGCGAATAAAAAAGTTCTCTCTTGTAAACTTTGACACCGAGAAATAAAAAATGGAAGCTAATTACGTCACTAATCGGGATAGATCATTTCGTATAAGGTTGTCAAAGCAAGGCTTGTCTATCGTAACTGTGTTTGGCTCTTTTACGACAATTCAAATTGTGTGTATGCATAAGCTACTGCTCTCAGACCAAGTAATGAGTTTGGGCGTTTACAACCATAAATACTCCCGTAGTCCGGTATTTTGTTTCCGCCTTGTATTAATTATTTGGTTAGAGAGTTCGGTGGGATTTTTTCTTTTGAATTGCATTTGTTTTGCTGGCCTTGAATATTTTAAAATATTTCTTGATGATGCATTTAAGCAGTCTTGCCAATAAACCTCGGCAATCTGCTGAAGACCAGAGGTAAAATCCGATGTATTTTACATTAGATTCGGCAAAGTTAATAGCCGAGGCCTTTGAATCATTAAATAGGTATATAACGTTTTTTAAATATAAATACCAATAATTATTATCAACAAATCATACCGCGCATCGGTTTAATTATTTGAAGATAGTTCCATGTCTTTCTATTTCTCATTGAATATTATTTCTGGTGTGTTCAGGATTTTATAATCGTTATTACCTATTTTGAAATTTCGCGAAGAATGGAATTTTCCGATGGGATTTCGTAGATCGCTATCAAGCCGTGGTTAATCAACGCTTTGAATTCTATTACCGTAAAACGTACCACGCCATATGAGTTATTAATTGCTACACAGATGGTTGAATTTAGTGCCGCACTTGCACCAGTTTTTCCCATGGTCTGCATAATTAACACACAAAACCCAATAATACATACAATCTGCGATGCTTCTTCCGACGTGTGATTTTTTTGTTTTAAATACAATTTTATAAAGACGATAAACGATGTTTAGACACCCCGAACTGTTCTTATCAAGAACAAAATGAACAAAAAGGTAATTTAATCAGAAATATTAATGATATGAACAGTCGGAAATTAAAATTATGAAATAAAGTGTGTTCATTTATACGTATAATCGGTTAATAAAATTTAGCAGACTGACAATCAATTGTTTCAAAACTAATGACATTGTCTTCAATTGCTATTTTCTTGCCCAAACTCAAACGATCGAAAAAGCCGCGCGCTGTTTTGATTACAACACACGTGGTTGTCACTAATTGCCAATCGTTACCCCCTTCAACCACTCGGCTAATCTCGACAGATTCCGTAAACTACATCTGGTCTCAGATGTATGACAGTAAGTGATATGTACCTACGCCCATACATTTGCGATGCGGCTACTGGTTTACTTTAACAGGAAAACTTGACGCTATTACACAAATTGGGAACCTATTCGGCTAGCGACCTATTCGACCCATCGAGCTGCAACCTGTTCGTTGGAAACCTATTTAGAGTAAAGACAACAGTCTCTATTTATCAACCAATAAAATCCAACGAAAGTAGAATATATTATTTTTTATCCATTCCTTCAGCTCAGAATAGAAGTGTAATTTCGTCATTATCTTACAGCTGGATCGTTCGAATAGGTCGTTAGCCAAATAGGTCGCCAACTTGTGTTTGGAATGGGCGCAGCCATGTTTCATCCGGGACCTTTAAAGTAGTTCCAATATGGCGGAATTCATCGTACAGCCGAGTTTAGATTGTCCGAAATCTTACGAGGTTTGCCGAGTGCCCCTTCAACACATTACGATGGTTTAGCCCATTACGTGACGGGGTGTTCCCACTTTGCCGGCAGACTTTGATGTCAAATTTTGCCGCTAATCCAGAGTTAATCCTAGAAGAATGGTGTTATAAACTATAGTCCATATCTTTTAAACTGTATTGATTTTAACAAATTTATCTTTTATTAAATAACATTAAATAATATACACATATAAAAATGTATTGATTTTAACAAATTTAACATTTATTAAATAACATTAAATAATTTACACATATAAAAACCATTAGGGTTTACACATGTAACTTTTATTAAATAACATTATATAATTTATAAATAAATGCCTTACAACATAACAATCATTTTACAGCCCCACTAAATAGGAAATATTTGTTCCATACTGATTTACACTTAAAGTGCCATTTAATAATTGTGTTTTTAAATGGTCAATTCTTGTATCAAGTTGTCGATATTTCTTAACTCGGGGTCTTTTGGTACCACTAAATAATATCTGTGAAATGGTGATTTCGACATAAGATTGTTCTTGTTTTATTAAGTTAATGAACTTGTAAAGAGCTCATTAACGCTGAACAGTAGTGAACAGTTCTTGAGTGAATACTTTAAAACAGAGTATAGTTTTAAGAATAATTAAAGGATTAACAGGCTGCCGGCAAATTGGGAACATACCTTACGATAGATATTCTTTATTTCTCAAACCGTACATAAATACAGTGTAGAAACAATAACATATTTACATCAATATGAGTATAACATATATATACATGTGTGGATATGGATTAACCAGGGAGGTGTAACCTTTCTCTTATAACCTTAATTAATCCGTGTAAACTGTTTAGTACATGAGGGTGAGTACAATTAAACAATTCGCTAAACGTGTGTGTATTTGGTCGTAAGTAGAACTAAGGAGATATTGACAATTTCCTTTTCTTTAAAATAGCCGAATCTGTACAAATGAATAAATAGTGAAATTCGTCGCCTATTTCGTTTAGGTTGCATAGTTTACAGATTCTATTTTCTCTTGGGATTTTCTTCCATCGGCCAGTTTCTATGGGTAGCTTGATATTACAAGTTCTAAATCTACATATTAATTTAGATTTGTACATGGGTAAAACTGATAGATATTTTTCTAGATCAAGACTATGTTTAAATAATCTATAGTTTAAACCTTTTGGAGATAATGCGATGTTACTATGCCATGATTGTAAAAATTGGTCTTGCAGGGTTTGGGTAATTCGGTTTTTCAGCCATTTAATATTTAGAAAGGTTTGTGTTACATATATATACGATAAGCCACATTCGTCAAGGATGTTTTTGATACATTTCATCCATGGTGTATTGCACGATTTTGACAGTATATACAGTTTAGTTGTCAGTTTGTTTTCATCCGTTACTACTTTAGCCCAGAAGCATACCATTCGTACTTTAATATCAATAATTAACGGGTACCTGCCCAGTTCACCTAAGACCATCGACGAACTAGTGGAATTATTTAGTGATAATATGTATTTACAATATTTCATATGGATTCGTTCGGTATTGTTAGTGTTAGAGTAGCCCCAAACTTCGCAGGCATATAATAATATAGGCTTTACTACTTTATCAAACATATCCAATTTACATTCTATACTTAAATTATGTTTAGTACATTTTGATAAAACTCCGTACATAGCTTTCGTAGATTTGTCATTATTATTCTTGCTATGATAGTTAAAATATCCATTTTTCGTAAAATGAACACCCAAATACTTAAAATTATCAACAATATCAATACTAGAGTTACTAAAATAAAATGTACAATCATTTGGTTCTTTTCCATTAAAAATCATTATCTTAGTTTTATGTGTATTCACTTTTAATTTCCATAATAGGCAGTATTCATTAAAAATATTTAGTTGTTGTTGGAGGTCCTCGCTTGACTCTGCAAGGAGTATAGTGTCGTCAGCATACAACAATATAAATAGTTTTAAATAGATCCCAAGTTCTTTTCGGGCTTTGCTAGATATAGTGCTAAGGCCGTTTACATTATTTTTATTTAGAAATTCTTCTAAATCATTCAAGAAGATGGAAAATAGGAATGGGGAGAGATTTTCGCCCTGTCGGATTCCATTTGTGCATTCGAAACTAGCCGATTCTTCGCCGTTCAGTTTGACCTTGGCCTTAATGTCTTTATAAATATTGGTTATAACATTAAAACATTTTCCATTTATATAGTTTTGTAATAATTTGTTCCATAAACCAATCCTCCAAACAGTATCAAACGCCTTTTCAAAGTCAATAAATGCACAATATAGTTTCTTACGAAACCCTTTATAAAGTTGTATTAGAGTATACAAGTTAAAAATATGATCAACTGTGGAATAATGTTTCCGAAAGCCTGCTTGGTTTTCTAAAATAATCTGATAGCTTTCGGAGAATTGGTTTAGTCGTTCGTTAATAATAGAGGTGAACAGTTTGCCCAGGCAACTCAGTAAAGTGATTGGTCGATAATTAATTGGGTTTAAAGCGTCTCCTTTATTTTTATAAATGGGGATGATATGTCCGATTAACCAGTCGGACGGGATTATTCCTGTGTCAAATACAATGTTAAACATAAGAACATAAGTCGGTACCAATGCAGGAATGCTATGTTTTATATACTCGTTAATAATAGCGTCCTCGCCAGAAGATTTATTTAATTTTAGTTTTTTGACAGCTTTGAAAATTTCGTCAGCAGTTATGCTTGCGTTTATACAAACATTGCTATCTATATCGTATATTTCATTCAATTCATGCATTGGTAATACATAATCAGGAACAGCGTTGTTTACATTTCTATTCACATTACTAAAATAATCATAGAGCGATTGTAAAGGTATTTCACTATTGGCCCTGCCCCTACTGTCCTTATTATTAAGAATTTTCCAATATTCCTTTGGGTCTGAACATCTAATATTTTGTAATTTTCTTTGCATGTCGATTCTATGTAGTTTTATGAATTTATGTAGAGTTTTTTTGTAAGATGCCCCTTTTCGTATCAATTCGTTTTTAAATATGGTCCCGCCATGTTTTTTATATAGTCGCTTGGATTTTCTATAATTCTGACGCGCTAACTGGCATTCTCTATTAAACCATGGTTGTTTATACTTAAATACTCTTTTGGAGGAAGTTTTATTCGTACATACATGTCTGGTACCAAATGTGGACTTGCCAGCATCTACAAGGATATTACAGACATCATGCATTAAGTTATCGACGATATCAATATTTACAGTATCAAGTTTCACATTCCTTAGTATATTATTTATTTCATCTAGTTTAGGTAGGTTTTCATTTATCATAAGACAATATTTAGCTTTATTTTGGGGATCCCATCTATTGACAATTTCTTTGGTGATAGGTCTGGTTTTCTTTTGACTTTGTTCGTTCTCACAATAGAATTGGGTTGTAATTAGCAAACAAATGGGTTTGTGGATATCTGAAAAAAGGTTGGAGTATGGGAGTATTGAGAAACCTTCAATTTTAAATAGGAATTCAGAATTAGATATGCAATAATCTACAATACTTGCATCATTGCAGGTAAATTCGCCAATTCCTTTATCTTGGCCTAAACGGCCATTTAATATCACAAAATTGTTATGTTTGCACAAATTAAGTAGGAGTCGACCGTAAGTGTTTATAGTTGTGTCCCTTGATGTTCGCTGTAACGGTATTTTTAACTGTTTTAAGACCTGCGTGACATCATCAATTATGTTTATAGGGTCGCATGCTATAAGTTTGTTATAGTTTTCACTTTCACTGTCGTTTATGATGTCACCGTTTGCTGCAGTTCTGCCGTTGAAATCTCCGACTAGGCACACGTATTTAAAATTATTAGATAAGAACATGTACTCTCGTTCTATTTCTTCGAAAGCCTCGGGTGACGAGTATTTAGAGTTAGCAGGGGGGATATATATAATTCCGATAAGTAGGTTTTTGTCTTTTTGTAATTCAAAATTAATCCATAGAACGTATTCACTTTTAAAATCAATCAGCTTTGCTTTACTCGATATTTTATCCTTAAAAAGTGCTGCTATTCCTCCAGATTTTCTTTTCGCAAGTTGCCGCCGGTGTTTAATTACGAGTTTGTAGCCTTCTAAGTGGATATCATCCGCTTCATCAGTTTTTGTTTCAGCAAAACATATGATATCATGTTTGGTTATTTCATCATTAAACTCCGGGTAGTTTAGTTTAGTTGAGAGTCCGCATACATTCACATAGAATAAGCTTAAAGGCTTTTTAATAACGGGGTTCCCGTGTGTCAGTTGATTATTGTCGACTGTTAATATTGGTTGTCCCTCCTGGTTGTCCTATTCGCCTACAGCTGCTCCCAAAACTGGTTGTTTTACACTTGTGATTTCCATATCCAAGTGGTTAGTTCTGCGCAGATAATCGTCATCATGGAAGTTGGAATCTGGATCAAACAACTCTCCTTCAATAAACAGCTTGTCGACTTTAAATACGGCTTTCTTATTCATTCGTTTCGCGGCTTTAAAATGTGGGTATAATGCCTTTCGTCTATCATTTATTACTTTCGGAAATTGTTCATTTACACCATAGGGTTTACCTTTCAATGTTTTTGGCGCCTCGTATCTAACTAAATCCCTGTCTTTTGAGAAGACGAAATTGGCTATTATTGGCCTGCTTTTATTAGGCTGTTGTTTACCAATCCGATGCACTCTGTTGAATACCAGATTTTTTTCAATTCCCATTATAGTATGTAAAAAGTTGTTTAGTTCCGACTCTGTATTTTCGTCGGTCATTTCTACAATTCCAGTAAATATGAGATTGTTACTCATCGAGCGCATTTGCAAGTCGATCTGAGCATTTCTCATCTCAGTCACGTTTGTGTTGAGCCGGGTGAGTTCAGTTCGAGTGAATTCGTTTCGCGTCTGTAAAATGTTTGTTGTCACTTTAAGTCCTTCACATTTAACTTTATATCATGTAGCTCTTGTCTATTTGTTTCAAATTGGCCGTTTATGAAATCAAGGCCTTTATCCATTTCGTCAACTCTTTCTTTAACTTCTTTCATCTCACCGTTTATACTATCGACTTTTGTTTCAACAGAGGCCAGGCGCCGTTCGATAATGTCCAATTTATTTAATTTGATACCCAGCTCATCTATTTTGTTTGTTAACAAGTCTAACTTTGAATTTAAATCGTTTCCGATCACAGGGGGTGACATATTATAACCTACAAACTGTCCCTGTGGGCCCGGTGGCCCATATTGACATTGTTGGTAACTTGCTGGTGGTGTAGAGTGAAGCTGGTATTGTTGTGAAGAGTTCAGTGAGTTGTTATTCATTAAACTCATTCTTGGTATTGTAAAGTTTTCAGTCTCATTCGCCTGTATTTTACAATGACTTTCACCACTTATGTTTTTACCTTTAGCCTTCCTTTTCCTTTTCTTCTTTTCGTTTGAGGAACTCATGTGTACATATTGGTATTATTCATTTAAAACTTGTTTTTCCTGCTTGTATTCGGGTTTACAATATACGTCACGGTTGGTTGGTTCCTGGACAGAACGCTAACACGTCCTCTCACCTCACAGTGATATTGACGAGATATGCGTAATATTGTGATGGACACAGACGAAAATACAATAAGCAAAAACATTGACTTTTCAAGGGGGAGCCTTTTTTCGTTGGGATATTTAATTATGCAATGGATTTTATTCAGCTGGTGGCGATTTCAAACACATAGGTAAGTTTTTAATAACAAATATTCATTAGTTTGTTCACAATCGAAGAAATCCGTTTATAATTTACCACGGTTCACACAGTAGACTACAAACTGAAAGTTCAATGGCGTTGGGCAATCCCAGTGGCGTGTAATCGTGTGAATATTTATATTGGTTTAATTTCAGCTCCACCAAGAGACTGTTCGGATGCCGTCAATGAAGACTACACAGTCGGCACTGACCCGATCATTATTGACGTTGATGGCGAAGGCCCGTTAGAGAAAATAGAAGTTACATGCGATGGGATGTTTACAGTTATTAGTAAGTTTACCGTTATTAGTAATAGTGCAGTTATTAACCAGTTTACCCTTATCAGTAAAGTTTACAGTTATTAGTTAGATGACAGTTATTAGTAATATTAGTACTAGTGTGGTTATTAATAAGTTCACAGTTACTGGTAAGTTTACAGTTATTAGTAAGTTCACAGTTATTAGTAATATTAGTACTAGTGTGGTTTTTAGTAAGTTTACAGTAATTAGTAAGTGTACAATTATGAGTAAGTTTAAAGGAATTAAAGTGTACAATTATTAGTAAGTTTACATTATTTAGTAAGTTAACATATATCAGTAAGTTAACATATATCAGTAAGTTAACATATATCAGTTAGTTAACATATATTAGTAAGTTCACATATATTAGTAAGTTTACAGTAAATAGTAAGCTTACGTGTATTACGATTAGTAGCCCTATAGTAATTAATGGGTTTACAATTCTTAGTAACTTTCCGATAATAATTAGTTTCGCACTAATTATTAAGTTTACAGCAATAAGCAACTTTATGGTAATTGATACGTTTACAGTAATTAGTAAGTTCACAGTTATCAATAAGCTTACATTAATTGATACGTTTAAAGTAATTATTAAGTTTAGAATTATTAAACATGCATTATGCAAGAGCTAAATCTGCCTATTGCAGGTCTTTCTTTGGGCCTGAAATGGTTTCAGAAGTATTAAGTAGACATTAATTAACTGATCCAGGCCTTAATCATCTCTCGATGACATCAGATTTCTCCGATATTAAACCGATTAGAGGGGTTCAGCGATCCTTTGATTTAACCAAATATAATGGACCGAGACTTAGCTTTAATCAACCAGTACCGTGGTTGAAATTATTGCACACGTCTGTCCATCCTCGGTTACCCAGTGTACTCATTCCGTTCTACTCCACTATACCCTGGGTTAAGCCATAGGGTTTCCACGATGTCAAATTATCTGCCCTGGCGGATTGTGATATTTCTATCGTCCAATCCCATAAAGCGTTACTTGGAAAGGCAATAGGCGAAGGGAAGTAACTCTCAACAAAGAATTTCCCCACACATGGTGCCCTCAGTCCGTTCTTGCACACTTTGCAAATATGTCATTGGGAAAAATACCTACCGCTTAGTAGAAAAATCAGTGTCATTTAAGACTTTCATGACAGAACTTCCCCTGCCATCTTTTTGTGTGCATGTCAATTCTTTCATATTAAATCTCTTACAAACTTTCTCATAATCGATCAAACAAGTCGCCATATTGTTTGTAAACATTGTAGTTCTATTACGTCAAAAATGACACTAAAGAGTCTACGTAGGACTGGTTTGTAAACTGTTTTTTGATTGGTTCGTACACTCTAACTACATTCAGATAGTTTGATATCGTGGAAACCCTATGGATTAACCCAGGGTATAGTGGAGTAGAACGGAATGAGTACACTGGGTAACCGAGGATGACGTCTGTCAAACCTTCAAAGGTTAATATCGTCGCCTGCAATAGAGTAATGTGAATGAAATTTTCACATTATTCATTTCGAACTATTATAGCAAGAATGGCTAGTTCTGTATCTAAATCTTACATAATGTATCGTTAAGTTTACAGTTGTTAATAAGTTTTAACAAGTTTACATTTATTTATAGGTATTTTTTTTTACTTTTAAGTAAATATCAGAAACGTGTAGCTCCTTGAAAGATACATTATGTAAACTATTAGATATTTATTCACAATGTAACTCCTTAAAGGTACAATATGTATATTATTATTTTTATAAACAAATCAACTATCTAGACCATGGATTAAAGTGGATAGCTGTTTAATAATTCAATTTTAAAATGGATGATCGAAACGTTGTATAATATTATCATAGCAATGAAAACCAAAACAAGGCTATTCTTATCAATACTTGAAATATTGATTATAACTAGGCTATTCTTATCAATACTTGAAACATTGATATAACTAGGCTATTCTTATCAATACTTGAAACACTGATTATAACTTCGTT
This sequence comes from Patella ulyssiponensis, assembly GCA_963678685.1. Taxonomy (NCBI): domain Eukaryota; kingdom Metazoa; phylum Mollusca; class Gastropoda; family Patellidae; genus Patella; species Patella ulyssiponensis. Next base: position 96,920,198 of record OY783226.1, read on the forward strand.
GATGTAGAAAAAAGTAATTCGACTGAAATGTTCAATATTTTTTTTCATTGCATAATGCATCTTTAAAGATTATTCGTTAAAGTAGTTTGTTTCATATTCCAGATCACAATGCTACGGATAGAACGTTAATTGATGGTTTCGAGTCGCGATATTCCTTTAAACTTAATCTACATTATACCATATCATTGGACCATATTGAAGTCATCAAACAAAATTCAGGCAACTGTGAACAGTTTCTACAGTACGATTGTTTTGGTTCGGTACTCAATTATGCAGCGTGGACAACTCTACACCAACAAAGAGCGTACTATTTTGCTGGAAACGGAACCGACCACTCAACATGTGCTTGTGGCATTACGGATTCGTGTAAAGGTGTTTTCACGAGATGTAACTGTGATGTAAACGACTATGTTTGGAGAGAAGATCCAGGTTTCATAACCAACATCACTGCTTTGCCAATACTCGCCTTTGAAGCCGGTGATACTGGTTAGTATAGTAATTAAAGTCTATCTATAACGTAATATATCATATTATATATCGTATTAATTAACAAAGGTAGGTAACTGTAGCGGACCTGGTAGGAGACAGTAACACGTGATTTGATCTAGGTTAGTAATAAGGATAGACACAGGTGCGTTGGTATAGATTCTTAAGAATGGTGGGTGACGGAAGCGGGCTGGGGACAGTCTGTTAATAAAATTAGGTAATTACACTAGACCAAAAGAGATTGATTATTAACATGGGTATGTAACTCTAGCTGATCAAAATAATCCACGGTATGTATATTAATTAGGCAATATACAGCATGTCATAGATGTGATTATAGTTTTATATATTGATATAAATAATTTATATATTGTTGTTTGTGTTTCAGGACATTTGTTACAAATGATCATATCATATGTAATCAGTGATGTTTATATATTGTAGGGACTAAGGATGATAATAAGGAAATGGCATTTGTTACAATTGGACCACTTCGTTGTCAGAGATCAGACCCCTGATAAAAGAATAATCCCCATCGGGGTGAATATACCATTCCTTACTGCTGTGTAGACTGATACATGTACGTGTTCGATTTAATCAGATCTACCAATGTACAATTAGGGGTTAAAAGGCCTAAATCCCTAATATTTTGGCCCTAGAAATTGTCACAAATGGGTCGCATAGCATATAATAATGTCATATGAATTTATATAAACTGATTTTACTATTTACATTCAATCGTTTCTAATTTCAAAACAGTTGTGTTAGACGAAATAGCCAGATCTCTCAATCGAATGTCAATTTCTGGTGTCTGGTTATTCTAGTCTTCACCCAAAGTATGCATTGAGCATGCTCTCAAGATAAGAATATATCCCACTCGTTCTTCGAGTCTCAAGTAACAAATGGCACTGAAACGCATGATGGTACATGATTCGTGTACCAATGGTGAAATGTTTTTTTTCTCTTCAATATTGAATATTAGAAGCCCATCTTTTCCCGGTGAGATCACAACATCAATGTTGATTTAAATTGACAAATAATTCGTGCTTTCAATGTCGACGACTGGTGCTTTCAATTTGCCAATCCAGAATTTCTCTCTTGTTAGCCTAAACGTTGTAATTTCTTCTGTGAAGTGAATTGAGGCCGGATTGTCTTTTTTAATGTCTTTGTTTGACCAAAGTCCATTTTGAGTCTCCCCTACGTATTGTTTGTCATATTGTCTACATGGAATTTGATAAATTATGTTTGAACTACTGAATGAAAGTTGGCCTAATATGAAGAATTCTGTGCCAGATATATATTGTGATACGTTGTATAATTCGCTGTCACAGTCTGATATTTGGACGTCCCTCGGTTAATTTATTAGCTATAAACCATTCCTTTTCTGGATTTTTAGGTATTTTTGGTAGCGTATAGAGATGTCGATGTCAGCAGTCAGATTTAGCGGATAGATAATCATATTGTTTTGCTGTTATGTTTTTATTAACGTTAAAGATGTGTCCCTAAAGATGGTGTTGATCTAATTTAGTGTAAAATTTAGCATTACTTAATTGTTTTGCTACCTCTAAGGTGTCGTCGATTTTCTTAATTATTATGGTTTTGTCTTTTTTGGAAGGTGTTTAATGCTGTTTTTGCTGCTCAGTTAAGATTTGTTTTTTTGTGATTGTAGGGATGATATTTCTGTGTTCATTTCGTCGAAAGTGTTTAGGATGGCTGGTGATTATGACTTTATAGGGGGTTTCCATGTGGATTTTTCTGTAAATATTTTTTACATCTGCCGGGATTGTCCCTAGAAAAATAAGTCAACGAAAGTGTTCTTTGTAAGCGATCGATTGCCTGGGTGATGAGGTCTTTTGCCAAGAATGTTCATTTCTAGGAGGCTGAGAAATTTGTCGCTGAAATTGACAATTGTCTGTCCTAAAGATTGGTTCTCATTGTTTCCCTAATCCTAGTTTCTCATCCAACAGTTAATGATCTCTCTGGTCTTGTCTCGGCTCCAGTGGGTGGGGGCGTTACTTTTCAGTTTTATTTACTGTTTTGTATTTTCAATGTATGTATATATATTTATATTGAAATCATATTATGTCAGTATACATTGTTTAATTTATCTGGGGGTGGGGTAACATGTATTTGTGCAAATGTAATTATGTTCCTTTTAATCTATTACTATCTTCTGTTGTGTGACAATCATGCCTTAATGATCAATATGTACCTGTGTTGGCTGTAACATGTGATTTACATTGCCTTGTAATAAAGTTCGGGTTCAATTCAAAAGCGTATGTGATTGTTAGACTGGCAAGTCCATCACCATTTTAGCCCAAACCGGAAAGTTATTGGTTCCGCAGTGAGCTGGGAGTAGCCCCTTTCGACATGCCTGCTACCAGAGTACGATTTTGAAAGTGGGGATTCAGTAGAATGGTGGGGTGCCAATATATTGCCCAAGTTACTGAGCGCAGAGAAGCCAATGGCTGTGCAAAAATAAGACCTCTGCGATCTCAATCTCAACATTATATTATTACAGTATCAAAGTGGAAACTGAAAAAACATTGGTTTTAAATCATTTTGAAGTTTCATTGGCTATGAAGTGGAATGTCCCCCCTCGTTAGCTGTGCACAAAAACCTATCTTTTGATAACAAGTATGAGCAATTAAAAAAATTCTAATTTTCTCGCCAGAACTGCCCACCAAGTTGAATTATCCACCAATATCTCCCGGTATCACTAAATACCAACATTTGATCCCGGTGGTTGAAATTTTGCACAAGTCTCGCCAAACCTTCAAAGGCTAATATCTTCGCTCTCAATAGAGTAATTGGGATGACATTTTCAAATTATTCATGTGAAATTATCTACTTTTGAACTATTATAGCAAGAATGACCAGCCCTTTATCTATATCTTACATAATTTAATATGATATATAGTCTGAAATGAAATGAAATGGGGTTTAACGTCATGCTGTTCTGCTCTGAACAGGGTTAATGAAGACGGGTTATGAGGGAAATTGGCCTGGGCAGCGGCGTTACAGCCTACGCTTACATGGAATTCGAACTGCCAACATTTCATTAACGTAAAAGCCAATGTGTACACGGGACCTCCGTCCTGCATCACAAACAAGGGAAAACAATGCCGAAAAATCTCGATGAACTTTCTTGAATTGAACAAGCCTCCTTCAGGCTAGCGGGCTAGCAACTTACCCAATTAACCACCGTGGGCCCCCTAATAGTCTGAAAGAGAGAGAGATGGGGTTTAACGTCGACTCGACACAAACTAGATCATTTCGGGCCGATCATATGGTTCAATTTTATTTCCATAATTCGCTTGCACGTAGGGTCTTTAGTAGTGGGAGGAAACCGCCGGAAGTCCCGGAGAAAACCCACGAGGCTGGACAGGCGACCCTACTCCTTGTCACGTACAACCGGGAAATCGAAACCACGCCAGTTGACTCAATGGCAGACTTTATGATACAGCGCTCACGTGCTAACCATTCAGTCGCTCTAATAGACTGAATATAATGTAATATACTATCTGGCCCGTAGCTAGCCGGAGGGGGTGGAGGTCACGTTGGTGGTTCGTTTCGCATTGCATCCAATGGAAAGGTCTCCAAAGGCGCCTATTGACTCTCTTGCCCCCCCCCCCCCCCCCCCCTTAGCTACGAGTATTGTGATCAAACGTAAACACAACTAATATTCTGAATTTTATATATTGTACCATTGCGGTAAAACAAAAAAACACGGTTAATATTCTGAATAATACAGATTTATAGCAAAAGAAGAATAACAACGTATGGACAATACCGGACCTGATAAAATCCTACACGGATTACCCACATGTGTCTTGTAGTCCTGGTCTACTTTTGTATATTGTTTGATCCTCCATCTGCTCGCTGATATAGCGAAGAAAAACAGCCCCTTCAATATATATATATAGAGAGAAATGGGGTTTAACGTCCACTCAACACAACCAGGTCATTTCGGGACTAACATACGTTTTTAATTTTATTTCAATAGTTCGCTTGCGCGTAGGGGTCTTTAGCCGTGGGAGGAAACCGGAGTGCCCGGGGGAAACCCACGAGGTTGAGAAGGCGCCCCTATCTCCATGCCACATACGCTCACACCAGGGCTCGAAACCACAGCCGCAAGCCAGAGGTGACCGGCCAGCTAGAGGTCGAAGCGCGGCACTCTAGACCACTAGCCCCCCACCTACAATATAATAACGTCACTGATTACATATGCGATTTCACCATAACCACCATAAATAGTACCTACAATATATAAACATCACTGATTACATATGACATGATCAATTGTAACAAGTGCCCTTAACTGAGCAGCAAAAACAGCATTAAACATCCACCAAAAAAGACAAAAACATAATAATTAAGAAAATCGACAAAGACTCGTGCTGTGTCATAATGAATCTTAGAGGTAGAAAAACAATTAAGTAATGCTAAATTTTACACTGAATTAGATCAACACTCATCTTTAAGGACACGTCTTTAACGTTAATAAAAACATAACAGCAAAACAATATGATTATCTATCGGCTAGATATGACTGCTGACAACAACATCTCTATACGCTACTAAAAATACATAAAAATCCAGAAACGGAATGGTTTATACCTTAATAAATTACCCAAGGGACGTCCAAATATCAGAATGTGACAGCGAATTATACAACGTATCACAATATATAGACCATTTCCTACCCCAAGCATGCCAACACCTTCCTACAAAAAAGACAATAAGTCTTTTGTTCAAAAAATCAAAGAGTTAAGAGTCCCTGAGCACACCATTTTAATATACTATTCAAAAAAAGTAGGGGATATTTGATTTTGGGGGCATAATACTAAAATATGCAAATGACTACGAAAAAAGTCACTATAGAACCTAACAGAAGAAACATTTCCAGTTACATGTGACGCCCAAACGCACCAATAGCTACCGCATGGAATGCAGATGATGCTTGGGATCATCATGGGGGTCCAACCCAAGATTTGCACGACTCTGACTTTGAATGTTACAGTCATTATGGCATTGAATTCCAGGGTGGAAACATCAGTTTAATTGTTTTAGTGACCAGAAAACAAATTTTGATATGCGTCGGCTTACCCAAAATGAAAGGTTACGTGCCCTTGACATGCTACAGATCGGCACAACACAGGCGGTTGTGGCGCGGACGATGAATGTTTCTCAGTCTGTCATAAGCAGGCTATGGTCCAGATACCGTGATACACAATCTGTACAGGACAGACCACGCTCAGGTCGACCAAGGGCGACAACTCAAGCCCAGGATCGATTTATCCGTACCTTGACCTTGCGAAATCGTGTCATCACAGCAAATCAGATCAGCGCTCGTCTTCAAACAGACACTGGTGTGAGAGTGAGTGGCCAGACGATTCGGAATCGACTGCATAGGGGTCACCTTCGCGCCCGACGTCCTCGCGTGATCCCTTGTTTGAGAGATCACCACATTCAGGCAAGACGTCGCTGGTGTAGGGATCGTCAACACTGGGATAATCTACGCTGGAGCAATGTGATGTTTTCAGATGAGTCAAGGTTCACTGTTGATTTTTTGGACAGACGTAGGAGGGTGTGGCGTCGTCGAAACGAGAGCTTCCAAGACGTTAACGTCATCAGACATGATCGATTTGGGGGTGGTTCTGTTATGGTGTGGGGAGGCATCACTGTTGCTGGAAGAACGGCTTTACATGTTGTTGCAGGGCGTGTTACAGACCAGTACTACCGGGACAACATCTTGGCAGTCCATGTTGTGCCGTTCGCACGACGTCATGGCCGCCGTTTCATCTTCCAGGATGACAACGCAAGATGTCACAGGGCCAGGATCGTTACAGGTTACCTCCAACAACAGAACATCACCACATTACCTTGGCCAGCACTGAGTCCCGACCTCTCCCCCATCGAGCATGTCTGGGACATGCTTGGACAGAGGTTACGTCAACGTCAACAACGTCCTGCCAATGTCCAAGAACTTGCTGCTGCGTTGCAACAGGAATGGGACAATCTGGACCAAAATGACCTTAGACGTCTCATTAGGAGTATGCCACGTCGGATCAATGCTTGTTTGGCAAACAGAGGAGGATTTACCCGTTACTGACTTTGTTGTGATGCTGTGGTAACTTTGCTGTTTGACCCCGGGTATCATTTTACCCTTATAATGGTCAGTCTGTGCCTTACTTAGTCTAACGATCATTTGGAATAAATCGATGAATGTGAACTTCATTTCATTTTGTCATTTGTTTCTTCGTCAGTTTCATTAGGTGACTTTAATAACACTTAAAAATCAAATATCCCCTACTTTTTTTGAATAGTATATCTATCGACGTACAGAGCAGTTAGGAAACCCGCTAACATTCAGGTCTGAGGAGGGGAATGACTTCGCTTTCAACGACCAAGTATACCTCCAGTCCTCCGGAACTGAGATCGGAAAACGATTTGCCCCGATTAATGCAAATCCCTTCATTTGCGGAGTGGGAAAGGGAAGTTCTGGCACTCTGCCCATTAAAACCAGATTTCTATGGACATTTTCTAGATGACGTTTTCATAGCCTGGACGTACACACTATAGGAATGTTGGACCTTTTTCAACATTCTGAACAATCATCATCCATCTGTCACATTAACCGCAAACAGCATAGATTTCCTTGACACTACCGTTTTTGAACTAAAAACACCAAAAACACAAGCCAATTGGAAACTAAAGTATTGTTCGAAGAAACCAATACGCATCAATTATTGTTCTAAAGCTCCTTTCATCTAAAACACACCTTCTTTGGCATCATAAAATCTCAGATTCTCCGGTTGGATGGTCGAATGGTTAGCGTGTGCACGCTGTATCATACAGCCTGCCATTGAGTCAACTGGCGTGGTTTCGTATCCCCGGTTGTACGCGGCAAGGAGTAGGGTTGCCTGTCCAACCTCATGGATTTCTCCGGGTACTCCGGTTTCCTCCCACTCCAATGCTAAAGACTCCTACGCGCAAGCGAATTATTGAAATAAAATTAAACCAATGTTAGTCCCGAAATGCCCTAGTTTGTGTCGAGTGGACGTTAAACCCAATTTTGCTTTCTCTCTCTCTCTTTCATAAGATATGCACTCGGAAGACCGACTTTGAGTCAACATGTACGCTGGTATTTAGCAAACTAAGAGAAAGGGGACACTCCAAACGCAATCTCCGACGTATATAAAACAATACCCTAGCTGAACCTACTGTCAAAGAAACAAATAATATGCAACCAGCAGTTAAAAACAAAATTTGTGGCCACCCAAGATGTCAAACATGCGAAATCATAAACATGCCCGACAAATTCATAACAAAACATCTGGCACAGAATTCTTAATATTAGACCAATTTTCATTCAGTAGTTCAAACATAATTTATCTAATTCCATGTAGACAATATGACAAACAATACGTAGGGGAGACTCAAAATGGACTTTGGGAAAGAATTAACGCTCATTGGTCAGACAAAGACATTAAAAAAGACAAACCGGCCTCAATTCACTTCACAGAATAAAATACAACGTTTAGGCTAACAAGAGAGAAATTCTGGATTGGCCAATTGAAAGCACCAGTCGTCTACATTGAAGGCACGAATTATTTGTCAATTTAAATCAACATTGATGTTGTGATCTCACCGGGAAAAGATGGGCTTCTGATATTCAATATTGAAGAGAAAAAAAACATTTCACCATTGGTACACGAATCATGTACCATCATGCGTTTCAGTGCCATTTGTTACTAGAGACTCGAAGAACAAGTGTGACATATTCTTATCTTGAGAGCATGCTCAATGCATACTTTGGATGAAGACTAGAATAACCAGACACCAGAAATTGACATTCGATTGAGAGATCTGGCTATTTCGTCTAACACAACTGTTTTGAAATTAGAAACGATTGAATGTAAATAGAAAAATCAGTTTATATAAATTCATATTACATTATTATATGCTATGCGACCCATTTGTGACAATTTCTAGGTCCAAAATATTAGCGATTTAGCTTTTTTAACCCCTAATTGTACATTGGTGGATATGATTAAATCGAACACGTCCATGTATCAGTCTACACAGCAATATGAATGGTATATTCACCCCGATGGGGATTATTCTTTTATCAGGGGTCTGATCTCTGACAACGAAGTGGTCCAATTGTAACAAATGCCATTTCATTATAACCATCCTTAGTCCCTACAATATATAAACATCACTGATTACATATGATATATGATCAATTGTAACAAATGTCCTGAAACACAAACAACAATATAAACTATTTATATAAAAATATAAAACTATAATCACATTGATGACATGCTGTATATTGCCTAATTAATATGCATGCCGTGGATTATCATGATCAGCTAGAGTTACATACCCATGTTAATGATCAGTCTCTTTTGGTCTAGTGTAATTACCTAACTTTATTAATAGACTGATCCCAACCCGCTTCCGCCACTCACCATTCTTAGGAATCTATACCAACGCACCTGTGTCTATCCTTATTACTAACCTAGATCAAATCACGTGTTACCGTCTCCTCCCAGGTCCTCTACAGTTACCTACCCTTGTTAATTAATACGATATATAATATGATATATTATGTTATAGATAGACTTTAATTACTATACTAACCAGTATCACCGGCTTCAAAGGCGAGTATTGGCAAAGCAGTGATGTTGGTTATGAAACCCGAATCTTTCCTCCACACTGCGTCGTTTATATTACAATTACATTTCTGGCTTACTTCGTCACACGAATCTTCAATACCACATGCACATATTTTGTGGTCCGTTCCGTCTCCAGCAAAATAGTACGCTCTTTGATGATGTATAGTTCTCCATGCTGCATAACGGGTTACCGAACCAAAACAATCGTACTGTAAAAACTGTTCACAGTTGTCTGAATTTTGTTTGATGACTTTAATATGGTCCAATGATATGGTATAATGTAGATTAAGTTTAAAGGAATATTGCGACTCGAAACCATCAATTAACGTTCTATTGGTAGCATTGTGATCTGGAATATGAAACAAACTACTTTAACGAATAACCTTTAAAGATGCATTATGCAATAAATAAAATATTGAACATTTCAGTCGAATTAATTTTTTCTACACCAACGAAGTTATAATCAGTGTTTCAAGTATTGATAAGAATAGCCTAGTTATAATCAGTGTTTCAAGTATTGATAAGAATAGCCTAGTTATAATCAGTGTTTCAAGTATTGATAAGAATAGTCTCTAGTTATAATCAGTGTTTCAAGTATTGATAAGAATAGTCTAGATATAATCAGTGTTTCAAGTATTGATAAGAATAGCCTAGTTTTGGTATTCATTGCTATGATAATAAAATACAACGTTCCGATCACCCATTTTCAAATTAAATTATTAAACAGCTTTCTACTTTAATCCATGATCTAGATAGTTGATTTGTGAATAAATAATTTACATAATGTACCTTTAAGGAGCTACATTGTGAATAAATATCTAATAGTTTACATAATGTATCTTTCAGGGAGCTACACATTTCTGATATTTACTTAAAAACAACTGTAAACTTAATAATTGTAAACTTAATAATTACTGTAAGGTTATTGATAACTGTGAACTTATTTATTTATTACTGTAAAGTTACTAATTACTGTAAACTTAATAATTAGTGCGAAAATAATTATTATCGGAAACTTACTAAGAATTGAAAACCCATTTATTACTATAAGCGTACTAATACACGTAAGCTTACTAATTTATGCTAACATACTACTGCCAGGCAGGGTAAGCTTACTCTTCCGGGCACCTGTTACCACTGCTTGTCTTGTATTTTATACACGGTGAACAGTCCATTTGCTGATTACACTATTTTGCCTCGACCGTTTTTGTTGGACTACGAATTTTGACTAATGTTTTGGATTGTTCGTACTTGGTTTTATTTTATTTATATTACCTTACTAAATAATGTAAACTTACTATATATAATAACGGTAAACATATTAATTACTTTAAACTTACTTATATTTGTAGACTTATAACTGTAAATTTACTAATAACTGTAAAATTACTAATAACCACACTAGTAATAATATTACTAATAACGGTAAACTTACTAATAACTGTAAATTTACTAATAACCACACTAGTACAAATATTACTAATAACTGTAAACTTACTAATAACTGTAAATTTACTAATAACCACATAAGTACTAATATTACTAATAACTTTAAACTTACTAATAACTGTAAATTTACTAATAACCACATTAGTACAAATATTATTAATAACGATAAACTGCACTATTACCAATAACTGTAAACTTACTTATAACTGTAAACATCCCATCACATGTAACTTCTATTTTCTCTAACGGGCCTTCGCCATCAACATCAATAATAATCGGGGCAGTGCCGACTGTGTAGTCTTTATGGACGGCATCCGAACAGTCTCTTGGTGGTGCTGAAATTAAACCAATATAGATCTTTACATGATTCAAAGATGAGTATCATCCTCGTGAATAATCTGAAAACTCTGTGCAATCTTAACACACATGAGCAAATTGTGCTTTGAGGTGGTAGTCTTGTTCACATCATTTGCCGACGAATTTGGCGATCATGTTGAACTTCTTTGTTTGCCTGTCCTAACTCTAAAGCAATGAAATTGTGTTAAATGTGTTACTGAGGGGATCACGGTGGCTAAGTGGATAAGGCGCTGGTTCGCTAGCCTGGAGGTCGGGTGTTCGATCCCTGCATTGACCGAGAAAGTTCATCTCGATTTTCCGGCGTGATTTCCTCTTGTCAGTGATGCAGAAGGATGGCCCGACAAGGACAGCTGCCTAGTCGTTCGGATGGGACGAAAAACCGAGGTCCTGTGTACACATTGAAGTGCACGTAAAAGATCCCTTGGCAGTTGGAATTCGATATAAGAGTAGGCCGTAGCGCCGCTGCCCGGGCAAAATTTCCCTCATAGCACACTGTATGGCGTATGCCCGTCTTCCATTAGCCCCGGTTAGGTGCAAAAGAGTAGGACGTTAAACCCCATTTCATTCATTCAGTTACTTTTTGTGTGCTGCCATAAAAGGCTTCCCTGAGCAGTAGCCCTTCGGTCTTATCCCATTGACGAGCTGCTAGGCTACCAATTGAGGGAACTGTCCACAACGGGATAGGAAGTCGCTGGATACTGAGCCAGTATCAGACCCACCTCGTAATAAGAGACCGCCGTGACAATAATAATTTTTAAGAAGAGACACCATTAGTACCAATGCATCCTTGGAGTTTGGGAGACCGGAAGTAGTAATAAAAACAATGCGAAATAATCCCCGAATTCAAACATACAGGGTAAAAGATATTGCCGATAGTTGGATATACTTTTAAAGTATTACCCCGCCCATTTATAAATCTTCCTTACCTCGCTCACATTTAAATTCAGACCAAGAGCCACCAGAAGTGCAAGTCGTTGACCCTGAAGATTCATATAAACACGGTGACATGATAACCTCGTCTATTTGCCACATAGTCTTGATCTGAAATGCATGTTGGTTAATGTATGATACCGACGGTGCCCCCACACAGCCAATAACTTCACATTCCCTTACTTCCATATCGTTGACAATACAGAGGGTATTATTCGGACAACCGTGGTTCAAACAGGGACCACGCAATATATCCTTGGGCCACGAACTCGCCATGCTTGACACTACATCCAAAGAGTCTACAGAGGACGGGGTGCCGTCCAAGGTCATTAAATAACAGACACCCAACTGTGTATTGAAATTGATAAAGGTACACAGGGTATACTGAAGACATTTTTGCATGCACGTCACCAATTCACTACCTTCGACTTTTAAAATATTTTCGCCAGAACGGAAAGTGTTTCTTGAAATTTTATGTCCAAACATATCCAGGTTTGCGCACATGTTGTCTCTCGCACCAACAACCGCCAAATATGTGATTATAACCAACATTACCTCTCGAACCATTGCTGCAATTCAAAATGGTGAAAAATAAAATTATCCGGAGTTATTTGTTATAAGTTCACAGTCTCTTTAATGAACTCTGGGTATCCCACATCCCGGTTATTTTCAACAAATCTTTGGTGACAAATACTCAGTTGGTTGACCTGAGTGTATTGTGGTCGATATCACTTCGGTTGAAGCTGGTTTAAATAAAGCTTTTCCAGATATACCCCAGGTCTGATGGGTTCAGAGGCGTGGCTGTATTTCAATATCAACGATTAATTAAAAGTAGTGTAACCAAAGACTCCTGACTTCTACGCTGACTTGACTTTCTAGGTTGGTTGTCATGGTAAATAATGTTGTATTTATTCTTCCTTTGTACTTAATGGCATATGAATATCATTATCGACTAATGGCATATGTAAAATATTAAATATTAAATCTTCTTCAGTTTCACGCAACACTTACCAGTTTCTTTCGAGATGTGGGTTACGGTGGCTTGGTGGGTAAGACGCTGGCTAGCTAGCCTGGAGCATTGACCCAAGAAGTTCATCCAGTTTTTCCGGCGTGATTGTCCCTTGTCAGTGATGCGGGACTGCTGTCTAGTCGGTCGGATGGGGCGAAAACCCGGGTCCCGTGTACAATTGGGATGCACATAAAAGATGCCTTGACAGCTGGAATTCGATATGAGAGTAGGCCGTAGCGCCGCTCTCCTGACAAAATTCCCCTCGTAGCACACTGTATGGTGTATGTCCGTCTTTACTTCATTAGCCCAGTTCGGAGCAGAAAAATATGACGTTAAACTCCATTTCATTTCATTTTAAAATACCCCCAACCCCACCCTTACACTGTTTAAACCAAACCAGACTAGTAGAATAAACCGTTACAGTGTTTTTAAAACGGGCTTAAACATTATCTTCACCGCGGATTTAATATGACTTTAATCGTTGTTCTTGACATACTGCAATTGTGACGCGCTATATTGTTTTAACTCAGTGAAGACTTTTCTCCTTTAGCCCGCTTTCAGGCCTGGTTTCTCCTTGTTAGTGAGGCAGAACGGAGGGCCTGACAAGGACAGCTGTCTAATCGTTCGGATGGTACGAAAAACTGAGGTCCCGTGTGCACATTAGCGTGCGTAAAAGAATCCCTAGCAGTTCGAATTCGATATAAGAATATGGCGTAGCGCCGTTGCTCGGGCAAAATTTCCCTCATAGGACCCTGTATGGCGTATGCCCGTCTCCCATTAGCCCAGGTTAGGTGCACAAGAGTAGGATGTTAAACCCCATTTCATTTCCATTATCCCGCAATACTCACTACATGTAACCTCTTATTTCTGATTCCAATATAGCTATCATTAGTGACAGTCTCGATCACACAGTCCCTTCTAAACTACCCATTGTACCAGAATGTGCCAGGAACTGGATAACCAAACTAAAAGTAAGTCCCTTGACCCAGCATTCGGGTCATATTCGGTCCAACGAAGTTAGTATTTAGAAATTGATATTAAAGCCTGCGATTTTGTTATTATGATAATAATAACTTTATTCAGTATTCAAGGCCTCAAGCCCATAATAAATGTTGCTCAACTAATATATATTTACAATTGTAATTTTCAATTAATAACAAAAATATTAATCATTATAGTTTACACTTAGGATGTGCAGTTCTCCATGCTACATAATTGATTACCGAAACAAAACAATCGTACTGAAGAAACTGTTCACAGTTGTCGGAATTTCTTTAATCATTATGCTATGTTTCTATATATTGGTTAATCTGAGCCACCGATTCTGAAGAAGATACCCTACTAACAAATAAATCCTAGGCTAAAAAGGTCTCTGTGGGTAGAAAAGTTTCAAACTATTATTTCAATAATATGTACATATCTTGTTGGCATTTAAATTTAGACCAAGAGCCACCAGAAGTGCAAGTCGTTGACCCTGAAGATTCATATAAACACGGTGTCATGATAACCTCGCCTATTTGCCACATAGTCTTGATCTGAAATGCATGTTGGTTAATGTATGATACCGATGGTGCCCCCACACAGCCAATAACTTCACATTCCCTTACTTCCATATCGTTGACAATACAGTGTGTATTATTCGGACAACCGTGGTTCAAACAGGGGCCACGCAGTATATCCTTGGGCCACGAACTCGCCATGCTTGAAACTACATCCCGGGCGGCTTCAGAGTTTTTGGTCATAATATTGTGTGTTGGTGCCATCAAATAACAGACACCCAAATGTATATTGAAATTGATAAAGGAACACAGGGTATACTGAAGACATTTTTGCATGCACGTCACCAATTCACTACCTTCGACTTTTAAAATATTTTCGCCAGAACGAAAAGTGTTTCTTGAAATTTCATATCCAAAAGTATCCAGTTTCGCGCATAGCTTTTCTCTCGCACCAACAACCGATAACGATATGATTAAAACTAGATTCACCTCTAAAACCATTGCTGTAATTACAATAAAATGATCCGTGTTTTTTGTTTATGATTCCTGGGTCTAAATTTGCTAATTAGTTCTGGTATTGTTCTACGAAGGACGGATTTTGACCCAAGTCGGTGTTGTGGGCGATATCACATGTAGAAGCGGATGTTATACAAATCTGTTCCACACGTATGTTCAAGTGTTATGGGTTCGATGCAAAAGTAAATAGCGTTGTGAACCCCGCGCTTATGTTGACAGTTATTTCCAACTGGACACTCTTCACTTGACTCCTTGAGGGGGTGCTGTGGTTCAGTGAGTAAGACGATGGCTCGCTGATCAGAAGGTCTCGGGGTTATCAGGTTCTTTGTTGCGGAGCGGAGAGTTTGTCAAGGAACAGTGTATTCGCGTACGTGTACAGGAACCCTTGACAATTCGAATTCGAAGCTGTATCGCCAGTGTTCAGACAGGTTCATTCCCGGGTTTTGGGGTTCCTACTGTTCTGCTCTGATTGGGCTAATGAAGCCGGGCATGCGCTATACAGTGCGCTATGATGGAGATTGTGCCCAGTCAGTGGCGCTACTGTTTACTCTTATATCGAATTCCAAATGATCTTTTACGTGCAAGTCAATGTGTACAGTGGAACTCGGTTTTTCTGACCACCCGAACGACTAGACAGATATACCTGTCAGACCCTCTATCCTGCTCTCCTATTCATAATAAATGGTCATGGTCTGTGTCACTTCCCTCTGGGAATATGTCATAAAGTTATAATTTATTTACCACGAAATGAAAGAAAACGACATCAAAGCGAAATGTATTAAAACAAAAATTAGTGGAGGAAATTTTGTAAAGAAGCGATTGAAACCGTATGAACAATACATACATTAATATTGTATGTTTCGAGATTTTCACGAATCATTGAATACTTTGATTCCCATTAACGAAAGGAAATAACATTAACGAAGAACGGGAAGATGAAACATTACTAATAATTTATGTAGAGAGAACCAAAAGAGAAATATTCAATCAAAGTGAAATCTTGTTGTGATTTTCACACTATATATACTCCCCTGTTTATTTTTAACTTTAAAATAGAAAAAAAAATGTAATATGAATGTATACAAAGTGATTTATATTGAATTTTTGAAAAAAATTGTTATATTGCAATTTCTAGTCAGGATGTTCGGTGAAATAAGTAAACAGTTGAACCTGAACGGCAGACGTTTACCCCAGCATTCTACGCGTTTTATTAAATTGTTATTTTGTCGTTTGTGAATTAGCCTTTTCTAATTACGTCCACACTGTGTTGTAGGATATGTTTTTATTTGTTCATTACAAAATGGCACCCAAAACCATAGAGAGAGAGATAGAGAGAGAAAGAGAAGATAGAGAGACAGACAGAGAGGGGGCGACCCTACTCCTTATGTCACGTACAACCAGGGAATCGAAGACTATTATGTAAACTACTGAGTTGGAGATTTACCTCCTTTTAGACATTCGTTATCCGTACCATTAAACACAGAGATTGCCATTAGCCAAGGTTGTATTTACCATGAAAACAAACATTGATCTTTGGTTGGTGACGCCTAACTTTACCATGGCGTGATTTTCACGCTTCACTGCACTGCTTTGTATCACTAAGAGGTGTTGGGTGGCCTAATGGTTAGGGTGCGTGCGCATTGTATTATAAAGTCTATATAATTGAGTCAATTGGCGCGATTTTGATTTCCCGGTTGTACGTGACAGGGAGTAGGGTCGCTTGTCTAATCGCGTTGGTTTTCTCTGGGTACTCCGGTTTCCTCCCATTGCTAAAGACACAAGCGGTTTATCTAAATAACATTGGATCATGCGTTAGTATCGAAATGACCTACTTCGTGTCGCGTGGACGTTAAATCTCTCTCTGTCTCCCCTCTCTCTCTATCTCGTTTTCTCTCTCTCTTGTCTGAAGAGATTTAATTTAGGTCTGTTTCAATAGTTATCTTGCACACCCTGGATTTAGCATTTCAACAAATAACTGGATATTTATATTCTTAGTCAACTAATGGAAACTCAAAATAGTTGTTCTCGACGTTTAGGGGGGTTTAATAAAAGGTTACCACCTGTTTGGGATGCTCTCTGTTTGTTGGTATTATTAAAAATTATTATAAGACTGGTTAGTCAACAATTTTACGACCTGCTGAATGTGGCTACGACCTGTAAAACGGGTTGAAGGAAACACATTAGAGACTTTTGGCAAGTGGAGTTTTCCGCATCCGTATCACGTATCCGTATCGCCACGTGATACGTTGCGTCAATGTAGTTTTAGAGTTTTGGCAGATTTTCGCGCCGTGTACATATGGGTAGATGAGCTGAGCTTAGTTCTAATACAACATGGTGGCAGTTATCTACCAAGATCACTACCAGTACTAGACAAGTGCCTAGCCTACAAATTCCTGCGTGGAATAAATTCACTCGACTGTGGCTGAGCTATTTAAAATTTAAAAAGAAATTTAATGTCAAATCCGTTTTCGGTTTCACTAATGTATCATTTCAGAAAGTATAATATACCCGTTTTAAATGCAGATTTGCAAGGCCCCACCTCCCTAAAGTTAGCACATAGATCAACCAGCATGCAGACTGACAGACAGTCAGACGGGAAAATTTTGCGCAAATCTCATCAAAAGCAATCATTAAATTCCTGTCTTTATCATGGTTAAAATCGCATCAAATATACACCTTCGTGTTCTAGGGTACACATAGTTTCATAAAAACACTATGACACAACATTTCAACGTGTAAAAGTAGCAAAAAGTACGGTAAAAAGACGACGATGTTATACGGAACTTTTCAGAATGAAAGCTGTTCTATACTTGCTGCCGTATTCGTGTGCAGTATCACTTATGAGAAATACACAAACATTGTTGACGTCACACACAAAATCGATACGGATACGCGATACGGACCAGAAATTTACGCTTGCCAAAAGTCTCTAATGAACGCAGGCTCTGTTACTTATGCTTTCTAAATTGCAGTAAGACATTTCCCAATTACCCCTGCCGGTAACTGGCTTTAAGTTTTACGATATTTTCCCATAATCGGGTAATCCATACGGTAACATTCTGTAACCGTTTTGCGAACTCAATTTTTCTGTCGTAGATATTCTTGACATGGAATATCTTTAACCAAAGAATTTTTAGCTCCAACAACATAAGAAATCCAACTCAATTATAGTCGACTAGCTATGTGGTATTTGTCACTACCATGAACCTAACTGAACTACAATTGTCAGGTTGATTCCGGTTGCCACATGAACATTTCCACCAAAGACCAACAGAGTCAACAACTATCTCCGTTCTCAGAACAACATCTTCTAAAATCTGAAACTATTAACTTACAAAATGGACAGCGTACTTTGCCCTTCTCTTGAATAAACAAACTACCACGGACAATGGAACAATTAACGTCAGTGGGCCGTTTTGAATCTTAACTCATAACGTTCTTGTTTCAAAACCCTGATCGGTAAATAATCAATGCATACAACAGCCAGCAGCGCCCTGGAAGCTGTTATGCGGTATTAATGCGTTTAATTAAACAAGACAACATTAGCATTATTATTATTACTATCATTCCGTCTTCAATAGCCCAGTTGGAGCAGAACAGTAAGACGTTAAATCACATTGCATTGTCATTATTATTATTATAATCAAGTCTTTCGTTATGACCACTTTCAATATGAATGTTTATCACAGCCTGGTAATGATATGTTGGTCGTCATCAATATCCGTACTAATATTGTTGCACTTCTCAATATTCACATCAGTATTTTGACCGTCGATATGATGGTGGTCACCAATGTTCGCAACAGTGCTATTTTGTCCACCAATATGATCGTGCGTATCGTCATTAACACTCTGAGGTTTGTTGTCTCCAGTATGTTGGTAATTGCCCTCACCTGCATTAAATGAACCTACATAATTATAATTACTATCTGGAACGCTCGGTTTGTTACAGTTATTTCCCTTTAGAAGATCGTATTCATCGTCTGATGTCACACCACTCATTTCGATGTTGACATAATTGCCTTCTCCTTCTCCTGCTACTGTTTGTTTTCCAAGATTATCTGCCACTTTATAATCATGATTATCGCTAGGGGTCGCTTTGATACCTGTCTTGTTCTTATAGTCATTAATAGTACTGATGTTTTGATGTTGATTGGAACCATATTTATTGACATGACTATCTTTTGCTGGTGCTTGCTCTGATTGTCGCCTGAAACAAAAATTGCCCAAAACAATATAATAATAAAAATAATAATAATTATAATAATGTCGTTTTCTAGAGGGCCAAATCTATCCATAAGCATGCTCAAAGCGCTTTTAAAAAGGAGTAAAACATATCAATTAATTTAGTTGGGGATAAAAGAGTTTGAACATGTAAATTTTTAATTGTGATTTAAAACTTGATAGAGTTTTACAATTTACAGTCACGGATATTGATTGGCAAACTATTCCAGAGTTTGGGTGCAGCAACACTGAAACTATATAATGATGATCAACAGGTTATGCTTAAAATACATTCTTTATCAGTGACACAGGAAGGAGAATCTGCCAAGGTATCTGATAGGAGTAAAAATTGAGATCCCGCTACACCCGGACAGTTGGTATTCTAAATACGACGAGACGGTAGCGCCGCCATCCTGACAAAATTTCCCTCGAAGCACACTGATGGTGTATGTCCGTCTTCAGGAGTCCAGTTGGTGCAGAACGGTAAGGAGGGAACGAGAGGGAGAGAGAGAGAGAGAGAGAGAGAGAGGGGGAGAGAGACAGAGAGAGAGGGCTTAACGTCCACTTGACACAAACTGGGTCATTTCGGGACTAACACATGATTCAATTTTATTTCAATAATTCTTTTCCGGGTGTTGTCTTTAGCGTTGGGAGGAAAACTGTGCACCCGCAGAAAATCCACGAGGCTGGACAGACGACCCTACTCCTTGCCACGTACAACCGGGGATTCGAAACCACACCAGTTGACTCAATGGCAGGCCGTATGATACAGCGTGCGTACGCTTACCATTCGGCCACACCGAATGCTGTTAGTCCAAAATGACCTAGTTTGTGTCGAGTGGACGTTACCCCCCCCCCCCCCCCCCCCCTTATGCTGAGGAAGAAAGACTTCAGAAACAAACCTCGACAGAAATAATTACTCGGCATGTCGGCATCGGGTTTTCTTTTTCGCGTGTCATTTTCTTCAGTCTTTCCTTCCCCAAGCATAACCCCAGTCTCGTGCTTTATCCTACACTTAATCGACTGATTCAGGCAATAATCAACTTTCGATATTAATTTTAAAAATGGAAGAGCGAGACTTGGCTTCCATCAACCAGTACGGTGGTCGAAATTATTGCACACGTCTTGTCAAACCTCGCAAAAGAGTAATTCGAATGAAATTTTCAATAGCAAGAATGGCTAGCTCTTTATCTCAATCTTCCATAGTAGCAGTAACATTCCAATATCACCAGCTTATGGAGTGTTTGTGTCTCAGCTAAATCGTTACGCGAGAGCTTGTTCCTTTTATTCTGATTATTTAAGTAGATCGAGGCATTTGTCATCTAAGCTTCAACTACAAGGGCCAATCACGCTATTTTATAGACATTTTGCCTAATAGTTTGGATGCAGCTATGGCGGGTGTGGCGTGCCAGGCAGGGTAAGCTTGCTCTTCCGGACACCTGTTACCACTGTTTGTCGTGTATTTTGTACACGGGGAGCAGTCCATTTGCTGATTACACTATTTAGCCTATAACGTTTTTTTTAGGACTTCGAATTCTGTCTAATGGTTTGGATTGTTCGTACTGGGTTTTATTTTAGTATATCTCTAGTATATCTCTAAATGATATATTGTACATATACGCACCTTTTAATAAAGAAAATGAAAGCAGCGACAATAGCAATAAATACTATAGCACCAAGTATTCCACCAACGATGGCTCCAACGTCTTTATCTAAATATAAATACACAAAACAAGTCAATGTTGTTGGGTTTTTGTTTTAAATCAATAAAATAAAGAAAAAAGAACACACTTTTGCTATAAGGTTGTTCTAAATATTTGATTCAGTTTTATATTACGCCGATGTTTGAGATTATAGCAACGCACTAAATTGTTTTATTGTAAAATGTGGCGCAAGACGAAGGACCTGACAAGGACATCTGTCTAGTCGTTCCGATGGGACGAAAAACCGTGGTTCCGTGTATACATTGGCATGGACGTAAAACATCCCTGTGCAGTTTGAATTCGATATAAGAGTAGGCCATCGTGTCGCTGACCGGGCAAATTGTCCCTCATAGCACACTGTATGGCGTCCATTGACTTGTCATTTCTAGTAGTGTTCGAGTCTTGTCTGAAAATAAAAACAAAGGGACAAGTTCACAAAGCATTTTCAGACTTAAGAATTTCTCAAAATTGTTCACCTTATATTCATATAGCCCTTTACTGAACTTTTGTAAGAGTAGACCGTAGTGCCAATGGCCGGGAAAAAATTCACTCATAGCACACTGCGTATCCCCGTCTTTATTAGACCAGTTTAGGAGCAAAACGGCAGAACGTTAAACCTCATTTCATTTCATTTATTGGACTTTTGGTTGTTTTACTGTATCAAATACATCAACAAGAGCCCATGTGCAAGGGTTTTGTGCTTCTGTATCAAAGATATTTCTCATAAACAGTGATTGAAAGTAAGATAAGTTCTTAACTTAAAAGTATGAGAATGCTTTGTGAACTCGGGGCCGGTTCCCAGCAAGAAAACAAGCTGTATTACTATTCGTTTACCTTGTGTAGTGGTACGAGATGCTTGGCTAGGTGGCAATATGTTAGTAACAGTCGATGTCGATTTGGTTTCATCTGTGGGTTGCGATGAGCTGGATAACGCTGCAACATAATAATATACAGAGAAATAATTAGAGAGAGAGAGAGAGGCAGAGAGGGAGAGAGAGAGAGCGTTTAATTTACACTGAACACAAACTAGATCATTTCGAGACTAACACATGGTTCAACTTTTATTTCAATACTTCGCTTTGTCCGTAGGGTCTTTAGCAGTTCGGGGGGGGGGGGGTACGGAGGTCCACGTGCGACCAGGAAATCAAAACCTCGCCAGTTGACTCAATGACAGACCTTATGACACATCGTGCACGTGCTAACCATGCGGTCATTCTCAACTACCTCCACGAAATAATTATGATTATTATTTTCAGCAGATTTATTATTTAATACTATGTTCCCAGTGTTACGATTCGCGATGCGATTGAAATCGTGGTTTTAATCGCTGAGTAATGGTGGTGATTCTATCAGGTTTTATCATATGTAGAGGTCAGTCGTGGCAATCATGGTGATCGTATTAAAACGTATCCAAACGTAGCAGATCATGGACTCAGTAGTGACAACCTTAACACATCGCTCGACAGTGGACCCCCTAAACCCCCCTCTGGATCCGCGCCTGTGTAGAGGTGAGTCGTGGCAATCGTGGTGATCGTATCAAAACGTATCTTGATTCGCAGGTTGCCCATACGGAAAAAATCACTTTCATAGAATTTTAGTAAAAGTGCGGGTGCGGATACGGTTCCCTATGCGGCGTCTGGTACGGTTATTTGAAACGAACCATGTCGCGTTCGGTACAGAAATGTATGCGGATCCGTGTCCGTAAATGCACATAAGGAAACACAGTACGTAGCCCGCACGGCAAAAAGCTAAAAATAGGTAGGGAAATTCCAATTTTTGCCCTTTCTAGACACATGTCCATGGACTCAGAAAAAGAAAAGATGCTGAACAGAGAGCCCTTCCGTTTCTATAACCGCCTATAAGGATACACAAACTGTCATGTGCCATGTCTGCTCCCGGACCGGAAACGGCCCAGATCCGTACTAAAGGAAATGCAGCTTTACCGTGTGTATTTGTGCGCGGAGCTTGGCTAGATGTGTCTGTAGTAATTGTTGACGAGGATGTATTGTTGATACGTGGAGCTAGGCTAGATGTGTCTGTAGAAACTGTTGATGGTGATGTAGTATTTGTAGGTGGAGCTGGGTCAGAGGTTACTGTATTGGTAGAAACGCTTGACGGCGATGTAGCTCTAGATGTAGGTTGATATGAGGAAGACGAATCTGGAATATAATATGACCAAGATATAGTAACTATACATATTATATAATTAACTTTCCTATTTGTATGTTAAAGTCTATAAATCTACTTAATTTTAATTTTATCAAAAACAACAAAACATGTTACATGTATGTTAAAATAAGATTTATAACAATCTGTCTTTTTTAAAAATGTTAAAACTACTTTCTATAAACCCGAACATACGCTATGATTGCCAACGGTAAAAGTTTGATGTTACATGTTTTAGATGCTTACATTGAAACCATCAATCAAAATATCATTTATAGCAAAAACAACTTGAAAGTGGCCACACTCTCGTTAAAACTCTCATTTTATGTTGTGGTGTGTACATCATGCCCAATGCGAAAGCGACACAAATCAACTCCAGGAAATAAAATGCGCTCTACTGTAGCGAGATTACCTTGTGTATTTCTACTTGGAAGTCGACTAGCTACGTCAGTAAAAACTGTTGAGGGTAGTGTAGTTTCAGTGGTCGACTGAATTGTGTAAGACGAATCTGTAACATAATAATAGATATAATTGGCTTCACACTTGAATGATGCGCCTGACACATGACCAGTAAATGAATATACTGTTTTCAAGAACATAATTTTGTTAACTATAAAAGGATATTTAATAAACGGCATTCTTGTGTATCAACAACTGAACTGAAATGGGTTTCATACTGTTCTAAAAGCTTCCCAATATAACTGTTTTAATTAGTTTTATTATGTTTCCAATCGCTAAATGCCATTAGTTTGTATAGCACAAGTCATTGCACCTAAAATTCACAAATTGTCTCCAATTTGTCCGTTTTCATTAGTGCAGTTGGTGCAGAAAAGTAGAACGTTAAACCTCATTTAATTTCGTATCCGATTATTACTTCCAAACATTAGATTATAAGGTCTCGAATTGAGTCAAGTGGCGTGGTTGTGATTCCCTGTTTGTATGTACGTGGTAAGGAGTAAGGTCGCCTGTCCAACCGCGAAGGACATCCCTTTTGTTTCCTCCAACATTTAATGAACCCTACGCGCAAATTGAATCTTACCCCTTTATCTCCCTCTCTCTACCTCCCTCTCTCTCTCTCTCTCTCTCTCTCTCTCTCTCTCTCTCTCTCTCTTAATATACTTACTGCCTGCAACACATAAATAATCGATCTTCTGGAATGAATGACGTATGTTACCAATTCCACAATATGCAGATGTTTCATTCAAGCCATCATCACTATCAAGAATACACATTGATTCACCATCACATAAGTATTGTAGTTCTGATAGTAGAGTTTGATTGAGAGGTGTAAAACAATCTCCGGGTTGGTCACTACAACATTTTATATCCCCACAGTTGGAGATACCGTTACCAGCACATCCTGATCTGTATCCAAACTTAATACTAGTTATTGATATTACCAATGATGGTGCACAGATCAGTGTATGGTCAGTACAGCCATTACCTGGTGTGCCATAGCAAGCTGTACTATAGTTAGCTGTTGGAGCTTCTGTAAAATAAACATAATAAATAACAAGTTGGCTGTTAGGGCTTCTGTAAAATAAACATAATAACATGCTGCACTAAAGTTAGAAGACTTGGGGCTTCTGTAACATAAACATTATGAT
This sequence comes from Patella ulyssiponensis, assembly GCA_963678685.1. NCBI lineage: Eukaryota > Metazoa > Mollusca > Gastropoda > Patellidae > Patella > Patella ulyssiponensis. The sequence continues at coordinate 96,944,830 of OY783226.1, forward strand.
AAGCTTTACTAAAGTTACCCGGTGGAGATTCCGTAAACAAAACATTATTGAACTTGTTTTCATATGGTAAATATTCGCCATAATACCAACTGTTCATCTATCTGGAGTTGCGTTGCATGGTTAGAGCACTGGACCGAAAGTACTGTAACCCAGAAACCTGATGTGGTATTGCGTCGCCACCAGACCTATGCCACTCCCTCTGGCACAAGCTGCCCTTGTACATTTCAGATTAGAGGCAGCTCCCGAACAGACAGACAGACAGACAGACAGACAAAAGTCGCTAATGTATTGGTGTAATAAATCTTGCATTAGTTTTTATATATAGGAAATATTTAAATTTTTAACTGGAATTCTTTTTTCTGTAATAATACAAACGTGAACATCTGAACGACAACCGCACAAAAGAATATGGACTAAAGTATGTACATTAGTTGTAGCTGTTTTAAATGGACTTTCACAAAGACATACAAACTACTGTTACCTGTTTGTGCCGAACACAGACCGGATGTTAAGTACCAAGCCCATAGTACACCGTACGTCAACATGTTGGTGGTCTGTTCACGCCAACTGCATTAAACATGCATTACGGAAGAGCTAAATCTGCTTATTGTAGGTCTTGGTTTAGGTCTGAAATGTTACATAAATTATTAACTTATTTAGACCATATTTAACTCTCGATGTCATCGCTAGCCTGTGAAATTTACTGGATTAGGTTTCGATATGTTGCTCAACGCTCATTAATGATTAAATCAAGAAATGGATAATCGAAACTATGTTTTATATCGTACCGACTTTAGTAATGATGATCGAGGCTCATCCTAAAATTCCATCGCTAAATTCTCGATTCAGAGTCGCTCAATTTCACTGAAATGTTAAGCAAACTTCTTTACATTATGTAGATTTTAACTACTATAGTCAGAACTGCCATCTCTGTATCTAATCGCCCCTAATATATTTTTAAAATAAGACTTTATATTCGAGGACTATTCAATGAACTGTTGAATTAAAGACAGTGTTAGTGGGGTTGATGGCCGAATGGTAGGCACTTGGTTATACGTGACAAGGAGTAAGTTCGCCTGTCCAACCTCGCGGGTTTTCTCCGGGCCTTCCGGTTTCTTCCTACTGCTAAAGACCCCTATGCGCTAGCGAATTGAAATGAAATTAAACCATGTGTTTGGTTAGGCCAAAAATGACATAGTTTGAGTCTAGTGGGCGTTAACCACCCCCACCCCCCACCCTCCACCCCGATATTTTAATCATCAGTGAAATCTCGACATCCAGAATTAACATCGAATCAATAATATATGCTGTTAGACGTAGATTTGAAGCACAATTTTACCCAGACCCGACTAAAATATGGTCCGCTATATATAGGCTAACGGTGGCTAAGTGGGTAAGATGTTGGCTCACTAGCCTGGAGGTCGGGTGTTCGATCCCTGAAAATATGGTCCGCTATATATAGGCTAACGGTGGCTAAGTGGGTAAGATGTTGGCTCACTAGCCTGGAGGTCGGGTGTTCGATCCCTGAATTGGCTGAGAAAATTCATACAGATTTTCCAGCGTGGTTTTCCCCTTGTCAATGATGCAGGACGGAGGGCCTGACAATGGCTGCTGTCAAGTCGATCGGATTTGACGAAAAACCGACACATTGACAGTTGGAATTCGATAAAAGAGTAGGCCGTAGAGCTGCGGTCCGGGAAAAATTTCCCGCATAGCACACTGTATGGCGTGTGCCCGTCTTCATAAGATTTTCCGGTGTGATTTTCCCTTCTCAGTGTTGCAGGACGGAGGGGCTGACAATGACAATGGCTGCTGTCTAGTCGTTCGGATGGGACGAAAAACCTAGGTCCCGTGTACACATTGACGTGTACGTAAAAGACCAATTGACAGTTCGAATTCGATGTAAGAGTAGGTCGTAACACACTATATGGCACATGCCCGTCTTCATTAGCCAACTTCGTAGCAGAACAGTAGGACGTTAAACCCCATTTTATTTCGACCCGCTTTATAGCAGTACGAAATCTAAATCTTGTTTTAAATTATTTTAACAACCGTATTTGTGTCTGTCCCTTACTAGTACATTTAAAATAAAAAGAAATAGTTTATTTGGAGTGCATATTATTTAAAATCGAAGGACCAGTGTGAATAGAATATATTATAGGAAGTAACATCTGGTACACTACTATTAAGTGACGAGTATCTTGCAAATTCAATCGAATTAAAATACAGATCTATATTTCCTTTTGTTCTTTTATACTTTCAATGGCCTACACTACATGAAGATCTGACCAGTTATGACGCCAGACATTGATTGACGTTTATATATTGGTTTACCCACAGTTCCGTGCATCAAAAGGCCAAGAACTCACCGTAACAGATGATCGTTTCATTGGCTAATCCATTACATCATCCAGAACACTTCAATGATAAGAACTTTTCCAGGTCCCAATGTACTAAAGACAAGTAAAATGAAATTTTGAACTATGAAATTGAAATGAAATAGGATCTATGTTTCAATCAGATTGTTACGATGCGAACCCGAACTTTCCCGTTTTATCTAGAATTAAATTCATTTTTATATATATTGATAAAATGATATCAAAGTCAAGAGCAAATGTACTGAGATTTTGCCAGTATTTTTTTTACTTCGGACTGTTCAGGGGGAATAGATTTGATTTGACACAAGCACCAATGCTTGTATTTGGGATGTGATGTGTCATGGAAACGTTCTGATTAACCCCTACCAGGAGTTAGGCCTACAACACGAGAAGCGATTTGCTTAACGACACATGTGCAATCCAAATCCTCACCTCAAAGGTTCTTTTACGAGCATGCCAATGCCTACACGGTAACTCGGTTTTTGTCACATCCAAATGACTATGCGTTGTCCACTGATATACCCGTCGTCATACACCACTGACAGTGCGAGGGGATGGGGGTCACGGCGGAAAACCGGATGAACCATCTCGACCAACATGGGGAGCGAACACAGGACCTCAAGGTTAGCGAGCCAACGTCGTACTCACAGAATCACTACCACTCCCAGTTAAACCACAACACTTTGAGGGGAGGGGGGGTTAGCGAATAGGCACTGTATCATATGGTCTGTCATTGACAAGCGTCGCCTGTCCAAATCCGTGGTTTGCCCCCACGACCGAAGACCCTAACGCGTAAGCGAATTATTGAAATAAAAAAGAACCATATGTTAGTCTCGAATTGACCTAGTTTGGGTTGAGTGGACGTTAAACCCCACCTCTCGTTCTCTCTCTCTCGCCCCCGCTCTCTTTCTCTCTCTCTACACACACACTCTATGAATAACATTATGTGAATGAATTGTACACAAGAACGTATCGCTACAATAGAGCCATTGTTTGCTGTTGAGTATAAGATATCGACATTCATTCCGTAACATTACCTGGACTGACAGCATAAATCAGGTTTGATAGAAACAAAACATTGCGCACATAACTGTGATCGATCATTCGTCTCATAATTATTGTCACACATTCGTCGCCCAACCTTAAAATAAGTTCTATATTTATATAATTTATACTGTATATATCTATATAATGTACAATCAGGGAAGGATGTTGTCAGGCCCGTAGCTAGGGGAACGGGGGCAAGAGAAGCAGCTGTCACCTCTGGAACACATCAGACACTCAATGGGTACCTGTCCAAAATGGGGAAAAATAGGTTATCCCAATGGGCGCCTTTGGTGCCCTTTCCATGGGATGCAATACAAAACCAACGACCAACATGCGCGTCGTACCCCCCACCCCCTCCGCTAGATACGGGCCTGGTTGTTAGACATAGGCTAGTCATAGCCCGTTCCCTGGGGGGTGGATGGCCGAATGGCTAGCGGGCGCACGTTATATGATAAGGCCTGTCATTGAGTCAGCTGGCGTGGTTTCGATTCTCTAGTTGTACGTGACAAGGATTAGGATCCCCTGTCCAGCCTCGTGGGTTTTCTCTGGGTCATCCACACCCCCACCCTCACTGCTAAAGACCCCTACGCTCAAGCGCATTGTTGAAATAAAAATCAAGAATGTGTTAGTCCCGAAATGACCTAGTGTGTGTGTCGAGTGGACGTTAAATCCCATTTCTCTCCCCCTCCACTGAATAGAAATATTGTTTACAATAAGCCCAAACACTTTGAGATTTCTCATCACTTTCTCGTTAAAGAAATACGTTAGACCGACCCATTTAAATTATTTAGATCTCTAGCCTTACCTTAACTATGAATATAGCACAGAACACGAATCGATATTAACACAGTCCCATAAACAATTCACATGTTTTCTAGTTCTACACCCAAAGAAATGAAATAATATAGGTCGTAACAATTTCTTGCCTTACCTTGACAAAGAACATGTCATCGTGTCCCATAAAACACTTCGCCTGTAATTTGATAGTATTCACTTGTATCGTTGTAATCGCTGTATTGACTGGAGATGAATATCTGATATTATATTACATGTTATTTCACCGGCCTTCAATTTGTTGTTTAAACACACTGCACTGTATGTATGTTACGTCACATAACTCTAGTAATGCCTGTCTTCATTAACGCAGTCAGTGCAGAAAATTTGGACGTTAAACCCCAATTGTTTTGGGAGGTCAGAGGTCATACGAGGGACGTTTTACCCTATGATGTCAGAAATTTGATTAAACAATCAGCATTGGTGTTTTAAGTGGATTACCTACAGTTTCGTGCACCTCACCCCGAAAGTTCACCGTAACAGACCGTTTCACATCAACTAATACGCAGGTAATATTACAAAAGTTCACCGTAAAATGAAATGAAATGGGGTTTAACGTCTTACTCTCCTGCACCTAACCTGGACTAATGGGAGACGGGCATACGCCATACAGTGTGCTATGGGGGAAATTTTGCCCGGGCAGCGGCGCTGCGGCCTACACTTATATCGAATTCCAACTACCCGTTTCACTGGCTAATCCACCACATCAGCTAATACGCAGGTGATATAACAACTCTTCCAAATCCTATGAAGTTAAACCATTAAAACGAAATTTTGAACTATAAAAAACGAAACGAAATAGGATCTGTGTTTTTAACAAACAAGCTATGTCCACAATATCCTGAATCAAAAACTGTTTATATGTAAAAAAAAAAAAAAAAGGGATAGAGATGAGTTTACCTGTTTATCAAAACTGTGCATATTATTCATGGGTAAGGTATCCATGCATGAATAAGAGTTATGTACAATATCCAAGTTAGTGTATAAAATCCGGTTTTATTCATAATCTGTCTATTCATTGCCGCATGCCTCGGCTATTAATGCGTCGTGTGCGACACACGTTATGATTTCATAAACTTCAAATAAATCACAAACATCAATTAGTCACCGCGCCTTTTGTATTGTAATGACAAGAATAACCTCTAAAATTGTTGTATAATAGATGTAAGAGTATTCCTTCTATTGGTTTCAAAACAAATATAAATGGTTGAAGGCGGAAAGGGAATACTGATATAGCAGGTCACCACACTCCTTCTGCTGGTGCAAAACGATTTAAAAATGCTTTAAAACGACACAAGTATCACATATAGAAATGAAAAGAAATGGAGTTTAACGTCCTACTGTTCTGCCCCTAACTAGGCTAATGAAGGCGGGCACAGTCATACAGTGCGCTATGAGGTAAATTTTGCCCGGACAGGACGTTAAACCCAATTTTATTTCTTTTTCATTTTTATTTCATAATTTCCACTACAAATGGGTATGAAATATCTAATTCACCAGTAATAATAATACAGGAATGGGGTTAGCATCCGACTTTCGGCTGTAAGGCAAATTTTGTCCGAGAACGCACATTGGATTTTCCAGTGTCATCTCCTGTCTTATTAGTGACGGAAGGCGCGGGGGGGGGGGGCTAGCAAGGAGAATTGCCATGTTATTCGGATGGGAAGACAAACAGATCCCGTGTACTGTTCCTTGGTATTTTTCAGTGTGGCTTCTTCTTGTCTTGTCAGTAGTGCAGGATGAAGGGCCTGACAAAATTGTGCATCGTGTATACGTTGCAGTGCACGTAAAAGAACCCTTGGCAGTTGTAGTTTAAAAAAAGGAGATCGTAATATCCCATTTCATTTCGACACTACCGGGGGTGATTACCCATGAGTAACCATTTATTGAATACAACATAAAATACAAAAAGATCATCATCAGTTTATTTTGATTTCGTTTCACGAAGGATACATAAGAAACACATACGTACACTTAAATCCATCATTTTACTGTTTAACTCTTTTTGTCTACTTAAAACTACGCATGCGACGCGACACTGTATACAAAAATATTGTCTACACTGTGACAAAATGGCCGTTAGAAAATGTACAACAATAGGTGAAGTCAAAAGCAGTGATACAAGAAGGTTGCAATTTGAACTTTAAATATTCATTTGAAAAGTGGAATGATTAAAAATCCATATATTTCCCATCTGTGGATAAAATTACATAATTTCGTTTCTGCTTATCCTTATTTCTTGACTTATGAAACCTCTTTCGGATTAAAATACATATCTATGTTTCGTTTCGTTTTATATATGCTTTCGATGGTTTACGAGCGTCTTTTGACCCTATTACGCTAGATATTTATTAATCAATCAACATTGATTTTTTCTATTGGTTTACCCACAGTTCCTAACATGACACGCCAAGAAGTCGCCGTAACAGGCCGTTTCATTGGCTAATCCCTCACTTCAACGAAACCGCCGGTAATATAAACACTCCTTCAGATCCCAGTGTAGTAAAGACAAGTAAAGCGAAATTTTGAAGTAGGATCTGTATTTTAATCGGATTAATGTAATCTCAAATGTTGTGTCTTTTGTATTAATCATGTAAGTCTTTTTTAAAATTTTTATCCCGAGGAATGATATTAGGCACATAATAAGATAACGCCATACTTTGTCCTCGATAAAGGGGCCACAGTGGCTGAGTGGGTAAGGCGCTGGATCGCTCGTCTACAGGTCAGGTGTTCGATTCTTACATTGGCCAAGAAAGTTCATTGGCGTGGTTCTTTCTTGTCAGTGATACAGGACGGGGCACGGCTGTCTAGTCCTTCGGATGGGAAGAAACAAGGTCCCATGCACACATTTGCGTGCAGGTAAAAGATTCCTTAAATATGAATTCGATTTAAGAGTAGGCCATAGTGCCGCTGTCCGGACAAAATTTCCCTCATAGGACACTGTATGACATGTACCCATCTTCAATTTCATTTTATTTCAACTCGATAAAGTGTTGACCCATATGGGGAAGAGTTACCGTCCATGAGATGGGATGAAGAAAACATTAACATGACACTGGATTCACTTCATTTGTGTAATTAAAGGCGAATTTAAAACAATTAAATAAAATAAGTGTTTTAAGAATTAAATATAAAGTATGTTTTACGTTAAACAATAAACATGCAATTAAACTAAAAAAGTATGTTTCAGTAAAACAATCAATTAAAATAAAAGCTGAACAATTAAATACAAATATATTTTAAGTTAAAATCTTTAAAGAGCTAATCCCGATATTTTTTGAAGAATATAACTGCTTAATTCGGTGTTAAAATCCCCTACCAAAGAGCCGAGCAACTAACTCAGTATTTGTGATACGTTTTCAAAGAACTTAAACACGTCAGTCGTCTTCTGGAAATTGAAACAGGTGTCCCAAGTTGTATTGTGCGGTGTCTACGTAAAACCAGGCTTTCTTTTAAATAAAAATAATGTGTAGGTGATATTTGCCTTTCGCTATCAAGTACAGCACATGGGCCATTCATTCACTATATAGGCTTCTCAAGGAACTAGAATCGATTATCAGGTCACCAACGAAAAAATTGACCCGAAATCTTAAAAGGGTTACGTGTCCGGATAAGCAGTTTTGACGTTCACGTCCAAACGACTCAATATTTTGAGCTGAAATTTTGAGACAAGGTCAATACGCCATTCTCCTATATTTTGGCGTTTAGATTTCATAGGTACACGGACTTTTATTTTAGAGACTCTGTTCAAATCGGGACTGTCCCTTTAAGATAAACAATTAAATAAAAACAATTGTAAAAGGGACTATCCCGATTTGAACAGAGTTTCAAAAATAAAAGAATGAGTACGTACGAAATTTATGTACCGGTACTCAAATATAGAGGTATGGTGAATGTACCGTGTCTTAAAATATTGAGTCGTTTAGATTTGAATGTCAAAATTGTTTATTCGGACACGTAGCCCTTTTAAGATTTTGGGTCAATTCTTTTCTTAGGTTAACCTGATAATCAATTCCCGTTCCTTTAGAGGTCTATACAGTGAATGACCCATGTAATCTACTTAATAATGAAAGGTACATTTCAAATAGAACATTATTTTTATAAAATACAGCTTGGAACACCGGTCTCCATTTGCAGATGACGATTAAAGGGTTGAGTTAGTTGCTCGGCCCTTAGGTGGCGGGTTGTAAGGGATATTTACACAAAAGTGATCAGTTTTATTCTCCAAAATATTATCGGGATTGGACCTTTAAAGTTAAACAATCAAATAAGAAAATATGTGTTTTATGTGTTTCTCTCATCGAAATCATATAAAGGACTAAAGTTTCCTTCCAAAACGTAATCGTTTTGCTGACTTGAACATCAGATTAAGGGGGCCCATTTCACTCTGACACAAACTCTTAACACTAGCAATAACGTTTGGTTCTGACCCCATCCATTATCTTTATAAAAAAAAGACACGTGTAAAATACTGAGTCGGTTTAAATGTCACATATCTATGGAATATTAGTTTAATACACAATTAGCCGTCACACGAAACGCCGCGGTGCTTATTTAAAATAAAAGACGGTGGCGAGCTAAACAATGCATGGCTTTTTGTATACAAAGTTAAAGCGGAAATTTCATAATTTCTAAGAAAGTCAAAACATAATTATTTCTATGTCTTTTGCTCAAAAGGTTGTCAACTCACTATTATACGATCATGGACAATATTTCATTGGGCATAAATACCCCTGACACCGAAAATTACTTGAATTACCTCCCTTGTTTTCCCATTCCACTCCGTGCAATGGCGATCTTCAAACGTTTGAATTTGAAGTTGAAAATGATATTTTTGCCAATTTCTCAACTGGTAATAGTGAATTATAGGATTAATAAGATTATACTTTAACAAGGTAGGACTGTTTGTAGATACATTCTATTTTAGGGCTTTATTTTAATATATTTTAAAAATATAATAGCCGAACAATGAAATCCGGTTATTAGAACCTGTAGCCGAACTGGTATAAATTGGGATTTATTAGTGAAGTGAGGTATGCCGAGATGGAATCACGGGATACGGACTTGATGCATTCTTTAAAAATACGGTCGTATATTAAGGTGGTCGTTGATCGGGATTTCACTGTGACTTCGCGTGGGCTCAAAGATCGGTTTACGATACATGCATGCACACAGTAAAAGGAGCAGTCCCATTATCATAGGGTATAAGCAAGTATAAGTGTATTAAGTATGCTAAGCAAAGGCTTAATTGTCAAAAAATAACAAACTTGCTTTAAAGTTCCAGTTAAACAAATTGAATCGTTCTTATAAGATGTGCTTAAAGGGGTTACGTTAAGGACTGCCATTAAGCGACGTGATAATCACCACAATGTATATATACATGTCGGTATATAGAAATGGTTATTCAAGCACTTGGGAATATTTGAGTATTTTGGGGGTTTTAATTTATCAACCTCAGAATGAAACTGAAAGGCGCCACAGATAGAGCGCCAGATAGATATAGACCATTGGTATAAACGTGAATCGTGAACGTTTTAGATATAATTAATCTGTTTGGTCCGCCATTTTATCTATGATTGATATAGGTTGTACCTATACTCTCAACTTCCACTCGCTATATTGACTAAGTATTGGAAGTTCGACAATAGTTTAAGGTCGTTAAAGCTTAAATATCACTTGCTACATAATTTACTAGTTTGAAACGCTATTTTCAGCTTTATTAACGAATCTCTCTTTAAATTGGTTGATTTGGTTCAGAAATTTTATATGTTTATAAGTTTGGAGTATGACCATTCATCTTACTTTTAAATTGAACGTCGATTGCCGATGTTGAAATAGAATTAATTGTTTGTCGACTCAGTAAGCCAATTATGAGATTAAATTAGTAACACACCGTATCAAAGCGTTTGCAAACTGAAAGTTTAGTGGATACTGCACAAGGAACATTTAATTAAAAGACAACATTACTACTGTTTACGACTAGTTTTTGGGCCTAAAGCGAAGAGGTTTAGGTGCTTAACGTTTAGAAGAAACTGAACAATGTACATATATATAACTTGACAACAGACGCTTGCATTATGTCACACAACTACTTCTTTTTCAATACTAATTAAGAAAAACGTTTGGGACTCCGTGGCATTTTTGTTAAGCGCACAGGAGAAGAAGGTGGTTGTGGTGTGCGTGCTGGGGAGTGTACAGGAGAAGGATTAATTTTCGTCATAAGTTTTCGTGGTCGTTCAAGGCTGGTTGAAGGCATCTCTTCGGATACATAAATGGTTGGTATAGTGTGGTTCAGGTATTCCGTCTCTACTAATGATTTACAGTATGGGCTGGAATCAATCATCGTCTTTAGTTTACCAACGCGATCGTAAGGTGGCGGAGGATCAGAATTATCGTCCCTGAAATGACATTACATTATTTAAATATACATTATGCAAGAGCTATATCTGCCTATTGCAGGTATTGCTGTAGGCCTGAACATATATGTTAATTATCAATATTAACTTTTCCGTACAATAATCAACTCTTGATGACATTGCTAGCCTGTGATATTGGGTTGATTATGACCCGATTTATTACATAACTTCCCTGCACGATTAGGGGGGTGGGGGTGGGATGGCCTACTGGCCGGTCACCTCTGGCTTGCGGCTGTGGTTTCGATCCCTGGTGTGAGCGTATGTGGCATGGAAATAGGGGCGCCTTCTCAACCTCGTGGGTTTCATCCGGGCACTCCGGTGCTCTCCCACTGCTAAAGACCCCTACGCGCAAGCGAATTATTGAAATAAAATTGAAACCTTATGTGTCCCAAAATGACCTAGTTTGTGTCGAGTGGACGTTAAACCCCATTTCTCTCTCTCTCTCCCTGCACGATTAAATCAATTAATGAATAATCGAGACAATGCGTCTTATGGTACTGACTTTAGAAATGATGATCGAAGCAAGGCGGAAATTTCAATCGCTTAAATCTCGGTTCATAGTGTATCATAGTGAAATTTTCAGCACATTGCATTTACATTATCTAGATTTGACCTATTATAGTGAGAACTGCCAACTTGTTATCTAATCTCCCATAATGTATCTTTAAGTGAACGAAAAATAAAAATAGCGTACTGCAGCTTACTGAACTGTGCCAGTCTTGTGGTTAGTCGGATTTAATTCAAAGTTATGAGCCTTCCTGAACTGTGATAGTCGTGTGGTTAGTATGAACCAATTCAAGGTTACGAACCTTTCCGGAGTTTACGCCCATGTGACCTAATACAGTTAGTAACCCCAAGGTGGAGAATCGAAACAATTGGAGCAAGAGTACTTTGTTTTCGTGCTCTATCAAAATGGTACAATCTTCCAGTGTTCATCAAATGTGCTCTTACTATCGGGTGTTTCAAATCCAGACTTTAAACATAATCATTTCAACATTATATTTAATTCAAAATTGTGTGTAGAGAATATGCGATATACACATGTAATTTTGTTCTTAGAGCTCCCCACTCCACACTAACAAATGGGGCAACTTTATTTAAATAATTCGCTTGCGTGTAGGAGTCTAAAACAGTTGGGTAGGGTAGAGCCTCTGGCGAAACCACGAGGTTGAGCAGGTAACACCACTTCTGGTCATGTACTAGCTTCAGATCGAACAACACCAATTGATTCAATAACAGACTTTGATATTTAAAGCCTAGTACGGAACCATGGAACCGTGAAGGTAATAGGTTAAAAGGAAAAATACGTACTGTATTGAGTAGATATTATCAAGTGCCAAAGGTGGCCTTGTTTCTGGTCCAGGTGACATCCCTGCTGTAGGTACATGATCTAATGGCATCTCTGCAGGTTTTCTACGTTGACGAACTTTGTATCGTACAATTGCTATAGTAATCAGAGCAACAATTAGAACAGCAACAACGGTGAGTGCTCCTGAGTAATACGTAACAGATTTTAAGCGAAGTCTGGCTTGTCTCTGCGATTTAGTTTCTGAAATAAAGGAAACGTTTAAAATAATACAGAACAGTGTTGTAATGTTATTACCGTGATAATATGGACTTGTGGTATCCAATATTTTTAAATTAGTCCACTACGACGGTGCTCTATGGTATCGAGAGTCATTTGTCATTTGTAAAGAACAAGGCAAGTCATAATCCTCCAGCCAATGCGAAAGTAAGAATGTTTCATCTGTCATGGTTGGTTAAGATATATTGTTATGCAATCGACACATGCGTTATAGCCGGAAATCCAGTTTTCACACGATTGCCCCTATTTTTTGAATTGAGAGAATTCAATTCCGGAATATCCCCAATATGTACAAGATCTGGTATATCAATTAAACATACATTATGCAAGAGCTAAATCTGCTTATTGCAGGTCTTTCTTTAGGCCCCAAATGTTATCTAAATTATTAATTAGACTTTAATTAACTTATTCACACCATAATCAACTCTCGATGCCGTAGCTGGCCTGTTATATTTAATGGATTAGGATCCGATTTGCTGCTCAACTTTCATACATGGTTAAATCAAGAAATGGATAATCGAGACTATGTTTTTATCGTATCGACTTTAGTAATGATGATCAAAAATAAGCCGAAACTTAAGTTGCAAAAGTCTGGGTTCAGAGTGGATCAATTTGACTGTAATTTTCAGCGAATATGCCCTTTACACTTAGTTTTTAATTATTATAGTGCGAACTGTCGACACTTTATCTAATCTTCCATAATGTATCTTTAAACGATTCAGTTGAAATGAAATGTACCTTTTGGTGTGGTAACCTTTACTAGAAAGATACAGTTGGCGATGTTGCCTTCGTAATCAGCTGTTTTGTAAACAATGGTATGTTCTCCTCGTGTGAACACTTCACCTGGAATATACAATTACTAAATTAAACATGGTTTACTTGAACATGCATTACTTAAAATTTAGATAAGGAGAGATTGAGAAATGGGGTTTAACGTCCACTCGACACAAACTAGGTCATGTCGGGACCAATCATATGGTTAAATTTTATGTCAATAATTCGTTGGATAAATTCCAAAACTGAAACGAAATGTTGTTACATTCTAAAGAACCTTACACCGAGAGAGAAGGGGGGGGGGGGGGGTGGAGGTAGATAGACTATGTCATATGGTTCAATTTTATTTCATTAATTCGCTGACGCGTAGTTGTCCTTCAGTAGTGTGATGAAACAGGATGACCCTGAGTAAACCCAGGAGATTGGGCAGGGGACTCTACTCCTTGCCATGTACAACCGGGCAACCGAAACCACGCCAGTTGACACAATGGCAAACCTAATGATAAGGCGCGCACGCTAACCATTCGGTCGCCAACCCTCATGTCGATAAAGAGCTGTCCGTTCTTGCTATAATAAATCGGAAAAAGGTAATGACAAATGATTATATTGAAAATTATATTAATATTACTTTATTTTGAGCGTAGTTTGACCTCCATCTGAATCTAGACCATCCATGTACACGTAGTGAACGCGTGAAAGAACCTTTGTTACAATGTCCCTCATAGAACGCTACACGATGTAGCCCGATTTGGAAATTAAACATCCTGCTGTTCTGCTTCGACGGGGCTAATGCAGACGGGCATATCGAATTTCAACTACCAAGGAATATTTTACGTGCACGCTAATGTGTACCCGAGATCTTGGTGTTTCGTCCCATCCAAACGGCTAGACAGTTTGTCCTTGCCAGGCCCTCGGCCTTGCACTAATGGCAAGAGGAAACCACGCCGTAAAGTCCCAGTGAACGATCTCGGCCAACAACGGGAGCGAACTCGCGACCTCTCAGGCCCGTATTATTAGTATAAAACATACATTATGCAAGAGCTAACTCTGCCTATTGAAGTAGTTCATCAGGCCTGAAATGTTATTTAAACTATTAATTAGATATTTATTAACTTATCCAGACCATAATCAACTCTCGATGTCAACGCTATCCTGTGATATTCACTGGATTAGGATCCGATTTGTTGCTCAACTTTCATTCATGATTTAATCATGAAATAGATCATCGAGACTGTAGTTTTTCTGTATCGTAACGACTTTAGTAATGATGATCGATAATACACCAAGAATTAAATCGCTAAAATCTCTTTTCAGAGGGGATTCATTTGACTGAAATTTTCAGCAAATTCCGTTTACATTATCTAGATTTTAACTCTTCCAGCTCTTTATTTGAGCTCCCATAATGTATCTTTAAGCCATTAAAATACCTGGGGTATTTCTAGAATTAGGCTGTATACCCAGTCCAACATTGTCTGTAGCAACAGGAATTGCCCAGCTGACCTTCTCATCCGTCGAGGTTATATCTGATGGACAGCTAATGAAGACCGGCGGTTGTCGATCTGAAATAAAAGAAAGCGAATTATTTAACAACACCCTACTTTGTGAAATAAACAAAAAAGCACATAAGGCATGTCATTGCGTCAACTGACGGGGTTTCGATTCCCCGGTCGTACATGACAAGTTGGGTCGCCTGTCTAAAGACCCCTACGCACAATAGGGTCGCCTGTCTAAAGACCCCGACGCACAAGCGAATTATTGAAATAAAATTGAAAGTATGATAGTCCTGAAATAACCTAGCTTGTGGACAGGAAATAATCGCATGTAAATGACGTGATACATATTTTGCTCGATATTTCAAAACTTAAATTTACAGAATTAAGTGTTTTTAAAACAATACAAACAAGTACTTCTGTTTATTAAACTAAGTATTTTTCCCAAAGAAATAATGCTAAAAATGTCAAATTGGTATTGAAGTTTTCTGAAATTAAAACAAAACAATGTGGAAACACGTTACTCTCTATCCGTGCTAAATAGATAATGCAGTCGTCTGAGGAAGAGCGTAAGATCTGGACACAGATCACCAAATATTCATGGGCCGTCACGAAACAAAGGCCAAAGTTAATTTTAGTCTTTCTCCGCCTTTCCTTTTTCCCCCTTTTGCATGGCGATTTTTGTTGACTTTTTGGTGTAGAATCGAAAAAAAAAAGGTTTGAAAATACATTTTCTGCGAGGTTTTGGTGAATATTCATGATTTTGAGGCGGAAGGATACAAGAGTTGTGAGGTTGGTTACGTTGAAAGGGAGGGCCGAAAATTGCTTGTTTAGTTGTCTCTACTTCCAGCTTCTGTATCTCAAGTTTTTCATGGTGAACCTCATACATGCTTTTGGGCATGAGTTTGCCACATGTGGCAGAAAGCGTTCTACCCAACGAATATTTGGGAAAAGGCTACAACCGGTCTAAGAGACGAGAATTAACATTAAAGTCAATGGGGAAATATTTAGTGATCTGTGGCCGTATGGTTTTAAATCAATCGGCCGGATTTGACGTTATGAGGTCAAATGACATTCACTGTGTATAGGCAGACAACGCGCGTGTTATTATAGTCTGTAATGAGAGAGAGAGAGAAATGGGGTTTGACGTCCACTCGACACAAACTAGGTCATTTTCGGACTAACATATGGTTTCATTTTTTTATTTCAATAATTCGCTTGCGCGTAGGGGTCTTTAGCAGTGGGGGGAAGCCGGAGTGCCCGGAGGAAACCCACGAGGTTGAGAAGGCGCCCCTATCTCCATGCCACATACGCTCACACCAGGGCTCGAAACCACCGCCGCAAGCCAGAGGTGACCGGTCAGCTAGAGGTCGAAGCGCGGCACTCTAGACCACTAGGCCATCCCAACCCCCATAGTCTGTAATAAATTTTAATTGTATATATTTTATCGTATGCGTTACGTTTGAAATAATTATTTGGTATTTTACTGTGATATTTGTTCAGAAATAATTAATTGTTCTCATTTCCATTGATAAATACATCTCTGTGATATTGTTTGAATTTGTCTCATGTCATGTCACTTCCTCTGGTACAGAGAGTAAGCTTGGTTACATGTATTTCCGATAATTTCAAATATCCTCGACCTTACGTACACATACTTTAGTTTTAAATAAATACGCCGGATGTGACGTTATGGCATGAATTGTCGTTTGATATATATATATATATATATATATATATATATATATATATATATATATATATATATATATATATATATATATATATATATATATATATATATATATAGACAAACGACTTTCTCAGTGTTCTCATTTACAGCAATTAACGCTTGGGAGAGGGGGGGGGGTCTGATTTAAAGGACCGACTGCAGATTGACATTAAAATTAAATGTGAGCTCTTTCAATGTTTACGTGGTTTTTTGTGTTCACTTACCCCTGATTCTCATCTGGAAAGAACACGTAGCTCGATTTCCCGTAACATCAATAGAACTAGTAGCTGTTACTGTAAAATAATTAATTCTGTCCGGACCAATAGTGAACGTTGTTTCAGAATAAGTTACGTCCAAGTCGTTCCTCAAATAATCTTGAGTCTTTAATTTGATTGGTAAATGAACTGAGTTGGAATCAACTGGTAGATCGATCTCAATGTTGGTTGCCGGACAGTTAGTAAATTCCGGCACTGCAAGAACAATAAACCGCTATTATTCTTGACTTAGAAATTGACACAAATAGGTCGCAACACATATAATAATGTAGTATGAGTGTGTATAAATTGATTTACATTCAATCGCTTCTCTCTTTACTGTAATTTCAGTAATGTTCGACAATATACGCCAGAAGTCTCAACCGAATGGCAATCTCTAGCGTCTAGTCATTCCAGTCTACATCCATATATATCAGACAACGTCCGGTGGTCATAGGAACAGCCCGCCCTTGCCCTTATTGATAACTATTTATTAGGAGTTTACCTTTATATTCTCCCCAAGGTATTTGAGCAGCGCCATCTACAGAAAAAATAAAATCATACAAAGTTATAATAATACAATTTATACACGGAGAGCGCTAGATCGGAGAGAGAGAGAGAGAGGGGGGGGGGGGGGTAACGTCTACTCGACACAAACTACACGGGACTAAAAGACGGTTCAATTGTATTTCAGTAGAGGTCTTTAGCAGTGTCATAGTCTAGTGACATTAATAAGTGGAGCAAACATGATCATTGAGACCCGAGCCATACGCCAGAATCCCCAACATTGCATCATTCTTTCAAACACTTTGTAGGGCGGGCTCCGTCACTCGCATGCCACACAATTGGTCATCAAGGGAGGCTCATAGATGCCATTAACTTATGTTTGACGTCCTACTGTTAAGTACCAACATTGTTAAGGACGATGGGCATACGCCATGTAATGTGCTATGACGGAAACATTGAGATTGTCCCTTTTGCGTGGTGAACCTATGTTTTTTTGCGTGGTGAACCTATATTTTTGCGTGGTGAACCTATGTTTTTTTGCGTGGTGAACCTATGTTTTTGCGTACCTTCTGAAAGACTAGACATGGTTTCCTTGACATTACTCTGCAACACTGACACGGCCACACCAGACTGGAATGTCCCGAGGAATTTCTTTATGCCAACACGTGGATCAATTCCGGGAACTTCCGGTTCGAGACTCATCCATTACACACTACGTGGCATATAAAAATGAAGTGAAATGCGGTTAACGTCCTACTTTTCGACAAACACCTGGATCAATCCCAGAACCTCCGATGGCAGTTGGAATCGATGTGTAGCGCCGCTGCCAAGACAAACTTCTCCCCGGAGCACACTGTATGCCGTATCCCCGCCTTCATTAGTCCAGTCGGAACAGAACAGTAGGACGTTTTTATTTATTTCATTTCTTTTCTGATTCTTTTGTTTTCTGATTTATACGTACCTATGCATGTATCGCAGCAGTCACCTGATACCAAATTAACACAGTCAACACGAACCTCGGGACAGGGGATGTAGATACAAGCAGCTCCGCCATATTCCCGACTGTTGTTGGGGTCATAACACGTGCAGACCATGCACGCCGTTGGTTGAAAAGTCTCTTCAAGATAATGCTTAGTGTTATTCCAAAGACAGAAATCGTCAGTGGGCATCATACAGGCCATTCCACATCCGGTCGAGCAACATTTGTCAAAGTCATTACAATCTACGTCATCATAACAAGTATCAACACACACGCCAGCATTTATAATCATCGAACTATGCAATGAGGGGCAATAACCGGGTTTTTCTTTATAATTACCTAAAATAATCATAGCAGGTTGTAATAATAGCCTTTACTTAAATATACATTAAGCAAAAGCTAAATCTGCCTGTTGCAGGTCTTTCTTTGGGCCTGAAATGTAATCTAAGTTACTAATTAGACCATATTTTACATAGTGACGGGTGTTATAGACTCTTCGTGCCATCTTGACATGTCAAAGTGAAACTGATTTTAATATTAACCTGTCTGCTATGGACACACCTGGTGCGCCTGATGGCATTCAAGTTAAGAACGGACAGCGGCCATGTAAGTTAGTCGAGAGTTGGCAGTTTAGCAGTGGGGAGAACAGGAGGACCCCTTAACAATCCACGAGGTTTGACAGGCGACTGTAGTCCCCGTAACGCACAAGTGGGGACTCGAAACCACGTCATGTTTTCAATAAAAAACCTTATAATATCAGGTGCAGGCGTGGGGGGGTTAAGCAGTGGAGAAAACGGGATGACCGGTAGAAAACCCACGAGGGTTGACAGACGACGTACTCCCTGTCACACACAAATGGGGAATCGAAACTATGCCACTTGTTGCAATAACAAACCCTGCAATATAAAGTCCACGCGGTAAACTATTCTACCCCTCACCCCTTTCCCTAACTAATTCGATACATACTATGTTGACAATAGCTACCACTGTATTCTTCTGGACATAAACATGTTGGTCCTGACCACTGAGAACCACTTACACAAACTCCGCCATTCAAACACATGTAGGGACATTTGGCTGCAATGTATAGTTTGCAATCATTGATTATATATACAAACACACATAGAATGAAAAGACTGGCACGCTTAAAGTAAGTGAAGGAGGGCTGCACTACACGCAAAACAAACATCTACAAGATAAACCTGCGGACAAGACAGAAAACAGACATTGCAAAAAATAAACAAATATCAAGTCAAGTGAATGGCAGCTTTGTCTTAACTGCAGCTTGTACTAAAAGAAATCTTGGATGTTGATTGTTGATCAAATTTGATGACTCCTGAACGGAAAGTCACAGAACTATTTATAGCAATAGCGTTCATCTTGTGCCAAAAACTGTATTCTCTGTCGTGTTGACAAGATTCTGGTAAAGGGGGATAAGTCTGAAACGGAAAGTCGCTTACAGCTGAATATCGATTAAGCTTGTCATCTCATGAGCTCCAGTGTTGCAAACCAAATTTGAAAAGAAAACGTTGTTAAGAAAAAATGCTAACATCGTGTTTACAAAGTTTGGACAAAGGAGCGCAACTCTGATACGGAAATTCGTGAAAAGCCATAATGCTTTACACCGAATTTACAAAAACGAACCCGTCAAAACATGTAGTCTCTGTCGCGTTCACAAATTTCTCGGATAAGGGGGCATTTTGCAGATGTTTTAAAATCACTAAGACTCGTCCTCTCGTGAGCATGCGGTTTCAGAACAATCCGCCTGACACTTTTGCCTATATCGCGTTCACAATTCAGTTGTTGACAGACTGGCGGACCAACGGACAGGGTGACGATACAATACGACCATATGGGAGGCCACCGAAGAACCCCTGTTGACTAGTCAGCTGAACCTTTTAAACAATAGTAAGCTTAACAAAGCATTTGTTGAGCTATTTTAGACAATCTAATTTGAGATACTAGAGAATACATACGTATTTCACACTGCATCCCTTCATAACCATCTTTACAGACACATCTGGGAGCTCCATCAATAAAATCGCACAATCCATCATTCTGGCAAACTGGGTAGCATAAGACTGAAATAAATAAATGAAATGAAATGGGGTTTAACGTCCTTCTGTTCTGTTCCTAAACCCGAAATGACCTAGTTTGTGTCGAGTGGACGTTAAACCCCATTTCTCCCTGTTCCTAAACTACGGCCTACTCTTATATCGAATTCCAAATGCCAAGGGATCTTATACGTTCACGCCAATGTGTAGCCGAAGTACGGCCTACTCTTATATCGAATTTCAAGTGCCAATGGATCTTATACGTGCATGCCAATGTGTACACGGGGCCTCGTTTTTTCGTACCATCCGAACTGTATAATTGACGAGGGGGAACCACGCCGGAAAATCTGAATGAACTTCCTAGCCAATGCAGGGATCGAACATCCGACCTCCAGGTTAGCGGGCCAGCGTCTTACCCACTTAGCCACGTGATCCCCGTGAAAAATAAAAAAAAATATGATATTAGTATACTAACAATCAATTAATCCAGTCGGAACAGAAGCATAAAACGTTAAGCCCCTATATTACTCCAACAATCCCCATATGATAGTAATATTAGCATACTAACAAATAGTATGACATTACTAATATACTACAAAACCCGATAAATAACAAACACAATATCATAGCCTAACCCTAACCCTAACCCTAACCCAAACACCAGGATAATTACTAACAAACACCGGATTACTAGCAAACACTATATTACTAACAAACACTATATTACTAACATACTAGCAAAAACCAGATAACTATCTAGGCTAGAAGTGCTTGTGGGATTCCAGAGGGTAAACTATTTAAATAATCAATCCTGGATAACTAATTAACAAACAAAATATTATTAATATATCAACAAACACCAGATTACTAACAAATACAAGCAAACATTATATTACTAGTATACTAACAAACACGATATTACTATCAAATACAAGCAAATACTATAGTATATTAACAAATACTATAGT
Organism: Patella ulyssiponensis; assembly: GCA_963678685.1. Classification (NCBI taxonomy): domain Eukaryota; kingdom Metazoa; phylum Mollusca; class Gastropoda; family Patellidae; genus Patella; species Patella ulyssiponensis. The sequence goes on from OY783226.1 coordinate 96,965,848, forward strand.
ATATTAACAAATACTATATTACTATCAAATACAAGCAAATACTATAATATACTAACAAATACTATATTACTATCAAATACAAGCAAATACTAAAGTATAATAACAAATACTATATTACAAGCAAATACTATAGCATACTAACAAATACTATATTACTATCAAATACAAGCAAATACTATAGTATATTAACAAATACTATATTACTAGCAAATACTATTTTACTAGCAAATACTATATTACTAGCTCAATTGTATATCCTACATTACTAACAAATACAAGCAAACTTATATTACTCTCAAATACTATATTACTAGTACACTAACTATATTACTAGTAAATCATATATTACTAGCAAACACTTACATGTTTCACAATGTCGACCTGTAAAGCCATGCTTACAAACACAAACCAGTCCATCCTGTGTATTCATCACTGTACCGCCGTTATAGCACTCCAGTGTTACCGGATCCAGAGTTTCTATACGAAAATAAAATTGAAAATTTTCTTCTTTAAAGTTACATTATGTGAGTTTTAGATGAACAATAAAGAAACACGGTAGGGTCGACTACTCCCTTGGAACTTAAGGATAAAAGATATTCAGTTTATCGCATCCTAGACCCACCCTCCCCTCACCTCCGTTAAACACAAACTGTGTTAGAATAGTTACAGTTCCAATTCTTTAGAGACTTTAGAGCCTGACACGGACAGCTGTCTAGTTGCTCGGATGAGACGTAAAGCCGATGTCTCGTTTACACATTGGCGTGCACGTAAAAGATCCCTTGGTGGTTTGAATTCGATATAAGTGTAGACCACAGCGTAGCTGCCCTGGTAAATGTCCCTGATAGCACACTATGGCATATGCAAGTCTTCATTAGCCTCGTTCGGAACAAAACAGTAGGATGTTTAACTCTATTTGATTTCATTTCTTTATAATCTTGATTGTCAAGTACCGTTGCCCCCGTAACAGAAAGTCTCGATTATCATATATCCGTGTAACCCGTTGGTCTAAAGAGCTGCCTAAATGATAATTGATGTAACATTTGTAGTTAGAACAACAGACATGCAATATAATTAATTAGCTGAAGTATAAGGTCAAGGAATTGTCGGAATTGGTATTTGTTTTTGTATTTATGTTTTTGTTCGGATTATATTTTTTTAAAAAGTACATGTTCTACAGAATATAACTCTATACTATCTGAAAGGTATTTCGTTCAAAATGTCAATAAACACCTAAAACTTTAAACAGGAAGTGGCGTCATCGAAGAAAATAGACCATTACTAGATGACAAAGGAAACTTTTTTGTTTTTCAAACTTTTCCCTGGTGCAGATTGGGGTGGGGGTGGGGGCTGGTAAGGTACAATGTTATGTTCAGTCGTTCAGATAGTACAAAAATTGCAGTCCCGTGAACACATTGCCGTGCAACAAAAGGAATCCTTGTCTATCGGATATTTAAAATCCTCAAATATATCACCGTTACATCATAATGCTTAATGATGTTTGAGGTTGAATTTCGTAAAATTCGGATCGAATAGCCGCTCGCTCCTTATACGCAAATAGTGTAGAAGTATGTAATACCAAGGTTGTGGACCCTCTAGACGTCACATTTTTTATCTGATCTTGATGAAATTAATATCTTTATTTCCCAAAGATCCAGGTTCTTGTAGATATACGCAGATCGGATCCTGGATTATATCATTATTTGTACAAAAAATCATTTCCTTTTTTAACTTGTTTTCTGCCGGTTTCGATCACGACAAATGTTTTTTTAAAAAATTGTCAAACTTTGAAAACCGGTAAAATGTTTTGGTGCTTTACAACAATCGGTTTATAAACACAGATTATGTACAATTTGTTTAAAGATGTAGGATTTGATAAAGAAGTACATGTATCCATTCTTGCTATAATAGTTCGAAAGTAGATAATGTAAAATGAATAATTTGAAAACTTCATTCAAATTACTCGTGTACGAATGGTAAAATGTTTATTTTGTCTTGAATATTGGATATCAGAAACCCATCTTTTCCAGGTAAGATCACAGCATCATTGTGGATTTAAATTGACCAATAATTCGTGTTTTCAATGTTGAAGATTTTGGATGATATTGAGTTAGAGACTTAGCTTCTTTAAAAATAGTAGCAATGGAAATCGAGACAGCGCTTTTCTTATCAAAACTCCCATCATTTATAGCTTCGCTCAAAATTATTGACTGAAGTGTCAATATATTCCTTTTTCATTATCTATTTTCATCTAGCTTATATCGATATCAAAAACTTACATCCCTCGGAAGGAGGACAATTAAATATCTAAGTTAGTGGGACAAACAACCGTGGTCTCGGATTCAGTAAATAACTTTTCCAAAGGAGTTATATATTCTACTCGACCGAAACATCCGCCTATCCATCCAATTAGGGTGAAACGACTTAAAGCACCCCTTGTCCAATTAGGTCGTCCAGAAAACTAGGCCAAACATGGCTGTTTCCCGTAGTAAGATATCAACAAACCACAGTTTTTCACGGGAGAAAGGCTATATAGTTTGACCTGAACTTAGTTCCCACAAGACAGAAAGCAATGGGATAACCGTTCCAGGTATTTCCCGAAGTTTTAGCCATTTTAATTAAAATTTGAAGAAATGACAAGCAATTTTCGAGTTGTAGTATTACCTGGAACAGACAGTAGCTACTTTAACTTCCATGTCATCACTAGGATTTGATCTATAACAATCAACATGATTAAAACACCGATTCTATAAGTTTTCATGGTTCAAAATTTCGTTTTACATGTTTTTACTACACTAGGATCTGGAAGAATTGTTATTATTGACGTGTTCTGGATGATGAGACGGATTAGTCAATGAAACGGTATGTTACGGCGAGCTTTTGTAGTGAGGTGCACGGAACTGTGAGTAATCCACTTGAAACATCAAATTAATATCTGACGTCATAGGGTCAAACATTCTCGTATGACCTCCGATGTGACCCCCCCCCCCCACGAAAGTATAAAAGTAAACGAAACGAAATATAAATAAATTTTAGTCCGACGGTAGAACGTTTCAATATTCCGATGATTTTCAAGCTGCATTATGTTAAAGCTAAATCTGTCCATTGAAGATCTTTATATGGGCGTCAAATGTTGTATAAATTATTATTTATACATTTCTTTTAACATGACAAGCCCATATATGACTCTCTAAGTCATGGAATAGCAGAGATGTCAATGGATCAGTATGCTATTGAGATTTTAAAAAAATAAATAAAGATAACATGCAAAACGGGGCCTTTCCTGCGGTTTTATCAATTGATCATAGAATAAAAGTGTTTAAAAGTACGAACAATCCAAACCATAAGACAAAATTAAAAGTTCTAAAAAACGGTATAGGCAAAATAGGGTAATCAGCAAATAGAGTGTTCACCGTGTACAAAATACACGACAAACCAGTAATATTCCATAGCAACGATAAGTTATTTTATGCATCTATAGTCATCCTAATAATTATCATGTTATAGTATTCATTTCAATTTATCAAGTATAATATGGACACCCACATTTTGTAAATTCTGATAAATTACATGTCATGTATATCTTATTTCCGTTATTTATAAAATCTATAAAGTGTACTGTTATTCATTATACGTTAAAGATTAGATAACGAGTTGGCAGTTCACACCGCAATAGTTAAAAGCTAGCTAGTGTAAAGGCAATTTGCTGAAAATTTCAGTCAAATTGATCCACTATTAACTTAGAACTAAGTGATTGAAAGTTCCGCTTAGCCTCGGTAAGACAAAACCAGTAGTCTCGGTTATCCATTTTTATTGGTAAATCACGAAGGAAAATATCTCAGCGAATCAAACTACAATCCAACAAAGATCTCATGCTAGCCTCGACATCGAGAGTTAATTATGGTCTGAATAAGTTAATTAATGTCTAATTAATAGTTTTTATAACATTTCAGGCCTTAAGAAAGACCTAAAATAGGCAGATTTTGCTTTTGCATAATGCATGTTTAAAGGAGCTAAATTTGGGACCTAAAACTGACACAAGTGGGTCGCAACGCATATAATACTGTAATATGAATGTATATTAACTGATTTACATTCAATGGTTTCCGTTTTTACTCTAATTTCAAATCAGTTATGTTCGGCGAAATAAGCCAACAGTTTCAATCGAATGCAAATTTCTAGCATCTGGTTATTCCAGTCTACATACGCCGTTTGATTTGGTGCAATGTTTCTAGACTCGTTCCTCGAGTCTCTTGCTAGAACTGGGGCTGAAACGCATTATGGTACACGATTCGTGTACCAAGGATAAAATGTTTATTTTGTCTTAAATGTTGGATATCAGAAGCATACATTTACATTACATCACCTAAGAGTAAAATGCTTCTTTTTCAGTTGAGAATTTATTTCTCCTTTACTTTAAACAAAATATTCGATTGGGAAGTGATTTAAAGTGGAAGTTTCTTGATGCTTCTAAAAACAAATTTTACCAGGATTTTTGTTCCTGTATTTGAAAATGGAATTCATGAAAATTACAGGAAAAATAAATACATTTCCCTGACAACTTTTGCATCGTAGGTATTTGAAATTGTTGTAAAGTGAAATAAATATAGCTGAATATAGTATATATATGAAATGTTGTAAAATGAAATGAATTGTGTTTAAAGTCCTAGTCCTATGCTCCGACAGGGCCAATGACGACTGTCGTACGCCATGTTATGAGGTGTGGGGGGGGGGTATTTCGCCCAGGCAGCGGCACTATGGCCTATCTTATATCGAATTCCAACTTCCCAAGGTTATTATCCGAATGTCCTGCGTCACTGATAGGGTGGAACGACGACAGGAAATTCCGTTGAACTTTCTCGGCCAACACAGGCAGGGTCCGAACAAGGGATTTCCAGGTTAGCAAGCCAACGGAATTTTTTGTAGAGTAAATTAAGAACTTACTGACTGTACACATGTTTGTGACCGGATCCATCGTCCATCCTTTACAACAAACATCCGTACATTTATAATATCGACACGTGAACGTCTTTGTTTCAAAACATGTTTCTGTTCTGGGACTTTGCGTAGAGCCAACAAAATCAAAATCTCGATGAAACCTTAAAAGCAAGACGATACATTGTAAAAGTAATTGTGAGTGTGAAGGGTTCACGGTATGCCACTACGGTGTCGTTAGATAGATAAAATAGCTTTGCCATTAAATATAAGGTAAATATAAGTTCTTTATCTCTTGTTTCTGTGGCGTTGTTTCCCAGCATCTCAACCAAGGAGGCTTTAGGTTTGATGTTCCACTGGCAACTCAAATTGATATCTTCTTTAGGATCTCTCAGTGATGTCGGTAGGGGAACTTAACCCCACTCGTCTATATAAAAATAATCCGTGGATTTATCATGTATTGAGCCTTGGGAAATCGACCAGGTACTTCCCTTGTCGGATTGGTCAACTGCACAGACGCTATCCCGGATTTAAACCCATTGTATCAATATTGTATCATTTCGCCGGAAACACTGATTGAAAATAAATTCTACTTTGCGGGAAGGTTATGAGATGTCAGCCCCCATCCCCCACCCGACTATTAAACACAACCAAAGATGAGAGCTTGCGATGGCTGTAACCTTTGTGTCGATTCGATCAAATAATAATCACTCCATAAAACTCACCTACTATACGGCCTCTTCCGTCTACTCCTCCAATCTCGCTTTCTTCGCCAAAGTAATTTATGCTCAGCATAGTTGTTGTAGGTCGTCACATAGTTAGGTAAAGTTGTATGGTGGATATTATTACAGGGTATAGGCGTTTCCCGTTTACATGTCCGGTCATCTACAGAACATGAATCGCACATATTTTCCGTTTGGTTTGAAGAAAACCCCAGTTCAATATTATCAGATGATCGCCTATAAATATAATGAAGCAATGTTAACACTTTCCATAGATTGCATTGTGATGAATGGACAGTTTAACGTTGCTATGAAGACGGACACATGCCATGCAATGTGCTCTCACAAAAATAAACTTAATTATAACTCACCCGCTCACACCAAAATAGCCTGATAATGAATTCTATATCCCGTTCTCGCAAAAATAAACAAATTTGTACGGCCTACTCTTATATGGCATTACAACTACAACTGTTAAGAGATATTTTACTTGACTGGCAATGTGTATATTATGGGACCTTGGTTTTTCGTCCCATCCGAACGACTAGAGAGCTGTTCTTGCCAGACCCTCCGTCCTGCGTCGCTGACAAGTGGGGAAACAGGCCGGAAAATCTGGATGAACTTTCTCGGTCAATGCATAACTCGAACACCCGACCTTCAAACTAGGAAGCCAGCGTTTCTCACTTAGCCACCACCCTTCAATACAAAATTAAACTGGATTCTATATACCTTCATATTACAAAATAAACAAAATTCTAAATTCTCCCAGGGGCTAATTTCGCAATGACGATTTTTTGCGTCATGGATTATAGTTTTTTAGCCTCCTTGAGTTTTCGCACCTCTTCTCTAATGGCAAAACATCACGCGGATTAAACGCAGCTTTAATCATATAATCATAATCCAACATATACCGTGCGTCAGATAATACTTCAAATCGACCCTAGCGTGATCCACACAGCCCAATATCACTCAGGATATAGATATTGTTCCTGATGCAAAATAACAGGTCAACCACGCCACAACCCCCACCCCAAACGCTTTACAAACGTAAAGTAGATTTTATTCCACCCCCACCCCTTCGCCCTTCGACCCTACACCCACATATTAAAATTAAAATTACAATACTTACACATATCTCTTGCCCTCGCTGATTATTCCGGAAGAAATTATTAAAATGCATGATATCAGATAGGATATTGTCATAGTATCACGAGCACTTCAACTTGACGTCTGCTACAACAGGTATGGTTGTTTACTGGTACCTGACGTGTTATATCACGTGATCAAGACACGGTGTTATTGTTGACGAGTTGATTTCTACGTCAATATAACCTCCATTTCTGTTTGATGTTGTGATTATCATTCCGATTTCAAATAACTTTTTATTGAACAATAATTCCTTTTAAAACGCCCAGTCAGAAATACTAACGGTTCATTGGTCGGTATGGAAATCTATATTGGATTTGAAATTTCAGTTTCTATCCTGACGTTCATATAATTGGGAAATTGAGAACCTCTTTACATTAAATATACGGGTGGGGTGGGGTGGGTCCTAGTGGTCTAGAGTGTAGAGCTTCTAGCACCTCCTGACCAATCCACCTCCAGCTTACGGTCCAGGTGTAAGCCGATGTGGCTTGGAGATACGGACTCTTACTCATCCTCGTGGGCTTACACCCGGTACTCCAGTTTCCTCCCACGGGAAAACGCGTGCGCTAAAATAATAAAAATGAAAATATGACAGGTATACTGCGAGCGATTAAACCATCGGTGGATGTGGGCTTAAACACCATCTAACTTTAAGAGAGAGGGAGAGAGAGAGCGGGAGAGAGAGAGAGGGGTTAAACGTCCACTCGACACAATCTAGGCCATTTCGGGACTAATATATGGTTTAATTTTATTTCAATAATTCGCTTGTACGTAGGGGTCTTTAGCAGTGGGAGAACCCGGAAAAACCCGCGAGATTGGACAGGCGAACCTACTCCTTGTCACGTGCAACCGGGGATTCGAAACCACCCCAGTTGATTTATTGACAGGCTTTATGATACAGCACGCACATGCTAACCATTCGCCCATCCAACCCCCTGACTTTGCAAGAATGGTTTAAATATTTCTTGCATCGCTGTTCTATACATACGGCGATCCTGTGGTGACTAAGATGGTTTAAATGCAGATGGCTAAAGGATTTCCAAAGTGAATTCCACCTGTGCAGGACGATCGCAAGGGACAAAATGTCCGAGGTCCCACGGAGAAATAGAGAAATGGGGTTTAACGTCTACTCACCAAAACTATCATTTCGTATCAAATATTTCAATGTTTCGCTTGTGTGTTGGGGGCCTTAGCAGTGGGCTGAAAGGCCCCTACGAACAGACGAGTTATTGGAATAAAGTTAAACATATGTTGTTCACGAAATGACCTAGTTTAAGTTTGTCTCGAGTAGACGTTAACGCTCTCTCTCTCTCTCTCTCTCTCTCTCTCTCTCTCTCTCTCTCTCTCTCTCTCTCTCTCTCTCTCTCTCCTACGCAATTTTTCATTTTTCATCGTGTACGCCTCATTCGTTGAGCTCCCCCCACCCCACCTCCAATGTAATTGTACCTTCACTGTTATGAATTTTACCATCTTTAGTTGGTATTTATGTTGAGAATGTTAAAAACTAACATGAACTGTTTCGTTATTAATTAGCCGTGTTGACGGAACAACATGATGATGTTAACCCGGTCAACAGAGACAACCCTTCCCACACTGGACTTAAACAAACATTAATACTAACTTCATCAACAGTTCACAAGTCAACGAATAAACATTCCATTCACGTCTTTCTTCCATTAAACAATTATAATGGGTTGGCTGGCTCAACGTCCGCTTCTGCCGATTGTGATATCGCAGGAGTGGACCGTTGTAAGCAAGAAAATGAAACGGGGTTAAACGTCCTACTACTAATGATAACGGGCATACACCATACAGTGTTCTATAAGGGCTAGTCTTATATCGAATTCGAACTGCCAAGTTTTCCTTTACGAACACGGCAATGTGTGCAAGGGATCTCGGTTTTTCGTTCAATCCGAACGACTTTACGTTGTCTCTTGCCAGGTCCCCGCCCTGCTCCCTGACAAGTGGCAACCACGTCGGTAAATGGCGATGACCTTCCTTGGCCAACGCCACAAATGGCATAAACACTACAGTTCACGTACGGGCCTGATGGGTGTCAGGGGGCATACCTGAAATGTCTCAAAAAATTCCTGTTTACAGACAGAGAAGCTGGTCGTCAGAGGGCACCGAAATCTCAGAGCTTATCAGATGGTGACCACCTATAGAAAACGTGACAACTACCTGAATTCTAAACAACCAATCAATCGTTCCGGAGTAGAGGGAACTCGCGTAACCCGAGAAATTGTGGAATATTCAACTGTCGAGGATGCTTTTTTTTGTTATTCTGGTCCATGAGTCAAGCAAGTTCACAGTTGTCCAATGGCTTTGCAGCCGGAATCAAAGTCCCGACATGAATTCCTATCGCCCAACAAAGCAGTGTGGCTCCAGATAAATGTTTTAGTCCGTTGTCATTAAACATGCATTATGCATTCGCTAAATCTGCCTCTTGCACGTCTTTCTTTATCCCCGAAATGTTATCGAAATCTAATTAAAATTAGAAATCAATAAACTTATCCAGACTAATAACACACTATGTATCAACAAGATTTCACAAGTCGTTATCGGATGGAGGGCCTGGCAAGGACAACTGCCTAGTCGTTCGGATGGGACGAAAAACCGAGGTCCGGTGTACACATTGGTATACACGTAAAAGATCTCTTGACAGTTAAAGTTCGATATAAGAGTAGGCTGTAGTGCCGCTGTCAGGGCAAAATTTCCTCATAGTACACTGTATGCCGTATGCCCGTCTTCCCTAGCCCGGTTCGGAGCAGAACAGAAGGACATTAAACCCCACTTCATTTACAAGTCGTTATCAAGCATATAACAAATTATCATCCATAGATAGTGAGTTATTTGATTATGTTTCAATTACTAAATGCCATTTAATGAAGTTGGTTGGATGGCCTAATGGTTAGCACGTGCGCGCTGTATCATAAAACCTGTCATTGAGTGGTTTCGAATCTCCAGTTGTACATGACAAGGAGTACGGTCACCTGTCCAATCTCGTGGGTTTCCACCGAGTCCTCCGGTTTCCTTCCACTGATAAAGACCCCTACGCACAAGCAAATTATTGAAATAAAATAAAACCATATGTTAGTCCCGAAATGACCTGGTTTGTGTCGAATGGACGTTAAACCTCATATCTCTCTCTCTCTCTCTCTCCTCTCTCTCTCCATTTAAAGAATTTATCAAGACCATAATCAACTCGTTAGTCTGCACTATTTTGTGGATTTAAGTACATTTTGTGATGGATAATTCAGCGTAAAAATGGATAATCGAGACTTTGACAGGAGTGACAATCGAGGCTAGCCTACAATTGAATCGCCCAGATTTTGGTTCAGAATAAATTTGACTGGAAATTTCAGCATTTTCTGTTTACTTTATCTACTTTTTGTTACATAGCGAGAACAGCCAACTCTTTATCTAATATTACCTAGTGTCCTTTTAAGCACAAATTCGCGGTATTCAACTGTCGGACTGATTTAGGGAGGAGGGGGGGATGGCCGAATGGTTAGAGTGTGCCGCTGTATCATACGGCCTGCCATTGAGTAAACTGGCGTGGTTTCGAATCCCCGGTTGTACGTGGCAAGGAGTAGGGTCGCCTGTTCAACCTCGTGGGTTTTCTCCGGGTACTCCGGTTTCCCACCGCTTAAGACCCCTATGCGCAAGCGAATTATTGAAATAAAATCAAACCATGTGTTAGTCCCGAAATGACCTAGTTTGTGTGGAATGGACGTTAAACCCCATTTCTCCCTCTCCCTCTTGGACTGATTTATTAGACATCGGACAATTTACTTTATCAAAACTAGATCATATCATATATTTTCCACTACCCTTCCACTCAAAAAGTCAAATTGCCCAAACGTTACAAGACAATTTACCGCCCCGCCCACTGGCTCGGACGCCTATGAAAACAAAAATCCAAAATCAGAACACGCTTTATCATAGAAATTGTTGGACATAAATGTTAAAATGGCGTCATGATTTAAATGGCTACTCTCCACCTCCTCGAGCAGTGTTTTGTTTCAATTGACCTTATCCCATTTGTTAGTTTTTTACGTCATAATTTCACAATTTACATATTTATTAAAACCCTGTATTATTAAAATTTCAAATTATGTTTCTTCTTATGGTAATAATCGATATGCCAGCATCAAAATTCGACCACAGTTTCATTAAATTCGCAATAATGGAAAATATAAAAATATAGAATTTCTTAGGGAATTTAATACGTTCATGAAACTGAAAACTGAATGTACCAAATCAATACCACTGTAACATTCACTGCTCTGTACCAAACAGGATAATACGAAAACTGGGCGCTACTCTTATTTCAATTGTCAATGGTACGAAATGAAATGAAATGAAATGGGGTTAACGTCCTACTGTTCTGCTCCGAACTGGGCTAATGAAGACGGACATACGCCATACAGTGTGTTATTAGGGAAAGTTTGGCACTATCGAATTCCAACTGTCAAGGGATCTTTTACGTGTACACCAATGTGAACACGAGACCTCGGTTTTTCGCCCCATCTGTCCTTGGCTGGCTCTCCGTCCTGCATCACTGACAAGGGGAAAACCACGCAGGGAAATCTGGATAAACTTTCTCGGCAAATGCAGGGATCGAACACCCGACCTCCAGCGTCTTACCGGCTTAGCCACCTTGATTCCCTCTATGCGAGAAGGAGAGGGAGTTATCTTTATTGTATCAAAAGCTCTGCCATCGAGTCAACTGCAACTGGCGTGGTTTCGATTCCTACGTGAAAAGAAGTAGGGTCGTCTGTCAAACGATTCCTCCCCCCCCCCCACTGCTAAAAACCCCTACACACACGAGCGAATTATTGAAATAAAATTGAACCCAATTGACCTAGTTGGTGTCGAGTGGGCTTTACACCCGCCTCCCCCCCCTCTCTCTCCCTCTCTCTCTCTCTCTGATAGCAATCTGATTTCATACCATTATCCATTACATTAAAAGTACATGTAATTAAAGCCATTGAACGTCATATGCGGAAATTTAATCCCTAGCAGACTGAAACATGATGGAAATAGAATTTTTGAATATTAATCCAAAATCTAGGTTGAATCCCGTTCATGGCAAAGTTATGCTGAGTTCGCAACATTCGGTATCTACTCTTAATTATAAGAGAGAGAGAGAGCGAGAGAGAGAGAGAGAGAGAGAGAGAGAGAGAGAGAGAGAGAGAGGGGGGGAGAGAGAACTCGGTCATGTCGGTCCTAACATATGGTTCAATTTTATTTCAATATTCGCTTGCGCGTAGGGGTCCTTTAGCAGTGGGAGGAAACCGGAGGACCCAGAGAAAACCCTGGTGGTTGGACAGGCGACTTTACTCCTTGTTACGTACACCCGGGAAATCAAAACCACGCCAATTGTCTTAATGACAGGCCTAATGATACCACGTGGCCTTCCGGTCCCTGGCCATTGCCCAATATTGAAGCTAGATAACACAAACCACGGGAGAGAGAGGGAGAGAGATGGAACGTAAATCCAAGGTCCCGTGTAGTTGGGGAGCGATGAAAAGTGGGCGGAACTTTACAATATCGACAATAGCTCACTCTCTCACGTCCGCCTGTTGTCATTTTGTCCCGACTTTGGAACCATAAAAATCGAAACGAAATAAGATCTGTGTTTTAATCAGTGCTATAACAGCCTTCTTGAGTCATACTATACCTTCTTACGGTGATGATTCTTGGTTCCTGTTAGTGTCTGTTAAAGACCACATCAAATGATTCAGAAATTTTTTACGTCCGGGTACTCAATAGTTACAATATCCATTTTACGGCAAGTTCAAACTAATCTGATTATAATTAATTCAGATATTTACGTTTTAGTATCCGACTGCCAAAAACGGTTTTCAAATTTTCAATTACAACCTTAATCTGGTTGATTGGCTGGTGACGTCATAGGCACTACACATAGTATACACATCATATGTACAATATATCACACAACCAGTTGACACGTGTGTATTTGTCGGTCCAATAAACATTTGACTGGCGTAATCATTAACGCATAATTATTTACATGTAAGTTACATATCACTATATCAGTCAAAGCATTTTCAAAAGCCGACTTTTCCCCGTCTTGGGTTGTAATAGATTATATATTTCTGACTGGAATATTACCGAGTGTATTTCAAGATGCCATATTACCGTTGTGTTATTGAGAGTTGTGGAAATCCCAGCAAGGGAAAGGGGAATAATGTACCGGCGTTTCATAAATTTCCCAATGATGAAATCGTACGGAAAAATTGGAATGCGTTTGTAAACAATTCAAATCCTGATTGGCAACCTACAGTCACAACAGTGATATGCAGTGAACATTTTACGAACGATTGCTTAATTACCTATACACACCCGGCGTGTGTATTTATTAACGCCTGACTGATTCCTTAATCCACCTAATTAAATAAAACAATGACTACGGAATAATTTGTTTTGTAATACATTTTAATTCAAGATCCATTTTAAAATTTGTTTCATTATGTACGGCCGTTCTGTTTTCTCACGGCAGCGATTTTAATACAATCTACCATCGTGTGCAGTCAAAACGATTCGAGATACATTTTTGTCAGTATTGTGGTTCTAATTTAGAAGGGTAATTATCATTTTTTGTTACGCCGGCCAGATCAATTTGTAATAATGAATATCAAATACACTTGATCAAATGTGGAGTTCCTGGTGCCGTTTGGTGAGTGATTAAACTGTAAATTTAATTGTAAAATACTTGTATTCTTTATAAAAAAGTTAAATGATGTTAGACATTATAACCTTATCTTATCACAAACGTATATCCATCGAAGGATTTATATTTAGATGTTGTTTAAACACCAATCAACAAATAATACGAGGCTACTTTATTACAAAAACATCGGTGAGCAAAGAAAAAGATAATTACCTAATCAACATTCTTAATTACTTTATGACCCAATCACTGTTCAAATTTAGTCTGATTGATTAATGACAGGTATTAACGACACTACACTTGCGATACACATAGATAGTTAGGTGATCCTTCTCAATCTGTTAATTCTAACGTATATTGAGATATTTCTTCATATTTCATTAGGGGGGTTGGGATGGCCTAGTGGTCTAGAGTGCCGCGCTTCGACCTCTAGCTGGCCGGTCACCTCTGGCTTGCGGCTGTGGTTTCGAGCCCTGGTGTGAGCGTATGTGGCATGGAGATAGGGGCTCCTTCTCAACCTCGTGGGTTTCCTCCGGGCACTCCGGTTTCCTCCCACAGCAAAGACCCCTGCGCGTGCGCTAAGATAATGAAAATGAAAAATAAGACTTGTCTGCGATATCACCTTCGGTGGAAGCGGACGTTAAACACCAAGAACAACAACGTATTTCATTTTTACGGTCTATTTCAGAGTAATAAAGTCAAATTCGCAAGCAGAAATAACGGATCGTCATTTACAAATCGCGTTTCAATCATGTTTGAAATTTGTGATATATTTTGCGTGACCACATCTTTTTACTCCTATACTCTTTTACCCGGGGAAATTCGAACCACAATACTCTTCTGACGAAAATGTATCTCGAATAGATAGGACTGCACACATAGGAGAGTGTATGACATCGCTGCCGTGTGAAAATGAACGACCGTACATTATAAAACAAATTCTAAATTAGAACGACGATACTCTTCTGACGAAAATGTATCTCGAATCGTTTGGACTGCACACGATGGTAGATTGTATTAAAATCGCTGCCGTGAGTAAACAGAACGACCGTACATAATGAAACAGATTCTAAATTCGAACAATAAACTTCTGACGAAAATGTATCTCGAATCGTTTAGACTGTACACGATGGTAGAGTGTATTAAAATCGCTGCCGTGAGAAAACAGAACGACCGTACATTATGAAACAAATTCTAAATTGGATCTTGAATTAAATTATAAAACAAATTATTCCGTAGTCAATTGTTTTATTTAATTAGGGGGATTAAGGAATCAGTCAGGCGTTAACGAATACACACGCCGGCTGTATATAGGTAATTAAGGAATAAACATTCCGAATATGCATTCGGTCACTGTGACGTCACTGGCGTCTGAGGGGATTAAGAGTGTTTTCAATAATTGGCAAAGTCGTTTTTACGGGAGGTCTATTTTTACGTCTTTGAATGAAGATAGCTGATTTAATTTTAGTCGGATTGATGTGAATTTGCCGTAAAGTGGATAAAATAACCATGGAATGCTCACATAGAGAAGTTTTCAGGGTCATTTTATGTGCATTTTAAGTTAATTCAGAAGAATATCTTATTACTCGTATAATTCCCCGGTTCCATTATCACAATTATTACGGGAAGAAAACAACGGATGGTTTAATTACTTGATGATACTGTCACCAGTAGGTACATCACGACATTACACTCGCATGGTGTTCAGTTGCCACCCATACTCCGGTCATCAAGTACACTCGACAAAAATACTTGGTCATTTCGGGACTAACATATAGTGTTCAATTTTATTTTAATAAATCCCTTAGCTGTGTGAAGAACTCGTGGGATTTTAGGACAACATTAAATTGACTTGGTGACCCTACTTCTTGCCATTTACGTCTAAACTGCAAATTCAAACTGCGCCAGTTGACTCCGATTTCAGAAATTAAACGCGTTAAAGCATCCACAAGACCCCCCCCCCCCACCGTCACCCGGTCCCCGCGAAGAGAAGGGGTTGGAGAAGGAGAGAATTTCTACACACTGCAAATTGAGATAGTGGAATTTAATTGTGATCTTCCCCTACACAAGTTGTTCTTATGTATGGAAAACCAAACAGCTCTTTATTCAGTGTTCTTAATCATTAGTTGAAATTCGATATAAGAGTTGGCCGTAGTGCGGGTCAAATTCTCTTCCAGCACGCTACATGAATACTATGCCCATCTCCTTTAGCTCAGTCAAAGCCCAAATGCAGGACGTTATACCCTGTTTCGTTTGCTTTCCTTTAACCTTTGAATATAGCATATTTTTATGTCTTTAAAAACGAATATATGTGTATAAGTATACTTAGGTGACTGTCGTTTTGTCTGCCCTGAGAATGAAATTTGGGGTCTTAAGTATGGAAGACCAAACAGCTCTTTAGTCATTTTTCTTAATTCTTAGTTCTTAATTCATAGTCTGTAATTCTTATTTCTTCATTTGTTACCGTATTTCGACACTAAAATTAACATTCGTATTTTAAAATCAATATCTGATTCACAAATCAGTCCTTTTGTCATATCAGATTGGTAAATTGTATCTTTGTTTGATTTTATTTTATTTTGATACAAAGATAAAATTTATTTAGAAAAAAAAATGTAGCCAACATTTACATTATTCATCTTAGACAAATCTCGAACAACAAATTTCCAAATACAAATCCCCAAATACAAATCTTGCAAAACATTTCTTCAAAATACATTCCTTCAAAAATATTTCTCGAAATTCATCGAACCAGAACATTGTGACGACATGACAGAAATCGGCCTGGCACATTTCTCGAAATTCATGGAACCCGGACATTGTAAAGACATGAGCCGAAATCAACCTGCACCACCATGTAATAATAGGGAATCGAGCAAGCATACAAAGTTTCTAACTTCAAGCCTAAGGTTTATAGACCAAAAATACTAAGATTTGGATGGAAAAATCCGTATTTTAATTACATTTACATATTATCTGCCAAAATCGTTCTGCCTTACGGCGTCTTCAGAGCTATGTACAAAAGACAATAACGTCGTTTTTACGGGAGGTCTATTTTTACGTCTTTGAATGAAGATAGCTGATTTAATTTTAGTCGGATTGATGTGAATTTGCCGTAAAGTGGATAAAATAACCATGGAATGCTCACATAGAGAAGTTTTCAGGGTCATTTTATGTGCATTTTAAGTTAATTCAGAAGAATATCTTATTACTCGTATAATTCCCCGGTTCCATTATCACAATTATTACGGGAAGAAAACAACGGATGGTTTAATTACTTGATGATACTGTCACCAGTAGGTACATCACGACATTACACTCGCATGGTGTTCAGTTGCCACCCATACTCCGGTCATCAAGTACACTCGACAAAAATACTTGGTCATTTCGGGACTAACATATAGTGTTCAATTTTATTTTAATAAATCCCTTAGCTGTGTGAAGAACTCGTGGGATTTTAGGACAACATTAAATTGACTTGGTGACCCTACTTCTTGCCATTTACGTCTAAACTGCAAATTCAAACTGCGCCAGTTGACTCCGATTTCAGAAATTAAACGCGTTAAAGCATCCACAAGACCCCCCCCCCCCACCGTCACCCGGTCCCCGCGAAGAGAAGGGGTTGGAGAAGGAGAGAATTTCTACACACTGCAAATTGAGATAGTGGAATTTAATTGTGATCTTCCCCTACACAAGTTGTTCTTATGTATGGAAAACCAAACAGCTCTTTATTCAGTGTTCTTAATCATTAGTTGAAATTCGATATAAGAGTTGGCCGTAGTGCGGGTCAAATTCTCTTCCAGCACGCTACATGAATACTATGCCCATCTCCTTTAGCTCAGTCAAAGCCCAAATGCAGGACGTTATACCCTGTTTCGTTTGCTTTCCTTTAACCTTTGAATATAGCATATTTTTATGTCTTTAAAAACGAATATATGTGTATAAGTATACTTAGGTGACTGTCGTTTTGTCTGCCCTGAGAATGAAATTTGGGGTCTTAAGTATGGAAGACCAAACAGCTCTTTAGTCATTTTTCTTAATTCTTAGTTCTTAATTCATAGTCTGTAATTCTTATTTCTTCATTTGTTACCGTATTTCGACACTAAAATTAACATTCGTATTTTAAAATCAATATCTGATTCACAAATCAGTCCTTTTGTCATATCAGATTGGTAAATTGTATCTTTGTTTGATTTTATTTTATTTTGATACAAAGATAAAATTTATTTAGAAAAAAAAATGTAGCCAACATTTACATTATTCATCTTAGACAAATCTCGAACAACAAATTTCCAAATACAAATCCCCAAATACAAATCTTGCAAAACATTTCTTCAAAATACATTCCTTCAAAAATATTTCTCGAAATTCATCGAACCAGAACATTGTGACGACATGACAGAAATCGGCCTGGCACATTTCTCGAAATTCATGGAACCCGGACATTGTAAAGACATGAGCCGAAATCAACCTGCACCACCATGTAATAATAGGGAATCGAGCAAGCATACAAAGTTTCTAACTTCAAGCCTAAGGTTTATAGACCAAAAATACTAAGATTTGGATGGAAAAATCCGTATTTTAATTACATTTACATATTATCTGCCAAAATCGTTCTGCCTTACGGCGTCTTCAGAGCTATGTACAAAAGACAATAACGTCGCTTAGTTACATAATAGCACGACTACAATAAGGGGACATAACTCCAGTATGACCCATCAAAGGACAATTTTATAATTAAAGTCATGTTCATTTCAATCGCCGGTTCAGTTGAGGAGAAAATAACTTTATAAGTCTGTTCTCTTCGAATTCCAATATTTGTTCATTTATGAAATTTAACTTATATTGGCACGACTTTGAACTTCTCATCACCACAGATATCCAGTTGGATACCTAGTGGAATTGTCCTGTTTTCTGGGTGGAGTATTTGGGACTTGTGTAGATTTATTCGAAGGTTCAGTTGTTGGTCGCTTTTGCCAATATAGTATTCCCCGCATCCCAAACTAAGTAACAAGTAAACAACATGCTTAGTTTTCCTGTTCATGTTTTGCTTAACTCTAAATATTCAGTTATTTGGCATGGTGAATGTCGAACCTTCCATGATGTCAATGCATAAACCACATCGTTTATCAACACATTTTGATACGCGGAAATTTTCCCGTAATTTCATTCATATCAAACCGAGGGGATGTCTTCCACATTTTCCGAAGATTTGCTGGTTGTTAGTAGCTACTGATGACGTTTGATTTTGACCCCCTACACCACTATTCTGGTTTTCCATCAACTCACATATCTTCATTAAAACTTTATCCAGTTGCATATAAGGTGGGGTTGAATGACCGAATGGTTAGCACGAGCGTGATGTATCATAAAGCCTGTCAACTGGCTGGTGTCGAATCCCCAGGTGTACGTGAAAAGGAGTAGCGTCGCCTGTCCAACCTCGTGGGTTATCTCCGGGTCCTCCGGTTTCCTTCCACAGCTAAAGACCCCTGCTCGCAAGCGAATTATTGAAATAAAATTAAATCATATGTTAGTCCCGAAATGAACTAGTTTGTGTCGAGTGGACCATAAACCCCATCCCTCTCTCTTTCTTTCTCTCTCCCCTCTCTCTCTCTCCAGTTGCATTGGAACATTATGGTCAGTTCGAACTATTACTGATATCACTCCCAAGATCCTCCATTTTATGGGTTTAGGGGTTTCTCCTTCACTCTTCCGTCCTCTTTTTTTTCTCAAAATCACTACTACATGAAAATCTGACCAGTTGTTGAGGGAAGTCGCGTAAGGGTCATACAAGCAGCTTTTGACCATACGATTTAAGACATTTGATTACCCGACCAGCGTTAGTGTTTCTAGTAGAATGCTACCTTTCGTGCATTGCACTCCAAGAACTCGCTTTAACAGGCCGTTTCATTGGCTAATCCCCCACATCAACCAGTACACAGGTTATATAATAACTCGATCTTCCAGATCCTAGTGTAGTAAAAACAAGTAAAACGAAATTTTGAGCTATAAAAACGAAATAAGATGTGTGTTGTAATCAGAATATTAAGTGACATATTTTGTTTTTGTGGTGAAATAGATTAGAATTCACAGAATGCTGACAGTGCTAGAACAGACAAAAAATAGAGGTGTGACTCCATTCCATAAATAATAGTTATCTCCCTTACTATAAGTGGCACATATAACTGTTCATTGCAATAGTTTAACGTCCAACTAAGGAAAGAACTTCAAAATAGTGATTCTGACACATAATGGTACATTTATATGGCCTTTGAATCACTTCATTTGGGCCAATTTATGCCAATTCACACCGTCATCCGCCATCTTGGGTTGATTATCGATTTTCTACCTTGACCCGCAAATCCGACTTTTAGTATTTTGCGAAGCAAGTACCCTAGATACAAAAACAGGAGAATTTAGCTTTCTGTAAATTTATTCCAGGTTTAAATCTAGAGTGGTATCATATTTCATATTGCAGCTTAATAGGACGAAAGAAAACTAGAGAAGCCTAATTGTATGAATAACCCAAAACTGCCCAAATGTACTCGAAACCGCCATTACCACAGCAATATATATCGATATTCAATGATAATCGAATTTTGAGGGACCTTTGTTGGACAAAGCAGAAAGAGAGAGAGGGAGAGAAATAGAGGGGGGAGAGAGATATGGGATAAGACGTCCACTCGACACAAACTCGGAACTGGTATTTTTTGCTTTCACGTTGGGGAAACAGGAGGACCCGTAGATAATTCACGAGGTTTGACAGACGACCGTACTCCTTGTCATATACAACGCACGAACGGAGGATCGAAAACAGTTTAATGTCCATGCAACACAAGGTCATTTCGGGACTAACATATGGTTCGATTTTATTTCAATAATTCGCTAGCGCGTACGGGATCACAGAGATGAGTTTGAAATCAACAGTATTTCATTCTAACAATTCCTGTCAATCAGAAGCCACTGGGGGAGAAGCGAATTAATCGATTTCACGCTCATTTCACGGTGAGTTTTATCAACTATCGATATTCCCATGAATTGAAATAATGTGGAATTTTGGTAAGTGGATTTGGTTAGATTTAGGTGGAATTGGGTAAATCGTTCTACCCCCAGAACTGGATTAGGACCCGATCTGCTGCTCAACGCTCATTCATGATCAAATCAAGAAATGGATAATCGAGAGTACACTGTAAAAAATTTCCGTTTTTTATGTCGCCGAATTCCGTAGTTTAACACATTTTTTCTGTTAATTGATGGATTATTTTGAGAAATTGTGTTAAAAGAGTGAATTATTTCTTCAAATTACGTGTTTTATGTAATTCTGTGGAATATCCAGTATTAAACAGGAAACTTCCGTGAAATTTGGGGATAGAATATTTTATTCCCTTCTATAACGGAATTAATTCTGTTATTTTACGGAATAAACGGTGGAATGACAGGAAAGTTACGTGAAATTCAGGAATGAAATGTTTCATTCCATTATATAACGGACTATTTCTGTTTTCAAATGCAACGATAAGAAATCATATACATATATAAAAATTCCTAATAAGTATCATTTTATAGTATTCATTTCAATTTATGAACCATAATATGAAGGATCATATTGTGTAGAGTTTGGTATATTAATAGCCATGTATATCTAATTTCCATTATTTGTAAGATCTATAAAGTGTTTTCTCATTCATCATACGGTAATCAGATTGTAAGTATTTTCATAAATGTGTAAATACAATTTTCAACGCTCAGCGAGAATAGGTTGTCATGTCTGGTAACCAAGCACGCTTAAATCTGGATAATTTAACCGATTGGCCAGTGTAAGCCGGTTTGTCTCTATGGCAGAGTTAACATATCTGCAAATTGACAATACCGTAAACTTACATCTGAAAGCCTCTAACCGGTCCTAACACTGACCATTATTAGTTGATAGATACGGCCTTTTCTCGATGAGGGTATTCTAATAAATATTAGCGGAGAGAGTTTACGTCAATATATCGCTAGCACTTCGGCGGAAACCGACGTTAAATAAAGCTATTTCGCAAATTCTATGAAATATTGATTTGAAAATGGTATTTACGTTAATTGAGGGAATTTCTGTAAATTACAGGAAAAACAAATACGGATAAATTTTTCCTGGTAATTTTTGTTTCCCGAATTTTTTCCGTTTTTTCACGGATATTTTTGTTACAGTGTATGTTGTTATCGTACCGACGTTAGTAATGATGATCAAGGCTACGCCCAAAATTCAATCGCTAAACTCGCGGTTCAGAGTGGATCAATTTGACAACAATTTTCAGCAAATTCCCTTTACATTATGTAGTTTTAAACTATTATAGTGAGAACTGTCAGCTCTTTATCTAATCTCCCATAATGTATCTTTGACATTACTGATGGTTAACAGTAAAGAAAGCGAGATCACGATGGACGCCCACTAAATCGGATCTCTTTAATTAGATGGAACTTTAAACCCTAGGAGATTCGCCGAGTAGTTTTTCGTTGATAAAAATAAACAAGGAACCGTGATTCTGGTTATCGGCTCTTATTCAAATTTCCGTGATTAAGTGTCGATTTTCACGAACCCTAATATTTCAATTACTATTCGTCTTAGTTCTCCCGTCTACTTCCTGTCCTGGTTTAAGATTATCCAGCTCGAGTTATGAACGTGGAATAAAATGCAATTCTCATCGCTTACGAGGGGAAATTAATTAATTTAGTAATATTCTGTTACAATGTAAATACACAGGAGCCCGAATAATCGTTTTAGAACGAGTTATTTGCCCCTGAATCGGAATCAGACCAGTTATGTTATGATCTTGCTTGCTTAGTCACAACTTACCTACACACTATGTGAATATACACGAAGAAAACATTACATTACAACCAGCAAGAGTTTAATGCCACATTATGTTTCAGGGTTACAATTTAAGGACGTATATAATGTCCCCATTCTTGGGAACCTTAAAATAGACGAACATAGATCTAAAGCACGTGTTAATAATTAAAGACACATTATGTACGATTTAGATGCAGAGTCGACCTTTCTTGCTATTATAGTTTGAAAATAGATAATGAAAAAGTATTGTATTTTATTCTGAGCCAAATAATTCACTGATTGAAATTTTGATCAGATGTGGCAAATATTGTTTATTACCGTAGCAACGTTACTTGTTAATCGAGACCCAGCATCGCTTCTCCATTTTAAAACTAAACTGTTAAATGAAGATCGCATTTCAATCGGTTATAATCTCCCCCCCCCCCTCAAGGTGTATATGAAGTGATTTATATTTCATTTTTAAGTGAGAGAGAGAGAAATGGGTGGGGTTTAACGTCCACTCGACACAAACTAGTCATTTCTGGACTAACATATGGTTTTAATTTGATTTCAATAATTCGCTTGCGCATAGTGGGAGGAAACCGGAGTGCCCGGAGGAAACCCACGAGGTTGAGAAGACGCCCCTATCTCCATGCCACATACGCTCACACCAGGGATCGAAACCACAGCCGCAAGCCAGAGGTGACCGAGCAACTAGGGGTCGAAGCGCGGCACTCTAGACCACTAGGCCATCCCAATCCCCTTCATTTTTAAAATGAAATGAAAATGAAATGAAATAGGGTTTAACGTCCTACTCTTCTGCTCCGAACTGGGCAAACGAAGACGGACATACAGCATACAGTGTACTATGATGTAAATTTTGCCCGGACTGCGGCAGTACGGCCTACTCTTATATCGAATCCTAACTGCCAAGGGATCTTTTACGTTTACTAATTTTAATATGTTCACCGTGTCTTGAATACTGATATTAAGATCCCATATGGTCACGGTAAGATAATAATATCGATATTATATGAAATGGATCAATATTGAATTTTAATTGAAATAAAATTTAAAAAAAACCATATGTCAGTCCCGAAACGACCTAGTTTGTGTCGAATGGACGTTAAACCCCATCTCTCTCTATCTACCCCCCCCTCTCTCTCTCTCTACCGCCTCTCCCTCTCGTCCTCTCGCTGACTGTGTGGGAGTGTCCCCCTCTCTATCTCTTTCTCTCATTGAAATCTCTGTCCCTCTATTATTCTATCCGTCCATCGTATCAGTGAATAAATCAACTTGTTCTAGCACCACGATTTATCTAACGAGAATATAACTAAGATTCTTATAAATTATTCATGATGTCGGGGTTATAAATCTAACGACTTCTCTCTAGCTCGTGTATTTGGGATTTATACGGATGTTATCTTTATAATCAGCTTGTACGATAACACCAAGTCAATGGCGAATGACAGGAATAATCTTAGGCCAAATAAGAAAATACCCGTGTTTACGATTACCTGAAATGAAATGACTAGGTCTTGGCATGATTTCCTGCAGACAAATTACATCACTAAAAATTCAGTATTTTTAACAGCAAGTGACAGAAAACATAGGCTTAAACATTTCTTGGCCTTAATATAATAAGCACCATGACTGTCTTAAATACCGTCCAAAGATTGACGACATTGTCATTATCACCACAAAGCACTCTTAAAATATTGGTATTTATTCTGCTTTTGTCCAAACGTTTTTGTTTTCAAACAAGAACTATCAATTTAAAGATGCATTAGTAAATGAAATTAAATATGGTTTAACGTCCGCAGGATCACGGTGTTTAAGTGGGTAAGACGCTTGGCTCGCTAGCCTAGAGATCGGGTGTTCGATTCCGGCATTGGCCGAGAAAGTTCATCCAGATTTTCGGTCATGCTTTCCTCTTGTCCCTCATGTCAGTGATGAAGTACGGAGGACATGATAAGGACGGTCGTCTAGTCTCTCGGATGCGACGAAAAACCGAGGTCCCGTGTACACATTGGCATGCACGTAAAAGATACCTTGACAGTTTGAATTCAATATAAGAGTAGACCGTAGCGCCGCTGCCCGGGCAAAATTCCCCCTCATAGCACACTGTATGGATTTAACGTCCGCATGAACATACATACTATGGTTTACTCCCGGCGTAGCAGTTGAAATGAAAAAAACCGATTTACCGTCCTAATGAAGAGGAACAAACGCCTTTCCCTGAGCTAGGAGAAAAAATGTCCATGGACAGCGGCGGTTCTGCCTACTATCGTATTGAAACATCAACTCGTTTTTGCGTTCCACCCAAACGACTAGACACTGTTCTTCGTCAGGTCCTCGGTGATAGTGTTGCGAATGAAATGAAGTGGGGTTTAACGTCCTACTCATCTGCACCGACTGGGCCATTGAAGACTAATTTGCTAATCGGAATTTTGCCGAACAGCGACGCTACGACCTACTCTATATCGAATTCCGGTGGGTTAGATAGCCGAACGATTAGCACGTGAGTGCTGTATCATGAGGTCTGCCATTTTGTGAACTGACGTGGTTTCGATTCCCCGGTTGTACGTGACAATGAGTAGGGTCTTCTTTTACCCTTGTGGATTTTCCTCGGGTCATCCCTACGCGCAAGCGAATTGTTGAAATAAAATTAGTCCTAAAATGACCTAGTTTGTGTCGACTGGTTCTTTTACGTGCATGCCAACATCTACACGGGGGTTAGTTTTCTATCCATCCAACGGACTAAAGGTTGTCCGTGCCAAGATGGCGGTAATGTTGGAATGAAATAAAATAAAACCACCAATATATCATCCCCTGTTTGTATAGCTAACAAAATGTTTTATACACGAGCTTCATCTGAATCACGTCACGAATATTGACTAATTTTAGAGATTTATTGGACCTTTGATCCCAATTATTGAACCATTCCCTTCTCTATTATCGATCTTCAAATCTTGGCTAACGAACATCTATCTTGGTACAACTGTAAATATCTGAATGAATGTCGGTCTAGCAGTCATTAGACTACATGT
Source organism: Patella ulyssiponensis (assembly GCA_963678685.1). NCBI lineage: Eukaryota > Metazoa > Mollusca > Gastropoda > Patellidae > Patella > Patella ulyssiponensis. The sequence goes on from OY783226.1 coordinate 96,991,210, forward strand.
ATGTCTTGTCGGTTGTATTCACAAATTTCATGCTGGAACATAAATCAATTATTTTCTTAGCTCATATGTTTAACAGTTTTAGCGAGACAACAGTCTTCTCCCAACATTTCCTAATGGTTGGGGGAGGGGAGGCGGGTGCTGATGGTCTACCGAGGTAGATCCCCGTGTTCGTTCCCGTGCTTGTTCATCATGCCGAGGATGAAATTTATCTTGCACATTAGTGTAGACCACACCAACTGAATTTTGAATTTTGTTGGGGGTCGCTGGCAAATTATTGAAATGAAATTAAAACATATGGTAGTCCCAAAATGACCTCGTTTTTGTCGTGTGGACGTTACCCCCTCTCCCTCTCTCCCCCTCTCTCCCCTCTCCCTATCCCCCTCTCTCTCCATTGTGACTAATTATCAAGATATAAACACGATTATACCGAACAGGAGAAGATGTTTTAATTGGCGACCATATCATCGTTACTTGTCTGTATCTACCATCAATACTATAAATAAACCACTGAATGTATTTGTTCTACGTGACAGGACTCCAGGATGACGAAGAATTAACTCCTTAATTAAAATGCAAAGAAATGGATGACAGAGTCCCTGGTAAGACTAATAACGATTCATGAAGGAATCAAATAAGTTAACGACACGGTTTATACTGTGTTCAGTCGTTCTAATGGGGTGAAAAACCGCGGTCCCGTGTACACATTGGCGTGCACGTAAAAGAATCCTCGACAGTCGGAACTGAATGTGTCTGCGATATCATTTGTAATTTAAAATTAGCGACCATCTTTAACTTATGCTAATTATAACCTTTCCAGGTAACTGCTTTGAAAGACTTTGGTTGATATACGCAAACTTTTTTGGTGTAAACAGTTTTTGGGTATGGCTGGCTGCATTTGAGATTTTACTTGCCAGAATTGTTCTAATTCGACCATTTCCAGCTGTCCGCTTCAAGAGACTTTACATGATAAACACATAAAATTCGCCTGTCCAACCTCGTGGGTTTTCTCCGGGTCCTCCGGTTTCCTCCTGCCGCTAAAGACCCTAGACACCAACGAATTGTTGAACCATGTTAGTTCCGAAATAACCTAGTGGATGTTATTAAATCCCAAATCTCGCTTTCTGTATAATAATCAAAAGCTAATTTTTGTCAGGGAATTTGAGTTTTTACACGCCTGAATCTCTGTAAACACACCAGACGATGTGGTGCAGTAGTCTGTTTGAGATGTAAGTATTTTAATACAGATATACATATACCATCTGTCTAGTTCACGTATATAAATATATACACTGAATCATCAACTAAACATATAATCATGTCACCCCAACCTTCTACATAATATACAGATTGGCATACAGGGAGAGGGAGAGAGAGAGAGAGGGAGATAGAGGGAGAGGGAAGAGGGGGAGAGCACAATCCCAGGTGGGAGCTGGACTAACATTATGGTACAATTTTATTTATGAAATTAACAATCAGCGGGTTTAATAGAGAGAAACATATGTCATTTAGATTAGGCGCTGAGATGTTTAGCAGAGTGAGAAAACCGGAGGACCCGGAGACAAACCACGAGGTTATGTCAGCGACCCGACTCAGTGTTACGGGTAAGTGTGGAATCGAACTCACGCCATATTAGTCACCCGACTTGACTCAATGACAAACATTATGATCTAATGCGCATGCGCTAGACACCCCCACCACCACCCGCCAACATCCCACACCCGCAACTGGCCCGAACATCTCCTTATATAGACAACAGCTGATCGGCATATTGTAGTCAATTTCAAACGGGAAAAAGAAAATTTAAGAATTTAACCTGATCGAGACTATCTATATTATTTATCATAGGTCGCAGTGATTATCTAATAGCTAATTAAGTGTATGGGAAATGGTGTAGGTCTATTATCACAAGACACTCTCACACCACCAATCTCACTGAATAAATTAAATAGGGTTTAACGTCCTACTGTTCTGCTCCGACTGGGCTATTGAATACGACACAGTGCGCAAATAGGACAATGTTGCCCATCAGCGACGCTACGGCCTACTCTTATACCGAGAGTAGCGATGTCTTTTGTCGACATCGTGTGTCCATTTATCACAGCCCAACATAAATCTGACTGGTCAATTTTTAACACGAAACAAAGAGAGAACTGAGGTTTAACGTCCACTCGACGCAAATTAAGTCATCTCGGGACTAACATACGATTCAATTTTATATGAACAAATCAATAGCGCATAGCGGTCTTTAGTAGTGGGTGTGGGGAGGCCGGAGAAAACAAAAGATTTTGGACAATCGACCCTACTAGCTTGGACTCAATGACAGACGACAGACCTTATGATCCAAAACACGCGTTATACTACCGAGCACAACCTCCCAACTAAACACCCCCTTTCTCTAGAGCCTAGACAAATCAGTAGTGGGGGGGGGGGGGAGAAAACGAGGGTGTTTGGACAAGCGACCCTACTAGCTTTGGCTCGAAACTACGTCGATTGACTCAATGACAGACCTAAGGTTCTAAAGCACACCCAACACATCCCTCAACCAATACCCCTTTCCTCTAGAATCTAGACAAACCACCCCCTGTTTAACTAATCACCCCTGTTTATACTATTACATTTGAATATCAAACAGCTATATAAAATACATTACCATTCAATATCACTCATATATATTTCATAGTTTATATGCACGTGGCATTTACATCAAAGACCGGATATGACCTCATTTTAACACAGGGTGGTTTATATACTTTTATTTACATTTTGTAAAACTAATTGACACAAAAATAAATATCAATGCAACTAGTGTGTAATGTGTATCTTACGGTCGTGACAGGAATCGGTTGAAACCGAATAAATGTATCGAAAAGTGACTTATTCTCAAGTTCATGATAGTCATTTGCACATCTAGTTAAACCCCATTTCATTTCATTTCATTTAATTGTGTACGCCCGGGCTTAGTAAACTAGAAGGTAAACATAGCCAAGTGTGCAACAATTTAATGGTTTCACATTGTACATATATATATTATCGTATTTGCTATATTTTGTATACATTAAAAATATCTGAAGACGCCCATAGAAGGCAGTCAGCTTGCTTATATGATATAATGTATGTGAGAATGAAGTAAAGTGGAGAATTTTTTACCTGGGCGTATTTTTTATTTATATATGCATTTATCTACCGCAAACAATGAAGTACTTGTACTTTGTCTACTTAAGGTATCGATAAGTGGATACTCATCGAAACGTCGTGATTGGGTATAAAATAAACCAAGATATGGCGCCCCTACGGGATTACGTGCTAGCGACTTTGATTGCGACAGTCCTCGCGCTCAGTAACTTAGGCATTATATTGGCGCCCCAACTCACTGCTGCATCCCCACTTTTGAAATCCTACATACGGCCCTGTATTTTGTCATTGCTTGTTAACGACTAGAGAAGCCTATTCGAAAAGTCTACCAGTAATAATCAGTAATTGTATTCCATAGAATTGTTACCCGTAGATTCAACATTTGGTGTAAATCTGGTCAGGTCAAGTTGCCTGCGGGGGAGTTAAATGATTCTTTAGTTCTAGTGATGTTTATAGCGTTCTATTATAGCCTTCATGTATTTCACACAATTGGTGAGATCCATTGTTGATCTCGAGTGACCTTTACACCTCATCAATTACATCTGATCTTTTTACTCACATGGCCAATAAAACATCACGGCGAGAGAGAGAGAGGGGGGAGAGAGAGACGGTTCAATTTTATATCAATAATTCGCTTGACCGTATAACCGGGGAATCGAAACCACGCCAGTTGACCCAATGACAGACCTTATGATACAACACGCACGTGTTAACCATTCGGCCATCCAACACCCCCAACAGACTAGCCTCGATCATCATTACTAACGTGGGTATTATAATAAACAAAATCTCGGTTATCCATTTTTACTTTAAATTATCCATCACAAAATGTATTCAAATCCACCAAATATAGAGGTTAACGATGGCATCAAAAGTTGATTATGATAAAGAGAGAGAGATATGGAGTTTAACGTCCACCCGACACAGACTAGGTCATTTTGGGACTAACATATGGTTTAAATTTATTTCAATAATTCGCTTGCGCGTAGGGCTCTTTAGCAGTGGGAGGAATCCGGACGACCCAGAGAAAACCTACGAGGTCTGGATAAGTAATTAATGTCTAATCAATAATTTAGTTAATATTTCAGGCAGATTTAGCTCTTGCATAATGTATGTTTAATTCTAAGTTTTCGAAGTATACAAGATTATACAAATACATAAATGCACGAATGAGTGAATGAAAGCCATCAATGATATTTATTTTCGTTCTTCTATAAATATTTGCTGGTTCATATGTCGATGTCTAGATTTGAGAATGTTCACAGAATTTCTGTTGAAAGATTCCAGCTCTGGCGTCTAAATAAATACCAGAAAACAGACGATAATAATTGAAACACACGTGTGCGTGTGCTCGTGTAGCGAGCGAGTGAGTCATTGAGATGGAACAAAGAACGAAGAGGGATTTTAGGGTCACTTAAGGCGACAATAAGCTACGAAGGTCAGTTGACACGTGTCTTAATGTTTGCTGCGGGAGTTGAAGATGACAGGACAGTAGCAACATCTTTGTCTCGCTGTCTTTTGTCGGTATTTTGATGTCCATTTATCACGGTCAAACAGAAATCTGAATTATCATTTTTAAGCGCAGATTAAATGAAATGAAATGGGGTTTAACGTCCTACTCTTCTGCACCTAACCTGGGCTAATGGAAGACGGGCATACGCCATACAGTGTGCTATGAGGGAAATTTTGCCTGGGTAGCGGCGCTACGGCCTACTCTTATATCGAATTCCACCTGCCAAGGGATCATTTACGTGCACGCCAATGTGTACACGAGACCTCGGGTTTACGTCCCATCCGAACGACTAGACAGCTGTCCTTGTCAGGCCCTCCGTTCTGCATCACTGACATCACGCCGGAAAATCAAGATGAACTTTCTCGGCCAATAATAGGGTTTAGCATCCTCATTCATAGAAGCTGATATGAGAGGGTTTAACGTCCACTCGACACAAACTAGGTCATTTCGGGCTAACATTTTTCTTTAATTTTATTTCAATAATTTGCTTGTGCGTAGAGGTCTTTAGAAGTGGGAGGAAACCGGAGGACCCGGAGAAAACCCACACGGTTGGACTAGTCTGATATCGCAGATTAGATACAGTAGAGAAATGGAATTATATGAAATGGGGTTTAACGTCCTACTTGTCTGCACCAACTGGGATCATGAACATGGGTGTGCTATGAGGGACGTTTTGCCGGGCTACGGTCTACTTTTATATCGAGTTCCAACTGTCAAAAGCACTGTTCCTTGTCAACCGTTCCCAACCCACCCTGCACCACTGCCAATGGGAAACCACGCAGGAAAATCAGGGAGACATTTTTAGGTCAACACTGGAGCAAATCACGGATATCCTAATTAGTGAGACAGCGTCCCACCTACTGAGCCACAGTGGCTCAGTCGTACAGAAGTTGACGTTGTGGTTACTATTTCCATATTTGGTTTGGTGCAATATAGCCCAGTTGGAGATGTAGTGCCATAAAACTACACTCCCTTTCACTTCTATTTGGTTTTACTTGATACATGTATGATAAGTATTTGTTAAATGTATAATTGTATTAAATTTATAAATTAAATTAGGATTTTTTACTTTGAAAAGTCTGTTACGAATTTAATAATATTCCATGAAATAAAAACAAATATGTTTTGTTAATTTGTTATTGCAGCTGGCTGATATTCTACCATCTTGTGGCAAAGTTGTTTTTGTCTGTTAGAAATGCATTAAAGTCTCTGAGCAAGCGTAATTTGAACAGTATACGAACTCCTTGCAAACTACAATATTGAGAGAGAGAGAGAGAGAGAGAGAGAGAGAGAGAGAGAGAGAGAGAGAGAGGGGGAGGGGTATGTGTGTGTGTGTTTGTGTGTGTGAGAGAGAGAGAGAGAGAGAGAGAGAGAGAGAGAGAGAGAGAGAGAGAGAGAGAGAGAGAGATCCTCCTAAAACAAAACAACATCTCGTCGCTGCATAGGACGCAAATCCGAGGTTCCATGTATACCCTTAGTAGTTAGATTGCGATGAAAAGTATGCAGAAAGTGAGAGAGAGGCGGGGGGAGGGGGTAACGTCCATAAACTATCATTTCGGGACTAACTAATAACCCTATTTAAAGAAAAGATTTTTTTGTTAATTTGTTGTTACATTATATCTGGCCGATAGCCTAACATGAAACAGAACTCGTCTTATTTTTCTGATAAAAATGCATTAATAATGACTGAAAGAAAAACAGACTCTCTTACACTTTTAATTTCCATCCGATGTTTTAACTTAACACATAACACATAGCACATCGCGTTTCTCGACGTATGTTTTTTTTTTGCTATGACTCGTATTATTATTCCACAGATGCAAAATAAACGGCCTCACATTTGTTATTCCGACTGATTAAATTCTGGTGGCCATTTTATTTTATTCATGATTTGACGCATGATTAATGATATTTGATGACGTGTCGTTTTCACGCAAGCACCCTGACAACCATGTGGGGTGAACACAAAATTGGGATTCTCTTAAGTGGACAACGGAAAAGGAAAATTATAGTAATTACATTTGATAAAGCAATTGGCCTGATGTCCAGTCGACGTGGGGTGTTGAACAATGGACACTTACTGTGATTGACAGCTGCTATCATAAATGGTCATTTCGATATTAGATTAACGGGAGTGGAGAATGGTGAAGCCAAGAAGTTTATTTGCCAACAATTTCGGTTTATTATTAACACCAAGATCAGATATTTTTCTAATAAAGAGTTTAGGAAATTGTAACTGATGTAAATGGATTCATTTTTTGCGATTACGTTGCCTTGTTATAACACCCCCTTTGTCAGTAGCACAGGAGGCCTGGCAGGGGACAACCATATAGTCGTTCCCATGAAAAAAAAAATCTACTATATTTGAATCCTAAGTACATATTGTGGTGTGCGTAAAAGATCATGTTGGTAGTTGGAATTCAATATAAGAATAGGTCGTAGCGCCACTGTCCGGGCAAAATTCCCCTCATAGCGCACTGTTGTACAAGTTGATTTTTATAACGAAAGTCTCACATAATTTAAATTCTAATGGCAATGTTGATAATATTAACGTCACTAGTTGATATTTTATAGTCCACATGAATATTCATTAGTTACGTGATTTATAACACATATTCAAACTTACAACTATAGTCAACATGCTTTATAGTCCGCAGGGATATTTATGCTGTAAAACGATGGGGGTGGTGGCTAAGTGGGTAAAACGCTGACTCGCTAGTCTGGAGGTCGACTGTTCATCCCGATTTTCCAGCGTGGTTCCCACCTGTCAGTGATTGTAGGACGGAGGGTTGACAAGACCCCGTTTACACATTTTTCTTGCACATAAAAGATCCCTTGGTTATTGGAATTTGATAAAAAAAAAAAATCCCCCATAGGGCGTATGGCCGTCTTCATTAGAGCAGAACGGTAAGACGCTAATTATAAGCTTCATTTCATTTATTCATTAGAACACATTGTATAGTCAGTGCATGAAAATGTGCAATATTTTCTATGTCTATAAACTAAACACGCCTTTCCTTTTAAAACAATTCAACGTTAATTGATGGTTAAATTCCAGATTTCCAGACAAGGTCGGGTTTTCCGTTTTTCCCACGGTAAAAGGAAGTAGTCATTATAATCTTCCTACTTATCTGATGACGTCATCCTCTTTTTCTCTAGGTCTCGGAGTTTGACCTTTAACCTGATGGTCGGAGTATGGGTGGCAACTGAACACCATACGAGAGTAATGTCGTGATGTACCTACTGATGACAGTCTTATCAAGTAATAAAACATTCGTTGTTTTCTTCCCATAATTATTGTGATAATGGAACCGGGGAATTATACGAGTAATAAGATATTCTTCTGAATTAACTTAACAGACACTAACAGGAACCAAGAATCATCACCGTAAGAAGGTATAGTACGCATGACTCAAACAATCTCATTAAAACACAGATCTTATTTCGTTTCGTTTTTTATGGTTCCAAGATTTCTTATCGAAACCGGCTAGATCTATTTGTTAAGGCCAACTCAAGATTTTCGTTAAAGTCGCGGAGATGTAAATAATATTATAACACGTGTTTGTTGGAGGGTAATTAGCGTTAGGGCTAGGCCAGGAGCGAGGGTTAGAGTTGGGGTTAGTAATAGCCCTGTTTATCTCGTGACCTTTGACCGGATTTGAAGTTGGCCTTATGACATAGACCTAAGGATCGAAAGCCGGGGCAAAATGACGTCGGACAAATGTGATAGAGTTTGCCATGGTAGACATTTTATCCGTACTGCGGCGCTATGTCTTCCTCGGGTTTACGTACTCTCTCTCAGCTCCCCCTCTCTCTCTCTCTCTCTCTCTCTCTCTCTCTCTCTCTCTCTCTCTCTCGCCTTTTGATTGACAATACATCATCCCATCCAAACCCAAACGACTAAACGTTTTCTGTTTTTTTTCTGGGGATTCCCCATCTCTCTCTCCCCCTCTATCTGTCTCTGTCTCTATCTGTCTCTACCCCCTCTCTCTCTCTCCCCCACTCTCTCTCTCTCTCTCACACGTACACACACCCTCTCTCTCTCTCTCTCTCTCTCTCTCTCTCGACTGTCTCCCTCACATTTTGGTTGACAATACTCACTTGAGATATGAACGTCACATCATGTTATCGGGTTACACTCCACGACCAACTTATCTTTTACAATACACCAAAGTCAAGTTACACGACCTTTGACCTTTGACCTCTGTTATAACTGTGTTATTTACAGCAAGTGATAATAGGAATGTAAACATGTACAGCCTATACTTTATCTATGGTTACAATATATGTATGGATGAAACTGTGAAAACATGCTAATACATATAATATGGATTAACGTAACTTGTGTTCTCAACGACGTATACCATAGTTTGTTCGTGGGTTGACCCCAACGTCCCCTTCCACACGAGGGGTGATATATCACAGACAAAATTAGCTAAGATGATGTAACGAAGACATTATTGTTAGACTTAGACAAATTCTAGGAATAGGGAAGAGTAATTCTTTGTGGAAAGTAGCTACTATTGTTCAAAATGGAGATAGGCGTATTTAAATTGGAGATGTCCGTGTAAAAGTGATACTTGTAAGCAATTTTAACTTTAATATTTAAATTGTATTTATCATAATGCCACATGTAAATGTGACCGTATACTCCTACTCCCTTTGTGCTTTTACGCGCACGTCACACGGGACACCGGTGTTTTCGTCCCAGCCGAACGACTAGACACTTTCCCGCCAATGTTTATATAAAGAATGAATATTATCAACTGTGTTTAAATCTGAGTCCATTTCTTTTCGTTTTTATACGCCCACATTGAAATGTGGTCGTATATTGTCGTCGCCCCCGTCCGTCCGTCCGTCCGTCGGTCCGTCCGTCGGTCCGTCCGTCCGTCCGTCCGTCCGTCCGTCCGTCCGTCCGTCCGTCCGTCGGTCCGGCGTCCACAATTGCTTGTGGACGCTCTAGAGGCTAAAGTTAATATCCGATTGACTTTAAATTTATACACAGTGTTTAAGGTCATGAGACGAAGAAGCCTATTGTTTTTCAGCGATTTCCGATAATAACTACCAGAGTTATGGCCCTTGACGACTTCAAAAAATCTTGTGGACGCTCTAAAGGCCAAAGTTAATATCCGATTGGCTTTAAATTTATACACAGTGTTTAAGGTCATAAGACGAAGAAGCCTATCGATTTTCAGCGATTTCCGATAATAAGTGCCAGAGTTATGGCCCTTGATCACTTCAAAAAATCTTGTGGACGCTCTAAAAGCCAAAGTTAATATCCGATTGACTTTAGATTTATACACAGTGTTTAAGGTCATAAGACGAAGAAGCCTATTGATTTTCAGCAATTTCCGATAATTAGTGCCAGAGTTATGGCCCTTGATCACTTCAAAAAATCTTGTGGACGCTCTTAAAGCCAAAGTTAATATCCGATTGACTTTAAATTTATACACATTGTTTAAGGTCATAAGACGAAGAAGCCTATTGATTTGCATCAATTTCCGATAATTAGTGCCAGAGTTATGGCCCTTGATCAGATCAAAAAATCCTGTGGATGCTCTAGAGGCCAAAGTTAATATCCGATTGACTTTAAATTTATACACATTGTTTAAGGTCATAAGACGAAGAAGCCTATTGATTTGCATCAATTTCCGATAATTAGTGCCAGAGTTATGGCCCTTGATCAGATCAAAAAATCCTGTGGATGCTCTAGAGGCCAAAGTTAATATCCGATTGACTTTAAATTTACACACACTGTTTAAGGTCCTGAGACGAAAAAGCCTACTGATTTTCATCGATTTCAAATAATTACTTCCAGAGTTATCTCCCTTGATCACTTTCAAAAACCTTGTGGCGCTGTAGATGCCAAACTTATAAATCATCGGATTGACTTCAGATTGATACACAGAGTTTAAGGTGTTGAAACGAACAAGTATTTTGATTTTCAATGAATTTTGATAACTGAACAGCTAAATCCATGATGTTAGATGTTTCCTAAACTAATTGTTACATGTAGCTTGGGGCAAAACTTTATAAAAAGCAAACAAATTCTAATGATTTTCAGATAATTACATGATGAGTTGTTACTCAGATTTTAGTGTATTACAAGTGTTTTATTACCAAAAAAAAGTAAAAATATGCGACAACCCTTGTTGACTGCCCGGACGATTTAGCTGCTGTGGGCGTATGTTTCGTTGCCTGGCAACCTATCTTTTTTTAAATTGTCGATGCCCCACCCCTACCGCCGCACCACCAACTCCATCAAGTGTAATGAAGTCAAGTAAAACAACATTTTGAACTGTTAAAAAACGAATCGAAATATGATATGTAACCGAATCAGATTGACTTTCGGTGGTATAATACTTGACAAAACTTTTATTCAAATACTTCAATTAATTTACAGTAGTGTTCAAAGGTGACTTAGTGATGTTTATGAGTCACATTCTGAATGAAACAGTGAATGTGAATTTTAAATGGCCGGAAATTACCGTTTAGTTTAAACGATGATCAACACATACTTGACGCCAGGGCAGTATGTAAGATTTTAAAAGCGGGGGTTCATCAGGGTGGTGGGGCGCCGATATAATGTTCACGTTACTGAGCGATGGGACTACAGCAATCAAAGTCGCTATCAAGTAATGCCGTAGAGGTGCCATTTCATGAGGCGCCTTATTTTTCTGGGGGTGCAGTGTACCCCCTACACCCTCGCTAAATACGACCCTGTTTGACGCGGTGACTGAAGTAGGAACTGTTGTTTATCAGTATATAACAGAATGACTATATCTGTAAGCTGTAAATAAACCCAATAATTATTTTGTTTGTAGATTTTATAATTAAGTATCTACTCTTGATGTTGTAGTTTGTCGATGGCTGACATGTGTTGTTATTAGGTAATGATATTCAATGGGGTTTAACATGCTACTTCTCTGCACTGGCTGGGCTAATGAAGGGAAATGTTGTCCAGTTTCCAACTGCTAAGGGATATTTCATGTGCACGCCACGAGGTTGGACAGGCGATCCTACAAACGGGGCATGGAAACCACCCTACCTGTCACCGCGGCTCCCTATTATTGTTAGAACATTTGAAGTATTGTTGACGGTTGTTAATAGGACTCCATTTGTTGATCATAGCATACTAAGTAGACACGTGCCCTTATATCGCAAAAATGAAATAAAATGGGGTTTAACGTCCTACTGTTCTGCTCTGACTGAGCTAATGAAGTCTGACATACGTCATGCAATGTGTTAGGAGGAAATGTTGCCCGGACAGCGGCGCTACGGCCTACTCTTATATCGAATTCCGACTGCCAAGGGATCTTTTACGTGGACACCACGAGGTTGGACAGACGATCCTACTCCCTATCACGGACAAGCAGTGAACGGAAGTCACCTACTTGACTCAACGCGCAGGCGTTAACCACCCCCTCACCCCTAACCTCACCCATCGACTAAGGAAGCCGGACATATGGAATTTGTCCCGTTTAGTGAGCCAGCGTCTTCAATAGGGGTGGTTTACATCCATTCTCTTGCACTGACAAGGAAGGGCACCCCGACGGAAAATCCCGCGGAAGCGAACCCGAGGGCTGACTTGAGAGACAGAGCCTTACTCACTAAGCCACCGCGGCTCCCTGTTGTTATTGGAATATCTGAAGTGTTTTTGATGGTTGTTAATAGGGCATTTAAGTGTGTTATACAACACGATATGTTTATATCATATAACATTACATAACATACTATATTTAGTAGATACGTCGCTAGGATGACATGTAAAGGATTCATTCAAGCGATATGTATACGAAGGGAACTTATTGGTTTTATCTTGAGTGTTCGTCCCTTCCTAACAACTAGTACGCACACCTTCCTTATCAGCGAACAATAAGTAGAGGGTTATACCGAAACAGCACCATCTTAACATGCAAGACCCAAGGAGAAATATTGTACGTTAAATCCAATTTCATGTTTTTCTTCTTTTGTCTAGTCTTTCGGATGGGACGAAAAATCGAGGATCCGTGCTGTATACATTGGAGTGCACATTAAAAATTCCTTTGCAGTTGAAATTCGATATTAGAGATGACCGTAGTGCCGCTGCCCGGGCAAAACTCCCCGTCTTCATTAGCCCAGACAGGAGCAGAACAGTAGGACGTTAAACCACATTTAATTTCATTCATTAGAACACATTGAATAGTCAGTGCATGAAAATTTAATTTCTTCTTCTTCGTGAATATTAGAAATGAATCATCATATACTAGTATTAAACCGTTATCTCATGGTTAAATACAGAACCACTGAGAACTATTCCATCATTTGTTTATATAGCTGGCTGGTCGAGATGTAATTAGTCTCGGCCAGCCTCCAACGGGGGGTTATTGAATCAAATCGAGTCGTGAACAACTCCAGCTCAAGCTTAACAGCAGACGATAAAACAAGTGTACCACAGCAGACGACAGGCTGTTGTGCGCGAGCGGTGAGATCAGGCGATTAGTTCATGTTCTGAAGAAATGGCAGAAACAAGTTTTGTTTTGGAGTGAAACTGATTTTGTGAAATTGTGATTTCTGTTTACGGATTTAATTCGTGTGAATGGATTACGGGATTTGCTAAGTGAGTTTGTTATTGGAATAGTAACGTATTTATAGGAATGAAGTGTACCGTTTAGCAACAGCAAAGAGAGATTCGTGGTATTCTGTATCACAAAGCTTACTATAAAGTCAGTAAGTAACTAATGGGATTTTCATTTAGAATGTAAATCTGTGGGGGACTGGCCAGGTCGTCGACTGATTCAAGTTTTATATTTAATCACGTAGAGCGACTTGAAACCATTTTACTTTTCAGCTGATTTAAGTTTTATATTTGACAAAGTTAAAGACACTCGATCCTTTGGTGTCCACGTGACTAGCTGGAAATAGGAATGAGAGAGAGAGAGAGAGAGAGAGAGAGAGGGAGAGGGGGGCGGGTTTAGCGTCTACTCAACACAAACTAGACAATTTCGGGGGACTAACATATGGTTCAACTCTATTTCAATAATTCGTGTAGGCGTATCTGGGGTCTTAAGCAGTGGGAGGAAACCACGCAAGTTGACTCAGTGATAGATCTTACGCTAAACACCCCCCATCCCCCGTGAAGTAGAGAGAGAGAGAGAGAAATGGGGTTTAACGTCAACTCGACACAACTAGGTCATTTCGGGACTAACATATGGTTTTTAATTTTATTTCAACAATTCGCTTGCGCGTAGGGGTCTTTAGCAGTGGGAGGAAACCGGAGTGCCCGGAGGAAACCCACGAGGTTGAGAAGGCGCCCCTATCTCCATGCCACATACGCTCACACCAGGGCTCGAAACCACAGCCGCAAGCCAGAGGTGACCGGCAAGCTAGAGGTCGAAGCGCGGCACTCTAGACCACTAGGCCATCCCCCCACCCCCCACCCCCCGTGAAGTAGAAAGGCAATGGAATAACGGCCTACTTTGCTGCTCCAACTGAGCTATTGAAGACGGGCATATGCCATTGCAGTGTGTTTCCGCCCACTCTTTGTTGAATTCCAACTCTCAAGGGATCTTTTACGTGCGCGCCAATGTATGTAATGGGACCGTGGCCTGTCGTCCGATCCGCATGACTAGACGCTGTCGGTTGCCAGATCCAAGAAATCATCTCGAGAAATTCCGGCGTGTTGGAGGACGGGGGACCTGGCATGGAACTGCGGCTAGTTGTTCGGATGAGCGAAAAAAAACCTAAAAAATTCCATGAAATTGGAAATAAATGGATTTAGAATAAGCGAAAACATCACTGTCCATGCAAAATTGCCGTCATAAAACCCTAGTTTTATTTCATTTTATTTTGAACTTGAAGAAAAATCGCCTTCGTAAAACGGTGTAAAAATTACAGGAATGTTGCTGTATAGATCATTAGAATATAAGTAGATATAATTTATCAGCGACAAATGGGATATCTATAAAAACAGTGGGTATAAATATATTATTGTTCGAGAAACCTAAAAAAAACACATAAAACTCGTAGATGCCAGAGAGATGAGGTCGATCTATTTTGAGTCTTTGTGTATGATAATGTTCGGCATCCATGACAGTGACAGATGACGGGTTCCAAGATTCCTGAAAGTATTTCTGATTTAACCGATGAGCATCGTTCATCTCGTGTCAGGCGGAATAATTAAGAGCGCCTTGGTGAACAGATTTTTGTCTGGTGACAATAGAACTGCACATCTCAGACTCGAGAGTACGGCATTGAATTGTGACAATTATGGATCCACCAAGAGTTTTAGTCGTTGTCCAGAAATGGCTATGAATAGAATCGCTTTAGGGTTTAATGCGATGTGAATGACTGATAATATTTGACATAAAGGAACGTTCTGCAAAACTATTCGAGACAATGCCCGTCATTAAGTGCTTAGAGTATCAATTTTTTTAGTGTAGTTGTTATCCCAGCTCTGGAAGGAAAAATACTGGCATTTCGCAAACATTTTTTCAATTTAGAACAGCAAACATATTAGGCATTAAGAACAGAACAATACGAATTGTTTGAAAAATGACAATGAAACGAGGTTGAACGTTAAACTGTTCTGTTCCGACTGAGTTAATGATGACGGACAATCGCCATAGAGTGTGATATGAGGGCGATTTTCCCCGGACGGCGGCGCAACCACTTACTCTTATATCGAATTCCAAATTTACGTGCAGGTCTTTTTTACACGGGATCTCGTTTATTGTACCTTTCGAACGACTATACGTTGTTCGTTTCAGGGGCCCTCGTCCGTACACCATTCATAAGGAGGAACCAAGCCCAAAAATCTCGATGAGCCGACGTCTTACTCACTGAGTCACGGTGGCTACCTATTTGAGAAATAAAATAGGGTTATCGAAGGCTATATGTTATGGTTTTTTTAAGTGTGCGGCAACCAATACACAAAAGGACCTCGGCTTCTTTTGCCAGTACCTCCATCTCACACCAATAAAAACATCCTCAGTTTCCGTCTCGGCCAATAATGAGAGCGAATCCAGGGCCCCTTGTAAGTGGGCCTCTGCGTACTCATCAAGTTTCCGTCTAAGTCAATAACTAGATCGGCCCCCCTCCACTCTTCAAAGCACCGTAGATCAGTATCATCAAAACAGTTGTTGGGAATGAGTCACCGACACTCCTATATTCTGTCTGGTACTGCAGGGCTTTTAGGGGTCTGTCACTGAGTCAGTGCCTAACCTCGTGGGTTTTCTCCAATTATTGAAATGATAAAGTGTACCGTACGTTTATGTCGAGTGGATGTTAAATTACATCACTCTGTATCTCTAGAAGTTCGTATATGGACTATTTGTTGATGACCGGTCCAAGATTTCACAAAAAGTTGTCAGACTTAAGGAAAGAATTAATTTGCACAAAATTATTCACCTTATTTTAACTAAAATATAGCAATAAGAAACTATGCGCAGAGCTTTGTGTTTCTGGATCAAACTTGCGTAAATTCATAACTTAAGTCTGAGAATGCCCCGAGAAAATCAGGGCCTGGTATAATTTAAACTGGTTGTTTATATAACGTCTTGTATGAACATCTATAAAGCTCTGTTCATTATGTCTGTTATAAAGTATGATATAAATGACAAAGGCTGGGCGTGTATTAAACTCCTCTAATTATAAACAGACGCCATTATACAACATTTGTTTATTATCCTCTACAATGCTGTTAGCAAGAATCTCAAGTAATGACATATGTCACTTCAGACATATTTGCTTGGATATTACTAAACTTCAGGCTCAGGGTAGGACGCTAGCTCGCTAGCCTGTAGGTCGCGGGTTCGCTCCCGGTGTTGGTTGAGAAAGTTCGTGGAGATTTTCCGATGTGGTTTCCCCTTGTTGGAGGTTCTGACAAGGACAGCTGTCTAGTCGTTCGGATGATACGAAAAACACAGGTTCTGTGTACACATTGGAGTGCACTTAAAAGCAGTTGGAATTCGATTTAATAGTGGGTCGTAACGCCGCTGTCCGGTCAAAATTTCCCTCATAGCACACATACCCGTCTTCATTAGCCTAGTCGGAGCAGAACAGTAGGACGTTAAAACCCATTTTATTTACTAACTTCATTAAAGGCCTAGACAGTTTGTGTACAGGAGTCACGGTGCTGCAGAACAGTACTGGCTGACTAGCCAGGATTATTCCGGGTTCGATCTCTGGGGTTTTACAGCCTTGTTTCCCTTAGTCGACCTCTAGCTGGCCGGTCACCTCTGGCTTGCGACTGTGGTTTCGAACCCTGGTGTGAGCGTATGTGGCATGGAGATAGGGGCGCCTTCTCAACCTCGTGGGTTTCCCCCGGGCACTCCGGTTTCCTCCCACTGCTAAAGACCCCTACGCGCAAGCGAATTATCGAAATAAAATTGAAACCATATGTTAGTCCCAAAATGACCTAGTTTGTGTCGAGTGGACGTTAAACCCTATTTCTCTCTCTCTCTCCCCCTTAGTCTAGTCGTTAGTATAGCACATTACAATATTTAGTTTGGTGCAGAAATGTGTAGTTTTTGGCAGAGGGAGGAAACCGGAGCCACGTGGTTGGACAGGCGAACCTACTTCTTGCCACATACAACCAAGGAATCAAAAACATGCCAGTTGACTCAATGGCAGACCTTATGATACAGCGAGCACGTGCTAGCCATCCGTCCACCCGCGGGACGTTAAGGCCCATTTCAACGAAAAAGACGTCCGCTAATTTTAATTGAACATTTGATCGAACCCAGTGAGCCAACGACCTACTCAGTAAGTCGCCGTGGCTCCTTGTCTCTGGTAAACACTCGGGGTCGACTACACGAGGATTATTTTAAATCATAATGACGTAATATTTACTCTCATTGAGTAAAGTAATATTTACAATTAAATGTCATTTAAATTGCAGTCACGTGTTATAATTTGAGACTGCAGTGTTTACCTACGCTTATCTTGTGTACTGTACACACTCACTCCAAAACAAGGTATGATGTCATTAAGTGGGACTGCTGGGACAACGAGAAACTACGCCGGACACCCTCTATTTGGTTCGGGGCTTGGATGGCGATCGTTAGCACATGTACGTTATTGTATCATAAGACCTGTCACTGACACAACTGGCGTGGTTTCGATTCCTCGGTTATACGTGACAAGGAGTGGGGTTGCCTGCCAACCGCTTGGGTTTTCTCCGGGTCCTCGGGTTTCCTCCCACTGCCAAAGAACCCTACGCGCAAGCTAATTATTGAACTAAAATTGAACCATGTGTTAGTCCCGAAATGACCCCTACTCTCTCCCCTCTCTCTCCCCCTCTCTCTCTCTCCCTCTCTCCCTCTCTCTCTCCCAGAGACTATTCTCTTAAATCTTTAATATTTTATGGAATTTGAAATATTTCTATGAAATGAGTCAATTTACGATAACCTAGCCGCATGACCTTAAAACTAAAATTAACAACATATATGTCTATATTGGCGTTATAGACGATTAAATAAATTCGTGTTGAAGATATTCCTCGATCGGAACCTCGCAATGAAATGTGTCTAGTAGTTCGAATGGTACAAAAACTGAGTGTAGTGCTAGTATAAACTTTGGCGTCCACGTAAAAGAACTTTTAACATTCGGAAGTGGAGATAAGAGTAATCCGTACCGCCACTGCATGGGTACAATTTCTCTCGTAGCCTGTTATGGAAATCTGCCATCATCGTATCTAAATGACATAGGCATACATACAAATTGAGCTTTTTAAAGAGAGAAATCATTTTTATAATGATGTAGGATCACATTGTGATTTAATTTCATTCACGCAAGGCATTAATATTTTTTATGTAGCTGAGCAGGCTGGGATTTGGACCCCCCCCCAACCCCCCATCTGGATCCGCCCCTGTATTCTTAACATTATTAAAATTGTAATATTTTACCATTGCCATAAATGTCTGTGTGTAGGTTACGCGTCATTTTATTATTCAAATAAAGACGTGCTTTACATTATAATTTGATAATGGAGGTTCATGTAAATAGTTATTGGTATTTTGAGCACGATTTTGAATTTGACGCTATCAATGAACATGTTATTATTATTGTTTGCAAGTCCTGTTTAATATTTTATGAATATTTTCAGTTAACTGTTGGTGTGCGACCTTCCATTAAGTATTTTTCTTTTGTGGGGGGGGGGGGATGGTTAGCACGTGCGCGATGTATCATAGAGCCCGTCATTGAATCAGCTGGCGTGGTTCCGAATCCCCGGTTGTACGTGACAAGGAGTAAGGTCGCCTGTCCAACCTCGTGGGTTTTCTCTGGGTCCTCCGATTTCCTCCCACTGCTAATGACCCCTACGCGCAAACGAATTATTGAAATACAATTAATGCATATGTTAGTCCCGAAATGACCTAGTTTGTGTCATGTGTCTCTCTCTCCATTAAGTTTCTATTTCTTATTTCCTGTTTACGAGTTGAACGCGGTTTATAGAAACTAAATCAGTAGTTAATTTAATAAAAACACATTTCACACGATTTAAATTCATTACGTTATATTTTCAGTTATGACTCCGCTTGTAGATGTGTATCTTGATAGTGATGACTGATGGATTAATGGTGGAATGCATGGTGTAAATGGGATGACGATTCAACCAAAGATTTACTAGTCGACAAGTTAATGTGAGTATTGGTTGTCTGTGAGATTTCTATGGAATCAGGGTTAGGGTTAGGGAATACAATTACTGCTTATTACTAAGCAACGTTTCTACTAGGCTTCTCTAGTCATTATCAACGTCGCTCAGTTATAAGCAGCAACTCTATTCCATAGAATTGTGACATGTAATGTATACTCCAGTTCAATTACTAAATGCCATTGGAAACAATTCTTCTGCCATCAATTAGCTGTTCATTAACTGTTACGTAATATACTTACGGCTAGTACAGGTCTAACATAAAATGCACTACTAATGTACATTAACATTGTTTGAATAACTTAACCCTCTAAACAGTGTATTATGTGTGATATATTACCTGGAAAATCCCGACAAACTTTCTCGGATCGACCCCAGGGGCCGTATTTATAAAAATTCTAAGAGTTTTCATAACTTTTACTCTAAGACTTCCCAAAGCAACATTTAGTTAAAAGTTACTCTTTAGAAATATTTATAAAGGGTCTTAGAGTTACTTTTAACTAAATGTAAGACTTGGGTCCTAACCAAACTCTTAGCGATGTAACCATGGGAAATCCGGGGATTCCCTGAAGTTATTTATAGCTCAGTGTTGATGTCAGACAGTACATCTAACGTTTCTGCAATCCCTCTACTCACTGTAGGTTGACTGACGCCGAAATCGTCACCACTACACAGTTGCATTTTACCAGTAGCTAGGAAACGAAGCGTAATGGCGATCTTAATCTCAGCGTCGATTGAGAAATTTCGTTTAGTAGGACTCGTAAGTAGATGTCGAACTAAATCTGTCACAAAAAGAATCCCACCCATGTCCATTCGATATCTCCTTATCAACTCGTCATTGTTGTACTCCACTAAGAAATCTCTTCTTGTTTTAAACTCTCTTAGGCGGCGTACACGGACGGCCATGTTAACCAAGATAAGAGTACTTTTAACAAGTTAGGAGTGCTACAGGAGGACTCCTAAATATGTGTCATAGTTAGGAGTAATTCTTAAAGTAAAATGTTTTATAAATAGGTCTTAGGAAAATCTACAAAGTTAGGAGTAATTTTTGACAGTTAAGAGTTTTTTCCAACTCTTAGAATTTTTATAAATACCGCCCCTGGACCTGCTGATTTATGATACACTGTTATGGTTCATTTTAGTGTGTTTATCATGAGTGGGATTTAGATCAAGGGAGGCACTTGGCTATTCCACTGACGAGGCGCCTCTCACTCCCTACTCTCAAGACTAAATGGAGATGAAGCAAAACCGACGGTGATGACGGATGTTTAAGATTACGGCATGTGTAAGAAGGGCATATGACAGTGTCAAAATATTGTACAGCTTGGCCTGGGCCCTCCCTAGATCTGCAATCCCTCATCTTCAATAGAAGGCTTAACTACGTACATCCTATCAAGCCCTTCACGTAAAACACCGCATATTTCGCCACTAAATTCCATTGGGTACAAGCCCAACTTGTGACCCTATCAGATTCCTTCGTTAAAAATATCGGTACGATTATCAAGTCTCGCGATTCTAGCTAAATGTCTACAAGTGACAATCGAGTTGTAAATTTCAAGGATCGATCAATGTCAAGGTTGCTGGAAATCATGGCTGATCAATAAAGAGTTTCCTTCTGCTTCAATTTTTTTTTTTTTTTGGGGGGGGGGGGTCCGTGAGTTTCTCAATTGTAAAAGAAAATTCATCGACTGTAAACTTGCCTGTTTCTTTTTCTATGGAGACCGCCATGTTTGTTTACAGTGTGTTATGTGCCACGACCACTGATTGGACAATGCTTATTAGTAACTTGTAAACACAACAGGCCCAAACGTTCGGGAATTCCTGAGTATTGAAGCAACGGTTAGATGTTGGAAAACTTGCGGACGTTGCTTAAGGAACATGGCAAGCCCGAGGCTCTAGGTAAATTTGTGACCAATAATTAATTAAATCAAATCAAATCAAATAAAAAGGGGTTTAACGTCCTAATGTTCTGCCCCGAACTGGGCTAATGAAGATGGGCATACACCAACAGTGTGCTATAAGGGAGATTTTGCCCGGACAGCGGTACTACGGCCTCGATTTTTGGTCCTAACCGAACGACTAGACAGTTCTCCTTGTCGATCCCTCCATCCTGCATCACTGGCAAGGGGGAACCACGCAGGAAAATCTGGATGAAGTTTCTCGCTCAATGGAGGGATGGAACACCCGACCTACAGGTAAGCGAACCAACGTCTTGCCCACTTAGCCACGTGATCCCGAAATCATGAATGAAAGTTAGGCAGCAAATCGGATCATAATCCAATAAATATCGCAGGCTAGCGTTGACATTGAGAGTTGATTATGGTCTGGATAAGTTAATTAATGTCTCATTAATAATTTAGAGAACATTTTAGGCCTAAAGAAAGACCTGTAATAGGCAGATATAGCTCTTGCACAATGTACGTGTAATTTATTAGTTAACCTTCACATGTACAACAAGTAGATAAATCTCTATCTATATTAAAGTAAATCTGTTCCTAATTTGTGGGAGTTCCAACTGACATTATCATGGTATTTATATCTGACATTTGCTAGCGTGGTGATATTAACATTTAGTTTCACATTATTATTATCTAATGTTAAGTGTTGTTCCATGTCACATGTCAATGGATGTTATCATCTTTGCCATCGTCGTCCTCGTCAGGATGTTTCATATGAATGCTCATCTGTTCTTTTAGTGCATATTTAATCAACATCGTCGTCATTGTCGTCGTCATCATGTTCACATGTCACATGTGAATGGCCTATCTGACTTTTAGTGCATATTTAGACGCCATCATCATCGTCGTCATCATGTTTCATGTCACATATGAATGGCCTATTTGTATTTTAGTACATCCAATCATAATCATCATCATCATCGACGTCGTCATCGTCCCCCTCCTCCCTCCGCTCGTCCTCCCTCTCATCCTCCCCATCAGCATCGTCACCATCATCATCATCATCCTCGTCATCATCATCATAATCATCGTCGTCGTCGTCGCCTTCGTCGTCATCGTTATCGTCATCTCCCCCCTCTTCCCCCTCCTCCTCCTCCTCATCATCATCATCATCCCCCTTCTCCCTCCCTATCACCATCATCATCGTCGTTGTCGTTATCGACTTCCTCTCCCTCCTCCTCCCCCTCCTCCTCCCCATCATCATCATCATCATCGTCGTCGTCGTCGTTATCGTCTCCCCTCTTCCTCCTCCTCCTCCTCATCATCCTCTTCCTCCTTTTCCTAATCGTAACCACAAGGAAGGGGGGGGGGGGGTCTATTACCCGTTTCGCCTATTTTAAATCCAATCCTTTATTCATCTTTGTTAAGTTTAATGCTCTTTTGATGTAGATTTTTTATTAGGTTACAATTACAGGACAAACTGAATTGTGTGTAATTTGATAAGGCTGGTAATTACGGCTGTAACAAAGCTAACAAAGATAGTTTTATCAGGTTGAATCAAAAAACATCAGACGTTTCGTGAGATTTCTTCATTTGAAGTTTTGAATATTGTACAATCCTAGAGTAACCTCCGGTAGAATATAGGTCAGAATAGTTAAACTGGTTTGGCTTACAGTACGTGTGAACGCAACCCGATGCTGTCTTAAAAACCCTGGTGATTATGAACTGGTTTAAAAATAAGAAGTGTCTGAACGGGCTATTAGTATTAGGAGACCCAGTATTTTGGATATAGCGCCGTATCAACACAGGTGGTGTTATTTCGGGATAAGACATATTTTTATTAAAAAGGGCATTGCGCAAGATTGGATAAAGAGCTGGCAGTTCTCGCGATAAAAATAAACAATGTAAACAGAATATACTACCAAGATATTAGCAATTCAACTTTACGATAATAATCATAGTCTCGTTAGTTTACGTTAAATTATCCATCACAAAATGTATTCCTATCCATTAAATATCGCAAGCTAACGATGGCATCGTATTTGAATATGCCGTGGATAAGTTAATTAATGTCTAATTAATAATTAAGATAACATTTCAGGCCTGCGTGACATTTGCCCGTTGTCATTTATTGCCCGGTTGATGCAGACATACAGAAAGTTAAACACCATTTATTTCCCGCGGGACGTGTATTTCACGTCAGCGTGATTATAATTAACATCCCCTCTAGACGAATGAAGTATGAGCTAATACAAATACAGATATGAAATGTTTAGATAACACGAGGAAGAACTAGTAGAAACAAATCGATATTCGGTATTCCTCTTGCTACAGAAACACAGGCCAATCAACAGTTAATTTAATCTATGACTTGCTTTACTGCTTCTTGTAACAACTTCTAATAAATATCATCCTCGCCATCCATTCAGCATTGGTTTTATTTAATATCTGTTCGTTGGGATCACGGTGGTTAAGTGGGGAAGACGCTGGCTCGCTTGCCTGGAGGTCGGGTAGTCGATTCCTGCATCAGCCGAGATAGTTCATCCAGAATCTCCGGTGTGGTTTCCTCTTGTCAGTGGTGCAGGACGGAGGGCCTGACAAGGGCAGATGTCTAGTCGTTCGGATGGGACGACAAAACGAGTCCCGTGTACACATTGAAGATACCTTGAATGTTGGAATTTTATATAAAATATCATCACCGCCTTCCAATATTAGTGAATTTAATCTTTGGTTTATTGCTGATAAATTTCATCATCGCCATCCAGTATTATGCACGGGCCCATTGAATTACTCAATACACCGAGGATAGGGTTGGTGGGGATGCCTCATGAAAATCGAATTTTAAATTTAACTAAAAGCCGTTGACTACCATTTGGCGTATTCTGAATCTACCATAAAGACTACAATATTGTTCAAGTTGATTTTTTAAAAACAAAATGTCAGTCTAAAAATTAAATGCAGGGGATCGCACTACATGCAAAGAACAAGATACAAGATAAACTTACAAGACAAGACAGCGGGGGTGGGAGGACTGGATGACCGACTGATTAGCTCGTGCGCGCTGTATCATAAAGCCTGTCATTGAGTCAACTGGCGTGGTTTCGAATTCCCTGTAAGGTCCCCTTCCTACCTCATGGGTTTCTTCCGGGTCCTCTGGTTTCCTCCCACTGCTAAAGACCCTTACGCGCAAGCGAATTATTGAAATAAAATTAAACCATATGTTAGTCCCGAAATGACCTAGTTTCCTAGTTTGTGTCGTTTCAAACTGTGTTCATCAGTTTTTCTAAGCACAATGTTTTTCATATTTTTTTCTAAAACATTGCGTTGATGACCGAGTTTGAAGATGAATCATTGATAATTGTTGCTGAATCTGGCCAGCGATGATGTTTCTATTAGCTTAATCCACTTGTTATTTCGTACCGGACAAAAATCATGTAAACGCATGAATCATAAATAATGGTTCAATTATCCTCCCCAAATGTCAAGTTAATGTTCGTCACATCTGGATGTAGAGAAACACTCGAGCTGGCCAGCTTAATAAAGCCGATCGATATTGAAACATTCTCAGTTGAAACACTACACTACTTCATGGAGTTGAAATACAAAACTACCAAAATACCTCATCATTCACTTGTAATGGACGGTCAGCTGTCTTCTAAAAATGTCTAGCATATATACATTTACCACGAAATTACCCAAATGCCTAATAATTTGTTTTTAATGAACGTTCGTTTTTCTTCTACAATAACATTTCATACCAACCAATAACTACATCTGGGGTTGAAATCATAACTACATCTGGGGAAGAAATGCGAAACTATCCCCAAAAATGCTCAAATTTTGTTCCATGAGCTCGACAATTTGCGAATTTATACACGTATGACTAGGAAATAGAAAATTACCCAAACGCCGTATACCCGTCTTCATTAGCCCAATCGGAGCAGAACAGTAGAACGTTAAACCCCATTTCATTTCTGTTTGACTGACAGCATATGTGTCTTTCGTATACAAAATGAAACGATATTTATAGATTATTGATTTAGTCAATATTTGAACTAAATCAAAAACCAACAGTTCCCACACAAGTTTTTATACGCCCAGTCCGTCCATCGGTCCAGCGTCCACAATTGCTTGTGACGCTCAGTTAACATCTGATTGACTTTAAATTTATACACAGTGTTTAAGGACATGAGACGAAGAATCATTTATTTCCGATAATTACTGCCAGAGTTATGGCCCTTGATCACTTCAAAAAATCTTGTGGACGCTCTAGAGGCCAAAGTTAATATCCCATTGACTTTAAATTGATACACAGAGTTTAAGGTCTTGAGACGAGCAAGTATATTGATTGTCAATGAATTTTGATAACTGATCAGCTAAATCCACGATATTAAATGTTCCGTATACTCAATGTTAGCATGGGGCAGAGTTTTATAAGAACCCAACAAATTCTAATGATTTTCTGATAATTACTTACTGAGTTGTTACTCTTAATCAGATTTTAGTGTATTATAAATGTTTCATTACCGAAAAAAGTAAAAATATGCGACAACTCCTGTTGACTGCCCGGACGATTTAGCTGCCGTGGGCGTATGTTTCGTTGCCTGGCAACCTATCTTTAACTTTTATTTCTTGTTTTCTATTTTCAGGATGGCCGCGACGAGAATTCTGGGATGTGTGGTTTTCGTGATCATGGTATGTTGTTCTGTCAAAGCCGAGCTACTGTGTACAGACGCTTCTTGTCTGTGCACACCGGAATACTACGATCGGGGTATCTTATGGCTGTGTAAAATACCAAAGTTACGGGAAAATACAATCAACTTTGAACGCCTGCCAACTAACGATTCCAAATTCCTGACTTTGAGCTGTGACGAGACGAGTAAGAATTGGAGTGCACTGTGGAATCACATGTTTAAGATTTTACCCAAACTGATAGTACTGAAAATTGAGAATTGCCAAATCAGCCAAATTCCGGAGTTGGCCTTTACTGGATTAAATAAATTGGAGGAACTAACTATCAAATATTCTTCTATATCCCTGATCCACGAGAACAGCTTTAATAGCTTACCCAGATTACGATTACTAGAATTCGTCTCCAGTGGTATCCGCCATTTACCAAAACTTTGTTCAGTTAAGACATTGCGAACTTTAAACGTTTCACACAATTTCATCACCAGTTACGACAAAACAGGCGTGAAATGTGACAATAATAACGACCAATTGCCGAACTTTGAAGTGTTGGATGTCAGTTATAATCTTATTGACACCATTCCCTCGTGGTTAGGCAATTCGTTTCCAAAGCTGAAAAGACTGACAAGTTCTGATAATGTTGTGAGTGGGATCGACACAGGGACGATCAATAAACTCCCGGAGCTAATGTGGCTTGATCTTGGGAACAATTCATTAACATCAATTGACAGTGGAATGATGAGTAATTGTTCGGAGTTACTTGTCCTGTCATTGGGTGACAATCCTGTTCAGAGTCTTCCTCCAGGACTAATGTCCAAACACACTAAATTAGCTCATTTGTATCTGAACAACCTCTCACTAAACGATGATGTATGGTCAGAGTTCCTGACGCTAAAACGTCTGGAATATTTGCATCTTAGATCGAATTTGTTGACATTTGTGAACAGTACTGTGATGGAGAGGATGCCGCTACTGAAGGAGCTCGATTTATCCAACAATTTAATCACCCAGTTCAACATCTTTACGTTTAAGGATCAGTACATGCTGAAACTGTTGAATCTCTCAAACAACGCGATACAGGCCGTACCCAAACAGGCCTTCAAACTGATCCACAGCCTCAAAGAGTTGGACATGTCCAGAAATAACCTAACATCATTCTCTAAATCGGCTTTTAAAGGATTAAGAAAGCTGAAATATGTGGACTTGAGTCAGAATAAACTCAAAGGTTTCTCAATTGGAGTATTCAATGAAGTATCAACGTTGCAAAAATTAAACCTTTCTCATAATGTTCTAACTAAACTTCCCGGATTCCATGAAATGCATTCTTTGGATGTTTTGGATTTAAGTGCCAATCACCTCGCTATAATCGACATTTCCACATTTTTCGGTTTAACTGGATTAGTAGAATTGGATTTATTTAATAATAAGATCGAATATATACCCCACGGTGTGTTCCAGCATTGTCAACAGTTAGAAAGATTAAATTTAGCCGACAACGGAATCAGGCAAATATCGGCCGGTGGCTTTTTAAATTTGAAAAGATTAAACTTTTTGAATCTTGGTCAAAATAACCTCGCTGAAACCGTCACGGTTCTTAGTAATCTAAATAGCTTAACAAATCTGATTCTCAAACAGAATTCGGTTACTAAAATATACCGAGGTCAGTTCCCTGATGCCATCCAAACTCTGGATTTATCGTACAATAAGATTACCTATATGGCACCCTTCACCTTCCGGACCATGAAAAACTTAAAATCAGTGCGACTGGAATTTAACAACCTGACGAGTCTTCAGATGCAGTCTGTGGAGATACCTCGTGATGTTCACCCTAAACCACTGTTTTATATTAGTGCTAATCCACTTCAATGTGATTGTAGTCTGTCATGGCTGAAGGAACTAGCTGAGTCGGACGCGGCTAATGTGGACCTGTATCCTAATATTGTGGATTTGCAATTACTCCGGTGTACCAGTGTGTATAATTCCTCTCCAAAGTTTTTCAAATATGTGCCTCGTTCTGATTTTCTGTGCGCGTATCGCGAGAAGTGTGAATATAACTGTCCGTGTTGTGGAACCAAGACCTGCGCATGTAGATACGAATGTCCCCCAGGGTGCCAATGTCTGATTTCGGATGATAAAACTAATATACATAAAGTGCATTGTGAAAATCAGAGCATGACGTCAGTTCCGGTTGCCATACCGTACGCGGTAACCGATTTAATGTTAGACGGGAATAATTTTACGACATTACCACGTGACGTGTTTAAAGGTCTAGAGAACGTGAAACGGCTTTATTTGAATAATAGTAATATCCACACACTACAGAACGCCTCGTTCATTGGATTAAATAATGTCGAAGAATTGTATTTAAATAATAATGATATTACTGTTATACCGTCATTAGCCTTCCCGGAGTTGAGCAAACTTCAAACATTGTATTTGAATAACAACGATATTCATACGATTGAAGAGGAATCTCTGGGACACCTAGACTCTCTACGAATATTATCACTGGATAAGAATATGCTGCACGTCATTCCATTAAATGACCTCAAGCAACTTTTAAACAATAGTCACATTTCATTGGCTCAAAATCCATGGTCGTGTGACTTTAATTTTGTTTGCAGTTTTGTTGATCTGTTGACGTCACATTCTAAAATGATAATGGACTCTAGTGACGTTAAGTGCACGTGGGATGAAGACGCATATAGTATGTCATTATTGGATGACGAAGTGAAAATGCAGTGTTCCTTGAATAAAACTGAGTTTATTAATTCCACCATTGA
This sequence comes from Patella ulyssiponensis, assembly GCA_963678685.1. NCBI lineage: Eukaryota > Metazoa > Mollusca > Gastropoda > Patellidae > Patella > Patella ulyssiponensis. Next base: position 97,019,857 of record OY783226.1, read on the forward strand.
GCAGCCACAAACAAAAGGTCGAGACGTTCACATAGCGGCTCTGGTGACCATTTCGGTAGCGACGGGAATAATATTTGGAGTTCTGATTTTAATTTATTGGAAACGAGACTTGATACAGGTCTGGTGTTTTATTAAATATGGATGGAGAGTGCATAATAATACTGATGATGATGACGACGATGCTAAAAGGCCGTTTGACGCTTTTTTGTCGTACAGCAATCGCGACGAATTATTTGTTATCAACGAACTAGCACCGCGACTTGAACACGGCGAAAAGAAATATAAACTTTGTCTTCACTACCGAGATTTCCCGATTGGAGCTTGTATTGCAGAAACGATCGTGCGTAGTGTGGAGTGTAGTAAAAGGACGGTGATGCTTATTTCGGACCATTTCTTACAAAGTGAATGGTGTCGATACGAGTTTCAAACGGCTCACCATCAAGTTCTCACGGAGAAAAAGAATAGACTTATTTTAATTCTGCTCCACGATATTGATCACAACAAACTCGACTCTCAGTTAAAACTTTATTTTAAAACAAGAACGTATTTAAAATACAATGACCCCTGGTTCTGGGACAAGTTATATTACGCTATGCCGGACACGTGTCTTCCGGTGTTAGAGCGGAATGGAACGATTAAACGTGAACGGTTACCAATGGATGACCGTTTCCAAAGAAACATAAGTCAGTTATCCGATCAGATACTTAATGAAGATATGTACGAAGTTCCTTTAACCAATCACTATCAAACTATAGAATCTCCGGGAAATTCCGAATATATTTACGGTTCGTCATCCGGGCACTATGAAGAGGTTCACCCGTGTCCCAACCCAACGGTTATAGCTCGTATTAATCCGCCGCCACCAGTACCCAAACACCCTCCGCCACCTCGATCTAGTTCTATTTGTAAACCTCCGCCGTCTAGAACCAGTTCTGTTTGTAAACTATGAGGTATATGGAATAACAATATGTCGTCTAGTGCTATATCACGTATTTCGACCAGAAATCAATCTGATTAAAACACAGATCCTATTTCGTTACGTTTCCCATAGTTCAAAATTAATTTCGTTTAACTTGTCTTTACTACACTAGGATCTGTAAGAGTTGTTAGTTATCATGTGTTCTGGATGACGTAAGGGATTAGCAAATGAACGGCTTGTTCGTAGTCTTTTGATGCACGGAACTGTTGGTAAATCACTATAGACGTCAATGCTGAATAATTAATTAATGTTAATGTCATACGCCATAGGTCAAAAGCCGCTCGTTTTTTCCTAAAGTGAAATCCCACTTTAACTCGTCGGGTCTTTATGTAGTGTAGGCCATTGAAAGTATGAAAAAACGAATGAAATATAGCTCTGTATTTTAACCAGACTGACCAGTAAGGGAGCCCAAATCACTATTCTTGGACGAATTAACACCATTTGATGTGCCGTCACTATTCCACGACGCCGTCTCTATTCCTGGTTCGTATCATGGTCACAATCTCCCAATCCCAAGCAGAGTTGCGTTCCTTTGCAGATAGCGAGACCTGCGTGGAGAATGAAACGGTCGTTGTTGTTTGGATAAATTCTAAACATGTTCCTTACGTCATATAGGAAATTGGAAGTAAAACTCAATTCACTCGAAACAAAAACAACAATAACCAAGTCTATCACCAAAGCGTTTTCATTCCATTACAAAACAACTCAAACGCTTCCATCACCAACAGTCGTTATGTATAGTGTCTTTCATGTGTACCGATCTGACTCAAATACAGATCTATATTTCGTTTCGTTTCTTATACTTTCGACCAGGGGCGCCGGAACGGTGCGAGGGCCAGGGTACCAAAAGATAGGGAGAGCTCTCTCCCCCGGCTCAATTCCGAGAACGCTGTTTACCTGATAATGAATAAAAATTAAACATCAACGACCTACCAGAGAACAATAACATATCTATCATCTAAAAATTAATAAAACAGTAAAGGTTGAAAACTTTCATCATTAGGGCATGGGTATACATGTATACCCCAGGAAAGGGAAGGGCACCACTTGTATACCACATGAAGATCTGACGAGGGTCTTTTGACTCTATGACGTCTAACATTGATTAATCAATCAGTGTTGATGTTTCTAGTGTTTTACCCACAGTTCCGTGCATGTCACGCCAAGAAGTCGTCGTAACAGACTGCTTCATTGGCTAATCCCTCATTTCAAACACAAAACCGGTAATATGACAACTCCTTCAGATCCTAGTGTAGTAAAGACAAAGAAACAAAATTTTGAACTATAAAAAACGAAACAAAATATGATCTGTGTTTTTATCAGATTGTCTAGAGTGTCATGTTTGGTTATTCTTCAATGTATTATTTTTCACTGAGACTATTGTTTTTGCAAGAAAGATTTTGAGGTGAAACGTTCTCGATGTATATCAGTATTATAATAGAAGCCGTGAAGTATTGTTTTAAAATGAAGTGATGCATAATATATATAAATAACGCCGATATTGCGTGCAATGTTTAATCAACTCGGTGTCTTAGTCATCCGATTGTAGGCTTTACATGTGAATAAATATCTAAATAATAATTTATATTATATTTGAAGCCACAAATACACCCGCCAAATTGAGCTCTCGCATAATGCCTGTTTTTTTACTAATAAATATAAATATATCTATTTATTCACGTAGGACATATACTCGTCTTCCAGTAACTTTGTAAATATAAATGTTTATTTTTGTTTTTGATATGCCATTGTATGTATTCATTGTATCGTGCTCACACAATCGGACACCGGCCTTCATCTGTCTTCCATGAAATCGAACCCGGATTTGTCAAACCCTTTGGGGTTTTTTAACCCCGAATTTTGATACAGAAGATAGATAAATGGGGTTTAAGGGTCATTTCGTGACTAACATAAAAATATGATTCAATTTTATTTCAATAATTCGCTTGTCTGAAGAGAAGGAGTCTTTAGCATAATATGCCATCGGGACAAAAACGGAGGACCCGGTTAAAATCCACGAGGTTGGGCCAGACGACCTTACTCCTTGCCATGTACAAGCGGGGAATCGTACCACGCCATTCGGCTTATTAAATAATGAACTGCGATTGGAGAATAGGCATACGCTTCCATTTGACTCCTGTGTTCAGAGTCTTCCAACGAATGGCCCGAGGTTTCACTATAGTGATATCGCAGACAAGTATCCAAAGTCTTCCAAGTAACTGATTGTATCAATGTTCATATATTAAATGTTTTGTCTTCCATACATTTTATACTCATTTGTCTTCCATACTTTTTATACGCCCACATTGAAATGTGGTCGTATATTGTCATCGCCCCCGTCCGTCCGTCCGTCCGTCCGTCGGTCCGTCCGTCCGTCCGTCCGTCCGTCCGTCCGTCCGTCCGTCGGTCCGGCGTCCACAATTGCTTGTGGACGCTCTAGAGGCTAAAGTTAATATCCGATTGACTTTAAATTTATACACAGTGTTTAAGGTCATGAGACGAAGAAGCCTATTGTTTTTCAGAGATTTCCGATAATAACTATCAGAGTTATGGCCCTTGACGACTTCAAAAAATCTTGTGGACGCTCTAGAGGCCAAAGTTAATATCCGATTGGCTTTAAATTTATACACAGTGTTTAAGGTCATAAGACGAAGAAGCTTATTGATTTTCAGCGATTTCCGATAATTAGTGCCAGAGTTATGGCCCTTGATCACTTCAAAAAATCTTGTGGACGCTCTAAAAGCCAAAGTTAATATCCGATTGACTTTAAATTTATACACAGTGTTTAAGGTCATAAGACAAAGAAGCTTATTGATTTTCCGCGATTTCCAATAATTAAGGCCAGAGTTATGGCCCTTGATCACTTCAAAAAATCTTGTGAACGCCCTAAAAGCCAAAGTTAATATCCGATTGACTTTAAATTTATATACAGTGTTTAAGGTCATAAGACGAAGAAGCTTATTGATTTTCAGCCATTTCCGATAATTAGTGCCAGAGTTATGGCCCTTGATCACTTCAAAAAATCTTGTGGACGCTCTAAAAGCCAAAGTTAATATCCGATTGACTTTAAATTTATACACAGTGTTTAAGGTCATAAGACGAAGAAGCCTATTGATTTTCAGCGATTTCCGACAATTAGTGCCAGAGTTATGACCCTTGATCACTTCAAAAAATCTTGTGGACGCTCCAAAAGCCAAAGTTAATATCCGATTGACTTTAAATTTATACACAGTGTTTAAGTTCATAAGACGAAGAAGCCTATTGATTTGCATCAATTTCCGATAATTAGTGCCAGAGTTATGGCCCTTGATCACATCAAAAAATCCTGTGGACGGTCTAGAAGCCAAAGTTAATATCCGATTGACTTTAAATTTACACACACTGTTTAAGGTCCTGAGAGGGAGAAGCCTACTGATTTTCATCAATTTCAAATAATTACTTCCAGGGTTATCTCCCTTGATCACTTCAAAAAACCTTGTGGCGCTGTAGATGCCAAACTTATCATCCCATTGACTTCAGATTGATACACAGAGTTTAAGTTGTTGAAACGAACAAGTATTTTGATATTCAATGAATTTTGATAACTGTACAGCTAAATCCATGATATTAAATGTTTCCTATACAAATTGTTAGCGTGGGGCAAAACTTTATAAAAAGCAAACAAATTCTAATGATTTTCTGATAATTACATAATGAGTTGTTACTCAGATTTTAGTGTATTACAAATGTTTCATTACCAAAAAAAAGTAAAAATATGCGACAACCCTTGTTGACTGCCCGGACGATTTAGCTGCTGTGGGCGTATGTTTCGTTGCCTGGCAACCTATCTTTATACTTATTTGTCTTTGTTTGATCTGGTACAATTTATTATTTTCCGATACTGCCAAATTATTTCTGTTAATGTTTTTATTAATTTACACATACATAGTCAATAAACTAATGTAACATGTGACTTAAGGTGTTGAACATGGCTACCTTGGAAACACAATTAATTATCACAGAATATTTGTCAGGGCTTTCGTAAGCTTTGTATACCATTGCATTGGTTTGAATATCGGATTTAGCGCCCGTGGGGTTTACAGCGAAACCTGTAACAACTGCCACTTTGAGTTCAGATGCTGAAAATTGGTCCAGGTTGTCGTAAAGTTTGCACGCCGTGGGTTTAAGTAACGAGGTTACAGTTAAAATGATGACTGCCTTTTCGTCAGGAGAGGAAAACCCAATAAACGTTGGCAGCTAGAGTTCTGACTAAAGTTATATCGCAGAAAGTGAAACAAAATATGGAAGATTGGGTGCCATTCATCCATTTCTTCAATATAAAATTTTTTTTAATTATCCTGTATCACTAATGAGAATCGTGGTTAGAGCAGAGAACCGGGGGTGGGTGTGTTCAACTCCATTGTCCCCGTGTCGGATGTGACGTTTGGTTTTAAATGATTTTGAATACATCATGCAATACATTGTCTAGTCGTTTGGATGGAATGGAAAACGTTGACGTGCGCGTAAAAGAATCATGTCCGGACAAAATCCCCCTCCCCTCACAGCGCATTGTGTTGCGTATGCCCCTCTTCATTATCCCAGTTGTAGCAGAAAAGTAGGGGAGATAGAGAGAGAGAGGGGGAGAGAGAGAGACATGGGGTTTAACGTCCACTCGACACAAACTAGGTCATTTAATCTTATTTCAATAATTCGCCTGAGCGTAGGGGTCTTTAGCGGTGGGGGGAAACCGGAGGACCCGGAGAAAACCCAAGAGGTTGGACAGGCGATCTTACTCCTTGTCACGTACAACCGAGGATCGAAACCACGCCAGTTGACCCAATGACAGGCTTTATGACACTCAACACACGAGGTTGGACACGTGCAACCGGGGATTCGAAACCATGCCAGTTGATTGAATTACAGGCCTTATGATACAGCACGCCCGTGCTAAGCATTCGACCATCCACCGCCACCCCCGATAGGTAGGAGGTTACACCACATTTGATTTATGCTATATTTTGTCGTGCTAAATCTCAGCTACAAATGCCATTATTTCGTCACAACATGGTGATTGTGAATGCGATATACGCTTAATCACATTGACCCGGATGTTTAAGGAATGAATAGTGCAGGTCTTTTTAACTTTAACAACGTGCTGATTGTGAATACGATTTAGGTTTAAATACATCGACCCGGATGTTTGAGGAAAAAAGATATAACTGACCCGGATTTAACACTAAAATAGCATTGTTTGCATTTTGTTTCCACAAACTCGCCAAAAATATTTTGTTTTGATTTTTTATATCATCTTATGTCATTGTGATATAATAGTGTTTAGAGGTAAAAATGAAATAGGGTTTAAAGTCCTACTGTTCTGCTCCTAACAGTGTGCTATGAGGGAAATTTTGCCCATACAACTTTCCTTTCATTTAAATCCCCAATCTTTTTGTCGTGTTTGATTTTTTTTGGGTCTGAGATAATATTGAAAATTACGACATAAACGTATCCGCTATGTGCGTAAACTCCTGAAACGAGAGGTGGTAGGCCTACATGATACAACGCGCACGCGCTAACTATTACACCCCCCCCCCCATGTTGTATATGATGTAGGGTGTGAGTTTGATAACATGTTATCACCTTTCATTTCAGGAGTTGACGCACGTAGCTGACACAATTATGTAGTAATCAAGACATATTGGATCATTATATAACAAGGACAGCTGTCTAATCGTTCGAATGGGACGACAACCCAAGGTCCTGCGAATACATTGGCATGTACGTAAAAAAATCCCTAGGCACTGGATTTCGATATAAGAGTATGCGGGAGTGCCGTTGCCCGGTTAAAAAATCCCTTATAACACACTGTATGCCCATCTTCATTAGTTGAACAGAAGGACGATAAACCCCATTGCATGTCTTTATATAACCTAGTTTGTTTACGGTGACTTCCACTCCTTGTGTATGTACGTACACTACATGTTGAACCTTTGACCCCAAATTATCATTTTGTCAATGTTTGGGTAGTCAAGTATATTTCCTTCCTTTCTATATTAACCACTAAGTATATGTCTAATAATGCGAAGTGATTTATTGGAATTCTTGTTATGAAATATGATCGGAGTTCAACAGGGATCGTCCTTATCTCCGTTACGATTTCATTTATTGTCGAAATGAACTAGCTGCGTCTAATATATAAATTAAGTTACACGTGGTTCAACAGGGATCGCACTTGTTTCCTATAAATGAATTGTGACAAATATGTCCGGGGTTCCACAGGGATCGCTTCTGTCTCCTTTGTGACTTTATTTATTGTGGCAAGAAACTAAATTCACTACCGTAAATTTAGAGTCATGTGGTAAGCGTTTTGATGGCAAATGTTATATTTAGCATGGGGTTTGACAATTACTTAAAATATGATATATGGAAGAGTATATTTTCTTATATGTCATGAAGGTGGTTTGTAGCATTTTAGAGTAGGCTAGTCAGTTATGGTTTGCTTGGACAGAAGTTATAAAGCAGCTGATCCCAGTATATGGTTGTCACCCATATCGGTTATTGGTGAATGGTACAGTTGGTCGGTGTATATTTCTATTTTACGGTACATTTGCGCTAAACTTACAAAATAAAGTTCTCACTTTATTCGTTAAAACATAGATAATGAAACCAAAATATGCTGGAAATTTATCCAATAACCATTGAATCGTACGTTTGTCTCTGTCATCATTACTGACGTTGTTATGATAACAAAGTCCATTTTAGTGTTAAATCAGCCATTACCAAATATATTCAAATCCAGTAAATACCGTACGCTAACGATGACATTGAGAGTTGATCATGGTCTGGATAAGTTAATTAATGTCCAATTAATAATTGTTACAAAGAAAGAAATACACTAGACATCTTGGTCTCTTGAATAATGCATGTTTAATATTTTATCATATTTTATTAGGCTACGTGGCGGACGTTACACTTCATTTCACCGACCAGGAAGCTCTCTTTATTATCAAATATGGATAGGTTATCGATGAGTTCAAAAGGTTTACAAATTATCTCAAAATCATATTTATTTGTTTATTTGCAGATATGAGAGAGAGAGAGAGAGACAGACAGACAGAGAGAGAGGGAGAGAGTTTAACGTCCACTCGACACAAACTAGGTCATTTCTGGATTAATATGATTTGATTTTATTTCAATAATTCGTTTGCGTGTAGGGGTCCTTAGCAGTGGGAGGAAACCGGAGGACCCTGAGAAAGCCCACGAGGTTGGGCAGGGGACTTACGGATAGACATTAATATTTAAATACCATTTGCTATGTAAGGCCTAATGCATACCCTGCAAGCATTATTAATACAATTTAATATACTTATAGAAACCTCTGTAAACCTTATTCTATGTTCTTATGGTGTTTATTATTGTACTGTACTTTATATTGTATGTTTTACCATACTCGTGTATATACCATGTAGTTGTGTAATAAAGCATATATATTCTTATTTGATACCAAATATAAAACTTTCATCATATAATTTACAGGAATATCAGACCACACCGACTCCACGTACATGTATATATTCTTAATTACCTCTTGTCGCTATTAAAATCGTCAAGGACAACAAAGTCTCAATTACAATCAAATTAAACCCAAGCCGATAACCATCTTCAATAGAAAATTTGATCTCGCCGTAACTACGTACATCTTATCAAGATGTTGTAAAACACGCGGCTTCAGGGACATATCCGACAACAAGATGAGTCAGTACCATGTAATATCTGCGTTTCAGTATTTAAAATGACACACACACATCTATATATATATATATATATATATATAGTAGAATAGTTAATTAAAGCTGCTCTTTGGTAATATATAATTGAAATTAAAGATGGCAAAATAAAACTACATTTTTATGCTAACGTTTTCACCGCGATAGCGGCTCATCAGGCGTTTTATTAAACAATAACTGAATTAACAATAGTCTATGACGTCAGGGTGTCATAGTTACATGATAAAATTATTGTACAGGCAAGGGTAGTTAGTTAGTCTACAGACTAAAAATATTTAATCCCACCACAATCTTTATTTCATATAACTTATATATTCTCTTATTTAGAATTAAGTTTTGGGTGGTACTTCTCAATAAAATAGCTTTCTTTTGCCTCCAAGAGGTCGTTGTTTTTGCTATTAAGTTTATATAAAGGAAAAACACTAAATTTACCCCCACCACATACTTCAAGGTGCTCACTGAGCGGGATCATCCTATATTTTGGTTGAAGTATGTGCTGTCGATGAAGGTTCATTCTAAGCCTAAGCATCATTTGGGTCTTTCCTATATACTTCCCCTTGCATCCCGGACACGTTATAAGGTAAATTACATAGTTCGATTGGCAATTCATTGCCTGTTTGACATAAAATGTATTATCATCATTAATTGTTATGGATGATCCCTCAATGATAATGTCACAGGTTTTACACTTTGAACTACCGCATTTCGAAACTAATGGAATTGAAGCGACTGAATCATATTTAGAAGATGTTATAATCCTAGCTAGATTGGAAGGTTGCTTAAGACTGTTGATTATATTCGTTTTTCTCAATATTTTATGCATTGTTTGGCTACTTTTAAGAATATGGATATAATTTTCAATGATAGATTTCCCATTTTCCTGGGACGGATTGAATGTAGTAACTAAAGCAACGTTCCTTTTATCAGAGTTTACAGGAACTTTAGGTAGTCTTAAGACGCTTTGATCCAGACTCAATGCTCTCTTGTTAGCATCGTCTATTAATTTACCAGGATAGTTTTGTTTTAATAAGAAACCTTTTAGTTCCTGTAATCTCTGAACTTTGACACCTGGATTGGACACAATTGTACAAATTCGTCTAGCCAGGTTATAAGGGATGTTTCGTTTCGTATGAGATGGGTGACAAGAGTTAAAATTTAGATATTGATGTGTATCGGTTTTTTTATAATACACATCAGTTTCAATAGAGCCATATATATATATATATAGTCGTATCGTATCTATACGGTTATACGACATTGACCTATTTAAGCATGTTGACTTGAAACTTGATAACAGTTACGTCTCTTCCAGCTGTATCTCACACTTTATGTTTACAGTTCGTCAAATACCAGTCAGAAAGTTGAAATGCGGACAAATAAACAACACGAATACACTTGTCAACGGTAACTGGATGAACGGACCACTGAAGAGAATATCCGAACATTGGGACTATCAACAGACCCAGAGATATATAAAGGTGAAATAATATATGCCACAGGAGGTTGTACGCCAGGCAAATAAATAAAACGAATACACTTGTTTCTACCAAAGTTGTCACTGATAACTCGAAAAAGGGAACACTGAGAGAATATACGGACATTGGAACCATCAAAGTAGCCAACAATATTTCCAGTTGGAACAATAGCCACAGAACGTTATACTGTATACAGATAAACAACGAGTAACGACACGTGTTTATATTGGTTATATCACGTTTCAAAGTGTTCAGTAACAATGGTATAAAAGGAAAACAGAACAAAATCTCCGTATGTTAAAATCACCAGAAAAGTCAGAAATTGAGGTAAGATTAATACACAGATCCTATTTCGTTTCGCTTTTATAGTTCAAAATTTCGTTTTACTTGTCTAATAAAAAAACCGAAACGAAATATATATATATAGAGAGAAATGGGGATTAACGTCTACTCGACACAAACTAGGCCATTTCAGGTCAAACATATAGTTTAATTTTATTTCAATAATTCGCTTGCGCATAGGGGTCTCTAGTAGTGAGAGGAAAGCGGAGTACCCGGAGAAACCCCTAATTGCCTAAAATCGTCGATTCCGTGTCCGACCTCAAGCGTGGATCCATGGTGGGTAAGTGGGTAGGACGCTCTGGCATTTTCCGAAGTGGTTTTCCCCTGGCCTGACAGCTGTCTAGTTGTTCGGATGGCACGAATAAACGAGGTTCCATGTACACATGGTCGTGTTCGTTATGGATTCCCTTGGCCGTTGGAATTCTATATAAGTAATGACCGTAGTGCCGCTGGCCGGGCAAAAATTCCCTCGTTTCATTTAATTGTATGTTCTCAAGCTTAGCTAATTATGTAACTTTTGTATTGTTCAATAATTGGTACCCGTTTTCTTTTTCAGTATGGGTGTGTTGGATGCAGTGGTTTATAGTCTGCTGTACATTCCTGTAATTGTATCCGGATCAGACGTCACAGAATGCTTCCAAGTACCAGAGTGTCTATGTGAATCATTGAGTGTCGATTCAACAGACATCAAGGCCACCTGTCTCGATACGTCCAATTTACTCTTGTTGCCTAAGTCGGTGTCGATTTTAGAAGTCAATTGCTTAAATAAATATGTCCAGCAGACCCTCCCTGCTGATCTGTTCGTTCGTTTATCAAAACTTCACTCAGTAAAATTTATCGGTTGTCGCTTCGACGGAATATCGGCAACAATATTTCAATCGCCAAGATTAAAAAATATCAGGTTAATGTCATGCTTTTTGGGGAATACGTCACTGGTATTCAATACATCTGTAGTTGAGTTGGAGATTTCTGACAGCGGCTTGCCATCGTTTCCCGAAATACGTGACTTTGACCATCTTGAAGTGTTGAACCTTTCTAACAACGGCTTGAAGAGTTATGGAATGTTTGAAAAAAACTGTGAAATGGCGAATCTATCATTAAAACATATCGATTTTAGCGGCAACGCTTTCAAGACATTTCCAAATTTATCTAACTGTGCTCCGAATCTGATTAGCCTGACAATTCGTCATAGTGCTTCACTAAAGTTAGAAACTGATTTAAACAGCTTAGTATCTTTAGAAAGTTTGGATCTAACTGGAACGATATTGAAGGGGCATATTGGAAATCTCCGAAACCTTACCAGGCTACTTGTGCTGCATTTGGTTGGTGTCGGTCAAATGTTAGAGTTTGTTCCACGGGACCATCCCAAGTTAAAGGAATTACATTTACAAAATGTGTACCCAAATGTTAAATTAATTTCAGAACTAGGACATCTTCCGAACCTGACCCAGTTAAAGTTAATTAAGTGTAACATCACAAGTCTACCTTCATCAATCTTTTCAAATCTAACGCTTTTAGAAGATTTAGATGTATCTGATAACCGTATTTCAACAGTTGAGCCTGGTTTGCTTGATGATTTGGTCAATCTTAGACACTTAAACTTATCCCATAATGGAATTACACATGTGTATAAAGGTACTTTTACCCCTTCTACATTGACCATGCTGGACATATCCGTTAATCAGATCGAATTTATAACACAGGGAAGCTTTGATAATCTTACCGAATTATTTCAACTAAATCTAACCTCGAATAAAATTACCAATTTACCTAAAAACATTTTCCATCACTTAATCGGCCTTGAAAACTTGTTTTTGAAACGAAACAATCTGAAAGCACTGCCCTCTTTTAGCAAATGCACAAAATTGAAACATCTGCATTTGAAAGATAATTTATTAAAAGGTCTAACATCAGCAAATTTTGAAGGATTGGTTTCCTTAGTAGGGGTAAGTGTTGGGAATAATGATGTATTATTCGTATCATCCACCGCATTTAAAGATTCACCCGAACTGTCGTATATCGACTTATCTCATAACCAAATTTTATTGATACAAAAGCACCCGTTATATTCGACACCATGGGGGAATCTCAACAAATTGAATTTCTTAAGACTGGATTATAACAACCTGACACGATTATCCAGTGACTTGTCGCTTTTTACAAATCTACAACATCTTTTCATAGATCATAATCAAATTGATCGAGTCTACCCGGATATGTTCCCCGAATCGCTAGTTCTATTAGATCTGTCCAGCAATCAGATTCGCTCTCTAGGTCAGCTGATGCAAAAACTTATAAATATACATACATTGAATTTACAGCACAATTTTCCATCCTTGAGAAAATTACCATTATATTCGTTTTATTTGGGATCGGTGCATATACCAACGGTTTATATCGGAATCAACGAATTTATCTGTGATTGTGGAATGATGTGGTTAAAATCGCTCACAATACCAGGAATTTCTCTGCCATCAACCTTACAGAAGATGCCAAATTTTCCTGACATTGACAGTACATATTGTCAAAATGATGGTCCATCTTTGATTAAACTGAAGGATTATCCGATATCTAAGTTTGTTTGTGAATACGAGAAGGATGATTTTGAATGTGACGTGGAATGTGATTGTTGTCTTGATAGTAACTTTATCCTTAATGAGGATTGTCCGTGCGTCTATCGGTGTCCCACGGGATGTCTTTGCAAAAAAAGTGTCTTGATTTTTCAGTCAAACGAGATTCAATGCCAGAATAGAAATCTATCTTCCATCCCGCCTGAACTTCCACCAGGCTCAACCGAGATAAATTTATCAGGAAACGATATCCCCATGGTAACGCGTCATTCCTTGGAGGAGTTGAATCTGTTGGATACTCTCTATTTAAACGGAAGTGGGGTAAAATGGCTATCACCCGGGTGCTTTGACGGAATGCCGAGACTACAAGCACTCCATCTGGACCACAACCTATTGACATCCATTCCTTCTGGAGTGTTTCAGAATCTCAAATCTTTGGAACAACTTTACCTGCATAATAACCTCATTTCCTTTATCGTGTCAGATGCCTTTCACGGATTAGACAGCGGACTTAGCCTTTCTCTTCACGACAATAAACTGAGCGATCTGGGTTCGTTAGATTCGTTGAACTCCAACCAGATAACCGCAGTGTCACTATCTAACAACCCATGGAGCTGCCGGTGTGATTTTATCACCGAGTTCCGGGACTTTATAACAATAAACGCTGAGAGAATCAAAGATATCGACGACATAGATTGCACATGGCCAGCAAGTAAAGAAGACGTGTTAAACTACACGATGCCGGAAATTGACCGGAATTCAACGGATCGTGTGACACGTGTTCTGGATTTTAATTACTCGAGCCTGTGTTCCAATAAAACTATTATAGTGAACACAACGATTATCCAACGGGTTTTACAAGAGGATGATCGGTTACTCGGACCAATAATAGGCCTGGTCGTCTTCTTCTCATCCCTGACTGTTTTAGCGGTTTTAATCGTGTGGAAACGACATTTTGTACAAGTTGTTATTTATACGAAGTTTGGTGTGCGTTTCGTTCCAGGCGAGGAAAAGAATGATCGCGAATATAAGTACGACGCTTTCGTTTCGCACAGCAGTAAGGACGAGGAATTTATACTTAAAGAGCTTATGCCTAAATTAGAACAAAAGAAGAAGTTGCGACTATGCCTTCATTTTCGAGATTTCCCAGTCGGCGAATCTATCGCTGATAACATTGTAGATGCTGTGGATGCTAGTAGAAGAACTTTGTTGGTTATTTCAAACAATTTTTTGCAAAGTGAATGGTGTAAATTTGAGTTTCAAACGGCTCACCATGAAGTGTTAACTAATCATGCGGAAAATATTGTTATTATAATACTTGATGATATAGATCAAGACGCCGTGGACCCCGATTTAAGAACTCTTTTAAAAACTAAGACATACGTTAAATATGGTGACCCATGGTTCTGGGAAAAACTATATTTTGCACTACCAGATAAAGATAAAATAGACGACAACGTAGCTCAAAAAGGAGAAGAGGTGATTCGGTTTGAAAGGATTTAAAATTAAAATCATTGACATACATTCGCTATCTTGTGTGATTGTTAAAACAATTAAATGTTGACTTGTCTATCAGAAAGATGGCATGAATTGAATCTATGCAAGTTTTATGTAAAGAACTCAAATAAATTTGGATTGTCTTCATACATATTGCTAGTGTTATTACCCTTCTTCGGCCTCTCAGTAACTAAGAGTTATCGCCTAATGATAATGTACATGAGAGCAATTCCAGTTGCCTCAGAGGCCTGATCTGGGTCGTTGGCTAACCAAGCGCTATAATAATGCGCTTCTGTGACTATTGTTTATCTACATAATGTCGGCAATGAAATGGGTTTTAGTGCCCCACTTGTCTGCATCAACCGGGACTAATGAAGACAGGCATACGCCATGCAGTGTGGTATGAGAGCAATTCGCCCGGATAACGGTGTTACCCCCAACATATAATTCCAACTATCAAGGGTTCTTTCTGTGACTACCGCTTGTCAACTCAAATGAAATGAAATAGGGTTTAACGTCCTACTATTCTGCTATTCATTTGGACTAATTAAACGGGCATACGCCATACAGTGTGTTATGTGGGGAATTTTGCCCGGGCAGCGGCGCTACGTCTTACTCGTATATGTGGACATGGGACCTCGGTTTTTCGTACCATCCGAACAACTAGACGCTTGTCCTTGTCAGGCCCTCCTTACTGCATCACTGTCAATGGGGAACCACGCCGGAAAATCTGGATGAACTATTGAAGACAGGCAATTAGTTGAGTTCGTGTCAACTATGAAGTTCCAGAATGTACACAGACGTGAATAAGGGAAATTAACCGGTAAAATGACATCACGGCCTAATATTAATTCTCGTCTCTTAGACCGGCTCTAACTTTTCCACAAATATTCGTTGGGCAAAACGCTTTCTGCCGCAGATGGAGCAACATGTGGCTAAAGCATGACGTGTGATGTTCACGATGAAAAACTTGAGGCCCTCCCTTTCAATGTATCCAACCTCACAACTCTTGTATTCTTCCACCTCAAAATCATAAATATTCACCAAAACCTTGCAGAAAATGTATTTTCAAACCCTTTTCTTCGATTCTACACAAATCGCCATGCAAAAGGGGGAAAGGGGAAAGGGAGAGAAAGACTAAAAATAATTTTCGCCCTACATTCGTAGAAATATTTAGTGATCTGTGTCCTGATAAATATATATCCCTTTTTCGTCAATACTTTGGGAGTCGTCTCCCTTGACCAACCTTGATTCCTGCAATAATTTACTGTTGCATTATGTTGGGCTAGGATTCTGCCAATAAAACATATATACTCGCTTTAATTTAAAGATATCTGCGATGGAAAACATTTATTCAAAATTAAAATTAATTCCTAGATCGTCCGAGATATTTAGATCCCGTTATGTTGAATCGACTTTGTAGAACATTTGAACTAATGGATCGTTTTTGATTGGGTTGTTGGCCACCTGCTGATAAAGTATAAGCTCCTGAAAAAAACCATGAAAAATAATTGATATAGTTTCTTGGATCGTTAAAAGTAGTGAAGAGAAGTGGGTCAGGTTTCTTCAATAATTCAACTGACTTGTACTTGAGAAGAAGTGGGTCGCCTGTCCAAACTCGTTTGTTTTCTACGGGTCCTCCGGTATCCGTCCACAACCAAAGATCACTGTTAAACATTCGGAAACCCAACTCCGCTTTTGAACTTAATGTATCCCCCATAATCCCCCGAATGAATATCACAACTAGAAGTAGGTGAAATGGTGTTTCAAACACAATCGGTCAAATCCAGAGATAACGGATGTTTAAGTCTATAGTTTCTAGCCGTGTAAAAATAACTAGAATACCCCTGGTTTCTGGCACTGGCGAGTCTACTACAGACCAACATCAATTGAAACCATACATTTATATTAGTCAGTCAGTCAGCGAGGTTTAACGTCCCTTTCCAAATAAGGTAGCATCGCTGACAAGATTTATAACATAAGTAATTCACTAGATAATAACTGATTGATAGAATAAACAAAGAACGGTTTTTATAGTACTTTTATATCGAATTCCAACCGTCAAGGGCTATTTTACGTGCATGTCAATGTGTACAAGGGACCTAGGTTTTTCGTCCAATCCGAAAGACTATACGTTGTCCCTTACCAGGCCTCCGTCAGTACAAACTAACCTCAACTCCAAACGTTAATCATTACATATATAATAGAAAGTAGTAGATTCGAGAGACATACTTTAGACCACTTTTGCACAGAAAAGTGACCCATGAATTGGGTTGAGCAGCCCTGGACACTAAATAAAAGATTCGCCAGATTGTGTACAATAACCCTAACCCTAGCCCGGAAAGTCGCATCTGCGCAAAATACAACCCATGGCGAGCACTGAAATTGCGCCTCTGTCTAAACATCAGAGACCGATTATTTTTAGATATCTTTAAATTCTAGACTATTTGCCTAGTTTACGCAGGGGTTGGCTTTAATGCCGGTTCCCTGTAGTGCAACCGCGTCCTCTGAGTGGCGTCTAGGGCACGGGCCACAGCTGTCATACCGTAGATACGCCACTGTCTTACATACACTTTGTGAAATTACCCTAGTTGTGTTATCGCTTCTGTTTCAATAGTTTGTCATTGGTTCGACAACAATGGACATTGTTGAAAACATCACCCTCGGAGTATTGCTAATACTCAATAAAGCTGAACAAAATTGCTAAAAGCTTAAAGCACAATGGGCAACTAGCCCTCTAATAGTACATACACAACATTGGACATCCTCTGTATGTCTACCTCTTGCAAAAGTATTTCAAAATCAAGGGCGATAATTGCGTGTAGATAGATTGATATCGCCCGTTAAATAAATGAAATGAAATGGGGTTTAACGTCCTACTATTCTGCACCTGACCTGGGCGAATGGAAGACGGGTATACGCCATACAGTGTGCTATGACGGAAATTTTGTATCGAATTTTGTATCTTATATCGAATTCCAACTGCCAAGGGATCTTTTACCTGCACGCCAATGTGTACATGGGACTTCGGTTTTTCGTCCCACCCGAACGACTAGGCAGCTGTCCTTGTCAGGATCTCCGTCTGCATCACTGACAAGGGGAAACCATGCCGGAAAATCGAGATGAACTTTCTCGGCCAATGCAGGGATCGAACACCCGACCTCCAGGCTAGCGAGCCAGCGCCGTGCCCACTTAGCCACTGGGATTCCCATCCCGTTAAATAAATTCCAACATGATCTGAATCGTCCCACAGCGATAGAGATTAAGACTGAAAAGCGGCCAGGTCAGCTTTTTTGTTCCATTTTATAACACGATGATAGCCATATTAGAATCACAAATAACTTAACAATGGCGACTTTCCAGTCAATTTGTCTTTAGGTTAAATATCAATATAATCTTTCAACGGAAGTCCAGTTCATAAAACGAAATATACTTACCACTCTCTATCTTCCAGCCAGTAGAATCATCAGCCCAGACGGCAAAAATGTCAGCTTTTATAGTAAACGTAACAGTTATTCGGGAACTATTAGGGATAAAAACGCGGGAAAAGTTTCCCAATTGAAGTTTTGGTACTGTAACAGATGGTGTAACCCACGAAAAATAGATCTGGACGACCTGAATGATACAAAATAGTCACGAACATCAAATTGATGTGAATATTGATCGCAGAATAAAAATCAGCAAAACATTGCTAAAGATGATTGTGGTTTTAAACAAATTATATACTAAATTAATAAAACACTATTATCTTTTATTCATAAAACCAATAAAGATATTAGCCAATGTGGATTTGTCGCATTGCTACCCTAAACAGATGTTGTGAAACAACACCCTGGTCACGGCACCAATTAGCACAGAAAACAGACTGGGGTGTGACGCTTGTGTGAAGACATGAATACACAATGCAGTTAT
Organism: Patella ulyssiponensis; assembly: GCA_963678685.1. Lineage (NCBI taxonomy): Eukaryota > Metazoa > Mollusca > Gastropoda > Patellidae > Patella > Patella ulyssiponensis. Next base: position 97,038,395 of record OY783226.1, read on the forward strand.
ATGAAGGGAGTTTAAGCGTGGAATTTTAATTGAAAATCTTCGTAATAATAAGTTAAATATACCTGGAAAATCATATTGCGTGTCCTGTTAGCCGACATTTGATCTAGCATGGACTTTATAAGGAGACTAACAAATCAACTGCATGTACTAAAGCATAAAGTAAACACTATATAAACAGATCCTTGTCTAATCACACTATAACGCCAATGACAAGACAACGCCCGGTGAATGTTTAATTGCATCCCCTGGACCTAGGTCTGACAGCCAGACCCAATTACTTAACTGGATTTGTGTTTTTCTTACGGCAAGTTGCGTAGGAAACACTTATCTGCGTTACCACCCCGGGTAAAAGTGGACGTAAAACAACAGGAATAAAAGAATAATCCAACTTTCTATATACATACCATTTGTTAATTTCTACTAATATATGAATACAGTTTCATTACCTCTTCAGCATCAACAGTGCCAGTATTTTCGACATCTACAGTACCACTGAAATCTGAACCAGCTGGTATGGTTTGAGAAAATGCTAAGTTAGAATATTTAAATGTTGTATAAGATAAACCATAACCAAACGGATAAAGTGGTTCTGTGTTTAGATATCGATATGTTCTTCCTTCCATACTGTAATTCGTTATTGGTGGAATCTGGTAAAAATAAAATATAATTGTCCATGTAATTCGTTATTGGTGGAATCTGGTAAAAATAAAATATAATTGTCCATGTAATTCGTTATTGGTGGAATCTGGTAAAAATAAAATATAATTGTCCGTATAATTCGTTATTAGTGACATTTGGTAAATATACAGTGATAATTTACCTTCTTCAATGTTATTTTGATCGAGGAAGGGGGTAGAGAGACAGATTGAGAGAGGGTAGAGAGGGAGAGGAGAGAGGGGTGGGATGGGAGAGGGGTGGGGCGGGATGGGAGATAAAGGTCCAGATGACGCATACCAGTTCGTTCGGCAACTACATTAAGGTACGGCTGGTGTATTAGGTATAATGGATCAGTTGACACAAACTAGGACATTGTGCGTAGGGATTTCTAGCAGTGGGAAGAAACCATAGGATTCGAGGAATACATCACAGGTTAGACAGACATCCAAAGTCTTTGTCACATACAAATGTACAAACACGAAAACAAAACCAAGCCACTTGACAAACATTATAATCTGAAGCGCACACATTAAACGATTCGGTCATAGACAAGCAAGATGGAAGGCATTCACCTGAAACAGTAGGTTACACGTTCGTTGCCCTGGTGCTTATGGATCCAGGTTAAAAACCCAATGCCGTAACAATTCGACCTCATCCACCCACACCTACCCTCTTCGATAAAAGAAAACCGGAAACATATAAATGATAATTACATCCCTATCAGCCTGTTTAAGATTAGTCTATGTTCACATTGACAATCTTACTTGGTCTTCGCTCATTGGCCACGTCATCGGAAGTCTTCCAGCCGGAACTGAATCACTTCCACCTTTCATAGTAATGACGTTATACAGCGCGACCCCTGTGGCCTGGGATGGGTAAAATACTTCTAATATGGAGGTAACTCTATCGTTACTATCTGGCCATCTTAGATCTAACGTGCCAGCATTAAACAAGATTAAGACGATCGCTGCATTGGGTGGACCTGTAATAAAATAAACAATTACAATATACATTTACAGTACACATTTAATATATGCATTTACAATTGCAAAATACATTTACAACATACATGTACAACATAAAATTCAAAATGTACTTCTAAAATATGTAATGCAATACACAACACACATTTACAATAAACAATACATGGTGTACATTACACAATATACATTGACAATATGGAATGCCCAGTATACAATATACATTGGCAATATACAATGTAGAGTATAAAATATACATTTACAATATGCAATGCACAGTATACAATATACATTCACAATATACAATGCACAGTATACAATATACATCGACAATGTACAATACACAGTATACAATATACATCGACAATGTACAATATACAATGCACAGTATACAATATACATTGACAATATACAATGCACAGAATATATTGACTATATACAATTGACAGTGTACAATATACAATATATATTTACAACTACAATTATATATGTACAATTACATTTACGGTAAGGGTTTTAGTTATGGCAGAAAAAAGCTCTAAAACAAACCCAGCTTCTGGGTAAATAAAATGCTGTATAATTTCAAACTTGAACACCAGATATCACCTCTCTTTACAGCTTTTATTCAACTTTTCACTTCTCTATATCAGCAGATATATAATACAGCAAAATGTTGGGATTCTAGGATGTTGTGTTTATACAAATGAACCAAATGTATCACTTACTATTGGCAGCAGCATCCTTCAGAATGTCCAGCTGATGTTCCGGAAGAGAAATATTTGTTCTATCGTGTCCCTCACTCTCGACGTCATTCCCTTCAAAATATAATTGTTTTTTTTAAAACACACACATACAATATGTAAATATATAGTCAATAAACCAATACTAACAATAATCATAGAAATGGAATCAAATGGGGTTCGACGTCTTACTGTACTACTAATAAACTGAGCTAACGAAGACGGGCATACGCCATACAGAGTACTATGAGGGAAATTCTGACCGGGCAGAGGTACAACAGCTTACTCTTATATCGAATTATAACTGTCAAGGGATCTTTTACGTGCACACCAATGTGTACACGGGACCAGGGGTAGAGAGATATGTCTGTAAAGTTTAGAAACAACGTGTTCCATCCCCCAAAACACATACACACACAAACTACGTCGAAATGACGGACTTACCTAATCCCAAGCAAACAAAGACAATGTCAGCGCCAACGACAGCCATTTTTACCGCTGTAGAATTGTATTCAAAACAATTATTATCACCAAGGCAACCGGGTGTTGATTTTACTGTTTTACCAAGCGGAGATAATCCGTCGATAGGTGTCGTTGTATATTCAGGCATGATATCTGGTGCATAGTTTCCTGTCTGTGCTTTAGGATTATCAATCATTGGTCCAATAATCTATTCGAGAGAGAGAGAGAGATAGAGAGGGATGTACATATACATTCAATTATCTGTTTGTGAGAGAGATATAGGGAGGGATAACGTATACATCCATAGAGCGTATACATCCATAATATACATACGATAAAGTAATAGATTTAAAGTTTTTACGATTTATAAATGGATTTAAAGTTTTCACATTAAATAAATGTTTACGATATATTTTTTTTTCAAGATATATAAATGGATTTAAAATTGTAAAGATATATAAATGGATTTAAAACTGTTTTAAGATAAATAAATGGATGTAAAGTTTTTACAATATATAATTACGATATATACATGGATTTAAAAAGTTTTTAAAGAGGTATTTAAGAAGAAAAGTGGAACTTACAGAGATGACATTGTATTTGGATTGTTTTAAAGGTAGAAAGTTGTTTTTATTCTTCAGTAGAACAAACGATTTCATGGCTGCCTCTAGTGATAGAGCTCTATGGGCGGGGGTCTGGATGATTGACAGATTCAAGGCGTTGTAGGGAACCATATTTGGTGGATCAAATTCTCCCAACCTCATTCTAGTATACCATAATGGTTTCATTGACTCTCTTACAAACGCTTCATCTAATTTACCTTGTTTGACAGCTTCAACTGAAAATAAGATTAAAATCACTTACTATGACAGTGCGATTTACACAATTTTTGTATTCTCCATTGGTATCGCCCCATTACTCCACGGGAAGACATCTAGGCCTTGCTTAATTTGTTCCTACCGGCGCATACCGGATGGCAATAGCTCGACAATATCAGCGGTGGGGTCACTTGATTAAGACGGACGTCTGTAAAAGTTCGTGTGCGACGTATACAGAATGCGCCGCTTTGACGGGAGCGGCGAATATCACTTGACCACTCGCGTATCGACGGAGAAATCAAGCAGGCCAAACTACTCGGTCTTGATAATTCGGATGATGTGCGAAGGCAAGTTACCTGCATTTCATTTTAACTAAGATTATTATGGTGAACGTAATTAAACAATGACGTCAAGACTAGTATTTAAACTGTTTCTGCAACCATCAAGGGCGGATAATTTGAATTGGTGAAAACCCCGTGGATGGACCTAAAGTTTCGTGGATTAGAGGAGAACGGATACCGAGATGTGAATGGTACCCCTTCCGATTCCGGAATTCCCGTTTGCATTAGCTTAATCAGAACAAAACATTGGACCTTTACCACATTTCATGTAATGTTATCCCTGAATCCATATAGCTAACACTTTGTTATTCCGTTTCTGATTTGTAGTGATTGGAATTTGTTTTTGCATTGAATTAAAGAAAAATATGTTACCTAAATGAGAAGTGGTTTCAGGTTTTCTAGGCAAACAAATGCATGTACAGACGTGTGCAAGACAACCTCAACAGACATGTAAATTAAGGATTGTCTTGATATCATGTCAGTGTCACAAGTTTCTAATAATATTAGACTGATTGTAAATCTCACTCCATCCATCAACTGTCCAACTTCATAATCCTCATCATGTTTGGCACGTGGGCAGGATAGGAATTGTCCTATAGACCTGACTTGAGGAAAACATGAAGAACGAACAGCATCATAGTTTACAACATGAACTAATGGACGAAAATATTATAGAACCAAACATAATCGACAAAGGTTTGGGCCCCAAGCCAGTAGGAGAATCAAACACATAGCTTAATATTCCAACCAAAATGAAACACAAATGAAAAAAATACTGTAAATACTGACCCATAGAAAGATAAGCGTTAGGTTTTGATGGGTCTGTGCTCCCTGCATTGATATTACACCCTGCCTTCAGACTACCAGCAACTGTATCTACAGAATTATTATAATAATGATGTCCAGTCATGATGTCTTCTATAGCACCAACATCACTTATAACATATCCTGTAAAACCCCAATCAGTACGTAATATATCTGTTAACAGTTCTTTACTAGCACACGCAGGAACACCATTAACACTGAAATAATAAACCGACATATATTAATATATGTTAACAGTTCTTTACTAGCACGACGGTCACGTGGCTAAGTGGCGCAGTTCCCCCTTTGCAGTGGTGCTGGACGAAAAACCGAAGTTCCATGTACACATTGGCGTGCACCTAAAAGATCCCTTTGCAGTTGTAATTCGATATAAGAGTAGGCCGTAGTGCCGTTATCCTGGCAAAATGTCCCTCATAGCACACTGTGTGGCGTATACCCGTCTTCATTAGCCCAGTTCGGAGCAGAACAGTAGGTCGTTACACGGGACCTCAGTTTTTCGTCCTATCCGAACGACTAGATATCTGTCCACGTCAGGTCCCCGATAAACTTTTTCGGCCGATGCAGGGTGCGTCTTACTCACTTAACCATCGTGACCGCCCTAAAAACTATTTAACGACGATACTATCATCAGTATTATTGTTTGATAACAACGACAGTATCATTGTCGAAACGTTGCATGTTAATAAACTAGTAATTGTTATTCCATCAACAATTAAAAACATTTCTTAATGCAGACATATTTCAATGTTTTTAAGTATATAATGGCTTGGCATTTTCCATCAATTGTCAAATTATATTCACAGAGAACTGAAACTTTAGAGAAGTTATTTTGGTTTAATTTTTAACGTAACTTTTGATACATTTCTCTGTGAGTAGTTCCAAGAGAGAGAGGGGTCTTTAGGGGTAGGGGTCTTTAGCTGTGGAGGAAACCAGATGACCCGGAGAAAACCCACGAGGTTGGACAGTCGACCCTAATCAAAACCACGCCACTTGACTCAGTGAAATAAGGAAAACATCTTGCACAATACGTACCTGTTATAAGCACAGAGTATACCATAAGTTCCTGCTCTAACACATGCTTTAAAACCGGGTAAAAAACTCATCTGTAAATCTCGCATAGACACCTAGAAATATATTGACAGATTATCATCATCTGAAATTACCGAAGGATATGATTGTCTAATGAGGTCAGTTTCCTACACTTCTCATTTTGTTCAAACACCAAACCCTATAATATAAATACTCATTTTTATTTTTGTCTTTTTGTACACTTACAGACTTTTATTATTAAATATCAGCAACTCAATTCATCTGGTTCAGAGAGAGAGAGAGAACAATGGGGTTTAACGTCCACTCGACACAAACTAGGTCATTTTGGGACTAACATATGGTTTATTATTTTTTCATTTCAATAATTCGCTTGCGCGTAGGGTTCTTTAGCAGTGGGAGGAAACCGAAGAACTCGGAGAAAACCCACGATGTTGGACAGGCGACCATACTCCTTGCCACGTACAACCGGGGATTCGAAACCAAGCCAGTTGACTCATCTGGTTCAAAATGGTTCAATATATTTCAGATTAGCCGTATGGTCATTATACTATACTGAGATGTGAAACTGTTAATTTCTACAGAAAACAAACAGATCTCTTAATTATTTTTAAACAAATACATATTCGGTAGCCGCCTTACCTTGGCGTCAAACGTGAATCTTGAAACGGGGTAATTATCCGGTCCGCCATTTGCTGTATAAGTTTTACAAGTTGCACCCAACAATGAATAGCGAGAGTTGTCTCCCTGTACACCGTGTACAAAGGCTTCAGCATAAGAACTGGCTAACGTGATATCTTCACCCCATGTTCCCTGATAAAATGAAAGAATTAACGAAGTGGAGTCAATCTGTTATACTGCAATTCGTTATGCGTGACAATTCGCTCCATTGTAAAGAAAATATAAATAAAATTCAAAAATTTGATTAAAATTCAAATTTTATGAATAATATACCTACCTGACATATGTACATATGGATTTCCTTTTTGCGCTATTTATAACTCGCACTTTCCGGAAATAGACTAAACCAGTCTACCGGAAGTTCAAAAAACGTGTGTACTACGTCATCATAATGTGACTTCCTGCACACGTGATATAATATGTCAGTTTCAACGAGGCGCGTGTGAAAACGCCTGTGTTTAACTGATCTTGGTATATGGGGTAGGATGGGCGGGTTCGTACATATGTCAGGTAGGTATATTATTCATAAAATTTGAATTTTAATCAAATTTTTGAATTTTATTTCATAAAACCTACCTGACATATGTACATATGGATTAATCCTAGATTCCCCAAGCAGTACAATTAAAAAGGTGGTGGGTTCAAGATCAGTTCATTTACCTAAACTTTTAAGAACCACATTAAAGTTGTTCATACTAAATATAATAGTTAAGAAATTACATACCTTCCCGAAAAACTCGCCGGGAATTAAAAACAAATAACCTCTCGACTTATAGCCGAAATTTCAGAAAAACACCTCACTAAACAGTTACTGTGTTTGTAAAAAATTTACATTAACATCATGTAGATAAAAATCAATAAACGTGGAGGCTTGAGTCCAATCCGCACTCTCCATGATTCTTTTCATGGATGCCCCTTTATACAGAGCCCAGGATGCTCCTACCGCTCTAGTTGAATGCCCCCGCACATCTGGCTCCACATCACCTGTGTAGGCCATTTTAACCGTATTAACAATCCACCTAGACACTGTCTGTGCCGTTACCGGACGATGAGGCTTCTTAATACCCAAAAAGACCTTTGTCTGATCCTGTCCATTTTGTTGACGAAAAATCTCTGTTTTCTTCAAATATATAGCAAAGGCTCTTTTTGGATCCAATATTTTACAGTCTGAAAAACATGGAATAAAAATAGTTGGATTCATATGAGATGCTCTGTCCTGTTTTGAAAGACCTTGACGAATAAAAGTAACCCCACGTGAGTGTATATTAATATTACCTTCCCCTAATTTTAGAGACTGAAGATCTCCACATCTTCTGAAAGTTGTAATGGCAAACAAGAAAACTGTTTTCAAAGTTACATATTTTAATTTAGATTTTCTCATTGGCTCAAAGGGTGGCTTTTTCAAAAGTTCCAAAACTCGTGGAAGATCCCATTCTGGCAAAAGTTTATGAATGGGTGGTCTGGAGTTGAACACACCCCGCAGCAAGCGAATTATGTATGGGTGCTGTCCCACGGGTACCCCATTAATAGGCTGTAATGCTGTTGATAACATAGAACGATACCCCGCAATCGTTCTATATTTAAGACCGCTGTCGTACAGATCCGACAAGAAATCTGCACAGTTGCTTAAAGTTGAAGCATAGTGATCAATTTCCCGTTCACTACACCAGCTAACATATCGTCTGAATTTTGACGTGTAATCATTCTTTGTTCCCGACCTCCAGGAGGCTGCCAGTAATTTTCTAGTGTTCGCATAAAACCCCTTTGCCTCGAAGCGTTTGTCGACAACCGCCATGCAGTCATTTGAAACATTGTTGGGTTCGGATGAAATATTTTTGGGTTGCTCTGCTCCAGTAATATCTCTGAATTCGGCAACTTCAGAGGAGGGGCTACAAGTAGTTGTAACAGTTGAGGATACCAAGGCTGTCGTGGCCAACACGGTGCTATCAGAATGATTTCGCACTGGCAATTTTGAATGTGTCGTAACACTAACGGAATTAAACTTATTGATGGGTAAGCATACCCGAACATGTTTGTCCACGGAATGGACAGAGAATCTATTGCATAGGCCAGAGGATGCTGAAGCCACGAACAAAAGATCAGAGTCTTGCGATTTTGTGCAGTTGCGAATAAATCTATGGTCGGATATCCCCACCTCTGAAAAATGATGTTGACTAAGTCTTGATTTAGTGACCATTCTGTTGATAGAATTTTGCCCCTGCTGAGGCGATCTGCTAAGGTATTGTTTACCCCCGCTATATGAGCTGCCTGGACAGTCATGTTGTTCTTGAGCGCCAAATTCCACACTTGCATCGTTTCCTGACAGAGTTGTGCAGATTTTGTTCCACCTTGTTTGTTTAGATATTGCACAACTGTAGTGTTGTCTGAACGAACTAGTATATCTCTGTTCATAAGAACTGGAACAAAGTGTTTGATTGTTAAGTACACTGCTTTCAATTCCAGAAAATTGATATGCTGTGTTCTCAGTGTTTTCGACCAAACCCCTTGAACAAAGAGATCGTTGACATGACCTCCCCAGCCGTTCAATGAGGCATCGGTGGTTATCGTTATTGAAGGGTGAATGTGACATAATGAGCGACCCTTCAAAATGTTTGCTTCCTGTAACCACCACTGCAGATGAGATCTTAGACTTGGCGAAACAGGCACCTTCAAATTTAAACTCATTGTTGCAGGTTTCCAAACACCTAAAAGGTGAAATTGAATGGGTCTCATTGCTAATCTTGAATTTGGAATTAACTCTAAACAAGACGCTATTATCCCCAAGAGACGTAGATAATGCATTGCTGTGCACTGATCTTTGAGTAGACTTTGAACAGATAAAAACAGACTTTTCACCCTCTCTGAAGTGGGATAAACTAAGCCCTGGTCTAGACGAAATAGGGCCCCTATATAAACAATTTGTTGGGATGGTGCAAGTTGTGACTTTTTTAGATTGATTATAAAACCTAGTCGAATCAGAAGATCTATTATCTTTTCTCGATTTATTAAAAGGTGCTCCTTCTGGCTGTCTACAGATAAAAGGTCGTCCAAGTAAAACGCCATTCTGATGTTTTGAATGCGAAGATTTTCGGCTACCACCGACAGAATTTTGGTAAAGACACGAGGCGCCGAAGTTGGGCCGAAACATAGCACTTTGAATTGGTACACCTTGTTTTCTACACAAAAACGAAGATATTTCCTGTGACCTGGGAAAATGGGAATATGGAGATAAGCATCTTTTAAATCGATCGAGATTGCCCAATCGTTTGATTCGACTAAATTCAAAACTTTCCGCAGTGTATCCATTTTGAAATGAGTTTTCTTGAGAAACTCGTTTAAGGGTCGTAGGTTGATGACCGGTCTCAACTCCCCGTTCTTTTTGGGAACCAAGAAAAGCGTACTGTAAAAACCTACACTTTTCTCTCTCTCTGAAACAATCTCTATGGCGTTTTTTTGTAAAAGAGAAGAAATTTCTTGTTTTATAAGTTTTAAATTTTCCACACCCATAATAGTGTGTTTTACTCCTAAGAAGGGAGGTATCTGAAGAAATTCCAATTTGTAACCTTCTTTTATGGTTGATAAAACCCATTTGTCCGTGGTTATCTCTTGCCATTGTTCCAGAAAAAGAGAAAGGCGTCCCCCGACCGGTACTTCTGGGTACTTCATTAAAACACTCACCTCGTCATTGTTGAGAATCTTTGCCTTTTCTATGCGAGCCGACCGTAAAAGAAGGTTTGCGGGCATTGTGGTAGCCTTTGTTAGGATATGACCCCTTTCTTTCAAAAGGCCTACTTGAAAACTTCTGTGTTGGGGCACGAAAAGACCCTGTATTAAATTGCATTTCCCTACTAGTAGATGGGTGGAAAGATGCGCTTCGTTTGGCTGGGGAAGACTCAGTAACGAATGTTGCCTTACGCTTTCGTTCCCGACGATGCACATCGGGTAACAAGTCTTGGACGGCTTTCTTTTGGTCCTATTTCTCCTTCAGTGTTTTTTCTAAATTAAGACCGAACACACCATCTCCTGTAAGAGGCAGATTAGATACAATCTTTGAATTTTCTACTTCAAAAAGTGACCCAAAGCCTGCTGAATATAAAGCTGAATATTAATACCCATAAAAGCTGCCTGCTGTCCCCTATATGCCACTTTCTCTACCGCTCTGTACGGTTGTTTGTATAAAGAGCAGGCTTCTATCATATCATCCATTGTTGGAACTTGTAAAAATGTTCTTGTTTCCTCATCAATGGGAAACATGTCCAAATTTTCTTCGGGAAAAGCAGAGATGCTAGAAGGATTTACCGCTCTCCAACTTTGAGAGAGAACTTCTCTTTGAGAGTCATCCAATTTGATACCACCATTTTTAACCTCCTTTTTGGTCAATGCATCCTTGCCAAAAATGGAAAATAACCCTTTTTTCATAATATTGTCAGAAAAAGTGTTAGACGTTTGATCATTTTCCCGACTCAAAATCGGCATTTCAACATCAGACCTAGTGTCATCAGAGTCTATACGTTCTTGCTGTCCTGGCTGAATAGATAAAATGTCATCTGATTCATAAGAATCTTCATTCCTTGAGATTACTCTGCTAGTATTAGCCGTTCTAACATGGGCTAAATTTTCTCGATATTCTGTCCGTCTACACGATTCAGGAGAGGTAACTGGCTTTTTGGCCAAAACATTGCCGCCATTACCTTCGATCGCTTGACAAATACGATCTAGTTTAAGCTCTAAAGCATCTAATCTAGCTTTTGTCTTCGACTTCTTGTGACATTTATTCTTTTTAGAAGTAATACTTACCTCATCTGTTATTGAATCTTTCGCTGAAGTGACACGATCACGATCATTCACATGATCAAAACTGGCAATCCGATTATTACTACCTCCATCGGCTTCACCATCTAAATCCAAAGCCGTGGGCATCTTACTGGGCCCCGCAGTGGAAAGAGAAGTCATCGTTGTAGATGAATCACTCGAAATTTCGGACATCATAAAACCGAAAACAAACTAAAGTTCACACAAAAAACACGTGCGATTTCCACGCGCCGAGAAAGGAAACTGACATATTATATCACGTGTGCAGGAAGTCACATTATGATGACGTAGTACACACGTTTTTTGAACTTCCGGTAGACTGGTTTAGTCTATTTCCGGAAAGTGCGAGTTATAAATAGCGCAAAAAGGAAATCCATATGTACATATGTCAGGTAGGTTTTATGAAATAAAATGGGTTTAACGTCCCACTGTTCTGCGCATGCCCCGACTGGGCTAATTAAGACACACATACGCCATGCTAACTGTAAAAATCTTTCAAATCTGGATAAAAGCACTGAAATGTGTATGGGTGCCCTTTTAGGAAAATCCCGTTAGCGACTTGAGCTTTCACAATTGCCGCCTTTGTCGAAGATGGCTACCAGTATCGGTCTTTCAGGAATAGCAGCTATACCCATTTTGGTACATGTATCGACATTTGAGTGTTATCTCTGTTTGTATGCAGTTATCTGCTGTGGCATAAACCCAATACGATTCACGGATTGACAAGAAATTGTTACCTATCTCGTCATTCTCTTGCGCCAGTGGACTTAACTTAACTGGCTGCCTTGCAGATAATATATACTTGACCTATTTACTGAACACGAATCAGCAGCTGGTCTTAGACCTTTGACCAAGAAAACGAAGTTCGATATCCAGGTGTTTGACATAATGACCAATCTCGATAACCTCATTGGGTTTTTAAATGGGAATTGGTCAGTCTGTTTCACAGAGGTGTTGCAAAAGCCTTCGTTGTAACACAACTTTGTCCGGGGAGAATTAATTTTACTATCTTATATATGTATACCCATTTACACTAAATAGGAAATATTTTTTAAATCCAGATATACTTCCAAGGAATATATAATTGTTCTTAATAAATCAAATATTCATTAAACATATAACTAAGCTAATATTGAGAGCTGATTAACTCTCTCCGATGTCATCCTTTCCAGCAAAAGTAGCAGCAACGTGAATATTTACTTCTGGTCAGTTTAAGAACGTGGGTCTTTTTGTAAATATTTATTAAATTCTGTTGTAGCCTTGTTGTTCTTAACCCAAATACACTACAGTGGCCCTATGTACCAATTTCATTAAATACAGATCTATATCTCGTTTCGTTTTTTTTATACTTTTGATGTCCTACACTACATGAAGATCAGACAAGTTATAGATGTAGTTGACGTCAAGAGTCAAACGAACGGCTTTTGACCCATGACGTCAGAAATTGGCGTTTCTAGTGGTGTACCCAGAGTTCCGTGCTTTAAAAGTTCAAAAACTCGCCATAACACACGGTTTCATTGGTTAATCTCTCACATCACCCAGAACACGTCAGTGATAACAACTATTCCAGATCCTTGTGTAGTGAAGACAATTGAAACGAAATTATGAACTATAAAAAAAAAAATAGGATTTGTGTTTTTATCAGATTGCCCCGTGTACATAACCTTATAATTGTATTCTGGTGATATTTTCAAGCGTGGACTGGTGTTTACAAATAATACGATATACGGAACCATCGTTGTTAATAACATCTTTATCGTGGTAGTTTTATCCGGGAACTAGTATTCATCATAAACACGACATAATTCAGAAGCATCATTATTGTAAATTATAGAAAAGCTAATTGTTTGCTTACCTCATCTCGTCCCCACCTGGGATCTCGATATAAATCAAGAGTTGGACTGAAACAGCTCAGACCCTGATGAATGTGGTATGAACCTTGCTTCACAAAATAATTATTTTTTGCGCGAGTCTCAAGAGCTGTTACTCTAGCAACTCGGAACATCAAGTCAGGGCTGAAAATGCATAAAGACATCCATATTTAGAGTAATATCTTGATTTGGAAGTATGAATTGAACGGCCTAATTATCTGCACAGAATGAGCTAATGAAAACGGGCATACGCCACATAGCGTGTTCTATAAGGAAAATTTTGCCAGGACATCGGCGCTACAATCTATTCTTATTCCCAATTCCTACTATCAATGCTTCTTTTACGTGCATGGGGTTTTCCTCACATACGAACAACTAGACACTGTTCTTGTCAGATTTCCCAAGGAACTTTGCACTTTATCGATCAAAATCGACGATTATCAGAATGTTGATATACTAACCTGAAAGCTGCAGATAGTCCAATAGATTCCGGAAACGACGTGGCATTTCCTGCCGCGGCATCGCCATGAGCACAGTTACTCCACCAAACAAATGGTTTTATACCAAGTCTATCAATAGCTGGTGCTGCACCTGTACCATGTGCTATCTGACCTTGTATCTCCTCTAGTGTTAATCGTCCAACTAAATCATCCACTCGTACACCAAATGGTAAATTTGGATTCAGAAACGGGTACCTGTAGCTATGGAGCCCGACCAATAATGACAACAGGCATATGCCGATCGCATGTATTGTAACCATTGTAATTGTAGTATAACCAAGAGATTCTTTGGGAAAACTCTAAATCCATTCATCCACAAGAGCTAACGATGCTCATACCCGAACACTGATTCCAGCGAAGGGAATGTTGATTTACAAATAGATTACAGCGTTATTGTTTTATCTAGATAGATTACAGGTCACTTGTATACTACAGCGTTTATCTCAGACTCGTGCCGAAAATTATCATCTGTATTGAAGGTAAATGTTCTGAAACCCAGGTGACGGGTTACATTGGTGTTAGGTTGGGGGTGGAGTTCCAAATGGGTAGCATTGAATCAACCGGCGTGGTTTTGATTCCCCGGTTGCCGGTTGTACGTGACAAGTAGTAGCGTCCGCTGTCCAACCTCGTTGGTTTTCTCTGGGTCCTCCTATTTCCATCAACTGCTAAAGACCCCTACGCGCAAGCGAAATATGGAAATAAAATTGAACAATAATTAAACCCGAAATGACTTGGGCTTGTCATTAATTAACAATAAATGGTGTGAGTAATTAGGTTCTTGTATATTGCTACCTGAGATTAATTAACTTTGTTTCATCTGTATTTGTATATATTGCTAAGAAAATTTTTACACATTTCTCAACCAAAGTGTATTGCATTCAACACCCGTCTAGATCAGGAAGGTATCTGTCTCGGCCAGTTGGTTAGATTACATTTATCAGAATATATAAATATGATGGAGAATGTGCTCACATCATTGCTCCTTCAAACTTGGTCCAAGATGGCTTGAATGATATTTATTGATTAAAATATATATACAAAGACCAATCTGGTCCCAATCAGCCAAGAATGTGAAGCATCTTCTCCATGATTTAGCTCATTGGTATTGAAGAAATTACACCATTTATTGTCATTTTTGTCTTATTATCAAATATATGCAACTGTATGCAAACATATTTTAAATACTCTCGTTATTTAAATAATGGTCCGAATCAGCCTTATCGTGGTCCGAATCAGCCAAAAATCTGGTCCGAATCAGCCAAGAATCTGGTCCCAATCAGCCACGAATGTGGTCCGAACCAGCCAGGTCCCAATCAGCCATGGTCCCAATCAGCCGATTACCATTGGTATAATATGAAACCCCAGTGTATTTCAAACAAAGTAAAATTCACTATGCTTAAGTTCATCTCGATTTTCCGGCGTGGTTTCCACTTATCAGTGATGCAGAACGGAGGGCCTGACAAGGACAGCGGTCTAGTCGTTCGGATGGGACGAAATACCGAGGTCCCGTGTAGACATTGGCGTGCACGTAAAAGATCCCTTGACAGTTGGAATTCGAGACAAGAGTAGGTCGTAGAGGCGCTACCCGAGCAATTTCCCTCATAGCACACTGTATGGTGCATGTCCGTCTTCTATTAGCCCAGGTTAGATATAGAAGAGTAGAACGTTAATCCCTATTTTATCTAATTCTAAATCCGCATTGTGCATTTCATTATATCACCGAGAACATTATGTTTACTTTTATAGTTATCCGCTCCAATTAAAAAAAAGATAATATCTACGATGGAAAATATTTATTCAATATTGAAATTAATTCTTGGATCGTCCTAGATATTTCGATCCCAGGATCTCGAATCCACTTTGTAGAACATTTGAACTGATGGATCGTTTTTGATTGGGTTGTTGACCACCTACTGACAAAGTATAAGCCCCTGAAAAAAAACAAAAACATAAAATAGTTGATATATTTCAAGAAGCGTTGATCATACATTATCCAAGTACTAAATCTGCCTACTGCACATCTTTCTTTTAGCCTCAAATGTTATCTAAATTATGAATTAGACTTTAATTAACTAATTCAAACCATAATCAATTCTCAATGCCACCTCTAGCCTGGGATATTTAGCGGATTAGGATACATATTTGTAAAGATAATCAAACGTAAAGATAGATTATCGAGACTTTTTGATACATCGTAACGACTTTAGTTGTGATAATCGAGGGTAGCCTAAAATTCAAAAGCTAATATCTCGATTCAGCATGTTCTATTTAAAGATACATTATGTAAGATTTAGATAAAGAACTAGCCATTGTTATAATAGTTCGAAAGTAGATAATGTAAAATGAATAATTTGAAAATTTCATTCAAATTACTCTATTGCAAGCGAAGATATTAGCCTTTGCAGGTTTGACAGACGTATTCAATAATTTCAACCATGGTACTGGTTGATCAAAGCTATGTCCAGGTCCAGCATATCTGATTAAATCAAAGGATCGCTGAACCATTCTAATCTGTTTAATATCGGAGAAATCTTATGCCATCGAGAGATCAGTTAATTAATGTCTAATTAATACTTTAGAAAACATTTCAGGCCCAAAGAAAGACCTGCAATAGGCAGATTTAGCTCTTGCATAATGCATGTTTAAGTTATATATTTTAACTCTTTATCTTATCTCATGTAATGCCCCTTTAAAAGTTTCAAATTGTAAATCGGTTTTATTAACCTGACTGCAGTGCAGATGTATTGTTCGGGGTAAACGGTAATACTGACGTGGGATTGTTCAATATTTGATTCTTGCAGTGGTCTTAGACAGTGTGGCTGAGTGGGTAAGACGTTTGTTTGCTAACTCGGAGAAATCGTGTTCGATGCCGGTCTTGGTCGGCAATGTTCATCGGGATTTTAAAGCGTGGTTTCCCCTTGTCAGCCGAGCAGGGTAGGGGGACTGGCAACGGGACAACGCATAGTCGCACGGATGGGACGAAAACCCAAGATCCATTGGACGTGCACGTAGAAGAAACGTTTGCATTTCGAATTCGTTATAAGTGTCGGTCGTATCGCTGGTGTTCGGGCAAAATGTCTGTCATAACACACAGCATGGCATATGGCCGTCTTCATTAGCCCAGCCGGAGCAGTAGGACGTACAGCTTCATTTCATTTCATTTCATTCCAGCTTCAAGTAACACATTCTTTGTAACTAACGGAATAGATAATTAAAACTGCCAGTCCTTGACAGGTGAGATTTTCACACGGCACAGGTGCTCCTTTCTCGAAATGGATGTACTTTTATACGCGCCCCAGTTCAGCATTTAGCTAGATAGTAAAATTAATGCAGTTAGGTGAATCGATAGCGGCTATATATGCTGGAATCCTGAGTAGAATAATTCAATGATGGCCATCTTCGAGTCATTTTGTTTTTAATTCAATATCAACGCAGTCTTGCAGCACGAGCCCCATTCACAAACTGCCGAAACATGACATAGAAAGCTTAATAAGCTCACCAGACTCGACCTGCCAGCCGGTAGAACCATCAGCCCAGACAGCAAACACACCAGATTTTATAGTAAACGGAACAGTTATTCGGGCACCACCAGGTATAAAAACGCGGGAAAAGTTTCCCAGTTGACGCTTTGGTACTGTAACAGACGGCTGGGTCCATGAAAAGTAGACCTGTACAACCTGGATTATACAAAATAAGGAAGCTTCGAACATCAAATAGATGGAAAGTAATAACAATAGTAATAAATAAAATAAAACCAAGTACCAACAATCCAACCCATTAGACATAATTCGAAGTCCTAAAATCGTTAAGGGCAAAATAGTATAATCAGCAAATAGACTGTTCACCGTGTACAAAATACACGACAAACAGTGGTAACAGGTGTCCGGAATAGTAAGCTTACCCGCCATAGCTGTATTCAAACTATTTGGCGAAATGTCGGTAAAATAGCATGATTGGCCAGTAAAGTAAACGCTGCTTGAGGTGCGTTGAAAACAATGATAAGACCTTAATAAAACAACTTTTATCGGTATAAGTTGAACACATGGTTACAGAAATTCCCAACTAGATGAGTGTGGGATATGCTTTCTTAGTACCGTTGGACAGGCGATCCTACTTCTTGTCACGTACAAGCAGGGAATCGAAACCAAGCCACTTGGCTCAACGACAGACATGATGATGCAACGCACACGCGTGAATCATTCGGCCACCCAGCGCACCTACATTTTAATGTGGATTAAGTATAAAAATTACAGTAATTGTATGTAAATTGAAGGGTATCACTAGGGCTCAGTGAATAAAGTACTGACACATCAACTAGGAGGTCCCAGGTTCGATCCTTGTCTTGACCGAAAAGAGTTCCTGGGGATTTGTCAACGAGGTTGCATCTTGTTACTGGTGCCGGATGGAAGGCCTGGCAAAGAGCAGTGTCTGGTCGAAAATCCGAGGTCCACACATAAAGGAACCCGTATTATTTGAAATTCAAATAGAGTAAGAATCACAGCTGACCCAGCATCATCAGCGCGTTAAACAACTTTGCAAATTATTTTGTATTCAAAAACCTTTTGCTCATTTGTAATAATATATAAAAGCATTTGTGAATTTTGTTCTAATATATAAAGACGGTTTCATTACCTCTTCAGCATCAACAGTACCAGTATTTTCGACATCTACAGTACCACTGAAATCTGAGCCAGCTGGTATGGTTTGAGAAAATGCTAAGTTAGAATATTTAAATGTTGTATAAGATAAACCATAACCAAACGGATAAAGTGGTTCTGTGTTTATATATCGATATGTTCTTCCTTCCATACTGTAATTCGTTATTGGTGGGATCTGGTAAAATAAAAATATAATTTGTCCATGTAATTCGTTATTGATGGAATCTTGTAAAAATAAAAATATAAATTGTCCATACTGTATTTGTATGCTGGTGGAATCAGGTATTGAACCTCCTTGATAAATTGTATGATTCTTATGTATGTATATCAAAATCTTTTCGAAGAATTGCGGAAGTCAACAACTACCATAAACAACATAACTGCCATGAATATCATAATACTATGGAAAGCAGCGACTGCCATAAAATCATACAACTAGGGAAGATAACGACTACCATAACCATACATATCATAATACTAGGGAAGACAACGACTTCCATAACGATCACAAAGCTAGGAAAGATAACGACTGCCATAACCAACATAAAAATAGGGAACCCAACCACTACCATGACCACAATAAAACTAGGAAAGATAACGACTGCCATAACGACCATGCAACTAGGGAAAACAACGACTACCATGACCACAACAAAAACATAGAAATAAGAAAACATGAAAAGTTATTTGTTTTATTTTAGCCATTACTCCGCATCGACGCGTTTAATTTACGATTATTTTATAAATTAGTTTTTCTTACTTGATCTTCGCTCATTGGCCACGTCATCGGAAGTCTTCCAGCAGGAACTGAATCACTTCCACCTTTCATAGTGATGACGTTATACAGCGCGACACCTGTGGCCTGGGATGGGTAAAATACTTCTAATATGGAGGTAACTCTATCGTTACTATCTGGCCATCTTAGATCTAACGTTCCAGCATTAAATAAGATTAAGACGATCGCTGCATTGGGTGGACCTGTAATAAAATAAACAATTACAATATACAATCACAATATACAATTACCATATACAATTACAATACACAATTACAATATACCATTAAAATATACAATAAAGTTGGGTGGACCTGTAGTAAAGTCGAGATATTAAGTATGATAAATATATACCATAATAGACTATCAATCGGTTCACGTGATATGAATGAAATGAAATCAGGTTCAATGCCCTACTCGCCTGTACCGACTGGGCTAATGAAGTCTGGAATTACGCCATGTGCTGTGCTATGACAGGAATATGGCCCGGAAAGCGACCTATTATTATTTCAAATTCCATCTGTCACGTGATCTCTTACGTACACGACATCTGCGTTTCGTCACATTTGAGCAACTAGGCTCTCCTTCCTACACAACTGACAAGGACCAACCATGCCGGAAAATCCCGATGAACTTTCTCGGCAACCGAGATCGAACACTGGACTTGGCCCGGGCAACGGGGGTTTCGGAGTAGGAAATGTAAGAATACAATATAAAACATTTGGCTTAGTTTACTTTTGTAGAATAATTGTCAATATATATGATATAGACATATTGTTCGGTTGTGTATATCAGTAGCTTTGTGTTGATATACATCTAGTAGCAAAATGCACCACTAATCTGATTAAAACACAGATCCTATTTCGTTTCGTTTTTATAATCAAAAATTTCGCTTTACTTATCTTTACTACACTAAGATCTGGAAGAGTTGTTATCATTGACGTGTTCTGAATGGTGTGAGATATTACCTGATGGAACGGTCTCTTGTGGCAAGCTTTAGGGGTTTTTTTGTACGGAACTGTTGGTAACTCACTAGTAACATCAATGCTGTTTGGTTTAATCAAATGCCTGACGTCATAGGATCAAAAGCCGCTCGTATGCCCTCTGACATGACGTATCTCTACAGCCGCTCTATAGATCTGTATTTTAATCAGATTGATTGCATCACTTACTTCTATCAACAGCATCCTTCAGAATGTCAAGCTGGTGACCCGGAAGTGAAATATTTGTTCTATCATGTCCTTGACTCTCGACGTCATTTCCTTCAAAATAAAGGTGTTGGTCTTAGAATTCAATATTAAAACCAATTGGTTTGTACATCGGTAAACCTTGGAGTTACCCCAAAGACACAGAGAGAAATGGGTTTTAACGTCCACTCGACACAAACTAGGTCATTTCGGAACCAACATATGGTTCAATAATATTTCAATAAATCTGATTTTTATTCCTAATATTTATCTCATGACCCCAAATATCTTTCGAATATCAGAGTGTT
This sequence comes from Patella ulyssiponensis, assembly GCA_963678685.1. Classification (NCBI taxonomy): domain Eukaryota; kingdom Metazoa; phylum Mollusca; class Gastropoda; family Patellidae; genus Patella; species Patella ulyssiponensis. The sequence continues at coordinate 97,059,057 of OY783226.1, forward strand.
GGTACGATAAGTTGGACGAATTGTTAAGACCGATAGCTATACCTTTTTAGCGTACAACTGGTCTTTGACATCAAATATATAAAGGCAATGGGTAACAACATGGTGAGTATGTCTAAGTTACTGACTTACCTAATCCCAGACAAACAAAGACCACGTCAGCACCAGTGACAGCCATTTTTACTGCTGTAGAATTATACTGTAAACAGTTGTTATCACCAAGGCAACCAGGTGTTGATCTAACAGTGTTACCAAGTGGAGATAATCCGTCGATAGGTGTCGTTGTATATTCGGGCATGATATCCGGTGCATAGTTTCCTGTCTGTGCTTTAGGATTATCAATCATTGGTCCAATAATCTGTTTGGAAGAAGAATGCAACATGTAGTGATTCCTTGATCCATTGTTTTCAAATATTCTGTTGGACGCAGATTCTACACAACTTTTGCATGTATTTACTAGAAATCAGCATCCCTAGAATCCCCTATAGAATGCGTGGAGAGAGAGAGAGAAATGGGGTTTAACGTCCACTCAACACAACTAGGTCATATGGTTTTTAATTTTTATTTCAATAATTCGCTTGCGCGTAGGGGAGGAAACCGGAGTGCCCGGAGGAAACCCACGAGGTTGGGAAAGGGCCCCTATCTCCATGCCACATACGCTCACACCAGGGCTCGAAACTACAGCCGCAAGCCAGAGGTGACCGGCCAGATAGAGGTCGAAGCGCGGCACTCTAGACCACTAGGCCATCCCAACCCCCCAGAATGCGTGGATTTCAATAACACATATTTGGGTATTTTATTATATTATGACTTATGATATTTTAATACATGCTATCAATTAAAATGTTGCATATTTTCCTGTTTCTGTGAGGCTGCTTTCTTATTTTTGAAAAAAAAATACTTTAAAGCGGCAATTTCATATTTTTAAGTTATATTTTTAAAATATATTAAAATAAAGCCTTAAAATAGATGGTATCTATAAAAAGTCCTACCTTGTTAAAGAATAATCCTATAATTCACTATTGCCAGTTGAGAAAACTGGCAAAAATATCACTTTCAACATTAAATTCAAACGTTTGAAGATAGCTATGGCATGGGGGGAATTGGAAAACAAGGGAGGTAATTGTGTTTTTATTTCCGATGTGAAAGATGTTTAATTGTGGAAACTAAAGCCTATGATTGTATAATAGTGAGTTGGCAACCTATTGAGCAAAAGACATAGAAATAAATATGTTTTGACTTTCTTGGAAAATATGAAATTCCCACTTTAAGAGCTAGCAAATTGGAAGTATAACAATTAAGTCGTGATTTCTAGTCTGAAATCCGTTATAAGCGTAAATGCCACACCACTAAAGGTTCTTTTTAAGAGAAATAAATGTAAAGGTTTTTTTTTATAGAATTTAAAAGTTTTTAAGAATTTAAATACTTTTTTTGTTTTTTGAAGTTTTTAAGAATACGACATCGTTAGCTCTTCATCCAAAAAGCTTCTCGGGGAGAGGGTTATATGCTTGGAATTAAAGTTTTTTAAGATACATAGATGTAAGTTTTTACGAATCTAAAAGTTTGTAAGAACTGAAGTGGCTTTAAGAATGAATTTAAATGATTTTAAGAATTTAAAGGATTTTTAGAATTTAAAGGATTTTAAGAATTTAAAGGATTTTAAGAATTTGACAAGTTTTAAGAATTTAATGGATTAAGGAATTTAACGGGTTTAAAGAATTTAAAAGGTTTTAAAGAATTTAAAAGGTTTTAAAGAATTTAAAAGGTTTTAAAGAATTTAAAAGGTTTTAAAGAATTTAAAAGGTTTTAAAGAATTTAAAAGGTTTTAAAGAATTTAAAAGATTTTTAAGAATTTAGAAGGTTTCAAGAATTTAAAAGGTTTTATGAATTTAAAAGGTTTTAAGAATTTAAAGTTCTTAAGATAAATAACTGGAAAAATTGATTTTAAAAAGGCCGGGAATCGATAAATAAATGCATTTAAAAAAGTTTAAAGATTGAAATTCTGAAAGATTAAGTTTAAGAGGATAAGTTCAACTTACAGAGACGACATTGTATTTGGGTTGTTTTAAAGGTAGAAAGTTGTTTTTATTCTTCAGCAGAACAAACGATTTCATGGCTGCCTCTAGTGATAGAGCTCTGTGGGCGGGGGTTTGGATGATGGACAGATTCAATGCGTTGTAGGGAACCATATTTGGTGGATCAAATTCTCCCAACCTCATTCTAGTATACCATAATGGTTTTATTGACTCTCTTACAAACGTTTCATCTAATTTACCTTGTTTGACAGCTTCAACTGGAAATACGATTAAAATCAAACCATTACAAAAAGTTATACACTAATAAAACATTAAATGAATCCTATTGTTCTGCTCCGAATAGGACTAATGCAGACGGGTTGATGCCATACAGTGTGCTATGGTGACATTTTGTCTGGACAGCGGCACGACAGCCTACTCTTATATCGAATTCAAACTGTCAAGGGATCTTTTATGTGCACACCATCCGTCCTGGCAAGGCGATTCCACGCCGGAAATTCAGTATGAACTTTCTCCGCCAATGCAGGGATCGAACACCCGAGGTTAGCGAGTCAATGTCTTACCCACTGTGACTCCCCAACTATAAAACGAATGCAAATAACAACGAATGTGGGCGTTTATTACAAAACAAAATCTGTGATCTATGCAAACTCCACAATTGAAAAATGGTATCATGAGGTATTCCACAAAGATAAGCATACCTGTCCCTGTAATTAAGGGATCGTTTCTAAGCAATATTCTTGTGTTACAATGTCATTTTAGGATCCGATTGCTTGACGTATAATTTCGATTCTATTAGAGGGAAAGGTACATAAGATATAAATGGCAACGATTGGGGAGTAAATATAGTAGATCCCGTAAAATTGACCGAAGCGAAAAGAAGGTGAAGACAATTATATCCAAGTTCCTAAGCTCAACTGCCTGTACAGTTGGTGTAGACCATTCCAAAGGTGATGTATGTAAATCAAACGGGATACAAAATCAACTCTAATGACGCAAAATCAATTCAATTCTAATGAAGAAAAAGACATCCTAATGGTGGAAATGAGTAATTGTGCAAATCATTCAAATTCTGCTATAATCAAGAAAAGTAAAATATTCGTAAAACCATAGTTTAGACCCCCAATAATCAGTCCAAGCGAGAAGGAGACATCATCAAACTCAAAGTTGATTTTCATCATAATTGTAATCCAAACAAAACTAAGTTCATTTTTTTTTAAACTAAGTAAATACATAAAACATCTGTACAATAAATACTGACCCATAGAAAGATACGCGTTAGGTTTTGATGGATCTTGGTTCCCTGCATTGATATTACATCCAGCCTTCAGACTACCAGCAACTGTATCTACAGAATTATTATAATAATGATGTCCAGTCATGATGTCTTCTATAGCACCGACATCACTTATAACATATCCTGTAAAACCCCAATCAGTACGTAATATATCTGTTAACAGTTCTTTACTAGCACACGCTGGAACACCATTTACACTGAAATAATAAACAATTGTCCCACTGTGTTGTATATTAATTTTCAAATGTGTGTTGATCCCTAAATTTATTTTAGAGTAACCCCCCTTCGTTGAATCTTCCGTTCTCAGGAACCACATGTTAAAAGCTTGGACACTTAAAGATACACTATAGGAGATTAGACAAGGAGCTATAAGAGTTAAAAACTAGATAATGTAAAGGGGATTTGGTGAAAATTTCAGTCAAATTGATCCACTTTGAACCGAGATTTAAGCGATTGAAATTTGAGCGTAGCCTCGATCATCATTACTAAAGTCAGTACGATAAGAACATAGTCTCGATTAGCCATTTGTTTGCTTTAATTATTAATGGACGTTAAGAACCAGATATCATTCCAATCCAGTAAATATCGCAGGCTAGCGATGCCATCGAGAATTGATTATGGTCTGGATAAGTTAATTAATGTCGAATTAATAATTTAGATAACATTTCGGACGTAGAGAAAGACGTGCAATTGGCAGATTGAGCTCTTGCATAATGTATGTTTAAGTTATAAGTAGGCTTATATTAACTTTCAAATGTGTACTCAACCCTAAATTTATTTTAGAGTAGCCTCCCTTCGTTGAATCCTCCATTCCCAGGAATCACATGTTTAAAGTATGGACACTTAAGTAACACAGCAGTTCTGTAGAAAACAATGGGGTGGGTGGTATCCGGGATGGTATCCTATCAATAAAATGCATTAAATCATAAATTAGATCTAGTTTTAACACGCACCTGTTATATGCACAGAGTATACCATAAGTTCCTGCTCTAACACATGCATTAAAACCGGGTAAAAAACTCATCTGTAAATCTCGCATAGAAACCTGGAAAAAACGGATTGTTATGTTAAGCGAAACATGCATTTCCATCTTAAACCCGGTATTCGTACTGATGGTTCTTAACGTATAATTAAGAAAAGATTTGCACTATGTTTTTGATTGTTTTTTATGGTGTAGTCAAATCCATTTGTTGTTAATACATTAAGATTTCGATCTTACCTTAGAATCAAAGGTCATTATTGATACGGGGTAATTGGTTGGTCCGTCAGATGCAGCATAACTTTTACATGCAGCCGTCAACAAAGAATAACGAGAGTTATGTCCCTGTACACCGTGTATAAAGGCCTCGGCGTAAGCACTGGCTAATGTCGTATCTTCGCCCCATGTTTCCTGTTAAAATGACAAAAAAAATGTTGTATTAAGGTCTCGTTGTTTTTGCAATGTTGTATTAAGGTCTCGTTGTCTTTGCAAACTACAATATCTTGAACGATGGGTCATTAATAGCAATATCTGTTCACAAATGGTTCAGCCTCTTTCAGTATTTACAAATATATTTTGTAATGGGGTTTAACGTCCACTCGACACAGACTAGGTCATTTCGGGACTAAGATATGGTTTCAATAATTAGCTTGCGGACACCGAGAAAACCCACCAGATCGGACATGCAACCCTACTCCTTGTCACGTACAAGCGTCTCTCATTCAGTCATCCAACCCACGTGATAGAATGGAATAAACCGTAAGAAATTTCAATACGCGAAAAATACAAATCACGCATCTTTTGTTTAAAAGAAAGAAACGCTAAATTTACCTCACCTCTGCCCCACCTTGGATCTCTAAATAAATCAAGGTTTGGACTGAAACAGCTCAGGCCCTCTTGAATATGGTATGAACTTTGTTTCACAAAATAATTATTTTTTGCACGTGTCTCAAGAGCTGTTGCTCTGGCAACACGGTACATCAAGTCAGGGCTGAAAGTGCATAAAGTAAAGACATGCATATTTAAAATAATATCTTGATTTGAATAAATGCACATTCAAATTAAATATAGAAAATATCACATCTACGATACTAGATTTTGCTGCATACTTCGTTTATATTTTGGCAAGTGGTGGGGAACGACCATGCTTGATATTTATCTATAATTTGTATTTTATCTGAATGAGGAACTTTCTCGGCCAACACCGAGATGGACCCCGGGGGCACCAGGACAGTGCCCCAGTGCTGTACACACTGTACCACTATGTCTCTGTCATCTATTTGACCAGGTACAGTAGTATATGTATAACAAAAGTAGTTTATAATTTATTTTTGTGATGTGAATTTAAATGCTGACCTGAAAACTGCCGATAGTCCAATAGACTCCGGAAACGATGTGGCATTGCCTGCTGCTGCATCTCCCCGAGCACAGTTACTCCACCAAACAAATGGTTTTATATTAAGTCTATCAATAGCTGGTGCTGCACCTGTACCATGAGCTATCTGACCTTGTATCTCTTCTAGTGTCAATCGTCCAACTAAATCATCCACTCGTACACCGAATGTTAAATTTGGATTCAGAAACGGGTATTTGTAGCAGTGGAGCCCAACAAGGATTGATAGCATACAAAACACATGTAGTAAAACCATTTTAGTTTTGTGGTATTGAACATTCGTCATAGAAAATAAATTAATACTCTGTCTCCTCCGATAGTTCATCCAGAAGAAGCATTGTAAAGAAGGGAGTATGATTTTATAACTGATATAAATCCCCGACAACGCTGTTCCTTTATCTGCGATATCTATTATTTGGGTCAGTTTATAAAACACCGTTTATCTCATACCTTGTCGGGAAAAAGACATGTGCCGATAAATACCATTGTGGTACCCTAATAAAGTAATGGAAACCCTGTTATTTGAACAAGACTATGACATCTGTGTTGATTTCTTCCTGACTGGACAAAAGGGGGGTTAATCCTGTTAAACTTTTCTCAAAGTTTAAATAATGCCAATCTAGAAATCGGTTATACTCGGGGGGTGTGTGTGAACAAATGACACCACCCCAAGTCCTGTAACGTCAACCAATGACATGAAATGAAATGAAATGGGGTTTAACGTCCTACTGTTCTGCTCCTAAACTTGGCCAATGAAGATGGGGTCATCCAATGAAAAAGATTGAAGGGGAATCAGTTGCGATAAACATCGTTATATTTCACACCCATCAAACTTATTATCCATATAAAATTGTATATACAGTATTTTCAGTTGTAATACGTTACAAGAGAAACAAACCTTATATTAGCACACGGATGTCAAATCAACTACATGTACATGACCACAGTAGTCATCAAATCTGCAGGACAGTGCGTGTGGTCATATTAAACTGAAGGGACGGACAGGTTAATGATGGGGAATGGAAGGATAAACATGTGAATGTTGGGTAATTAAAAAGACAAACACGTGCATGTTGGGTAATTGAAAGAACCAACGTGTCAATGTTGGGATATTGAAAGGACAAACACGTGCATGTGATCATATTAAGGGTAAACAAGACTGAGACAAATTAGCACAATCATATCCTAACACCTGAAATGGGAGGGATTGGGACAAATGCATTTACATCAACTGTTATTCCTATATTTCAGGCTGAAACTGGAACGTCATGTTCTTCTGGCAGTGTCGTAATTGTTTTAATTTATCTCGACGATCGATGCTTGACTGAATACTGTCAGCATTTCCAACAGTCTATTTATCAAAATTGTCTTGAGAAGGTCCCTAAAACCCCCACAAGGATTCGCTACTTTAGCGCCCACAGGGGTACTTCGTCGAGGTTCGCAAGTCAGTTCGTTTGACATTTCTTTTGGTCGGATAAACTAGTTTCTGGTCAGATCTATTTATCTCGACGATCGGTGCCTGACATAATACTGCCAGACAGCATTTCCGACAGTCTATTTATCAAAATTTTCTGGGACTCCTTACTTTGGCGCTCGTGAGTGGGCTTCGTCGAGGTTCGCAAGTCCGTTCGTTTGACACTATACCTCAAGGACCAGTGCCTGAAATACTGCCAGGCTGCATTTTCGGCAGCCTGTTTTTCAACATGCTTGTTGTTATTGCACGGAAAACCCACACCACTTCTCTATATGATTTCTACTAAAATTCGCGTAAGCCAGCAAAAATGTGCAATAACATTGAAAATGTCTAGTTTTTGCACAGTTAGGCTCCAGTGAGGGAGGTAGAGGGTAAAACAATCTGCTTAATGAACGAAAAGAACAAAGGAAGATATCCTTCCGTGTTACAAGATATGTTTAATAAGCCTACAATAAACTGTACTCTTATTGATATTATTTGGTGTCGATGTAATGGGGGGGGGGGGGGCGTATGGCTAACGCGTGCGCGTTGTGCCATAAGGTCTGCAAGTAAGTCAAGTGGTGTGGTTTCAATTTCCAACCTTGTGGGTTTTCTCCGGGTCTTCTGGTTTCCTCCCACTGCTAAAAGACTTATACGCTCAAGCGAATTAATAAAATGAAATTGAACATGTTCGTCCCGAACTGCCGTAGGTTGTGTCGAGTGAATGTTAAAGCCCCCCCCCCCTCTCTCTCTCTCCCTCCTCTCTCTCTAGCACGCGTCGTTTTCGAATTTGAACATGATCAGCTAACTGCAATAAAAAGTAGATGTTCAAGCCATGAATAACTATAAGTTTAGTGTGGATCGGCACCAAAGGTATAAACATAAATACAAAGATACATATTTATTTAACATTAATAATTTAATTTCTGAAACCGCCCAGATATTTCTATGTAACAAATATATTGAAACTTAGAAAATCTATTTCTTTCGGTTAATTTAATTCCAGGATCTTCCTAGATATTTTGATCCTGTGATGTTGAATCCACTTTGTAGAACATTTGAACTGATGGATCGTTTTTGATTGGGTTGTTGACCACCTGCTGATAACGTATAAGCCCCTGAAAAAAACCATAGAAAATAGTTGATGTATTTCTGGAATAAGCTTGGTGTCGTGCATGAGGTAATGTCAATAATGTGCTTCTGTACAGTAAATAAAAGAGATCGATTTTGTATTTTAGCAGTGTTTAAAGATGACTAATAATTCGATTAAACTATCGTGGAATGCCGTAATTTACCGAGTGTATAGCGAGTGTTTTCTATCGTGGAACTTAGTGATATGAGAGGATATCGAGTGTCCAGTACGTCTACTGTGTTTTCGATCATGGAATTCTGTAATTTGTGTTTTCTACCGTGGAATTCCGTTATATAACGAGTGGATATCGAGCAACGGCGTGTACAGTGCGGCCACTGTGTAACCGGTAGTGGAATTCCGCAATTTACCACGTGGATATCGAGTAACAGCGTGTACAGTACGTCTACCGTGTTTCTATCGTGATATTCCATAATTGACCGAGTAAAGGCGTGTACGTATGTCTACCGTGTTGTCTATCGTGGAATTCCGTAATTTACCAAGTCGATAGTGGGTAACGGCGTTTACAGTACGTCTACCGTGGTTCTATGGTGGTATTCCGTAATTTTCCATGTTGAGTATCGAGTAACGGCGTGTACAGTACATGTACGTCTACCGTGTTTTCTAACGTGGTATTCTTAATTTATCTCTCGGTATTGCATTTAGCATAGGTATGGAGACGTTGCTAGCCGTTGATTTTACGTAACAGGCGTCATAGAAATTTAACAACATACATATGAAATATAAATAATCTCACCACCCTCTATCTTCCAGCCGGTAGAATCATCAGCCCAGACGGCCAAAATATCAGATTTTATAGTAAACGGAACAGTTTTTCGGGCACCACTAGGTATAAAAACACGGGAAAAGTTTCCTAGTTGTAGCTTTGGTACTGTAACACTCGGTTGGACCCATGAAAAATAGACTTGAACAACCTGTATCATACCAAATAATGTAGACGGGAACATCACATTAGTGGAAATTAACAACCGATATATTAAAAATGAAACCGTATAGTCACATGATTCAAAACCGCGGAACTAAGAGCTTTTGGTTTTTAAATAGTTTTTTTTCCCGAAGAAAAAACAAGAACAAAATTTTACGGAAAAACAACTTGGAGTGACCTAAAAAAAAAACATCTATCGTGTTGAGCAATTGGTATTTATTGCTGGTTTGGGGGCCTTTGGGTGAGATTTGTCACTATAAGCTTTCAAAACGACCCAAAACCTTGCCACGCCTAGTATGCTATGCTTTCGAAGCAAACATTTATAAGCTGTTTGTGAGTTTGTTCTAATATATAAATACCTCTTCAGCATCAACAGTACCAGTATTTTCGACATCTACAGTACCACTGAAATCTGAGCCAGCTGGTATGGTTTGAGAAAATGCTAAGTTAGAATATTGAAATGTTGTATAAGATAAACCATAACCAAACGGATAAAGTGGTTCTGTTTTTAGATATCGATATGTTCTTCCTTCCATACTGTAATTCGTTATTGGTGGAATCTGGTAAAAATAAAATATAATTGTCCATACTGTAATTCGTTATTGGTGGAATCCAAGAATAAATAAATTCAACGATCAATTTTAAACCTCATTTTACATGGACATTACATTCTCATCTTAAGAATAAGGAATGGAACGAATACCATCGCGTCAACACAATGTCGCCTGTACATTTTGAGAAATGGGGTTTAACGTCCTAGTGTTCTGTTCCGACTGGACTAATGGAGACGTAAATAGGTGGTAACTATGGTAAAGTGTGTTATTAAAGGATGGACAGTTTCGTTTCGTTCTCACTTGCTCTTGATCAAAGGGTACTATTTATATGCATGCCAGGGATTTGGTCCCACTCGAAATCTCTTGACCTATGACGAAATCTGGTATCGGTCTTGCCTTTAGCTTTTACCATAATTAGTCCACTTTCAAATTGACAATCTTACTTGGTCGTCGCTCATTGGCCAAGTAATCGGAAGTCGCCCAGATGGAACTGAATCACTACCACCTTTCATAGTGATGACGTTATACAGAGCAACGCCTGTGGCCTGGGATGGGTAAAATACTTCTAATATGGAGGTAACTCTATCGTTACTATCTGGCCATCTTAGATCTAACGTTCCAGCATTAAACAAGATTAAGACGATCGCTGCATTGGTTGGACCTGTAAACAAATGAAGAAATCGTCTTGTAAAATGGCCCCGATTTGAAACAAATGCCATATACATGTATTCTTTTTTCAAATTAAATATATTTCAATTTCGCATCGTTCTCGTTCTCGTTCTCGGGTCAAATCTTAACATCCCTAATAATGACCAAAATCCGAGGAGAAATTTGATCTATGAATGCGATGCTATAAAGATGAAACAAACGAGTTTCGTTTTCTTGCTATGTCACGTATTCTTCACACTCGGCAAACCTCGACAGAATCCAGGACCTACATCTAGTCTCGGCTGTATGACGAATTCCGCCATATTGGAACTACTTTAAAGGTCCCAGATGAAACATGACTGCGCCCATGGTGTCTTGTAATAGCGTCAAGTTTTCCTGTTAAAGTAAACCGGTAGCCGCATCGCAAGTGTATGGGCGTAGGTACATATCACCAACTGTCATACAGCCGAGACTAGATGTGGGTTCCGGAATCTGTCTAGGTTTGCCGAGTGGTATTCCTCACAGCGAAGAGGATTCTGTAAACAAATTGTTCAAGGGTCCAGAGATAGCTAGTATGAGTTGGAAGATACGCAAAATATTTTTTGGGTTCCGACAACACAAATAACAATAATGTATCACTTACTATTGGCAACTGCATCCATCAGGATATCAAGCTGATGACCCGGAAGAGAAATATTTTTTCTATCATGACCTTCACTCTCGACGGCATTACCTTTAAAATATAACTTTCTTCATTTAAACATATATTTAACTAGAAACAGATGGGCCATTATCTGAAAGCGGTGCTAGCTTTACACGTGCTTTATTATGAAAGAATATTTCCTCTTATATAGTGTATGCGTGTTTTGGGAACGGAATTTTACCAGCATCAGGGAGCCGTGGCGGCCAACTGAGTAACGCGTTGGCTCGACCCCAGTGTTAGCGGAGAACGTTAAATTCCTTTTCTTTTGTCAGCGGCGCAAGAACAACGTATGGGTTAAGTTTTTTGAAGAATTGGGGGGAGATCAATGACGCAAAACCCCAAAAAGTATAGCGGCCGAGAAAGTACTGACTTACCTAATCCCAGGCAAACAAAGACCACGTCAGCACCAGTGACAGCCATTTTAACTGCTGTAGAATTATACTGTAAACAGTTGTTATCACCAAGGCAACCAGGTGTTGATCTAACAGTGTTACCAAGTGGAGATAATCCGTCGATAGGTGTCGTGGTATATTCGGGCATGATAGTCGGTGCATAGTTTCCTGTCTGTGCGTTTGGATTATCAATCATTGGTCCAATAATCTGTTTGATAGAGACAGAGAGAGAGATAGAGAGGAATAAACATAAAAATCCCATAAGAGATAGAGAGGAATATATATATATATATATATACCTCCAATAATCAGTCAGCGACGAATCCAAACCACACCAATTGGCTCAACGAAAGACCTTCTGATCAAACGTCTGAATGGAGACACTCTGGTTAAAATGCAGATCTATATTTCGTTTCGTTTTTTCATACTTTCAAAGGCCTACATGAAGATCGGACCAGTTGTACTAGGGGGTCGCATCAAGGTTCATACGAGCGACGTTTGATACTATGAGGCCAGACATTGATTTATCAATCAGCGTTGACGTTTCTAGGAGTTTACCCACTAGAACCGAACAGAGCACGCCAAGAACTCGCCGTAACAGACCGTTTCATTGGCTAATTTCTCACATCAACTAGAATCATTGTAATATAACAACACTTCCAGATCCTAGTGTTGTTAAGACAAGTAAAAAGGTTATTTTGAACTATAAAAAATCGAAAGGAAATAGGATCAATGTTTTTAACTGGTTGGAATAGAGAAAACGTCAAAAAGCACAGTAGAAATTAACGTGCTATATAATTAAGGGAGTATTATTATTATTGTTCAAGATTCGTTATCAGATAATCGGGAATCGGATCTTTAAGATAACATTGTTTAAAGATATCAGAAGATTCCGGGATACCAAAGTATTAAAATAGTTCTTCATCCAAACAGGGGGATGATCAATAAGTGGGTTTAAAGACGATACAGAGACCTTATATATATATAAATGGATTTAAAGTTTTAAAAGGGGTATTTAAAAATATTGAAAGATTTATAATTTCAAAGATAAATATATAGATTCAAGCAGTTTAAGAAGATACGTTGAACTTTACAGAGACGATTTATAAAAGGATTTAAAGTTTTTAAAGAGGTATTTAAGAAGAAAAATTGAACTTACAGAGACGACATTGTATTTGGATTGTTTTAAAGGTAGAAAGTTGTTTTTGTTCTTCAGCAGAACAAATGATTTCATGGCTGCCTCTAGTGAAAGAGCTCTGTGGGCGGGGGTTTGGACGATGGACAGATTCAAGGCGTTGTAGGGAACCATATTTGGTGGATCAAATTCTCCCAACCTCATTCTAGTATACCATAATGGTTTCACGGACTCTCTTACAAACGTTTCATTTAATTTCCCTTGTTTGACAGCGTCAACTAAAAAATTAGATCACAATGACTATATCATTGACTATCGAAACAATCACTGTATTTTGTGATCATTCATATTTGAAGAGCACAGGGGAAGAACGATCTATGTCACTTTTTTTTAAACGAACCCCAGTTAATGGCGCCATCTGGAAGCAAATTGTATAAGCTTTCTGTGGAACAATTCATTCATGTAAAAACGTTCGGAGTCACATCGAAACAAGGCCCTTCTGAAATGACCTCCCGGACAAATACGCCCACAGTACCCTTTATTTGACCTTAATTTGACTGAAAAGTGGACTTCAGTTGATTCGTATTAACATCATTTTGAAATTTTAATTAAACCCACTTGTTGTTATGTTCACGTCAAGCAATCTCGTCCAAAAGTTTGTTTTGCCTTTTATGCGAAAATACAAAAATGTGACTTAGATCGTTCTTCCCCTGGACTCTTCATTTGGTTCTTGGGCCTGAATTGATTCATGGTAGATTCGGAGGGTGATATAGAACCCGAAATTATGGAAGTCCCCGCAAAGAATCGACCAAAGCTGAATGAAATCAGTATGCAAGTCTGCCGCTCAACTTGTGCATCTGTCGGGTTATTATGGAAGTGCACACTGAATGATGTATTTAAATCAACATCATTGCCAGTATCGCAGCCTACGTTACACGAGCCCCTCCACTACGATTAACAATGTCCTAGCAAGCACCTGTCTGCGAGATCACCCAGGCTGAAATAGAAGTTACGCCCGACAAACGAAAGAAGAATACGAAGGGGGTTACTCAGCACATGAAGTCAAAAAGATGTTGTGAAATCATTACTGACCCATGGAAAGATAGGCGTTAGGTTTTGATGGATCAGGGCTCCCTGCATTGATATTACATCCAGCCTTCAGACTACCAGCAACTGTATCTACAGAATTATTATAATAATGATGCCCAGTCATGATGTCTTCTATAGCACCAACATCACTTATAACATATCCTGTAAAACCCCAATCAGTACGTAAAATATCTGTTAACAGTTCTTTACTTGCACACGCTGGAACACCATTAACACTTAAATAATAAACAAATGTCTCACGATGAAACTGATACCATTAACACTGATGTAAGTAACGAACACAGCTCACCAAGTATTTTGAGTCTTTCTCTCCCTTTTGCATGGCAACTTTTGTTGACTTTTTGGTGTAGAATCTAAGGAAGGGGTTTGAAAATACATATTCGGACATGTTTTGGTGAATATTCATGATTTTGAGGCGAAAGGATATAAGAGTTGAGCGTTAGGTTGAAATGTGGGCGGATAATATGTATGTAAAGCTTTCCGTGGTGAACCTCAGACGTGTCTTTGAGCAAGAAGTTGCCAAATGTTGCTCCATCGGTGGCATGGAAATCATCTACCCAACGAAAATTTGGGAAAAAGTTAGAGCCGCTCTAAGAGACGGGAATTAACATTTAAGTCAATGGGGAAACATTAGTGATCTGTAGCCTGCTAACTTTCAAGTGTGTGCTCAACCCTAAATCTATTTTGGAGTAGTCTCCCTGCAAACTGCGCCCTTGCTCTCTGCATTCTGAAAGGAGTCTTCTTAAGTTTTAGCAGACATTTGAATATAAAGACGGAAAAGACCGAAGAATTTGATGAGTCAATAACTGACCCACAGATAAAATGTTACGTCCTTACGTCATTTATTATTTTCTTAAAATATACTGTCCTGTTATGGAGGGGGGGGGGGTTATCTAATTAGGACTTATTTCTAGTGGGGGGGGGCTTTTAAGACCTGTGGCCTGATATTATCATAAAAGTACAGAAAACCTGTTTGCTATTATTCATTTTTCACTATCTGTTTATATACTGTTTATCTAATAATAAGCGCAAAATAACGACACTAAACCGCGCCCCAAATATTTCGCCTACAATAATGATTTCTTAGGTGTGTTCTTAACCGGCCCCATCCTCAGCCCCTCCCAAAAAATAAATTCCGTAGCCCCACCAAATTTTATGGACTGGCTACGGACCCGCACTAAACGCAAAAACAACCCATTCGAAAAGACAAACCTGTAGACAAGACAAACTACATAAGATATTGCAGGAAGTAAACAAACTACACAGCAGGAAGTAAACAAATATCAGATCAACGAGGCCGGACTTACCTAAAACCTAATCACACTGATCCGCTGTGAATATTCGCTTGGCCGCTACAATATACGACCGTCGCATAATCTGTGTTAAACAGATTGATACCTAATATGATATACTGTATGTACAATACTTACCTGTTATATGCACAGAGTATACCATGAGTTCCTGCTCTAACACATGCTTTAAAACCGGGTAAAAAACTCATCTGTAAATCTCGATTAGAAACCTAGAAAAGTGATTGTTATTTTAAGCTATATTATACGTACTGATGTTTATTATCGTCTTATGTTCCTTAAAGGAGGCAAGTCGTTATAACTCTATATCACTCAAAGTCTTCGACATTGCAAACAGGAATTTAAATCAACATTGATGTTGTTATCCCACGGTGAAAATAAGGGCTTCTGATATCCAATATCTAAAGAGGCGTTTTAAGGTTTATCATGGCGGAGGCTATACTATGTTGAGGGCCCTCTTTCGCGCGGGGGGGGGGGGGCTGGGAGGAGGGGTCGTGATTGATGATTTTCATAGCAGTGCAATGCCTGCATTCTCATTCAGTAGTGGATTCGACAGTAACAGTGTAACGAAAACGATTGACTCGGACTTGGGGGCCCTTTCCCTTGGCCAGAGGGGCTCTTTTGTCAGGCGAGGGGCCCCTGTGTCTGCCTTTAGGGCCCCTACCTAACTAGGGTACATTTCATTTTTCTCATCGGTTTTAGCATTTTTCTCCCGTTTTATTTGTTCAACTTCTTTGATTTTTTTTCGCGAGGAGGCTAGCGCCTCCAGCGCCTCAGCTATAAAACGCCTTTGAATATCTAAGACAAAATGAAAATCCAGGGTTCTTAAGCAATAAGCCAAGGGAAGCAACTGCAGGGACCCGGGAAAAAGCCACGTGGTTGGAAGGCGATCCTACCCCTTGTCACGTACAAGCAGAGCACCGAAACCACGCGACTTGACTCAATGGCCGACTTTCAGATCCAATGCACACTCGTTAACCATTCGCCCCCTCCCCCCCCCCCCCCCGTATCTTATGCTGTAACTGTTCTTACTTTAGCATCAAACTTCAGTCTTGAAACAGGATAACTGTCCGGTCCTCCAGAGGCTGTGTAATGTTTACATGCTGCTGTCAACAAGGAATATGCAGAGTTGTCTCCCTGTACACCATGTACAAAGGCTTCAGCATAGGCACTGGCTAGCGTAGTATCTTCGCCCCATGATCCCTGTCAAAAAGCGCATTTTCTTTAATTTAGATATAGAATAAAGTGACAAAAGATCTCGAACCCGGTTAAAGAATAAAATAACATCGTTTCTATGATAAATGGGTTGATTTCTATTCATAATATACGTATATCAACTCAACAATTCAGTGTTTACATGCTACTAATAAACAACATTTCACACGAGAGAAACTCTGTGTTAAACATTTTTATTGGTTAAAATAGATAAACAAGCATCCCACCGCCAATCAAGCATAGTTCCGGGCTTAATTTAAAAAATGAAAGCTACTCTGGTGTGAGACCCTGTCTCTTAAAGATACATTGTGGGAAATTAGATAAAAAAAATGGCATGTTCTCACTATAATAGATAAAAGCTAAATAATGTGAAGGGAATTTGCTGCACTCAGAACCAAGAATTTAGAGATTGAATTTTGGCCTACTAAAGTCGGTACGATAAATAACAGCTCTCGGTTATCCAATTCTTGATTTAATCATGAATGAACATATCAGATTTATCTCTTACATAATGCATGTTTAACAGTTAGTGTATATTAATAAATAAAATAACCTGTAGGTCACGTGTTCGATCCCTGCATTGGCCGAGAAAGTTCATAAAGTTCATCTGTGGTGCAGGACGGAGGGTCTGGTAAGGCACAACATGGAAGAATTATTTGCTTACCTCATCTCGTCCCCACCTGGGATCTCGATATAAATCAAGAGTTGGACTGAAACAGCTCAGACCCTGATGAATGTGGTATGAACCTTGCTTCACAAAATAATTATTTTTTGCACGAGTCTCGAGAGCTGTTACTCTAGCAACTCGGAACATCAAATCAGGACTGAAAAAGCATAAATTAAATGAACGCATTAAGAACAATACACCTAAGGACCAGAAAAATACATCTTACGAGTGTGTGACTTCATATCAACAATCGCCGCGCACTTCTTGTCCAATGCAAAATCAATCACCCCAAGCTGTACGTTGATCGCAAATTAAATGGTGGAGATTTGACTTTATTTTTCAAAGAGCGCCGCCCAAAGAACCACAAGAACCAGTGGAGTTACGATTGGGATCAGTCCCAGGTCCAAATATATCACGTACTGATCGCTTAAAACGTAAATAGAGGATTGCACAAAGCAAATAAACCTCGAGCTTTTTCTCGCTTCCTCTGATCTCGTGAAGGTAAATGATTTTTACGAATATTTTCTTTCGAACAGATATCCTTTGGGTCTCAAAGAAAAACCCTCAATTTTAGCATGAAGTATCAGTGAGTGGAAAATCTGTGCACCTGCCTGTTATCTCTAGCCACTTTAGCCAGTAACGATAACTGCATTACAGACACTTCCGGGTATTACCTTGGTGCTATGAGAAAATGGCACCCGGGCAGAGGCGCTACTGTATGTTCTTATTTGGAATTCGAACTATCATCAGATCCCTCCTGCATCGCTGATATGGGGAAAGCAGGGCGGACCATAACCTGCACAACCAGGTGCCGTACACAATGAATCAGCGCGAGTCTCTGATCTATATGTCCAGGTATAGTAGTCTATACATGACATAAAAAGACTGTTATTTATATGTTCTTTGTATGAACCCAGAATGTGTGTGAACTAACCTGAAAGCTGCAGATAGTCCTATGGACTCTGGAAACGACGTGGCATTACCCGATCCGGTATCTCCCCTAGCACAATTACTCCACCAAACAAAGGGTTTTATACCAAGTCTTTCAATTGCTGGTGCTGCACCTGTACCATGAGCTATCTGATCTTGTATCTCCTCTAATGTCAATCGTCCAACTAAATCATCCACTCGAACACCCGGTGGTAAATTCGGATTCAGAAACGGGTACTTGTAGCTTGTCAGTTTTCCGAATAGTGGTAACAAACAAAAGACAATGTTTTGTAATTTAATCATTTTGTTATGCGCTATCGGAGATTCTTCAGGAACAATGTGTAACCCTTTTCGCTTTCTAGCTGATATATACTAATGATGCTTAGTCCCGAACACGTAATCCAAAGAAGGGAACATTGTTATAAAAATAAAATATAGATATAAATATATGACAACGCTAAATATACTTTTATCTACGGTATCTATTTTGTAGGTCAGTTTTACAAAATCACGATTATCTCCAAGCGTGACCCAGCAACTGTTGAAAAAAACATATGCTAAAACACATAAATGGGCCTTGCGTTTTTGAATATCCCTACCGTAGTTTAATAGATAATGGTAAATCAATCTTTTGTGTTGGCGTCATTTTGGCAGAATTAGTCCTGTCATGCCACCATCGACGCTACGGAGGGAATTTAATTCAAAATTATACCCGGTGCTATAGTGCAAGAGACTCACATTACACAAACCTGTGGACACGACATATCGCTTGCAATAAACAATAAAATATACCAAATAAAGTACCAAATAGCATGGACTTCCAATTCACAGCCTAAAACAATTTTTTTAACATTCGGATGGTCTAAATCTTCATATTGACAACAGACCAATAATACACTCTTCTTATTAAAAAATGAAGGGGATGACCATCGTCTCTACTGTTCGACGATTCTAGACCAACATTTCAACAAAAGATGTAAGATTGGATGGCCGAATGGTTAGCGCGTGCGCGCTATATCATAAAACCTCTCATTGAGTCAACCGGCGTGGTTTCGAATCCCTGATCGTACGTGACAAGGAGTAGGGTCGCCTGCCCAACCTCGTGGGTCTTCCCCGGGTCCTCCGGTTTCCTCCCATTGTGAATTACTGAAATAGAATTAAACCATATGTTAGTCCCGAAATGACTTAGTCATTTAGTTGCCAGGCAACGAAACATACGCCCACAGCAGCTAAATCGTCCGGGCAGTCAACAAGGGTTGTCGCATATTTTTACTTTTTTGGGGAATGAAATATTTGTTATACACTAAAATCTGATTAAGAGTAACAACTCATTTTGTAATTATCTGAAAATCATTAGAATTTGTTTGCTTTTTATAAAATTTTGCCCCACGCTAACAATTAGTATAGGAAACATTTAACATCATGGATTTAGCTGTTCAGTTATCAATATTCATTGAAAATCAAAATACTTGTTCGTTTCAACACCTTATACTCTGTGTATCAATCTGAAGTCAATTGGATGATAAGTTTGGCATCTTTAGTGTCACAAGGTTTTTTTAAGTGATCAAGGGAGATAACTCTGGAAGTAATTATTTGAAATCGCTGAAAATCAATAGGCTTCTTCGTCTTATGACCTTAAACACTGTGTATAAATTTAAAGTCAATCGGATATTAACTTTAGCCTCTCGAGCATTCACAAGATTTTTCAAAGTGATCAAGGGTCATAACTCTGGCAGTAATTATCGGATATTGCTGAAAATCAATAGGCTTCTTCGTATTATGACCTTAAACACTGTGTATAAATTTAAAGTCAATCCAATATTAACTTTAGCCTCTAGAGGGTTCACAAGATTTTTCAAAGTGATCAAGGGTCATAACTCTGGCAGTAATTATCGGATATTGCTGAAAATCAATAGGCTTCTTCGTCTCATGACCTTAAACACTGTGTATAAATTTAAAGTCAATCGGATATTAACCCTGGCCTCTAGTGCGTTCACAAGAAATTGTGGATGATGGACGGACGGACGGACCGACGGACGGACGGACCGACAGACGGACGGACGGACGGGGGCGATGGCAATATACGTCCACATTTCTATGTGGGCGTATAAAAACTGTATATTTTAAGGTTCCAAAGAAAAGAAGCTCTTAAGCTATGAACAAAAGACAGAATTAAAAATATTAAACTTTTATTCCCTTCTATGTAACAAATATATTTTAATTAAGATAATCTATTTCTTGGTTTAATTCCTGGATCTTCCTAGATATTTCGATCCCAAGATCTCGAATCCACTCTGTAGAACATTTGAACTGATGGATCGTTTTTGATTGGGTTGTTGACCACCTGCTGATAAAGTATAAGCTCCTGAAAAAAAACATAGAAAATAGTTGATATATTTCTGGAATGAGCGAGAAGACGGACATGGGGCGGTTTCAATAATAAAACTCCAATTATCCATAATTTGTCATTTTTTTTATGAATTCATTTTAATGTTGGATATGTTGTGTATCCAGTCGTTTGTTTGAGTTTGACCCAGTTACAGCAGAACATGTCCGGTTCATCATTGGTAGCCTAGATCCCCTTCCAACATGGCTTCTGAAGTCTAAATCAGTATTAAATGCGCTTCTTTCATCAATGCTATCATAATTTCTTCAATTGTCAACAAATTTGTGCCGACTTAATTAAAGACTATCCTTGTGATTCCACTTCTGAAAAAACCGTCGCTTGATTGCTTCAAGAACTATCGACCTGTCCCAAATCTTGAGTTTATCGGAAAGATGCTTGCAAGGGTGATAGCGAGGCCAATCACTAATTATCTGCAAGCCAACGATCTTCATGAATCACTACAGAGACAGCACTCTTGAAGGTAAAAGCTGATATCGATGCAGCATTGGACAGCAACCTTGGCATCAACCTTATACTTCTTGATCTAAGTGCGGCATTTGATACCATCGACCATAGCATTCTGTTCAATCGACTGCAGTTATCTGTGGAAATCAAAGGATCGGGGGCTTGATTGGTTGAAGTCTTATCTTACTGACATAAGCCAATGTGTCAATATTCATAGCAGCAACTCCGTATCTAAACCGCTGTCCACTGGAGTCCGACAGGGGTCGGTACTAGGTCCGCTACTTTCTTTACTGTTTGTACCTCCAGTTGGTACAATTACTCATAGTCATTGTATCAGCTATCGTGGTTTTGCCGATGATATCTTTAAGATATTTAACTTTTCACAGTATTGTAGTTCGCAAGTTTTTATAATTCCGTCGGATGACGATCGGGATCTTAAAGTAACTTGTCTTGTAATACTTACCATCTCCGATCTTCCAGCCGATAGAATCGTCAACCCAGACTGCAAAAATGTCGGCTGTAATTGTAAACGGGACAGTTATTCTGGCTCCACTGGGTACAAAAACGCGGGAAAAGTTTCCCAGTTGACGTTTCGGTGCTGTAACAGTCGGGAGGGTCCATGTAAAATAGACTTGAACAACCTGTATTATAGAACAAATATGGACTTGAACAACATGCATTTTATAGCAACACATAAAGCAGACTGAACATACCATTATGGGAAATTGTACACTTGATTGACCTGGATGTTCAAATAAATCCATAGTAGATTGGGACATCCTGTTTGAGTCCAACCGAGGATAGATAACGGGTGTGGTGCAGAGTGAAAAGTAAGCTTAGGCCAGCTTGAATATAGGTTGAACACACCTAAAGACCTGTGAGCAATTAGTACCAATATTCATTCTAAATCCATTCTCTGTACTTATACGTTCTCAGATCATATATACGGTTTCATTACCTCTTCAGCATCAACAGTACCAGTATTTTCGACATCTACACTACCACTGAAATCTGAGCCAGCTGGTATGGTTTGAGAAAATGCTAAGTTAGAATATTTAAATGTTGTATAAGATAAACCATAACCAAACGGATAAAGTGGTTCTGTGTTTAGATATCGATATGTTCTTCCTTCCATACTGTAATTCGTTATTGGTGGAATCTGGTAAAAATAAAAGATAATTGTCCATGTAATTCGTTATTGGTGGCATCTGGTAAAAATAAAATATAATATCATTCATATGTCCATAGCAATCTTTACATTAGACAGTTGGCCTGGGTCCTGTTTCTCGAAATCTTAACTAAGAATAAAATCAAAATGTTAGTAGATACTTCATTTTGATTGGCTTTAGGCACTAAAATCAACATATTATTATCCAAATTTGAATTTTACTTAAGTCAAAATTTCGTGAAACAGGCCTGTTGCCGAATAACCACCATATTTGATCAATGATTAATTAAGACCCTACCTACCTGATTTATGTTAGTCCTGTAAGGGGTGTCTATTCAAATATAAGTATATATTCATGAGTTGTTCTATCTACTCAATGTTTACCTGATCGTCGCTCATTGGCCACGTCATGGGAAGTCGTCCTGTAGGAACCGAATCACTTCCACCTTTCATAGTGATGACGTTATACAGAGCGACACCTGTGGCCTGGGATGGGTAAAATACTTCTAATATGGAGGTAACTCTGTCGTTACTGTCTGGCCATCGTAGATCTACGGCACCAGCATTAAACATAATTAAGACTATGGGCGTGTTGGGTGGACCTGTAAATAGAGGCAGTGGGCAGAAGATATGTGTACATATGGGAAGATATTAGTAACACAACTCGGGCCCGTAGCCAGCTCATAAAATTTACGGGGGCTAGAAATATTTTTTGGAAGGGCTGAGGATGTGGCTGGCTAAGAATACACCTAAGAAATCGTTATTGTTGGCGAAATATTTTGGGGGGGGGGGGGGCTAATTCGATTTTTTTTTTTGGGGGGGGTGGGGGGCTAAACCCATCATAGCCCCCCCCCCCCCCCCGCCGTGGCTACGAGTAACAAAATTTAAATATGTGTAGATGTTGGCATAAAGAGGGCCAGTTTCTTTACCGAAACAATATTTCACAATTAATCTAAATACCGTATAAACAATCGTTTACTGTGTTGATATATGCAAAGGATAAACCTACTGTTAGCAACAGCGTCTTTTAAAATATCCAGTTGGTGACCCGGAAATGATATGTTCCATCTATCATGACCTTCCTTTTCTACGTCATTTCCTGTAATATTAATATGGTTAGTAAAACACCAAAAGGAATATTGATGTCGTTAGTGTAGCAACAGGGATGGAAATGTCAGAATCTTTGACTGCAAAAGAAAGGTAATATGGGCATGAATTTAAAGGTTTACTAATTGGTGAACAAAAGCGGGATCAGGTAAATTAGCCTACTACAAACAACAATGAAATGTCGTGGACATTGGCACTATTGCCGTCGGCCAAAGTTAATATCAGGATCATTAGTGTACCACAACAAAGGGATATCTTTACCATTAGTGAACGCATCGTTGTTTTTTAGCGCTACAATTAAAGATGCATTCTCGCAAAAGAATTTATCGGGTGAATGTTTCTAATAAAAGCATGGCAATTTTGGTTTATATGGAAATTAGAGACCAATGACAAAGACTACTTCAGACTGACTGACTTACCCAATCCCAAACATACAAAGACAATATCAGCACCAGTGACAGCCATTTTTACTGCGGTGGAATTGTACTCAAAACAGTTATTATCACCAAGACAACCAGGTGTGGATCTAACAGTGTTACCAAGTGGAGATAATCCGTCGATAGGTGTCGTGGTATATTCAGGCATGACAGTTGGTGCATAGTTTCCTGTCTGTGCGTGTGGGTTATTTGTCATTGGTCCCACAACCTAAGTATAATATGAAACGAAATCGTGATGCTTAATAATAATCTACTCTTCGACAAATAAACTACTAAGTGTAAAAGTAATAAAAAAAAAACAATAATGTCCCACGTACGAATCTAAGAAGCGGGCTGAGAGAACCGTTGGAGGTTTCCCTATTATAAGAGAAAGTATTGGAAGATTACATTGGAACGTAAAGCAAAACCACCAGAGGATTACGTTCTCCTTCAAAAGACAAAAGACCGTCTTTACGGCATCACATCTCTGGAAGGGGGTTGAATGGCCGAATGGTAAGCGTGCGCGCGCTGTATCATACGACCTGTCATCGAGTCAACTTGCGTGGTTTCAAATTCCCGGCTGTACGTGACAAGGAGTAGGGTCGCCTGTCCAACCTGGTGGGTTTTCTCCGGGTACTCAGGTTTCCCTCCACTGCTAAATACCCCAAGCGAATAAAATTAAACCATAACCTAGTCCCGAAATAACCTAGTTTGTGTCTAGTGATAAACCCCATTTCTCTCTCTCTCACACATCTCTGGAATCTATTAACCATCAATATTAGAGAATCCAAATCGATCGAAACAAAACTTATCTCTTTCCATACTCTAAAGCGCATTATAAAGTAACGGCTAGTAAGCACAGACTGCTCATTAACAACCATACCACCTTAGAGCTCGACATAAACTCGATCATTTCGGGAGTAATATATGGTTGAATTTCATTTCAGTAATTCGCTTGCGCTTAGGATCTCGAGTCTTTAGATATTGGAGGAAACCGCAGGACTCGGAGAAAACTCACGAGTGGGAAAGGCGACCCAACTGCTTGTCACGTACCAGAGTGAAATCGAAACCACGTCTAATGATAGAAGACGCGTAACTAAATTTAGCCAGCCAACCCCATCTACCGGGAAGAACATACAAGGCTGTTGTCATACTTACAGCTACAACATCATAGGTTGTTCTTTTGAGTGGAAGAAAATTATTTTCATTCTTCAATAAAACGAAAGATTTCATCGCTGCTTCAACTGACAGGGCTTGGTGGGCTGGTGTTTGAATAACGGACAGGTTTAAGGCTTTATAAGGAACCATTTCTTCTGGATCAAATTCTCCCAACTTGATTCTGGTATACCATAATGGTTTGATTAAATCTCGCACCAGTGATTCTTTGAGTTTACCTTGTTTGATTGCATCAACTATAATAAAGATTAACACATGAAATGACTGACTTTTAACGTACCACTCGTCCGCTTCGACTGGGCTAATGGAGAAGGACATACGCCATACAGTGTGCTATTGAGAACATTTTGCCAGGACAGTGGCACTGTCAAGGGGTCTTTTACGTGTACACGGAGTCTTACGATGGCGAAGATTGACAAATGTGCAGTTAAAGTAGAAGCACAGGCTTCTAATTATATCGGTCAGAAATATAATCTACGATACCGACTATATTCAAAACGGACAATGTTACAATTGCGCAAAAATTAGAAACGGAAATAAGAATGTCACAAACAATTTTAATAATAACGTAACATATTACAATTTTCCCTTTCCAGTTCACTTTGCTTTGAGACTGTATTATACTGTATTTATACTGTATTCCTTCAGCCCTAGAACACTCTACTCCCCACCCCATTTTCCAAACAACCCGTATCCGACCCTGACCACTATAGTCATTATATTAGTGCAAGTCCAGGTCAATAATCACTTTAAGGTTTCTCTGAACACGCGCTCGATGAAATTTAAGAATCTGATTCCGAAATCGATGCAGAATCGTTCAACGAATCAGCATGAGCATTGCCATGTCAATCGGACTTATATTGACGTGGCTTTGGCCTTTTTCAAAGAGCTTCATCCCAAAGGGAAGAGAAAGACGACTAGCGAATAGCGACCAGTTCCTTGTCCATCAAAAACTACTTAAAGATTTGGTATTATGTAAGTACATACGCATGGAATAATAAGCATTAAATTTAGCGTGTCCAGATGCAGCATTGATATTACACCCAGCATTTAAACTACCAGCAACTGTGTCAACTGTATTGTTATAGTACTTTTGGGTGTTGATCATCCCTTCTATGGCCCCAGCATCACTGATAACGTATCCTTTAAAACCCCAGTCAGTACGTAAAATATCATTCAATATGAGTTTATTAGCACAAGCCGGTACACCATTAATTCTGTAATAAAGAGAGAGATAGATGGAGACAGGAATGGGGTTTAACGTCCACTCGACAAAAACTAATACATGGTTCAAATTTATTTCAATAATTCCCTTGAGTTTAATGGTCTTTAGCAGTGGGACAAACCCAGAGGACCCGGAGAAAACCCACGAGGTGGGAAGGCAACCCTACTACTTGTCTGTCATGTTATATGTTATAGATACCTTATAGATACAGTATGTTATATTTGTTATAGATATATTATACTATAGATGTGTTATATGTGTTATATATATGTGGTATACTATAGATGTGGCATACTATAGATGTGGTATACTATAGATGTGATATATATGTGTTATACTATAGATGTGTTATACTATAGATGTGGTATATATGTGTTATACCATATATGTGTTATAGATGTGTTATACATGTGCTATAGGTGTGTTATATATGTGCTATATTATAGATGTGTTATATATGTGGTATACCATAGATGTGGTATAGATGTGTTAAAGAATGTGTTATATTTGTGTTATACTATAGATGCGTTATAGATGTGTTATATATGTGTTATAGATGTGTTATACCATAGGTGTGTTATATATACTATTCACAAAAAGTAGGGGATATTTGATTTTGGGGGTATAATACTAAAATATGCAAATGACTACGAAAAAAGTCACTATAGAACCTAACAGAAGAAACATTTCCAGTTACATGTGACGCCCAAACGCACCAATAGCTACCGCATGGAATGCAGGTGATGCTTGGGATCATCATGGGGGTCCAACCCAAGATTTGCACAACTCTGACTTTGAATGTTACAGTCATTGTGGCATTGAATTCCAGGGTGGAAACATCAGTTTAATTGTTTTAGTGACCAGAAAACAAATTTTGATATGCGTCGGCTTACCCAAAATGAAAGGTTATGTGCCCTTGGCATGCCACAGATCGGCACAACACAGGCGGTTGTGGCGCGGACGATGAATGTTTCTCAGTCTGTCATAAACATGCTATGGTCCAGATACCGTGATACATACTCTGTACAGGACAGACCACGCTCAGGTCGACAACTCAAGCCCAGGATCGATTTATCCGTACCTTGGCCTTGAGAAATCGTGTCATCACAGCAAATCAGATCAGCGCTCGTCTTCAAACAGACAATGGTGTGAGAGTGAGTGGCCAGACGATTCGGAATCGACTGCATAGGGGTCACCTTAGCGCCCGACGTCCTCGCGTGATCCCTTGTTTGAGAGATCATCACATTCAGGCAAGACGTCGTTGGTGTAGGGATCGTCGACACTGGGATAATCGATGCTGGAGCAATGTGATGTTTTCAGATGAGTCAAGGTTCACTGTTGATTTTTTGGACAGACGTAGGAGGGTGTGGCGTCGTCGAAACGAGCGCTTCCAAGACGTTAACGTCATCAGACATGATCGATTTGGGGGTGGTTCTGTTATGGTGTGGGGAGGCATCACTGTTGCTGGAAGAACGGCTTTACATGTTGTTTCAGGGCGTGTTACAGGCCAGTACTACCGGGACAACATCTTGGCAGTCCATGTTGTGCCGTTGGCACGACGTCATGGCCGCCGTTTCATCTTCCAGGATGACAACGCAAGATGTCACAGGGCCAGGATCGTTACAGGTTACCTCCAACAACAGAACATCACCACAATACCTTGGCCAGCACTGAGTCCCGACCTCTCCCCCATCGAGCATGACTGGGACATGCTTGGACAGAGGTTACGTCAACGTCAACAACGTCCTGCCAATGTCCAAGAACTTGCTGCTGCGTTGCAACAGGAATGGGACAATCTGGACCAAAATGACCTTAGACGTCTCATTAGGAGTATGCCACGTCGGATCAATGCTTGTTTGGCAAACAGAGGAGGATTTACCCGTTACTGACTTTGTTGTGATGCTGTGGTAACTTTGCTGTTTGACCCCGGGTATCATTTTACCCTTATAATGGTCAGTCTGTGCCTTACTTAGTCTAACGATCATTTGGAATAAATCGATGAATGTGAACTTCATTTCATTTTGTCATTTGTTTCTTCGTCAGTTTCATTAGGTGACTTTAATAACACTTAAAAATCAAATATCCCCTACTTTTTTTGAATAGTATATGTACTATGCTATAGATGTGTTATAGATGTGTTAAATAATGTGTTATATAAGTGTTATAGATGTGTTATACTATAGATGTGTTATAGGTGTGTTATAGATTATGTGTTACAGATATGCAAACATGTGAAAGCATAATTGTTTTACAGAATTTATAATTATGATAAAATATTGAACGTTTAAATATTACTTGTTGTAGGCACAGACGACACCATCACTGCCAGCATTGATACATTCTTTAAATCCGGGTAAAAATGTCGTCTGGATATCTCTCATTGAAACCTGGCAAGATATCAAATAAATCAACGCTGTAATAAAAATATCTGTATATTTTCATAAATTATCTGTGCAGCAGAGTTGATAGATCGCATTATAAATAATAAGACAATCATACCTTTGCATCAAACGCCATTCTGGATATAGGATAGCTGTCAGGTCCACCAGAAACGGTGTAATGTTTACAAGTGGCACTCAATAACAGGTATCGAGAGTTGTTCCCCTGGATACCACTAACAAAGGCTCTGGCATAAGCTACACCAAGTGTAGTGTCTTCACCCCACGTACCGTGGAAAACAAAAGGAGTGCATGTGGACAGATATGTGAAACAAAATATATATAGAGATGTATGTGTAAATGTGAATATGTATGAAAAACCCCTTTATATGTGTGTAAATAGATATGAGACACTCTTCAACAATGACCTTAGTCTGAGGGTAAAGGAATCCTAATAGTTGTATATCTGCGAGTTTCAGGTAGCAGTACAGTATAAGCTTTCAAAGGATCTTCCACATCAAAGTAAGCCAATCGATACATTAAATTATAGGGTGTCTTTATTTAGTCAAGTTACGTTTTCAATTGTGACATATTTGTCTTTTTTTATACGTTTCAGTTCAAAATAATTATAAAGATTAAAGTCTCATTGTGTCATGTTATAATTCACTGAAAAGAGTTACGCGCCCTTTAATAGTATTTTCTACTTGCCTCGTTCCTACCCCATCTGGCATCTCTATAGATATCCATCATTGGACTGAAACAGCTCAAGCCATCGTGTACACCGTATTTCCCAGTCTTAACAAAATAATTATTCTTAGCTCGGGTCTCGATTGCTGTGGCGCTTGCAATTCGGTAAATTAAATTTGGGCTGAAGGAAGAAAATCAAATATGTATCTGCTTTACATCATATTCAATATGGCAGTGATCGTCCAAATTGATTAACGGTGGTTGTAACATTAGATATAAATGAATGTGAGCGGTAGTTTACGTGTTATTAGTGACATGAAATATGGTTTAGCATACGTCCTATTGGGGAAATTTTGCCCGGACATCGGCGCTACGTCCTACTCTGATTTCGAATTCCAACTGTTAATGGTTCTTTTAGTTGCACGCCAATATGTACAGAAAAGTAGGGCATTGGGTCCCATTTGATCTTATTTCTTTACAAGAATTTGAGTGAACAACACGAAAACATAAAGACTTTGTCTTAAAAATGTAATTTATGTACTAGAGAAGGATTTTACCTGAATGCTGCAGCTAGCCCTATTGCTTCTGGAAATGAAGTTGCATTCCCGGCTCCTACATCTCCGCGACCACAGTTGCTCCACCAGACGTATTCACCTATACCTAATCGTGGTATCGCTGGTGCTCCACCTGTTCCTTTAGCCAGTTGATCCTGGATCTCTTCTAGAGTAAGTCTTCCAACCAAATCATTCACTCGTTCATCTATTGGTAATGATGGGTTCATAAAAGGGAAGGGCGCTGATGTAACAAACAGCACAGTACAGAGGAGAACCAGGAATGACAACATCTGGTCGACCATTTTGACTACAAGACTTTCGGATCAACTCTCAACCAACTTAAAAATAACGGAAATTTGTATTACCAAATGATGATTTTAATTAATCACGCAATAATTATCTGAAATGGCTACCTCGCGGTATTGGCCGGAAAGATTGCATTGCGATTTCCGATGTCAGTGGAGCAATAGAGTAGCGGTAGAGGACAGTAGGTCCGGCAAGTGCATGTGGCGAACTCTCAGTGTTGACCTAGAACGCTGGAGTCCGATTTCAGTGATGCAGGGTGGAGGATCTGACAATTGACCTTGACTTCACCTACGATAAATAAGATGTTGAACGGATTCGGTTTGAACTAAAAGTCGATGGCGTGCGAATAAAAGAACTCCTGGTGCTTTGAATACGATGAAAAGTCAATTGAAAAGCCGCTGACCAGGCTTGTAGTCATTGTAGACTGCATCAAGTACTCCGATGTAAATTAACCCACGTTTTGCAGGAAGGTTGATAGGACGTTAACGGAACAGGTTAAAGCGACACCATTCCTCGTAATAAACATAAAAAAAATTACTATATCTTAACCGGAACGGTAGGACGTTAAATGACCAGATAGCTATTTTCTGTTCGAACACTCGTATGTACCGCAAATACGACATGGTTGTAAGTATTACACATACGAATTATTATCATTCCTTAACCAGAGAGTTATTTTCAGTTCGAACACCCATATGTACTATAAATTCGTCATGAGTGGAAGCATTAAACATACGACTTTGATGTGGTAGCATTATCTATATAATCATCAACAACTCCATTCCATAAAACAAATTTTACCGGAGCTTGTTACATTACACATGAAATTATAGCATCAGAAGACGGTTATCCTATGTTCTTGTATCCTTTAATAAACTGAAATAATGCCTCTTAGCCCATGCCAAACTATATCACTTGAGAGTAATCCGAATTTATGGATATACCGTTCCTGCCAACACCCTTTCGACCAAGGGCGTCAACATCGTACCTACCTGTGTACACAGCTTAATATAAACACAATAGGTATATTAACCTACTGTCCACCGATAATAATGTAAGATACTGAATTCACATATATATATAATTTTATCTCAGCTGAAAACAAACCGATATGTTCAACTACCCTTTAAGATAAGTTATCTATCTTATAGAGACTTATAGAACACTTAGATAAAAACTTGTCACAGGTTTTCTTAAATGAACTTAATTATTTCAATTTGTATTCATTTCTTCACTTAGAAGAGAGAGGGGGTGGGGGTTAACGTCAACTCGACACAAACTAGGTCATTTCGGATCTAACATATGGTTTAATTTTATTTCAATAATTCGCTTCCGCGTAGGAGTCTTTAGCAGTAGGAAGAAACCGGAGGACCCAGAGAAAACCTACGAGGTTGGAAAGGCGACCCTACTCCTTGTCACGTACAACCGGGGATTCGAAACCACGTGAGTTGACTGAATGACAGGCTTTGACAGGTATCTCATGTGAAATGTGAATTTTATCAGGAAGGTCACACTCCTTGTTTTTTTGCCAATGAACTGGTTTCAACTTAAACCTCAAATTAATTTATTTATTTTGGAATTTTATCAGCAAGATTAGACACGGTATTGCATGATAAGCCAACCCACACAAAGATACTACAGATACAATTTGCCATGGACATCAGAGGATACGATGTGAGCTGTCAATGTATTTATCTATTCCCAGTGCCTTACATAATGTCCTATCTAATAAAATCGTATATGAATTGAAACCCAATAACATGCCGGGGCCGTACCAATCTCCCAAACAGAGTTGTCTTCCCTTGCATTCCACACGCTGGACAGTGAGACTTGTGTGGAGAATGGGGCCATACACGAGGACAGACAAAGAGGATGAATTTAATATGGCGTCAAAGATAGCCACCCCCCACCATATCATGTAACTGACCATAACGCTAGTGTTGGGGCCCTAATATTGCTACACAAGGACAGATCAAACAGGATGAATTCAACATGGCGCCCAAGATGGCCACCATATCAGGTAATGACCATAAGGTCAGTGTTGGGCCATACAGTAAATTAATTATTATGTGTTTAACGGTTCTCGTTCGAGTCACGTGTCAACTACGATGCTTTTGATTGGCATAGGTTGAAAACTATGTAATGGTGTTTCCAAATTAAAAAAAGAATTTTAAATTCTAGAACAAAAGTCAAAGACTTGCTAAAACCGTTGGTTTATATGATATGACCTATTGGCTTATTCCTCACACCAACCAGAACATGGGTTATAAGACAACTCTACCAGACAAGTAACATGAAATTTTGAACTATAAAAAAAGAAACAAAATAGGATCCGTGCTTTATATCGAATTCCAACTGTCAAGGGACCTTTAATTAAAGAGAATACCCATACTAGTTACAAGAAGCGACACGCCACCATTTAACGGCGAAAGTTGGCTTTCATTTCTATGGTTCCATGCAGAACGATGCGGATGGAAGCAGGGGCGGATTGGGGCCGGGAACCGGCCCGAGCTCCCGTGTCGGAGCGGCCCCTTTTACTGACTGCGCAGCCCCTGGAAAATTTTGAAAAATGAACCCCAAATATGCGATTTGGTGGCATCTCTGATTATAATCTCTATGAAATAATATATCCCGACCTGCAAGTAATTTACAACCATTAATCTGTGAAATTATCATATCGTCATATTATTAATTAACGTATTATCATTGTATCGTCAAGAGTCAAGAGAATTTAACTGGGTAAAAAAAAAGGGACCAGTTCAGAAAATTTTGACCATTTGACCTATGAATCCGATGAAATTTTCGGATGAAATTCCGAATCCCCAATGATTCCGAATTCCGGCCCACACCAACCACACCCGGCCCAGAAAGTCTATTATACCAGCCCATTCCAGACTCCAGTGATGGCGTGGAGGTCCGTTAAAGCCATCGGCCACATACAACATGATCATCATCGCTCTATGGCAGGTCCAATACCTCCCCCCACCCATATAATGTTCAGCAGAAAAAGGTTTTTTTTTCATTTTTTGTTCAACCGGCCCTTCGGAAGATCGTCAGACCGGCCCTTCGGGAAGGCGGATATTTCGTCCTGAAAGTCGCATTGTTGTTGTCCATGGGCAGGAGGCATAACATATCACAGGTAGAGTGATCTCCCCCTAGATCACACGGACTTGTTAACCTCTGTAAATAATATGTACTAAGACTCAAAATAATGGATGGAAAAGCTTGTGTTGTCTGTTGGGGAAGAAAACTAAGAATCTAGAACACTATGGAAAAATCAAACTTGGAATTTTACGAGTGATTTCTGAACTTTTAATTACAACTTTATGGACCTGTGTTTTGCTGGGCTGAAGTCAGCGGACGTTACTCTTAGCGGACGTTTTGTGACCTTGACCCTCATCGTCATGTTTTCTACCGGTAAGCTCAAGAGTCACGTGACTAGGCTAATGTAAACAAACTTACAAAGATGGCTGCCCCCATAAAATGTGCCGAACTGACTGTAATTGACAACAAACCCACACAAAAGGACACCTTAATAAAAAATTATTCCCTTAACATCTTGGAATGCTTGAGAAAGCAGATCGCCGCTACTTACAGAAACAATATAAATATAAACATAACAAAAGGTGGCATTGTAATCAAGTTTAACTGTGGATACTATCAAGTTTTTAAAAGATGTGCCAGTGTGTTTTACAAAAATCTAAGCCATCAGGAAAATGTAAATACAAATGTAACATTAACACTTGATAAATCGAAAAGAGAGACCGGTTCTATAACAAGAGTTCAAATGTCAACAAAGTCAAAGTCCAAGTCATACACTCTCAATCTGTATCATACAACATGCACAGCACTAATAAATGGAGAACTGCAAACTTTATTTTTAAGCGAACATTTTAACTCCATGTTAGATCTAATAAACTGCGAGGAGGCTAGAGAACTCAACATTCATGTCCGTGAATCATTCAACAACGCTGTAAGAAGTAATGCCAAAGAAGACTATTCAGTTCCACTATGTAAAAATGATTCTACATTGCAACCTCTCTCACCTAATCAAAGTGTTAAAACCACTCTGACTCCAAGAAATTGCAGTACCCCCTACCACTCTCATAATAGCAGTATGATGTTAACTCTTGTTGATAATGTGACTGAATGTGAAACCCATCTACCTTTAGTTTATCTTACACCTGTGAATATCCAGTTGGATACCATTCATTCCGGATCATATTTAGATACATCGTTTGGTACTGGTCTTAATATCAAAAACACAAATAATGATTCCTCTGATAATGAACAAACCATAGCCAAAGAATTATTTATCGCTGAGGATCCTGTTGACACCTGTTACACGAATGATGAATATATAGCCTCTATTGAAAAACTAAATTGTGATATGTTACTTTTGGCTGACAAAATAAAGTTGCTTGACTCTGAATTTCAATCTATTAAAACATTACTAATAAATGTAAGCAGTCAGGAATCATTTAAGCCACTTGTTACAGAGGACCATAACTTGGGCCCAATTCATAAAAAATTCTCTAATGTGAAAAAACTTGAATATAAACGTAACATTGTTATAGGATCATCCATACTTAAAGGCATCAAACCAAATGGATTGGATAAAACCAAATCCACTGAAGTGAGAACTCTGTCAGGGGCGACTATACAAGATGTCATCACTTATGTTGATAATTGTATCACATCAAATAATGTCCGCAATGTAATATTTCTAATTGGATCTAATGACTCAAAATATGGCCCATATGCATACTATACTCGTAATTATTATAGAACTTTAATAGAATTGTGTTTCTCTAAATTCCCTTATGCATCTGTTAAATTCATTAGATTATTGCCACGGTTTTCTCGCTCTTCAAATATCATTATAAATCGTATTAATGACATACTCTATGATGTCTGTGAGGATTGTGGAATTGACATACCTATTGATCATGGAAACTTATTTTATAATTATCACCTAAGTAAAATAAGACAAAATTTATATCATGATTCTGTACATCTTAATTCGTATGGTTCTACCTGCTTAAGCAAACTTATTAGGAAGCATATTATCTCCCCAAGCATGCCAAATTAGGATATCATTATTGTCCCGAAATTTACATTTCCTGTCATGCTGTAGTCTGCCAACATGCCCCCCCCCCCCAATCACAAGATAGCTCACTTGCACTTGCTTTTCCATCCACATCCACACCATTATAATATATCGGTGTAACTATTTAACATTAACATTGTTATTATTTGTTATCATTAATTCTTACTTTCTGTTATTAAGAAAGATATCTAGTTTTTCCTTTCATCATTTATTACAATTACATAATAGATGAACCCAGTTTTAACTAAAAAAGGTTTACATGTAGGTCATCTAAACGTTCAATATTTCTTTAATAAAATTCCAGAACTTAGTCTATTCATCCAAAACTTTGATATATTTGCTATTTCCGAATCACACTTAACTACTTCTATAGATGATGATCAATTACATATTGCTGGATTTCATAATCCATTAAGAAAAGATAAATCTAATTTAAGTTCTTCTGGAACATTGCTCTACGTAAAAGATAATTTCGCTTATAAACACCGCTCAGATCTGGAACATCCAAATATTGAATCGATCTGGATAGAACTAAATTTAAAGAAGTCAAAACCAATTCTCATATGCTGTATATACCGAAATCCAGCCTCAACTAAACTATGGATTGATTCCTTTTCGGAAATGATGGAATCTGCATGGAATAGTCAAAATGAAATTCTTATGATTGGAGATTTAAACATAGATCTTTACAAAAATCAAAATAAACATTGGACCGATTTGTTACAAACTTTTGGTCTCAGTCAACTTATTAAAGCACCTACAAGAGTTACTGATAAAACGAAAACATTAATAGACCATCTCATTGCTTCAGACCCTGATCATGTCAAAGAAATCAAAATTCCTTGTTATGCTGCCTCTGATCATTACCCAGTATGTTTTACCTGGCAGAAAAAGGGTGCTTCTTTTCCTAAAAATAAACATGTAACAATTACATATAGGTCATTTAAAAACTTTAATAAAGATCAGTTTTTATATGATTTGCATGAAGCTCCCTTTGACTATATTTATAATTATTCTGATCCAAATTTAGCTTTATCTGTCTGGGGCGGTATTTATAAAAATTCTAAGAGTTGGAAAAAACTCTTAACTGTCAAAAATTACTCCTAACTTTGTAGATTTTCCTAAGACCTATTTATAAAACATTTTACTTTAAGAATTACTCCTAACTATGACACATATTTAGGAGTCCTCCTGTAGCACTCCTAACTTGTTAAAAGTACTCTTATCTTGGTTAACATGGCCGTCCGTGTACGCCGCCTAAGAGAGTTTAAAAGAAGAGATTTCTTAGTGGAGTACAACAATGACGAGTTGATAAGAAGATATCGAATGGACATGGGTGGGATTCTTTTTGTGACAGATTTAGTTCGGCATCTACTTAGAGTCCTACTAAACGAAATTTCTCAATCGACGCTGAGATGAAGATCGCCATTACGCTTCGTTTCCTAGCTACTGGTAAAATGCAACTGTGTAGTGGTGACGATTTCGGCGTCAGTTAACCCAGAGCCTTATATAAAGACTCTGAGTTAACCTACAGTGAGTAGAGGGATTGCAGAAACGTTGGATGTACTGTCTGACATCAACACTGAGCTATAAATAACTCCAGGGAATCCCCGGATTTCCCATGGTTACATCGCTAAGAGTTTGGTTAGGACCCAAGTCTTACATTTAGTTAAAAGTAACTCTAAGACCCTTTATAAATATTTCTAAAGAGTAACTTTTAACTAAATGTTGTTTTAGGAAGTCTTAGAGTAAAAGTTATGAAAACTCTAAGAATTTTTATAAATACGGCCCCAGGTATTCAATTATTACTCCAATAATAAATAAACATGCCCCCTTAAAAACTAAGAGAGTAAGAAACGTTGATAAACCAGTTTGGCTAACTCATGAAATATTTCAACTTATTCATAAACGAGATTATTTAAAGAAAAAAGGTGATGTTACTAATTATAAACAATTAAGAAATGAAGTTAAAACAGCTATTAGAGCAAGTAAACGAAAATATTTAGAATCCTTGATATCTGACCGGAAAAACAGTAAACAGATTTGGGATGCCATAAAACTAGCAAATAATACATTTCATAAAACTTCACCACAACCTACTCAAATGAACCCTGACACTCTCAATGATTATTTTATCAATGTTGCAAACAACTTACTGAACAATGTCCCAATTTCGTTAAGCATAAATGATTCCAATAGTATTTCTAATTTTGTAAACAATCAAATGTCATCTTGTACTCCTAAATGTAAAATACCTTTTATTTCTACTTGTGATGTATACAAATATCTTTCAAATTTAGATACATCAAAATCTGTAGGAATTGATGGTGTTAGCTCGTTTTTTCTCAAAACCGGATGCTCCATTTTAAATAGCTCTCTAACATATATATATAACCTTTGTATTGAAAAGAACATATTTCCTGACATTTTAAAACAGGCAAAGGTACTACCACTCTTCAAATCAGGTGATAAAAGCCTAACCGGTAATTATAGGCCAATATCTATTTTGCAAACTCTCTCTAAACCTCTTGAAAAACATATAAATTTGAATATTACTAATTATTTAAATAAAAATAATCTTCTATATTTAAATCAATCTGGCTTTCGCTCAAATAGCTCCTGTCATACAGCCCTTGTTAATATCACTGAAAATGTTTATGACGCTCTAAATAATAATATGCTAACAGGGTTAATATTTTTTGATTTCAGAAAAGCTTTTGACATGGTTAATCATAATCTTCTCCTACAAAAACTTCAGCTATATAATTTTTCTGAAAACTTACTCTCATTATTGAAATCATACCTTAATAATCGAAAACAGTGTATATCAATTGGACAAAATAAATCTTCATTTCAAAATATAATTTCCGGTGTACCCCAAGGATCAATCCTTGGACCTTTACTTTTTAATCTATTTATCAATGATTTACCATTTTCTCTGTCTGTAAATTCCGATCTATTTGCAGATGACACCACCGTTTATACCTCTTCTCCGGATATAACATCTCTTAATAATAAACTCCAATTGGAAACCAACAAAATAATACAATGGTGCCAAAATAATGCTATGATTATCAATGAATCAAAAACTAAATCAATGTTAATAGCCTCAAACTATCAACTCAAAAATCCAGTAAATAAACTCGACATTAAAATCAATAATAATCAAATTGAAAATGTTTCTGAATTTAAACTTTTAGGTGTAATCATTGATAAAAAATTTTCTTGGAATAAACATACTGAATACATTTGTAAAACACTAAATAAAAAATTGTATCAACTGAAAAAGATAAAATCACTTCTTCCGTCAAACTTGTTAAAATTATTCTATTTTGGCCATTTTCAGTCACATCTAGATTATTGCTCCACCATCTGGGATACTTGTAGTAAAACATCTTTAAATTACTTACAGCGTGTGCAAAAATTGGCTTTTAAATTAATTAATGATAAACCACTTCCGAAAAATTCAACCTTATCTACTTATGAAACCCTAGCTAAATCACTGAATATTTTAACTATTCAAAATCGGTTCACCTTCAATAAATACATCTTTCTATTCAAATTAGTTCATAAAAAATGCCCAAACTACTTAACTAATATTCTTGTTTTTAAAAATACACCTTATACCAATATTAATCTTCAATTTAATATTCCCCAACCTAATAAATCAATATATAAAAAAAGTTTAAAATACTTTGGACCTTGTCTCTGGAATAATCTATCTACCTCAATTAAAAACACACCTGTATTATCAATTTTCAAAGCGAATATTCTTTTAATGATACATTCCTAACCATAGTAAACCTTATGTACATAATTAATAATAAACCTTATGTACATAATTTTGATTCATAATTTTTATATGCCCACATTGAAATGTGGTCGTATATTGTTGTTGTTCTTGTTCTTATATTGTTTTGTTATGTTTCATGGGCAGAATTGTAAAAAGGCCTGGCCTAATTTCTTACCCAAATAAAGATATTATTATTATTATTATTAAGCTAGCTACAAGGTTGGAGAGGCGACCCCACAAAATGGTGGCCGACAATACATGAAGATCTGACAAGATATAAAGGGAGTTCACGTCAGAGTTCAATCGAGTGGCTTTTGACACTATGACGCCAGACACTAATTAATCAATCAGCGTTGGCGTTTTGGTGGTTTACCCACATTTCCGTGTATCCAAAGGCGAAGAACTCGCCATAGCAGACCGTTTCATTGGATAATCACATCACCCAGAACACGTCAATGAAAACAACTCTTCGAGATCGCAGTGCAGTAAAGACACCAATCGGCAAACCTCGGCAGATTCCGGTAAAATCTAACCTCGACTGTATCACATATTGGATCTACGTCCCGGATAAAAAATGGCTGCGCCCATGGTGGCTTGTGTTTTGTAGGAATAGAGATACAATCTTGACAATCGTACATATTCAATGTCTGAAGCTGCTTGTTATTCAAGTTTATCCGATTTTCTTTAAACAAAGGACGACTTCTCAACTAAAACTCTACACAAGTATAGACATGTAAATCGAAATTCTGAACTGTAAAAAAAGAAATAAAATAGGATCTGTGTTTTAATCTGATTGTCTACCCTACGCGATTAGGTCTAAATCTAAAGGCCAACTGCAGATTTTCAAAGAACTTGATATCTAAACAATCACGAGCCCTAGCGTTATTTACATCTAGCTACCTTGACGAAATCTGCAGTTGGCCCTCATATTTAAGCCTGTTCGATCCGACATCTTTTCACATTTCTGCGCATGCGTAAAACCACTCTTCGTGGTCCGACGACATGAATTAAAGGGGAATAACGAATAAAAATAAGAAAAGCCGTCGAAGATTTTAAAAAACTTTTAGTAATTAATAATTTGATTTTATAGCCAATTAAAATTCAAAGTTAAAACAAGAAATAAGTCTATCATCTTCATCATCATCATCATCATCATAAGTACTATATATATATTATATAAACAATAAAATCCATGAACAATTCATAAGCTTTTCAAACCAATTTTTTCAATATAAATCATTCTATATTATTATAATATAAAGATAAATACTTTCAATATAATATATACATCGTTAAACCATGTGCTAAATACCAACAACAGTCTACAAGGTAGATATAGAATAGTCATACGGGGGCTGGATGGCCGAATAGTTAGCACGAACGCGCTGTATCATAAAGCCTGGCATTGAGTCAACTGGCGTGGTTTCGAATCCTCGGTTGTACGTGACAAGGAGTTGGTTCGCCTGTCCAACCTCGTTTCCTCCCACTGCTACATACTCCTCCGTCATGCATCACTGACAAGGAGAAACCACGCCGAATGAGTTAGAGACAAAGCCATACATATCTAATGTAGAGTGTTATTGGTCTTGCCACAATAATACATCGCTTCATTGTATACAATAAGTAGTATATACAAATAATTATTTAAAATAGTAATTATCTTGGTATTCCCCATCGGTCGTGTTCGTGGCTAGAATTAGACAATACTAGTTCTACTGACAGGGGACGATCAACGATTTTCATAAAGGTTTCCATAAATCTTAAACATACATCCAGAAATAATCTCATCTTTAACACAAGCATAACAATTTCTGTAAGCGAGAAATTAATACGAGGGGGGGGGGGTGTCTTAATATATAGCTTTATGGAAACCTTGTTGAAAATTGTTGGTATTCCCCTTTAATATTCGATTGAAACGCAATGGTTTAGAGCTGAAAGTCTAAGTGATAACTGTCATTGTTGAGACTGACGTACGGTTTTGCTGGGGACGAAAATGGTGCTCAAACTTGGGTAGTTAGAGTTGTTTGTATATTATGAAGGAGTGGATGAGGTAACAAATGGGAATCGGGCGTGAAGACCCCACATACTAATCTCGACCAACACCGGAGATAGAGAGAAATGGGGTTTAACGTCCACACGACACAAACTAGGTCATTTCGGAACTAACATATGGTTTAATTTTTCTTATTTCAATAATTCGCTTGCGCGTAGGGGTCTTTAGCAGTGGGAGGAAACCGGATAAAACCCACGAGATTGGACAGGCGACCCTACTCCTTGCCACGTACAACAGGGGATTTGAAACCACGCCAGTTGACGCAATGGCAGGCCGTGTGACCGGTATTAGAGAACGGGATTAAAATGAGATGAAATGGGGGTTTTAGCGTCCGATATTTTAAAATCTAATCGGGCTAATAAAGATGTGTATACGCTATACAATGTACTCCAGGGGAATTTTTGCCCTGGCAGTGGCGTTTCAGCCTACTGACTTCCAACGCGAGACCTGGGTGTATCGTCCCACCCAAAGGATAAGACGCTGCCTCCTGCTTTGACTTCTGCCCACACCACTGATAAGGGGGAACCACACCGGGAAATCCCTGGCAACTCTGGCACGGGAAACCACAGAAGTTATACAAACAAATACGGTAACTTGTGTGTAATTACCGTACATACAGAAATTGACGCCACCGTGGCATCACCAATAGCTGACTAACGGACAGATGGGGAAGACCACATTGTGTATTTATACAGAATAATGAATTCAGTTGTTCTCCATTCTTTTTTTTTTACTTTTTGTAGCATTAATAACTTATATTATTTTAAAATAAATGTACATCGACATTTTTTTCATCCGGGAAAACGTAAATTTTGGGGAGATATCTTCAACATCCTTTTCAGTTAGACTGAATCGATTATGTCCAGATCTATGCTTAAACTGCTGTTAAAGTGAAGGGTCTGTATTGTTTCCTTGCTTGTTGTGTGACAGATGATATTTTTGTTTGTTTTGCTTTGTGATTTCCACCCGACGTAACATGATTTCCTACTGATGACACGTGACTACTTCACCACAGAGGTCACGTGATTCACAACAGAGGTCACGCGATTTAAAACCAATGCCACGCGATTTTCAACCAATGTCACATGAACTTTCAACCGCTGTCACATGATTTCTAACCGACGTCATATAATTGAGGTAGGCTACTTTTAACACATAAAATGATTGTACAGGTTGTTAATTTCTTAGCAAAATACCTTTTTTTGTTGCGGGTGGGGGCGAGATAAAGAAGCAAAGGTCTAGGCTTAATATGTCTGATATCTTTTTTCGTCTGATTCTGTGATGGCGTCATCAAATTGATACTCATCCATGGTTGACAGTCGATGTTTCTTATAGCTTGGTTTACTTGAAGACTGTAAGGCCTTTTCCACATCATGTACCTGAAACAGCCATTAAAATGTAGTTAATTTCAATGAATATGTAAATTGTGGGTGGTGGTTGGACGCTTAGACCACAGAGGTTTTTACCGCCAACCAACCAGCCTCCTATTGGCACCACTTACGTTTCGGCAAAGATAACCCCTAAATCAGTAATAGTAAAATAATAGGTACGGTAGACCAACGGTGGGTTCGTTTTGCCCAATTGTCAAAATGGACGCCAAATGCCAAAATTTCGTCATTTTGATCGAGACTGAAGGGGTCGTTTAAAATTAGAAATATTCGCTCTGATTTACTGGAACGAAATATAATGGGTGTTC
The DNA here is from genome assembly GCA_963678685.1 of Patella ulyssiponensis. Lineage (NCBI taxonomy): Eukaryota > Metazoa > Mollusca > Gastropoda > Patellidae > Patella > Patella ulyssiponensis. Next base: position 97,101,471 of record OY783226.1, read on the forward strand.
AGGTTTCGTGGGGATGATTGTGGCTATAACATTGATGTTTAGGTTTTGTGGTCATGTTTTTGAATGTAACGTGGATATTCGGGCATTGTGGTGATTGTAACATGACCTTTAATGGTTTGTGATGTCTGTTACTGTAACATGGATGTTAAAAGGGTTTTGTGACACAACTGTGACTGCAACACATGAATTTAATGGGGATGTTAAGATTTTGTTGTGATGACTAGGTCTGTAAAATAGCTGAGGTTTGGTGACCATGTCTTGTGTATGCTCATGTGTCTTAGTTAGGCTTAAATGATAATATAATATTCTTCCCAAATTGATTTGTGATTTTATATTTTTAATTTCTCTATCTTGGAATGTCTATACTTAGTGGGTTTCTCGGTGCCCCACCTTGTTGTACATCTAATTTCGTGATGGGTGAGTGGGGGGCTACCTTTGGCTTACACCATAGACGTGTATATATTTTATGCAATTCCCTACATATGAGTCCTGTTCGCCAATAATAATGTTGAACATTCTAGCAATAATTGAATAATTTAGTCTGGATTTGATAAAAAATTTACTACAAAATAAAGATATAATGCAATCTGATTAAAACAAAGATCCTATTTCGTTTTGTTTTTTACAGTACTAAATTTCGTTTAACTTGTCTTTACTTTATTAGGATATGGAAGAGTTGTTATCATTGACGTGCTCTACATGATATGAGGGATAAACCAAAGCAACGGTATTTTTGCGGCGAGCTTTTGGTGTGGGGTGCACCGAACTGTGGGTAATCCCCTGGAAACTCCAATGCTGATTGGTTAATCACATGTCTGATGTCATAAGGTCAAAATCCGCGACCTCCTGAAACAACTGGTCGAATCTTCATGTAGTGTGGGCCATCGAAAGTATTAAAAAAGACGAAACGAAATATAGATCTGTCTTTTAATCAGATTGCATATAATGGTGTGTGAAAAGGCGTGGAATTGAACGAGATGATGTAAAATAAATGACAGGAATTAATAAACAATGCTTCATATTCACAAATATTTTGATCGCAAATTGCAAATCGCTAGCAGCAAACATATTAAAACTAAATACTATTTATAAAATCTATGAAAACGATTTAATCACACAAATGATGTATGCAGGGTATTACGCATACTCCGAGCAGCGTTTCGTTTGATTACAGGTAATCTCACTACACACTGCTATTATGAGTGGATATTGTTGTGTTAAATTTTGATTGGTCAGTAGTCCGACTACCAACCAATCACTACCTACCATACAAAAGCTTTACATTTAAAACGAGTGCCAGTATTGGACCAAATATTTTTACATAACGTTACGTCATGGCTCACGCTTTTATTATGCCTAATTAACCCGTGCATAGGAGAATACTGCAGTAAAACTAATTGTGTGACAAACGAGACTATGAAGTCGAATGAAATGTAAACAATACTGTTTGGAAACGAACATACTTTCACTGTTTTTAATACCTTAAATCACTGTCCAAAGTTTTAGGGAAGACTCAGATTAAACGAAGGACTGTCATGTTGCTGTACTTAAGTGATAGCTTTCATTGAACGGGGAGAATAGACACACTCCCGCAAAAGTTCAAGAAACAGACGCTATTCCAGCAATGGCCAGAGAGAGATTTCTCGGGCCATATGCTTCAGGAATATGGGTATTACGTAGTTAAAGCAAGATCAAGACTTTTTATTGAAGATGGTGCCCTTCAGCCTTCTTCTGCATCTTTTAGGGAAATAGAAGCGATAGGGTCTCTTTATCGCTTACCCGTCTCCAACCTATGCGAGACGAGCCTTTGGTTGGCCTCTCTCGCAAGTTTCACAGGAAAAAGTGATATCACCCATGGTGGAAACGAACGTTAAGCCCGACACACACAGACACATCCTGTCGCAATAAAAAATTCCAAAAATGACTAGAAGAGTAGGAATATACTGAACTTATGCTGTCTGCCTATAATTAGCTCCGTCCAAGAACAGACACTGGGCTAGTTGACCGAAATCTTAATTCCTAAATCGGATCGACGATTTTATTTGAAAACACTCGGCATTCTGGGAAGTATGGATTCCCCTTCCGTTAAATGAATTTGAAAAGGTTTATTTGGTCTTAGTGTGTTTGACAGATTTAAAACCGAGTAAAACTTGAAACCGCATTACGAAATAGTACACAAATGTTTGATATGACCTCGATTCAAGGCAGAGATCTGGTAGTTAATTCTCTGTGTGCCAAATGAGGCAGGAAGGTTTCTTACACCAACTTTCTCTGTATACTAGTAGATCTAGAATCAAAGTGTTAATAGTACCAGTAGCGATGAATATTCTAACTCTAGTTAGTCCACAAGTTGATCCAAACTGTCCGACAATAATTGTTGTGACAATTAAGGACCAAGGGACGGAATAATTTTTGTAATTGTTTTCAGAATTGCCATAGGTTCGGAGATCTGGACAAATTTTACACTAATCACGACCTTGACATTATAAACCGATAAAGTTCCTGGCATTGTAGATCATGACCCTTACATTATAGATCACGACCCTCCCACTTCGCCAACTCATTATAGTTAGTGACCATCACATTATGGATCACAACCCTCACATTAGAGATCATCGCCCTCACATTACGGATCACAGCCGTCAGATTATAGATCCTTTTCTTCGAATTAGAGATCACGAACCTCAAATTATGCATCACGCCTCTCACATTATTGATCACGGCCCTTACATTATGGATCATAACCCTCACATTAGAGATCATCTCACATTATGGATCACGATGCTCACATGGATCATCGTCCTAGATTATAGATCTTGACCCTTACATTATAGATCACACCTTATATTTTTGTAGGCTTAATTATCCTCCAAATCCAAAGACTCAACTGCATCTATTGTATAAGTTATATTATTATTATTATTATTATGGATTTATATAGCGCCACTTCCACAGTACTGTGCTCCAGTGCGCTTATATCTATCTAAAGATACAAATTTGATCTCTCTCCATGTCATTGGTGCTGAAGCCAGTTGCAATCTCTTCATATGATTTAAGAGGTATTTAAATTTTAAATACTTTTCTGGCCATTTTAACCTATAATTTATGTCGGCAACAAATGCAAGAACATGCCAAGATAGGGTATTATTCATTAACTGGCAAATTTTGAGTCGAGCAGTCTTGTTTTACCGAACCATGATAGAGTAATATATGATGTATGTACGTCCAGTCAACCATGCACATGCTGAAACAAACAAATCTTATTCTATACTATACTACAGTTGAATGATGCAGCTTGCTGCCAGCTTCTTATTCATCTTGATGAAAATTCTCAGATAACAAACTCAATGAGTTTTAACAAGATTCTTTTGTTGGTGATTTCATGAAATATTTTGGAGCCAACAGAGAGAGAGAGTTTGGGTTTAACAACCCTCGACACAAACTAGGTGATTTTGGAACTAAGATTTGGTTCAATTATATTTCATTAATTTGCTAGTGCGTAGGGATGTTTAGCAGTGGGAGTGAACTGAAGGACCAGCAGGTAATCAACTAGGGAATCGAAACCACGCCACTTGGCTTACTGACAGACTTTATGATGAAACGTTCCATCCGTGAACCATTCAGCAACTCAAATCAACTGGAGCCCATATAGAATTACTGTGGAACAATATCCCCTGGATGACTGTGTCGAGTTTCATTGCCTTTAAATGAGTAAATGTGGAATAATTTACAGATTAACAGTGAATTTTTCTATAACCATGTGAACACAGTAAGAGAGAAGAATTTTGCACAGGCGGTGGTGTCGCGGCACACTCTTCATCCAATTCCACCAGTAAAGTCACCAACGTCTGCGGCCCAGACTCTGGGCCACACCTTACTTGTCAGCTTGAAAATCTTTGAGATTCTTTGGGGTTAAATTGAAACCCTGTTCTTCTTGGGGAGATTTGAACCATTTTTCTCAGGGAGAATCGAACCCTGTTCTGCTCAGAGATTGTGGGATTTATGATTGAAATCAGAAGTAGTAGAAAGAGTTTGTTATCCTGTTTCATCAAGATGATTATTAATATTGCTAGTTAATATTCATTCTAGTCCCAATATCAATACTAACAATGAATTATCTCCCCTTATATTCACCAACGGGTTATCTCCCTTTTTCTGTGGCAATGGGGTTATACCCTCTTTTTGTACCAGAGTAAAAATATTTTGAGAAAAATATTGTCACATAAGATATTTTCATTGCTGAATTTAGAAAATATTTGACCATCTTTCAATGCATAATAGTCACTGTTTGTAGATTAATGAGTAATGGACACCATGTTTCAAATTTCATTATTTGAACATATAAATTTAAGCTGGTGTTTGGGTCCTGTTGTAGTCAGCCCCATATGTGAAGTACATGGACAGCACTTTATAATATACAGACATTTGGGCCCAGTTGTAGTCAGACTCTTAACTGGCACGCAATATGGCTGCTATAGTGAGTTCCTTATGCACATACAGGACTGTACTATAATACTTTTGGGTGCCTTGCTGAACGTTTTTATACCGAACAATGGCAAATAATATTCAGTCAATGTAAGAACAAAACTCTTGTCTCACAGACAAAAGAAATGACAATTTGAGAACATCTTTTAATTCTTGAAATGATATGGGACTAGAAATGAAAGCAAAAAGCAACAAACTACCTCTAACTCTGGCCATGATGGTAGAAAGGTTTGAGTAGGAGATGGTTGATTGGATGTTGTGGTTGATAGAGGGCGCACCGTAGATGATACTGAGGCTGTCGACATTCTCGATGACATTGATAAGGTTCGTCTTCGGAATGGTTTTTGTGGCCTGTCAATATCTGTTTCATCTTCCTGAAATGGAATTAAAATGAATGAAATTGACCTGTCTTTTTAAAAAATAAGGCAATTTCCAGATACCAAGGTATCTTGTGATATATAAACTGCAAATATACCCAGAGCAACAGTGGCTTCGACTTCCAAACCAGGAGTATTCCGTTCAGATTCCAATGTTGGTCGAGATAGTACATCAGGATTTTCCATCCTGGTTTCCATCTGAGGTACACGATAAACATATATTATGCAAGAGCTAAATCTGCCTATTGCAGGTCTTTCTTTAGGCTTGAAATGTTATCTCAATTATTGACTAGACATTAATTAACTTCTCAACACAATAATAAACTCTTGATGTCATCACTAGCCTGCAATATTTACTCGATTGCTGCTCAACTTTTATTCATGATTAAATCGTGAAGTGGATAATCAAGATTATGTTTTTTAGCTTACAGACTTAATTATTGTTGATCGAGGCTAGGCTGAAAATTCAGTAACTAAATTCCTGGTTCACAGTGGATCAATTTGACTGACATTTTCAGCAAATTCCCGTTACATTTTCTAGTTTTTAGCTATTATAGTGAGAACTGCCAGCTCTTTAAATAATTTTTAAAGTAGGACATTAAACTCCATTTCATTTTGTTTGTCTCCTTTTAGTTTCATTCTGGGCTTACTGTGCCACAATGGTGCAGTTAAGGGTCATGCATTGGACAATGTATAGTCATTAGGATGGGACAAAAAATGAGGTCCCATGTAGGCCATAGTTACGCTGCCTGGGAAAAATTTCCCTCATAGCATAGCACACTGTATGGTGTATGCCCACTGTCATTAGCCCAGTCGGAGCAGAACAGTCGGACGTTAAACCACATTTCATTTCATTTATACATTCACATGCATGCAAAAAATCCCTTGGCAGTTGGGGGGTTGGGATGCCCTAGTGGTCTAGAGTGCCGCGCTTCGACCTCTGGCTGGCCGTTCACCTCTGGCTTGCGGCTGTGGTTTTGATCCCTGGTGTGAGCGTATGTGGCATATGGAGATAGGGGCGCCTTCTCAACCTCGTGGGTTTCCTCCGGGCACTCCGGTTTCCTTCCACTGCTAAAGACCCCTACGCGTATGCGAATTATTAAAATAAAATTGAAACCATATGTTAGTCCCAAAATGACCTAGTTTGTGTCGAGTGGACGTTAAATCCCATTTCACTCTCTCTCCCCTTGGCAGTTGGTGTAGAAAAGTAGAATGTTAATTCCTATTTTATTTTATTTTATATAACTCAACACTAGCTCTATCGTAAATACTTTAATTTGAAGTTTACCACATTGCATTCATCAGCAATAATCACAGCAGATTCGTTCTCTTCAGCACGTTTCTGCCGTAATTCCACCATGATTTCACGGAACTGTTCTTTTAAATTCTCAATTCTCTGCATTAAATGAGCCTCACTATGAGATATGCGATGGGATGAACTTGCGTCAAGTTGAAGTTTTATCTCATGAATTTCTTGTTGTAATAAAGTCATCTGTAACTGCATCTGAAATTGATAATTAGGTAAAGATACATTATGTAAGATTTAGATTAAGAACTAACCATTCTTGCTATAATAGTTCAAAAGTACCTAATGTAAAATGAATAATTTAACAATTTCATTCAAATTACTCTATTGCAAGCGAAGATATTAGCTTATGGTTTGACAGACGTGTGCAATAATTTCAACCACCATACTGGTTGATCAAAGCTATGTCTCATTCTTCCATATTTGATTAAATCAAAGTATCGCTGAACCCTTCGAATCTATTTCATATCGGATGCCATCGAGAGTTGATTAAGGCCTGTATCAATGAATGAATGTCTAATTAATACCGGTACTTTAGAAAACATTTCAAGCCTAAAGAAAGACCAGCAATAGGCAGATTTAGCTCTTGCATAATGTATGTTTAACTTTTGCCTTACAAGAGGCTAGGTCACTGAGTCATCACGTTAAACACAGAACTTTCCATCGAACCTCGTTACCAGGCCCTATTTTATTGGTAACCCAAAGTAATGTGCATTTATAGAGCGCTTAATCCATCTAAGATGCATGCTCTAAGCGCAGTGTCTTAAAAGCCCTAAACCGCAAATATTTGGGACCTAGAAATTGACCCAAATGGGTCGCAACGCACATAATAATGTAATCTGATTGTATATGAACTGATTTGCATTCAATTGTTTCCGTTTTGACTCTAATTTCAAATCAGTTATGTCCAGCGAAATACGGCAGGAGTCTCAACCGAATAGAAATTTCTTGTGTATGGTTATTCCAGTCTATTGCACATGCTCTCCAGATAAGTTATGATGTCGCCATTTAATATGAGTTGTGGAATGTGTCGTGCCTTGTTCTTTCTGGTCACTTGTTGCAAATGATATTTGTGTACCAATGGTAAAGTGTTTATTTTGTCTTAAATATTGGATATCATGGTAAGATAACAACATCAATGTTGATTTGAATTGATAGATAATTCGTGTTTTCAAGGTATAAGACTTTGGATTGATATTGAGTTAGAAATCTAAATTTTAACTGAGAAATTGATTCTGAACACTTTATCACAGCTGATAAGTCTTCTTGAATCTAAAAGCTTTATCACCAAATAATTTGAAACTAGTTGATCGTTTATCCCTGAATGGAGTGGTCGATTTGTTACATACATACAAGTTGGTGACAACATCGACCAACCACGAATTGTTATTACGAGGGGGTCTGTTCATGCACTAGATCTATTATTAGAATAGCAGTGGGTACGGGAAGCTGGGGACCTAATTGACCAGGAATACTGAAGACTAAAGGGAGACAACCCCTGTGCAGTTCAATCAGAATGTAGTGTTTGCCATTAATATACTCTCTCTCTCTCTCTCTCTCTCTCTCTCTCTCTCTCTCTCTCTCTCTCTCTCTCATGTTAGTTACATGGTCATTTTAATGACTTTTTGGATAAAGAGGCTATGAATTGACGCTTTCTGGCTTACAGGCAGAATGATAACAAATTTAAGAGGCGATATTTACTGCGATTATGGTATCCTACTTCAAGATTCCATGGTGAACATCGTCCTGCATGTACATGTACAAGACATGGAGACATGTTGCTCCATCTCTGGTAGAAATCATTTGGACCTCACGAAAATTTGGGAAAATGTTAGAACCAGTCAAAGAGATGAGAATTAACACTAAAGGCGATTGGATATCGATGACGATGCACAGTGTTGGACACAAGTTGGACAGTTGAAGACTAAAGGGAGACAACTGCTGGAGAATTAAGTTTATCAATAATATTTACTGACACAAGATTTATAAATGTAACAGGTTGTTTGTGTCAGGAATCGGATCTGCTACCTGAGGCATGGAATGCATAAACCTCTACTGAGTGAACCAAAGGGAATTCCCTCATGAACACGTCAGTAGTAGCCTAAGTACAGATAAACAAGGATAATAACGTATTATCTATGGTATTATTAAACACTTCATCGAAGAACCATAGGCATCCCCAGAATTACCAAAATAATCCTAAATCACCATATTTGTTACAGGGCTCGCTTCATAGCATTTAGTCATTCAATACCATACCCTGTGCTATGAGGGGAATTTTGCCTGGACAGCATTTTGCTACATCCTACTCTTAAATCAAATTTGAATGGATAAGGGATCTTTAAGTACACGTCAATGTGTTCACCAGGATCAAACACAGGACCAGAGGTCGCAGTCACGCAAAAATCCGCGTATTTCACGCATTTTTTCCAAAATAAACGCAAATATTGACGGACGCTGCGTAATTTACACGCAGAAAATTTCCCGACGTGAGAATAAAACTAGATTATTCTACGTCGTAGTTTGTACAATTTATGTGCTTCACGCTTCTTTTACAAACCTCTACTGCACGTAGTCTCCGTAGATTTTTATATTTCCGCTTATTTCATTCACAAATTCATGGCAGTCGAAGCCTTCTATACGTAGCTTTCCTGGGACACCCCTATTTTGCGGCATTGGAAGCAATAAAGCGCATGTCATACAAGACTTTGGATTGGCTAGGACACAGTATCCTGTTTACATTCAGCCAATCAAATGTTTGCTTTCATAGCGATAGTCTTCTCTTTACTTCCTGTCGAAGTGAAAGATGGAAATCGTTGCATCGTCAACCATAAATCTAATGCCGATGCCGTTAACCTCCAGTCGTCATTAGATTAAATGCAGTAGGCCTATCAAGGAAATAAGGACGCTTTATAATAGGTTTGTTCACAAAACGACTTGACTCGATTCTATTGAGTATTTTGAGATGCTCGAAGTCACGCAGATGTAGACGGCAAAAACGCGAAATTTTGGAATGTCTGCGTATTTTTACGCAACTTGAAATTGATCCACTGCGACCTCTGCACAGGACCTCAATGTTAGCGAACCCATCTCGGCTCCCTGCCCAAATAAGGTAACATGACTAACATACCTGATCAATAGTGAGATCCTTTAACGTGAAACCTGATAAAAGTTGAGCATTCTCCATTTTACGATTTAACTGTTCACCTGGAATTCTACGATTAGCCAACAACTGTGATAAAGTCTCCAACTAAAACATATAAACACAAATTATACAAAACAGTTTTCTTTCACATGGTCACCAATCTGATTAAAACACAGATCCTGTTTCTTATTGTCTTTTAATAGTTCAAAATCTCGTTTAAAATCTCGTTTTACTACACTAGAATCTGGAAGAGTTGTTATAACCTACGTTCTGGTTGATGTGAGGGATTAGCCAATGAAACGGTCTGTTGCGGCGCATTCTTGGTGTGTTGTGCATGGCCCTTTTGCTATCCCACAAGAAACATCAATGCTGATTGGTTTTAATCAAATGTCTGATGTCATGTGCAGGGTCAAAAGCTGCTCGTATGAGCCCTGATGCAACCTCCCACTACTACCGGTCGGTTCTTCATGTACCAGGTCATTTTGGGACTAATATATGGTTCAATGTTATTTCAAGGGGTCTTTCGCAGTGGGAGGAAACCGGAGATATCCCATAAGGTTGGAAAGGTGACCCTATTCCTTGTCACGTACAAGCGAGGAATTGAAACCACACCATGTGACTTAACGTTAGACCTTCAGATCTAATGTGGATATATTTAACCATTTGGTCATTCAACCCCCATTTGCAACTTCAAGAAGCAATTCTAAACTTTTTTTTAAAAGCAAAATTTGTCTGACTTACCTGATGAAAGAAATCTGTCGTTAAAAGTTCTGGATTGGGTAAAACTGATCGATCTGAGACAACAGCCATTCGAATCTGTTCTCCGTAAGTTATAAATGATATAGACACCGCAATATCATCCAGGGGAGGTAACCAATATATTATACACTTTATTTCACGACTGGCAAGCTTCAGAACAGATTTTGGTCCGACTAAATTTGAAAGCAAACATGTACATTTCTTGTAGATATTTCTCCAAAATTTATGGCAAGATGATTTTGGCAGTGTAGCGTGAGTGAACCACATTGCATTCCGCACAATTGCTGCCTCTGGAGAGGATTTGAACTGTTCCATGGATAATTTAGTCTCCCATAATCGGGGAATAGCACCTTCAATATTTGTTGGAAGAGGCAGTACTACGAACGTGTATTTGTTTCCCATAGATATCGTCGACTGATCAGTGTTGAAGTCTGTTGGTACGGCACAGTGCATATCATAAGGATTGGATATTCCGTTAACTTGCATATAATGTCGCATATTAGCTGCCGCAATGGAAAAAAAAAGTTCATTTAACGTACATCTAGCCACTTGTTTAATTCTGGTCGCAGCACTCAGACTGAACGGTTCCGACCAGGCGACCACTGTCTTACCAGATGGGTGAATATGACGTCCGTGGATCAAATTAAAATCACGTTTAAGACATAAATATTTACGAAAAAAAGTCACAGGACCGAGGAAGAAAGCTTTGAAAGACTGTAAACAACTTGAAGTTCCGGCAAAATTCAGATCGGCAGGTTGAATGGTGTGGGTATCCACTAAAGCTTGTTCTAAGATTCTAACCAAGGAGACACCATCTGTCATGCATGGATGCATCCGGAACAACAAGACCGTATCCTTTTGCTGTCCGTAGTTGACCAGCACTTGAATTTCCCAGAGCGGATGTTCCATGGGTAATCCTTTGCACGCCATTTCCGATGTGTATTCCTGAAGTTCATCCAAAGTTTTGATATAATTTGGCATGTTAAACACGTGATTATGGATAACAAAATCTGAATCATTCACCCAAGCATAACCACAACAAAATGGCGCAGCCTTCTGGCGGAATCGTGGATACAAACGCTTTCCACGTCGGTTCTCCGCAGAAATTAATCGAACATTGATGAGATCGCGTATTTTATGAATATCCAGGCCATGCTCAACGATTATCAAACTCTGAGCGACCATTGTTGATTGCATTTCCGATTCTATCCAGACGTGTTCACTTCCTGTCAGGTGGTCATGACAACAATAAACACAACAGTTTCTCCAATATGGGCAAAAACAAAGACAATCGAACAGACGCTTAACGATATAACACACAGGCACAAGTAAGATCAGAATCACAGTGAACGGTATAAATATCAACAACGAGAAAAACACTAACGTGAAAACACTAAAGCATGAAAAACATGTGTTCTTGCGGAAAATGAGGGGAATAGTATGATAGGGGGCACTCGGGAATCCTAGCTGGACCTGGTGACGATGTTTCTCTATGGTGGAATGTGATAGTGTGAAGTTTGGCGTCTCGGGACCGGATGTTATGTCTAGAGAAATATCATCAAATTTGTCTACGGGTATATTCTGAAAGGAGACTCTGCTGGGTGACGAGGTTATGTCGGGCTTTGTAGACTTTTTAACGGGTGTCTGTACAAACTCAAAGTCCAGATTTTCTGATATGGGTTGTTCGGTGATGACAGATTGTAAACTACGCCTAGATGACTGCAACGTGCTATATTTAATATTAGACGACGAATGAGAACCGTGATGGCGCTGTCCTTGTAGTGTGCTATACTTAACGTCCTTTGGCCGCATGGCCGTGTCGCCTTCATGCACATCATTGCTCTGGGGAGCTGATATTGAACGTTTGTAGTGTTTTTGATGTTTTTCGGGGTGCTTAATTGCATGGGATCCGGTATATTGCGCCGTATTGGGTGGTAGACTTGATCGTTTAGATGGAAGTGTGCTGTATTTAGCGGGAGATCTGTCCTGGTGAATAGAGGGCTGGATATCCTGAAGGGACGTTGGTCTCTTATTTCTCTGGGATGTGCGTGGTCCTGGGCGAATATCAGGGAGATTCGTTTGATTAACTGATTTCGGATAAGTCGGTATGCTTTTCTCGTTTGCCATGAAATCCCGAGACTGCAGCTGATGGGTTGTTTTTGATTTTGACGCGGGTTGAACGGAGTGAGTGCTAGACCGTCTGCTTGGCTGATTACTGGATGGGTAACCAGAGCGGTGCGCGGATCCAGGAGCCTTTTGATTATCGCTTTGATATCCTTCCTGGTTTTTTCCGGATTTGAATTCTGAAATCTTTGCACTGTTTCGAAGACTTGTTCGACCATCCTGTTGGGTATATCGTTCATGACCGGTTCCGGGGCGTGACATTTGCACACCCTTCTTGTCTTGTATTCTGTCCTGACCCCTCTCCACCCATCCGACGTAAGAAGTGTCATGGCGGTCATCTCGGCCAATAGATCTTTCCATTGGATGACACCAGAGTCCATTACCTTCGCTTCATATTACCTGAAAAAAAACAATTTTAAATTTATTTTGATTATCATTAATCTATCAATTAATAACTGGTTCCGGATGATAGAGGGCTTGGCATGGAACCGTGTCTAGTTTTTGGAATGGGACATAAAAAAAGCGTGTGCAAATAAGAAAAAAAACTTGACTGTTGGAATTCAACTAAAACTACACAGAAAAGCCACTGCCTGGGCAAAATATTTCATAGCACACTTTATGGTGTATGCCTGTCTTCATTAACCCAATTGCAGGGATGATTGCCATAATATTAGAAATGAAAGGAAATTGAAATGGGGGTTTAATTAACGTCCTACTGTTCTGCTAATGGAGACAGGCATAAGCCATACAATTTGCTATGTCTGACAGCAGCACTATGGCCTACTCGTACAATGAATTCCAACTGCCAAGGGATCATTTACATGCACAGGACCTCAGTTTTCCATCCGAATGACTAGACAGCCGTCATTGTCTGGTCCTTGAGCCTGCACCACTGACAAGGGGAAACGACGCTGAAAAATCAGGGTGAACTTGGCCAACACTTGGGAGCGAACTTGCGACTTCCAGGGTAGGGAGCTAGCACCTTACTCGCCTGTTGAAATGCAAGTCTGTCAGCTATTAAACATACATAATGCAAGAGCTAAATCTGTCTATTGTAGGTCTTTCTTTAGACCTTAAATGTCATATAAACTATTAATTACAGATTAATTAACTTATTGGGATGCTCGATTCACAGTCCAGAACATCCAGAATCGACAGAATTACAATCGAGTGACGCAGAATTCAGTCCTGTCACAGTTCTGCCAGTCAAGACAGCTGAGGTGGAGTGAGTAGAATCGTGACGTATTCCTAGGTAAAAAATTTGTTTCAGCTGTCATGATTGGTTAAGATATTTTGTATACAGTCTACACATGCGTTGTACTCCGAAATTCTCCTTTTCACTCGATTGACACCAGTTTTCGAATTTAATTCCGGAACTGTGAATCGAGCATCCCCAATCAGTCCATAACCAACCCTCAATGTCATCTTATGTGTTGGATGTGAATCTAGTTTGCTGCTCAACGCTTATTGCATTGATGATTATGTCCAAAAATGGATAATAGAGACTATTACCAACGTTAGTGATGTTAACAAATCCAGGTCTAAAAGTCAAATGCTAATATATCGGTTCCAAATGGAGCAATTTTCAGCATATTCCCTTTACATTATCTAGTTTTTAACTATTAAAGTGAGAACTGCCAGTTTGTTATCTGACCTTCCATAATGTATCTTTTAGGAATACCATACATAACAAGCAGCTCTCGTTACCTCAATCCACTATTCAATAGTAGCCTATAACAGCTCAATGCAATAATTCATTTAATATACAGGCAACATTATAATAAACATCAAAATCATAAATAAAACTCTGTCACATTCAAATTAAGGAATACTCTACATGTTAGTAATTGTCCTAAATTCACTAACGCAATTTGTTTGACATACAATATCTATGTGACAAAATATAGACAACTTTAGACAATTAACTTCCTGTTGCAGCCTCAGATTTTACTCCCCACATGACTTTAAAGGACCAATCCCGATAACTTTCTGAGGAATAAAACTGCTTAATTTTGTGTTAAAATCCCTTAAAACCCATTACCTAAGGCCGACCAACTAACACGATATTTGTGATACGCTTGTAAATAACTTAAACCTGACAGTCTTCATCTGGAAATGGATAATACAGTATCTGGATAAAACCAGACTTTTTTCTATAAAAATAATATGTAGGTGAAATTTACCTTTTGTTATCAAGTACAGTACATGGGTCATTCACTGTATAGACCTCTCAAGAAATGTGAATCGATTATCAGGTCACCCAATGAAAAAATTGACCCGAAATCTTAAAAGGGTTACGTGTCCGGATAAGCAGTGTTGACGTTCACGTCCAAACGACTCAATATTTTGAGCTGAAATTTTGAGACAAGATAAATACACCATGCCTCTATATATTGGTCCATAAATTTCATAAACTCTCGGACTTTAATTTTTGAGACTCTGTTCTTATCGGGATTGTCCCTTTAACTATTTACTCACTAATGTTAACTATGTTATAATAATTTAATCACTACAAGCCTCAATGATTTTATATAGCTAGCCAGGGACAATAAGTAATATGATAGCATAAATTAAATAGATACATGTATTATGGTCAAAATCTTTTTTTTCTCATTCAAACTTATTTGTATACTTTAAAGGAGCACAGTCTAATAGTAAGTGCAGGAGGGCTGCACCACACACAATTCTACACAAAAACAAATATATGGACAAGACATCATACTCAAAGACCACAAACATAAACAAATCAAAGAGAGTGAATGGAAAATATTTCTCATCCATGCTTTCTTTGTTTTCTAAATCATACATTTTTATATCCAAAACTGTGCATTCTTGTTGCCAGACTACATATACATTTGTATATCCGAAATGGTGCATTCTTGTATCCAAAACTTTGCATTCTTGTATCCCAAACTGAGCACTTTTGTATCCCAAACTGTGCATTTTTGTAAAGCGAACTGTTCATTTTTGTATTGCAAACTGTGCATTTTGTATTCCAAATTGTGCATTTTGTATTCCAAATTGTGCATTTTGTATTCCTAATTGTGCATTTTGTATTCCAAATTGTGCAATTGGTATTCCAAATTGTGTATTTTGTATTCCAAGTTGTGTATTTTGTATCCGAACAAGCCAACAGTGAGGCTGATGTCCCCCGCCGAAATCCCAAAATAAATAGAAGACATATATTAATTAATCGCACATTTATTTTTTTCAAACGTATCGAGCAATCAAACTGTACACGAAGTGTCATCCAAAAGTGTTTAATAAAGAAAAATGCTAAAAGCGACGAGAAAAATGAAAATGTACCCTAGTTAGGGGGACCCTAAAGGCAGACAAAAGGGCCCCTCTGGCCAAGGGAAAGGGCCCTCGTGTCTAAGTCAATCGTTTCTATACACTGTAACTGTCGAATCCATTACTAAATGAGAATGCAGTCATTGTATTGGCATAAAAATCATCAATCAAGATGAACCTAAGTTATCTTGTCCCAAAGTATCAACCAATCAAATTGCTTATCTCTGCTTACCCTAAGCGGAAAATGCTCATCTTCGAACTCCATCAAGGCATTGACCTAATAAGCATATACACCAAGTTTGAACATTTTAACTCAATTAGAAGGAGAGTTATTGTGTTCCAAAGTCTCGACTACTCTAGACCAATCAAATTGCGTATCGCTCTGCTTACCTTGAGCAGAAAATGCTCATTATCGAACTTAGTCAAGGTATTACTGTAATGAAACTATACACCAAGTTTCATCACTCTCACTTAATTAGAACTAAAGTTATCGTGTCCCAAAGCATCAACCAATCAAATTGCTTATCTCTGCTTACCCTAAGTGGAAAATGCTCATCTTCGAACTCCATCAAGACATTGACCTTATAAGCATATACACCAAGTTTGAACATTTTAACTCAATTAGAAGAAGAGTTACTGTGTTCCAAAGTCTCGACCAATCAAATTGCGTATCGCTCTGCTTACCCTGAGCAGAAAATGCTCATTATCGAACTTAGTCAAGGTATTTCTGTAATGAAATTATACACCAAGATTCATCACTCTCACTTAATTAGAACTAAAGTTATCGTGTCCCAAAGCATCAACCAATCAAATTGCTTATCTCTGCTTACCCTAAGTGGAAAATGCTCATCTTCAAATCTCCATCAAGGCATTGACCTAATAAGCATATACACCAAGTTTGAACATTTTAACTCAATTCGAAGGAGAGTTATTGTGTTCCAAAGTCTCGACCAATCAAATTGCATATCGCTCTGCTTACCCTGAGCAGAAAATGCTCATTATCGAACTTAGTCAAGGTATTACTGTAATGAAACTATACACCAAGTTTCATCACTCTCACTTAATTAGAACTAAAGTTATCGTGTCCCAAAGCATCAACCAATCAAATTGCTTATCTCTGCTTACCCTAAGCAGAAAATGCTCATCTTCGTACTCCATCAAGGCATTGACCTAATAAGCATATACACCAAGTTTGAGCATTTTAACTCAATTAGAAGGAGAGTTATTGTGTTCCAAAGTCTCGACCAATCAAATTGCGTATCGTTCTGCTTACCCTGAGCAGAAAATGCTCATTATCGAACTTAGTCAAGGTATTACTGTAATGAAACTATACACCAAGTTTCATCACTCTCACTTAATTAGAACTAAAGTTATCATGTCCCAAAGCATCAACCAATCAAATTGCTTATCTCTGCTTACCCTAAGCGGAAAATGCTCATCTTCGAACTCCATCAAGGCATTGACCTAATAAACACATACACCAAGTTTGAACATTCTAGCTCAATTAGGAAGAGAGTTATTGTGTCCCAAAAAGTGTGACGGACAGACGGACAGACAGACAGACGGACGAACCCATTTTAATAGTCCCCCAACTTTCTTCGAAAGGCGGGGGACAAAAAATGAGCTTTGAATTCTAAAATTAAAGTGTACAGATAATGAATAAAATTTTTATTTCTCATACTTTTTTCTCATTTTAGTTTTTTGTGCACTCCAGATGGAGCTCATTTTTAGTCTTGTGTGTACTCTAGATGGAGCTCATTCTAGTCTTTTGTGCACTCTAGATGGTGCTCATTTTAGTCTTTTGTGTACTCTTTTCTCTTCATCATGTATTTTTGCATTGTTTGAAATTTGAGGGGTTGGATGGCCGAATGGTTAGCGCATGTGCATTGTATCATTAGGTTTGTTATTGAGTCATCACGTGTTGTTTCGATTCCCAGGGGTCCTTCAGTTTCCTCCCACTACCTAAGACCCAGACGCACAAGTCAATTAGTGTAATAAAATTGAACTACATGTATATGTTAGTCCCCAAATCAGCTTATTTGTGTTGAGTGGCTGTTAAACCCCATTTCTTTTGATAATCATTCACTGACAGAATTACAGGATTGACTATATGTTAGTACCAAAATGACCTGTTTAGTGTTGAGTGGCCACTCTCTCGGCATTTGGCTGTGTTTTGACAGACAAAAAAATAGTGTTGATTCCAGCTCCAGACTTATTGATATTTGCCATTTGGTATTATTTACTATTTAATCTAAGGCCAACATATGGGAATTTTTAATCCAAATGTTTGCTGTGCAACTCAGCCCAGACATTATGTCATGTAGAATTCTGGATATACTGAAGTTAAAACTATTGACTAGATATTGATCTAAATATAAACAAATAGTTGTACCGACTAATATAATTTATTTTATCAATTACTGTTAACAATACATAAACATTAATATAATTACAATGTCTTCACGCTTGATCAATTAACATGCAACACCAAACAAATATATCAATATTTTCAATCAGTAATTTATAAGGGGGGTGAGGAAGTGGTGTAAGTGTAGATCATAAAGTCTGCCATTTGGTCACTCAACACAAATTATATAATATTGGGACTAAACCTCTAGTGACTGATCTAACATGTAAGCTTAAGACAATTTAAAGTGCGAATCCCGAATTTCATAGAATCTGAAAATAACAAATTCGTATACGTATGAAATTTTAACGCCAAAATACAGAGGAATTGTGTATTTACCTTGTCTGAAAAGTTCAGTTCAAAATATTCAGTCGTTTGGACGTGAACGTCAAAATCGCACCACAATCAAATATCCGGACACGAGACTTTTTAAATAGTTGAACTTGATAAATGCGACTACATGCGATACCTATTGTACACTTCATAAATAGAGAGCTTGCGGCACTCAGCATGTAGACGCGTATTATCCAGGCACTTTTTAGGATGCAACCAAGACTCCGGTCTTCAAACAGAGCAATACCGACAATTGGAAATTTTTTGAAAACGTATCACAACGCTTGAGGTAGTTACTAGGGGCTAAGTTATAAGTTATTAAAGGCCTTTCATACAAAATTAAACAATTTTAAGCCCCAAAATGTAACTGGGATTTCTCCTTTAAGACACAGAGAGAAATGTGGTTAGGGTTAAAATAAAATTGTACCATGTTAATCCCCAAAACTCTCTCTCTCTCTCTCTCTCGCTTTCTCTATCTATCTATCTCTCTCTCTCTCTGTCTCTCTACTATAGATTAGAAAGTAATACAGTAGGATAATAGGCAAATATTTACACTATCCAGTATACTCTAAGTTTATAATCCACTTACTTATATTCTAATACAAAAAACGTAAAGATGCATTATGTAAGATTTAGATAAAGAGCTGACATAGTTTAAAAATAGATGTGAGCCTAGAAAAAAGGTTAGGGTTGGGGTTACAGGGAATTCAAATGAGTTTACTTTGCATTATATATAATTACCACATATCGCGAACTTGAATCATAATCGGGAGGGAGACGTGGTGGCAAAGTGGGTAAGATGCTGGCTTGCTCACCAAGGTCTCGAATTCTCTTCAAGTATTAGCCAAGAAAATTCCCTATTGTTTTCCCCTTGTCAGTGGTGCAAGATTAAGGACCTGACAAGGAACAGTGTGTAATTGTTCAGATGGGGTCCCTGGTATGCATTGGATGTAAAAGAACCCTTGACATTTAGAATTTGAAGTAAGGGTAGTTTGTAGAACCGCTGCTCAGGCAAAAATCTTCCTCATATTACACAATATGCCAGTCTTCATTAAGCCCAGTCTGTGCAGAAAAGTAGGACATTCAACCCCATTTCATTTCCAAAACAATCAATTAATTCATAATGGCCTTTTATTGTGAGTAGTGAGTAATTGTTGTAGAGGTTAAAATGGTAAATTGGTGGAAGCTGTAACCCAATATTGGCTTCAAGTCACTGCTAAAATCACTCCTCAACATACTGGCAATATGAAACAAAATAGAACCTCCCATTTTCTACCTGGTTGCCTAGAAACACCTTGAAATAGATTTGGTGGAAATTCTTGTTGAAATGTCACTGGTTGTTTATCAATATCAATATATATTGTATAAAAAACATATTTGGGTTACATTTCAGTCAGATTGGAACAGGTAGCTCTCCTGTGGTTACATATCTACTTGAACAAATCAGAGAAAGACAGAGAAATATGGTTGAACGTCCACTCAACACAAACTAAGTCATTTCGGGACTAACACATTGTTCAATTTTATTTCAATAATTTGCTTGCGCGTAGGGGTCTTTAGCAGTGGGGGGAAACTGGAGAACCCTAAGAAAACCCACGAAATGTGACAGGCGACCCTACTCCTTGCCACGTACAACCGGGTAATTGAAACCCTGCCAGTTGACTCAATGACAGACCGTATGATACAGCGCGCGCATGCTAACCATTCGGCCATTCAACCCCCCTGAACAAATCAGATCTACTTTGGTTACATTTTGGTCTGATAATAAGAACAAGTAGATATACTAATGTTACATTTTGGTCAAATGAAAACAGTTAGTTCTACAGTGATTACATTTTGGTCTAATAAAATGAAATGGAGTTTAACGTTGTACTGTTTTGCTCGGACTGGGCTAATGTATGCTTAATAATAATTAAAGATACGTTATGTAATATTTAGATAAGGATCTGACTGTTCTTGCTATAATAGTTCAAAAGTAGATAATGTAAAATGAATAATTTGAAAATTTCATTCAAATTACTCTATTGCAAGCGAAGATATTAGCTTTTGAAGGTTAGACAGACGTGTTCAACAATTTCAACCACCGTACTGGTTGATCGAAGCTAAGTATTGGTCCTCCATATTTGATTAAATCAAAGTATCGCTGAACCGTTTCAATCTTTCAAACCGTACTGGTTGATCGAAGCTAAGTATTGGTCCTCCATATTAATACTTTAGAAAACATTTCAGGCCTAAAGAAAGACCTGCAATAGGCAGATTTAGCTCGTGCATAATGCATGTTTAATAAAGATAGAAATAGATGTCATTATAGTATTCAGCCATTTTGGGACACATGTGGTACATACATGTATTCATTAATCAATTCATTAATCTGACATTTTTCCAGTGGGAACACCAGAGAACCTGGTTAGATTTGGAGAGAATGTTAAACACCATCTCTCTCTCTCTCTCTCTCTCTCTCTCTCTCTCTCTCTCTTTAACAACTCACCACTAACTGATTGATTACAAGACAACTGAAATACTCCTGAAATAACTCACAAAATCTTCTGGCAGTCAAACACAATTTTTTCCATTCAAGTTTTGTTTCATTAGATCGTGCCAAGAAATACCTGATACATAACTAACATTGAAGGCAGACTGAAACAGAACAACCTGTAATTCATGTTGTGCATGGTTGTAAAGAGACCATACTTTCTTTCAAAATCTGCATCTGATATGTAGTTGGCAGTCCAATTATTGAAATAAAATTGAACCGTAAATTGGTTCCGAAATGACCTAGTTTGGGACGAGTGGATTTTAAACTCTCTCTTTCTCTATTTCTCTTGGACCTTAAATCCTCTCTCTCTTATAAAGAACCCATATACGCAAGCGAAGTACTGAAATAAAATTGAATCGTAAGTTAGTCCCGGAATGACCTAGTTTGGGTCAAGTGGAGGTTAAACTGTCTATCTCTCTTTCGCTTTGACCTTTAACCTCTCTCTCTCTCTCTCTCTCCCTCTCATATCCAGGTTACAGTCTATAGATATCCAGTTGTATGCAGTATAAATACTTGATGAGAAGCATGAAATTCTCTTTATTTTCACCGCCTATTCCATCAATTAAATGAGAATATAATGAAAGGTATTAACTTGAACTGAGTCCAAGATAGAGATAGATGAGACCATATGTTAGGCTAGGCAATCTTTAAAGGAACTTGTTGATAAATCAGACCATGTGAGAGAGAGAAATGGGGTTTAACGTCCACTTGACACAAACTAAATCATTTTGGGACTAACATATGGTTCAGTTTTATTTCAATAATTCACTTGCGCGTAGGGGTCTTTAGTAGTGGGGGGAAACCGGGGGAGAGAGGGAGACATACAACCTGGGATTCTAATCAGACCATGTGTTCAGGAAAAGTGGAAATTTGAGTTCTAGCTGATGCTATCTCCTCCCCACAGGTTGGGGTGATGTAGCTGATGCTATCTCCTCCCCACAGGTTGGGGCAATCTAGCTGATGCTATCTCCTCCCCACAGGTTGGGGTGATGTAGCTGATGCTATCTCCTCCCCACAGGTTGGGGCAATCTAGCTGATGCTATCTCCTCCCCACAGGTTGGGGTGATGTAGCTGATGCTATCTCCTCCCCACAGGTTGGGGCAATCTAGCTGATGCTAGCTGATCTCCTCCCCACAGGTTGGGGTGATGTAGCTGATGCTATCTCCTCCCCACAGGTTGGGGCAATCTAGCTGATGCTATCTCCTCCCCACAGGTTGGGGTGATCTAGCTGATGAAATCTCCTCCCCACAGGTTGGGGCAATCTAGCTGATGCTATCTCCTCCCCACAGGTTGGGGTGATCTAGCTGATGAAATCTCCTCCCCACAGGTTGGGGTGATCTAGCTGATGAAATCTCCTCCCCACAGGTTGGGTGATCTAGCTGATGAAATCTCCTCCCCAAAGGTTGGGTGATCTAGCTGATGAAATCTCCACCCCAAAGGTTGGGTGATGCAGCCGATGACATCTCCCCCCCCCCCCACAGGTTGGGGTGGTCTATCTGATGAAATCTCCTCCCTAAAGGTTGGGGAGATCAGAGAAAACCCACAAGGTTGGACAGACAACCCTACACCTTGTCACGTTCAAGCAGGGTTCGAAACCACGCCATCTGACTGAAAGACAGACCTTCGGATCCAATGCGCACGCATTAACCATTCAGTCACCCAACTTTTCTCTACAATAAAACACGGAAAGTGAAGACAATATGGCTTCTACACATGTTCAATATTCTATACATACTATAAGATTTTAGAGGTACATGGTGGAGGTCTGACGTCTCATTAAACATTAATTCATTTTCATTTCTACACAAACTGATTTATTTATCAATGCCTGTATAGAGTTTTAACAGGAAACAGGAAACAGACTATAGCCATAAGGACAGACTGATTGTGATAAAACAGACTTGCTTCTCTTATCAACCAGATAAAAAAACAAAATAATTACAAACAATTGCACTATAGTAGTCCACTATACAATTTGATTCTCTTTTTTCTATTGGAAATGAAATGGGGTTTAACGTCCTACTGTTCTGATCCGAACTGTGCTATGAGGGAAATTTTGCCAGGACAGCAGCACTACAGCCTACTTTTAAATCGAATTCCACTGCCAACATTTTGTTTACATCACTCTAATGTGTACACGGAACCTAGGTTTTTCATCCCATCCAAAAAAACAGGGTTCCCGTTTACACATTGAATCTGCAAGACAGGACAACTGTTAACCTAAATAAAGATAGAACAAACATTTATACTCAAAGACAGTAGATATCATTGCATGTTACTGGGTAGGCCTAATACAGAGACAGTCAAAAAACTGGGTTTAATGGCCACATAATTTTGAGACTGACATATAGAATATTTTTTTTCTATTATGACCATCAAGATATAATAAGAGTTAGCTACTGAAAGCTAGAGAGAGAAAGATGGGGTTTAACATCCACTCGCCAGAAACGTATTGTTCAATTTCCTTCCAATATTGTGCTCACACGTAGGGGTCTTTAGCAATTGGAGGAAATTGAATGACCTAAAGAAAACCCATGAGGTTGGCCAGTCGACCCCAGTCCTGGCCCCAGTCCTTGTCACATACAAGCGAAGAATCGAAACCACACCACTTGACTCAATGACAGACCTTCTGATCCAATGTAGACAAGTTAACCATTTGGCCACCCGTGGGAATGAAACGTCACCACCTGGGAGTTAGTCCTAAAATGACTTTGTTTGTATGAGTGGACCACATCTCTCTCTCTCTCTTTCTCTCTCTCTCTCTCATTCATAAATATTCAACCAGATTTCCGTTTCTCTGACTCAATAGTCGAACCTGGACCATTCACTTGGGGTTTAGTGCCAAAATTACATAGTTTGTGATCTACACGTTACACCACCACCACCATCCACATCACTACTCTTATTTAAAATTCTAAATGTCAAGGATTCTTTTACGTCCAATGCATACCAGGGACCCCATCTGGACAATTACACACTGTTCCTTGTCAGGTCCTTAATCCGGCACCACTGACAAGGGGAAGAGATTAAGGAATTTTCTTGGCAAATACTTGAAGTGAATTTAAGACCTTGGTGAGCAAGCCAGCATCTTACCCATTTTGCCACTACGACTCCCTCCCGATTATGATTCAAGTTCGCGATATGTGGTAATCATATAATGCAAAGTAAACTCATTTGAATTCCCTGTAACCTGAACCCTATCCTTTTTTATAGGCTCACATCTATTTTTAAACTATTAATAAAGTGGGAAATGTCAGCTTTTTATCTACATCTTATATAATGCATTTGTAAGGTTTTTGTATTAGAATATAAGTAAGTGGATTATACACTTAGAGGATACTGGATAGTTTAAATATTAGCCTATTATCCTACTATATTACTTTCTATAGTAGAGAGACAGAGAGAGAGAAAGCGAGAGAGAGAGAGAGAGAGAGAGATATTTGGGGATTAACATGGTACAATTTTATTTCAATAATTAGCTTGCTGTAGAGGTTTTTAGCAGCAGGTGGAAACTGGAGGACCCGCAGGAAACTCATGAGGTTAGGTAGATAGTCTTACTCCTTATCTTGTGCAATAAAACCTCGCCATGTAGAGTTTAGTCCCAAATACCCTAGTTTATGTCAAGTGGATGTTAATTAACCACATTTCCCTCTCGGACTCAATGGCAAACCTAATTGTCTTAAGCTTACATGTTAGATCAGTCACTAGAGGTTTAGTCCCAATATTATATGATTTGTGTTGAGTGACCGAATGGCAGACTTTATGATCCACACGTTACACCACTTCCCCAACCCCCTCATCAATTACTGATTGAAAATATTGATATATTTGTTTGGTGTTGCATGTTAATTGATCAAGCGTGAAACATTGTAATTATATTAATGTCTATGTATTGTTAACAGTAATTGATAAAATAAATTGTATTAGTCAGTACAACTATTTGTTTATATTTAGATCAATATCCAGTCTATAGTTTTAACTTCAGTATACCCAGAATTCTACATGACATAATGTCTGGGCTGAGTTGCACAGCAAACATTTGGATTAAAGATAGGTTGCCAGGCAATGAAACATACGCCCACAGCAGCTAAATCGTCCAGGGAGTCAACAAGAGTTGTCGCATATTTTTACTTTTTTCGATAATGAAACTTATATTACACTAAAATTTGATTAAGAGTAACAACTCGTTCTGGCCCATGCTAAGATTTAGCAGGTACACAAAACATTTAATATCATGGATTTAGCTGTTCAGTTATCAAAATTCATTGAAAATTAATATACATGTACTTGTTCATCTCATGGCCTTAAACTCTGTGTATCACTTTGAAGTCAATCGGATAATAAGTTTGGCCCCTCAAACCTCACAAGATTTTTCAAAGTGATCAAGGGAGATAACTTTGGCAGTAATTATGGGAAATCGCTGAAAATCAATAGGCTTCTCTGCCTCGTGACCTTAAACACTGTATATCAATTTAAAGTTAATCGGATATCAACTTTGGCCTTTAGAGTGTCTACAAGATTTTTCAAAGTGATCAAGGGCTATAACTCGGACAGTAATTATCGGAAATCACCGAAAATCATTGGGCTTCTTCGTCTCATGACTTAAAACACTGTGTATAAATCTAAAGTCAATCAGATAATAACTTTGGCCTCTACAGCGTCCACAAGATTTTTTGAAATGATCAAGGGCCATAACTCTGGCAGTAATTATCGGAAATTACAGAAAATCAATATACATGTACTTGTTCATCTCATGGCCTTAAACTCTGTGTATCACTTTGAAGTCAATCGGATAATAAGTTTGGCCCCTCAAACCTCACAAGATTTTTCAAAGTGATCAAGGGAGATAACTTTGGCAGTAATTATGGGAAATCACCGAAAATCATTGGGCTTCTTCGTCTCATGACTTAAAACACTGTGTATAAATCTAAAGTCAATCAGATAATAACTTTGGCCTCTACAGCGTCCACAAGATTTTTTGAAATGATCAAGGGCCATAACTCTGGCAGTAATTATCGGAAATTACAGAAAATCAATATACATGTACTTGTTCATCTCATGGCCTTAAACTCTGTGTATCACTTACAGAAAATCAATATACATGTACTTGTTCATCTCATGGCCTTAAACTCTGTGTATCACTTTGAAGTCAATCGGATAATAAGTTTGGCCCCTCAAACCTCACAAGATTTTTCAAAGTGATCAAGGGCTATAACTCGGACAGTAATTATCGGAAATCACCGAAAATCATTGGGCTTCTTCGTCTCATGACTTAAAACACTGTGTATAAATCTAAAGTCAATCAGATAATAACTTTGGCCTCTACAGCGTCCACAAGATTTTTTGAAATGATCAAGGGCCATAACTCTGGCAGTAATTATCGGAAATTATATGTGGGCATATAAAAATGACCATATGTTTGCCTTAGAATAAATAGTAAATGGCAAATATGAATTAAAGTGTCTTGAAATGCAGAGAAAACCAAGAATTTTCAAAAAAATGAAATGAAATGAAATGGGGTTGTGCTCCTACTGGCCGCCTAATGAAGATGTGCATACACCATGCATGTACAGAGTTTTACCCACATATGTGAACGTGTACACAATTCCTCTATTTTTTTGTACCTTCCAAATGACCAGATACCGAGAGAAAGAATGGAATGGGGTTTACTATCCACTCGACACAAACTAGGTCATGTTGAAACTACACATGGTTCGATTTTTATTTCAATGATTCGCTTGTCTTTAACAGTGGGAGGAAACCTTAGGACCACAAGGTTGGACAGGTGACCCTACTTCTTGTCACGCACAATCAGGGAATAAAAACCACAGTTGACTCATTGACAGAACTTATGATACAGTGTGCACATGCTAACCATTCGGGGGGGGTGACCTAGTGGTCTAGAGTGCCGCGCTTCGACTTCTAGGTGGCCGGTCACCTCTGGCTTGCGGCTGTGGTTTCGATCCCTGGTGTGAGTGTATGTGGCATGAAGATAGGGGCGCCTTCTCAACCTCCCTCCGTACGACTAGACAGCTGTACTTGTCAGTCCCTCCGTTCTGCATTACTGACAAGGAGAAATCACGCCGGAAAACTAAAAATCGGCCAATGCCGGGATCGAACACCCAACATCCAGGCTAGCGAGGCAGCGTCTTACCCACTTTGACACGTTATCCCCCCTATAAAATGAAATGAAATGGAGTTTAGCATCTTACTGTTCTGCTCCTATTGGACTAATGAAGAGGGACATATGCCATACAGTGTGCTATGAAGAAAATTTTGCCCTGACTGCAGCACTATGGCCAACTCTTATATTGAATTCCAACTCCAAGGGATCTGTTACGTGCATGCAAATGTGTAAACGTGACCTCAGTTTTCCATCCCATCAGAATGACTAGACAGTTGTCCTTGTCAGGCCCTCTGTCCTGCACCACTGACAAGAGTAAACCACATGGGAGAGTTCCATATTAACTTTCTCAGCCATCACCATGATTGAACCAGTAAGTCTATAGGTAAATTCTAGATGTCCGTAGGTAAATCATAGATCGTGAGACCCTAGTTTTTAATTGAACCTGCGAATCCAGCACTGCTTACTACCAGCTGATATACTAATTGAGTAGCATGTCTGTTCTATCAACGGGTATATATCACTCTATATATATAATGATGAATGTTTCATATTATTTAATAATTTACCTAAGTACCAAAACTTAATCAACGTTAATATCTTGGAATTTATGTAATTAAATCAGTCATTTATAAGCAGAAAAATCATAATTCTACAGACGCAAACTCCAATATGACTATATGAAGCATACGGTTGCCAGTACCACCTGAACGCAGAAAAAAAAAGACTATAGAAAAAAGAAATGAAGAAAAAACTGTTTTTTTCCCAGCTAATTTAATTCTGCAGTCTTTCTTTCCCCAGCATAACCACAGTCTTGTGCTTTATCCTACACTGGAGGCATAGACACTGTGGGCAGTTGAACAAACCCGGAGGTCCCCATGAGCATAAGGGCCCCAGAGTTTTTTTCGGGTCCTCTGGTTTCCTCCCACTGGTAAAGACCCCTACGCGCAAGCGAATTATTGAAATAAAATAAAAACCATATGTTAGTCCCAAATTGGCCTAGTCTGTGTCAAGTGGACGTTAAACCCCATTTTTCTAACTCTCTCTCTTAAACACTGGTTTTGTTGGAGGAACAAATACTAAAGGTGGGTGGATGGCTGAATGGTTAGCGTGTGGGCGCTGTATCATAAAGCCTGTCATTGAGTCAGCTGGCATGGTTTCGATTCCCCTGTTGAGCGTGACAAGGAGTAGGGTCGCCTGTCCAACTTCTGGGTTTTCTTCTGGTCCTCCCATTTACTCCCACTGCTAAAGACCCCTAAACGCAAGCGAAATATTGAAATAAAATCAAACCAGGCATTAGTTCCAAAATGGCATTAAAGCCCATTTCTCTTTCTTTCTCTCACAAATACTAAAAGTCTTCATATACTACATCAACAATTTTGTATGTTTTGGCCTAAGAATAGCCTGGTAAAGAATGGTAGTAATGAGCCAAGATATTTGTGAAGGTTTGTGTAAAATCAGTGAAAGTTATATATATTGGTATACATGTACTATGATGAAGTGAACATCTATATCGGGACCGGGTATCCAACAGTAAAAACATCTATCAATCAATGCTGGTCTAAATATTTCCACCGACAAGAGGTTTTTTTAAAAACTGTATATCTGCTCCTACTATTGAGAACTATTTTTGATATTTATCAGACAGTGAAAGTAGGTGGTCTTATAATGGGCGGAACAATGTTAACAAGCACAGTACTTTAAAATGAAAGAGAAAGAGAGAGAGAGAGAGATGTATGGTAGGAGAAGGGGAAACAGAGAAGGGGAGACAGAGAAGGGGAGACAGAACAGAGAAGGGGAGATAGAGAGGGGTGATGGGGAGGGGAAAGGGATAGAGGGAGGAGATAGGGGGGGGCGATAGGGAGGGGGAAGAGATAGAGGGAGGAGATGGGGGGGGGCGATAGAGAGGAGCAGAGATAGAGAGGGGGGATAGAAAAGGGGGTGGATAGAGAGGGGCCAAGACAGAGAAGGACAGAAATAGAGGGGGGCGATAGAGAGGATAAACAGGGAGATAGTAAGGAGGGATAATATAGAGAGAGGGATAGATGGAGGGGCTATAGAGAGGGGTAGAGATAGAGAGGTAGGTGGCGATAGAGGGGGGAGACAGATGGAGGAGATAGTAAGGAGGGATAATATAGAGATGGGGGAGGTAGAGCGACAGGGAGATAGAAAGGGGGAAATGGAGGGAGTGACAGAAAGGGAGGTAGAAAGAGTTTTTACACGTAGCTTGTCTGAACAGTACGAAGATATAAATGACCATAAATAGATTTACATAAAAACATGTATCCAGCAGCCAGTCGTTCTTTGAAGCCATCAGGTAGATTTCTCCACAGGCTTTCATCCATCACAGATAAAATAAGTTCATAACCCTGGTGATCAGCAGGTAACGTTCTTCTCAGACTTTCTCAACACACAATTGGTGAATTACAGGTATTAGATCAACAGGTATATTTATAGTCTGTATGTCTTTGATCCTATATAACGAGCTTTGATTTTACCTGTAGACACATGGTGTGACTACCTTCATTATTAATACTAATGTATGGTTAAATACTTTGTATATCGCGACATAAAATGACCTCAGATTGAATGATAAATACTCATCACGAATACTGAAATGGAGTTTAACATCCAACTGTTCTGCTTCAAACTGGGCTAATGAAGATGGACATACGCCATACAGTGTGCTATGAGGGACATTTAGTCCGGCCAACGGCACTACGGTCTACTATTATATTGAATTCCAACTGTCAAGGGATCTTTACGTGCACATCAATGTTTACACAAGACCTCAGTTTTGCCTCCCATTCGAATGACTAGACAGCTGTCCTTGTCAGGCCCTCCTTTCCGTATCACTGACAAGGAGGAACCAGGCACGAAAATCTGGATGAACTTTCTCTGCCAGTGTAGGGATCGAACAACCAACCTTCAGACTAGCGAGCCAGCGTCTTACCCATTTAGCCACCATAGCTCCCAGTGATGTAAGATGTAAGGGTAAATCCTTTGTCTTTGTGTATAATGATATAAAATGAGAGAGAGATAGAGAGAGAGATAACAGGCCCTTAGTTAGCGACGTGCAAGGGCGGTAGCTGTCCCCCTGGAAAATTTTGTCGAAGGCGCCTTATGCCCATTGGGAAAAATCGGCTGTCTTAACTTAATGAGCACCAAAGGTAGCAATTCAAGGCTAAAGACCATGCAATGTTTCCATATTAGTATCAGTGTCACATAAAGCTGAGTGGCACTTGGTTATATGGGCACCTCGCCAATCATGTCATTATATATGAAGCACTCCCCTGATGGTGAGATGCCTCATAATGCCCCACAGAATAAACACCACAACTGATGGGGTGGCCAAAACGACATGATAGGTGGGGCGCTTATAATGGCTGGCAGCACATAATGCATAAAGCCGAATCTGATGGGTTGGGCCCCACAACTTGATCAATGGGGCACCCAAAACGGCATGATTTGTGGGGTGCCTCATTGCATACGGACGCCCATAATGACAAGATC